>CM055117.1:699281231-699894044 GCA_029206835.1 Rana muscosa | reverse complement strand
TCTTTCGGAACGCACATTCAGTGCTGATGGAGGCTTTGTAACCGATCACAGGGTGCGCCTGTCCACAGACTCAGTCGATCGACTGACCTTCATAAAAATGAATCAGTCTTGGATCACCAGCTACCAAGCACCTGATGCTGATGTAACCAAATAATTATTTTTTGAATGTGAGATCCCTTCAAGACTGCCTATGCTGATGCTGAGGGACTATCCTCTTCCTCAATGTTCATGTTGATTGCTTGTAAGAACGTTTTTGGTTCTGGGCGCCGCCACCAGTGGCTAAGGCCCAATTTTTCTGCCCCTGTTTAACAGGAGCGTATAATTACAATTTTTGATGCAATACTTGGCAGCAGGGCTCATTCCTGAGCTCCAACTATAGTATCTGTGAGGGGCTGCAGTGTTGGCACCAGTGCCTAAGGCCCAATTTTTCTGCCCCTGTTCAACAGGGGCATGTAATTACAATTCTTGATCTAATATTTCACATCAGGGCCCGTTCCTGCGCCCCACCAAGAGTAATTGAGGACTTACAGTGTTGTGGCAACACCAACACCTAAGGCCCAAATTTCTGCATAGTACATAGGGCAGGCCCCTACTTTCAAACATCCGACCTTCAAATGACTCCTACTTACAAACGGAGGGAGACAACAGGAAGTGAGAAGAAATCTACCCCTAGGAAGGGAAATTCTCTCCTGTAAGAGTTAGTATGGGAAAAAGGTGTCTCCTCTCCACTGATGCTTTATCACCAATCCTTGTTTCGCTAAAAACCCCAAATTTTCTAAATCCAATTGTCATTGGGACAGAAAGTGAGGTGAAATCTTCTGAACAGGTGCACAGACAGCAAAACCAATGTTACAGGGGTGATAACTCTTCCCTATGTTTTCCAAAAAGCTTAAAAATAGATTTTTTGGCTGGAGCTACACTTTAACCACTTGTCAACCGCTCACCGTCAAATGGCGGGCGGAAGACCCTGTTGTTCTGGGCGGATGTCATGACGTTGCGCTTTCCAATGCCACTAGGGGGCGCACGCGCGCCGCATCACTGGGAACCCGATGCGCGTGCCCGGCGGCCGCGATTGCCCAGTAACTGAGCAGGACCGTGGATCTGTGTGTGTAAATGCTCAGATCCACGTCCTGTCTGGGAGAGGAGACCGATGGTGTGTCCCTTGTACATAGGGACAACCACCGGTCCCCTCCCCCAGTCAGTCCCCTCCCCCCACAGTAACAATCACTCCCAGGGAACACATTTAACCCCTTGATTGTTTTTTTTTGTTGTTTTTTTTTTAATTGATATTTATTATAGCAAAAAGTAAAAAAAAAATATTTTTTTTTTCAAGCTTGTCGCTCTTCTTTTGTTTATAGCACAAAAAATAAAAACCGCAGAGGTGATAAAATACCACCAAAAGAGGATCTCTATTTGTGGGGGAAGGACACAAATTTTGTTTGGGTACAGCGTCGCACGACCGCGCAATTGTCATTCAAAGCGTGACAGCGCTGAAAGCTGAAAAATGGCTTGGGCAGGAATGAGGTGAAAGTGCCCTGTAGGCAAGTGGTTAAAATGGTACCAGTTCAAAATTGCAAACAGATTCTACTTAAGAACAAACCTACAGTCCCTGTCTTGCTTGCACCGCCTGTATACTGCTGTTCAGAGTATATAGGGCCTGGGGGCCCCACGCCTTTCCTTTTTTTAATTTTGGTGTGGGGTTCCCCTTAATATCCATACAAGACCCTAATGGGCTGGGGTTTTTCTCAATGATTTTCATCCATTTTGCCAGGACCACACATTAAATTAACCACTGTAAATATACGTCGGCAGAATGGCACCGACAGGCAGAATCACGTACATATACGTGATTGCCTTTGTATAGTTGGGGGGTCCGATCGGACCCCCCTTCTTTACAGTGGGTGGTCGTTTTACCTTCGGGAGCGATCCGGCATGAGGGGACGGCCGTTCGATTCCGCCCCCCCTCTCGATCGCTCCCGGCGAATGAGAGAGCTTCCCCTGCCTGTGTACTGTTTACACAGGCAGGAGGAAGTGATGTCATCTCTCCTGCGGCGCTCACATATACCGAGCGCCGTACAGGAGAAGATGCAGGTTAGTGCACAAAACAGCACACTGACACCAGGACACATAGGCACATAAATCGCCCCCCCCCAGATCACCCCCCAGCCCCCAGTCACAGTGTCACTGATTGCAGTGACCATTTATTTAGTGATCACTGCAATCAGTGACATTTGTGACTGTAAAAGTGTCACTACATTTAGTTTTAGGTCCAGTGTAGCCCCCTAACCCCCCCTAATAAAGGTTTAACCCCCTGATCACCCCCCAGATAACCCTTTCACCTCCTAGCACCGCCGTCGCTAAGCGATCATTTTTCTGATCGATGTCTTAGCGTCGGTGATGCCGATAGGTAGCCAGTAATTTTTTTTTAGGTTCGCCGCAGGTTTTTATATAGCGTCAGGTACCCCCATATATTACCTAATAAAGGTTTTAACCCCCTAATTGCCCCTAGTTAACCCTTTCACCAGTAATCACCATATAAGTGTTACGGGTGACGCTGGTTAGTTAGTTTGCTTTTTATAGTGTCAGGGCACCCGCCGTATATAACCCAATAAAGGTTTAACCCCCTGATCGCCCGGCGGGTGATATCAATTAGGTTTTAGCGTCAGAGAGGGTCTGCGTCACACCCCAGGCAGCATCAGGTTAGTGCCAGTAGCGCTAACACCCACGCGTTAAGCATACACCCCCCTTAGTGGTATAGTATCTGAACAGATCAATATCTGATCTGATCAGATCTATACTAGCGTCCCCAGCAGTTTAGGGTTCCCAAAAACGCAATGTTAGCGGGATCAGCCCAGATACCTGCTAGCACCTGCGTTTTGCCCCTCCGTCCAGCCCAGGCCACCCAAGTGCAGTATCGATCAATCACTGTCACTTGCAAAACACAACACACATAACTGCAGCGTTCGCAGAGACAGGCCTGATCCCTGCGACTCCAGTGCTGTAGGAGGTGATTTCACCACCACAGTTAAAAAAAATAAGCATATATGCCGAAGCATTGGGGCAGCAGGGGCGGAGGAGCGATTTTGCTCCTAATGCCGCGTACATACGGTCGAAATTCCGACGGAGGCTTGCCCGTGGAAAAGTCTGACCATGTGTACGCGGCATAACTTTTGCGGGAAGATGCCCCCATGCTTCGGCATATATAAATGGTGCATGTATGCCCATCATTAGAAGTGGGTGGATGAAGGGCGGTATTCTAATGGTGGGCATACCCACCGATCAATCTTTTTTTTTCGTTCAGCCAACAGGCTGCATAAAAAAAAAGATTACAATACATGTCCAACAAGGACCAGCAACGTACTGGTATGTTGCTGGACTTTGAATGTTTATACCAGAATGATGCCTGCGGGTTTAGGTATCATCTTGGTATCATTCTTTTCAGCCAGCGGCCGGCTTTCATGTAAAAGCAATCCTAGTGGCTAATTAGCCTCTGGACTGCTTTTACAAGCAGTGGGAGGGAATGTCCCCCCCGGATATAAAAAGCGCCATTGGGAAAGCATTTTATCACACCGATCTTGGTGTGGTCTGATGCTTTGAGGGCAGAGGAAAGATCTAGGGTCCAATAGACCCCAGTTTTTTCAAAAAAGAGTACCTGTCATTACCTATTGCTATCATAGGGGATATTTACATTCCCTGAGATAACAATAATAATAAAAAAATATGGAAGCAACAGTTTAAAAATAAAATAAAAAAGCAAAATTAATAATAAAAAAAAAAAAAAAAAAGCACCCCTGTCCTGCCCTGCTCTTGCCCAATGGTGAACACAAGCGTCGGTCTGGCGTCATATGTAAACAGAAATTGCACCATGCATGTGAGGTATCACCGCGAAGGTCAGATCGAGGGCAGTAATTTTAGCAGTAGACCTCCTCTGTAAATCTAACGGCGAAACCTGTAAAGGCTTTTAAAGGCTTTTAAAAATGTATGTAGTTTGTCGCCAATCCGCTTTTGTGCAAAATTTTAAAGCTTGTCGTGTTTGGTATCTATGTACTCGGCCTAAGATCATCTTTTTTATTTCATCAAACATTTGGGCGATATAGTGTGTTTTAGTGCATTAAAATTAAAAAAAGTGTATTTTTTCCCCAAAAAATGCGTTTGAAAAATCGCTGCGCAAATACTGTGTAGAAAAAAAAATTGCAACACCCACCATTTTAATCTGTAGGGCCTTTGCTTTAAAAATATATATAATGTTTGGGGGTTCAACATAATTTTCTTGCAAAAAAAATATATGTTTTCATGTAAACAAAAAGTGTGAAAAAGGGCTTTGTCTTCAAGTGGTTAGAAGAATGGATGTAAGCTTCCTAATGTTGTGTATAAAATGCCAGAACAGTTCAAAACCCCCCCAAATGACCCCATTTTGGAAAGTAGACACCCCAAGCTATATACTGAGAGGCATGTCGAGTCCATGGAATATTTTATATGTTGACAAAAATTGCGGAAAATAGACAATTTATTTTTTTATTTTTTGCACAAAGTTGTCACTAAATGATATATTGCTCAAACATGTCATGGGCATATGTGGAATTACACCCCAAAATACATTCTGTTGCTTCTCCTGAGTACGGGAATACCACATGTGTGAGACTTTTTGGGAGCCTAGCCGCGTACGGGACCCCAAAAACCAATCACCGCCTTCAGGCTTTCTAAGGGTGTAAATTTTTGATTTCACTTCTCACTGCCTATCACAGTTTCGGAGGCCCTGGAATGCCCAGATGGCACAAACCCCCCCAAATGACCCCATTTTGGAAAGTAGACACCCCAAGCTATTTGCTGAGAGGTATGGTGAGTATTTTGCAGATCTCGCTTTTTGTCACAAAGTTTTGAAAATTAAAAAAAAAATAATAATTTTTTTCTTCATTTTCAAAAACAAATGAGAGCTGTAAAATACTCACCATGCCTCTCAGCAAATAGCTTGGGGTGTCTACTTTCCAAAATGGGGTCATTTGGGGGGGTTTTGTGCTATTTTGGCATTTTATGGCCTTCGAAACTGTGATAGGTAGTGAGGAGTGAAATCAAAAATTTGTGCCTAGAAATCCTGAAGGCGGTGCTTGGTTTTCGGGGTCCCGTACGCGGCTAGGCTCCCAAAAAGTCCCACACGTGGTATCCCCGTACTCAGGAGAAGCAGCAAAATGTATTTTGGGGTGTAATTCCATATATAAGCATGGCATGTGTGAGCAATATATCATTTAGTGACAACTTTTTGTAATTTTTTTTTTTTTGTCATTATTCAATCACCTGGGACAAAAAAAATATATATATATTCAATGGGCTCAACAGGCCTCTCAGCAATTTCCTTGGGGTGTCTACTTTCCAAAATGGGGTCATTTGGGGGGGTTTTGTGCTATTTTGGCATTTTATGGCCTTCGAAACTGTGATAGGTAGTGAGGAGTGAAATCAAAAATTTGCTCCCTTAGAAATCCTGAAGGCGGTTCTTGGTTTTCGGGGGCCCGTACGCGGCTAGGCTCCCAAAAAGTCCCACACATGTGGTATCCCCGTACTCGGGAGCAGCAGCAAAATGTATTTTGGGGTGCAATTCCACATATAACCATGGCATGTGTGAGCAATATATCATTTAGTGACAACTTTTTGAATTTTTTTTTTTATTTTTATTTTTTTTAGTCATTATTCAATCACTTGCGACAAAAAAAATAAAAATATTCAATGGGCTCAACATGCCTCTCAGCAATTTCCTTGGGGTGTCTACTTTCCAAAATTGGGTAATTTGGGGGGGTTTTGTACTGCCCTGCCATTTTAGCACCTCAAGAAATGAGATAGGCAGTCATAAATTAAAAGCTGTGTAAATTCCAGAAAATGTACCCTAGTTTGTAGACGCTATAACTTTTGCGCAAACCAATAAATATACGCTTATTGACATTTTTTTTACTAAAGACGTGGCTGAATACATTTTGGCCTAAATGTATGACTAAAATTGAGTTTATTCGATTTTTCTTATAACAAAAAGTAGAAAATATCATTTTTTTTTCAAAATTTTCTCTCTTTTTTCAGTTTTATATCGCAAAAAATAAAAATCGCAGAGGCATATACTATTTAAAACAAAGCTCTATTTGTGGGAAGAAAAGGACGCAAATTTCGTTTCGGTACAACATTGCATGTCCGCACAATTTCCAGTTAAAGCAGCGCAGTGCAAAATTCTGAAAACAGCTCTGGTCCTTTAGCTACAAAATGGTCCGGGGCTTAAGTGGTTAAAGTCGCAAGCAGTTTTAAATTACTTTTATTCCTTTTAGAAATTTCATTTTGTGCAGGGACAGTTCTAAACACAGGAAACACGTGCCACTTTACAGGCATACAATAGACACCCCCCAGGCATGATATTTAAAGGAATATTTCACTTTTATTTTTCACTTAAAGCATCATTAAAATCACTGCTCCTGAAAAAACAGCTGTTTTTTTAAACCTTTTTTTTGCATTGATACATGTACCCTGGGGCAGGACCCGGGTCCCCAAACCCTTTTTAGGACAATACCTTGCATATTAGCCTTTAAAATTCGCACTTTTGATTTCTCACGTTCGAGTCCCATAGACTTTAGACTTTAACAGTGTTCGAAAGTTTGCGTGGACTTTTGGTCTGTTCGCATGTTCTCGATGCGAACCGAACCGGGGGGGGTGTTTGGCTCATCCCTAGTCCTTGTTCACCATTTCAGGTCTGATATCAGCCCAAATTTGTGTCTGAATTCGGACCTAAAAAAGGACCAAAAGACGCACAGGGCTCCTGTGCAAATTCGCACCAGAGCTGCATCGGAGATGTGTGAGCCGGCTCCATAGAAAGCCATTCACATTCTCCTGCTATTGCGAATTGGATGCGAGGATCTGGACAATTTTGAACGCTAACAAACAGGCTAAGGTTAGAGCATAAACACCAAGGGTTAGAGTCACTGTTAGCGTGTTTTATACTGTGGTAAAAATTTGCTTGTTGCGATACTGCATATATTTAAATTGCTTTACAAGCTCACTGGGTAGAGCACTGGTATAGTAGCCAACATATCAATTGAAAAACATGAGTGCCAGTTCCACTGTGAATGTGCCTGCACAGCCACAGGGTTTATATACATGGGAGAATGGCTACCTTTTCATATCTTGTGCCAAAGTTAACTTGTTCATGACTGCTTTCATTAATTTCATTATATCTTGAAAACTGGTGGTCATGCATGCACGTGGCTCATAGAATTCCTAAATACCATTTAGACCAGGGCTCAAAATCTCAAGCCCTGAGTTACTAGCCAGGCCTTAAGAGTTACTTGCCACCCGTTGCCCCACCCCGCCCCTAATTTCCCCCCTAATTCCACCCCTAAACACGCTCTCGGGGGGAGCTGCCAAAGTTAAAACCAATCACCAGCTTTTTAATAGGAAAAGTAAACGTTGGCAGCTCCCTCCCAAACCCCTCCCTGCCCCCCACCTAATCTAGTACTTTGCTGACTCCCGCTGTATTCCAGGCCCTGCTAAGAGAATGACGAGGTGGCGGCTGGGAGGACAATTGGCTTCCTTTCAACCCTGCCTGCCAGCTGCGCCCACACCCCCCCCCTCTTCAATGCGGCTCCACACTTGCCCTCAGCTTATTTCCACTCGCCTAATGCAAGCAGGTGAGTAAAATTTTGAGGGCTCATAGACCATATAGTAGGAAGAAGAGTGCCAAAGATGTCAACTGGTGACTTGAGCAAGCCCTGTAACAGTGATGGCGAACCTTGGCACCCCAGATGTTTTGGAACTACATTTCCCATGATGCTCAACAACACAGTGCATGAGCATCATGGGAAATGTAGTTCCAAAACATATGGGGTGCCAAAGTTCGCCATCACTACCCTATAACATCTTTCACAATCCACTTCAGATCCCTGACCTTGGTCGTTTGCTATTCAACTTTAACCTAAGCCCCGGTAAAAGGGAATTTAGAAAGTCTTCAAAATGCAATCGCTATTGTGATTACCACTGTGATAAAAAATCTAATTAGACTTTTAAGTATGCTTTTGATGCTCTCATCCTTCTACTTTTCCACTCTACCTGTACCAGCTTGTCGTAACCCTTTCATTACTAGGCCGTTTTCAGTGCTATGATGGCTTAACAATTAGTCATGCTACACTGTTCCCAAAATGACATTTTTATATATTTTTATTAGATCTTTCTTTCAGTAGTATTTTAAAGCCAATGCTTATTTGTGTAGTGCCCTGCTCCTATTGGGTAGGCACTATTTGTAAATTTAGTTGTCTGAGCTGTAGTTAAGCTCAGAATACTTGTGTAAATTACTGGTTCCTGTTTCAGTCCAGCTGTGCTGCGCATTTTTCCACTTGACTGTGGGTGTCGCTGTCACCACAGGTCAAAGTTGGAAATGCAGTAGGCTAGATGTATTGAGTACCTCTTGCCCAGAAACCGCTCAGTGGGATTGGTCCCCCCACTGTGCATTCTGGGAGAGGGTACTTAAGGGACAGGCACCATCTTCCGGCTCTCTCTGAACTGATAACCCTCCTGGCCTAAGGTGTGCCGTAGCAGTTTTCCCTGCCTCGGGGCAGGCTGGCCCGAGGCCGCGTTACTGGAAGTAGGCCCAGGAGTTTCTGGATCCTACTAATCAGGGGTGGTCCTTTGCTGTCTTGCCTGTGGGAAGAAGCCGAGCAATTGAAGAAACCAGGGGAGGACTTTTCCAATGAGAGGACCGAGCAAAAAGGCTGGTGCCTCGGGAAGAGCCTGGAGACTCAATTGGAGGACGCATCCCTACATATCTACCTCACAGTATCGCCAGATTGGCTGAAAGAAACTGGTACTGTGTGACTGTACTTAAACGTTGCAAATGTTGTGGATTCTTCAAGTCTGTGGCAGAGACTTTTGATAGAGCACCGCACCGGCTGCTAGGTCAGTGAGAGAGGCCTATCCACTGGTTGCTATATCCAGTGTGGAGACTGTCCTCTGGATTAAGACGTACCCTTGATCCGCAAGCAGGGTACCTGAATCTCCCCTAACCCTCCATCCCTCTAAATGACATTTCTTTAATAAAACCATTGGAAGAGAGATTATGTGTTGGTGCTGACATCTGTGAAAACTCTTCAATGGAACCCCTATGACGGATACGGTGGAACAAACTGGTAATGGCAAGACCCAAAAATATAACCAGCAGCTCCTACGGGGGTAGTGCTAGTAGTACGGGGGTTTGTTTTTTTACCATGTAAAGGAAAAGCAATCCATTTTGAGCAAAACCTGTTCCCTTGCCTTCTGTTTTAAAACATTAAAAATGACAGGACAATATAAAAAAAACAGGGGGGTGTGGCATGGACACTGAAGATGGCAGCATAGTTCTATAGCTCTGCTGCTCACTCAGCAGGTTAAGAGGGAGAAGATAAAAGCTAAAATGGGGAAACCCGAGCGCAAATCTGCCACCAGCTCCTGCTCTCCACCAGACAGACACTCAGGCTGAGAGCCTGAGATGGCCGCTCCCCACCCCTCCACAGCTCAGCGTTCCAATGAGCGTGGAGGGGCAGAGAGGAGAGCTGCTGCCTGACGGGCAGCAGCTCTCCGCTCGGGGAGCTGAGAGAACCGAGCCATCGGCGATGTTCGATCGTTTGGTTCTCAGTGCAGAGATGCCGGGGGACAGATGCGGTATCGGTCCGATGCTGCATCCAACTAGGTAAGTATGATAGGTTTAAAAAAAAAAACGACTTCTCTTTTTTAAAGTATAGACCCATAGGTAAATCTAGGCCTTAGAAAATACACCCGTTTTGTGTTAACATCAGCATCTGGCTGTAGCAGATAATCACTTGGGGATAAAATAAGAAAAAGTTTTTTTCTTTCAGCAAAAAATGAAGAGGCATGTGTATTCTTGAAGAAATTCACAAAGCACACCAAGATTTAAGATCTGTGCTGTGATATTGTATGAGACTTTGGCTGTGTGCAGACAAGTCTCACTGCTTTTCTGTTTTTGATCAGGGTGACTGGTCTTGAATTTCTTATTTGAACAACCGTTATTTTTTTGCATGTAAAAACAGATATAGGAAAATTCTTTCAGTGGTTTATTTACCAGGCAGACCAAATATGAGAAGTTCATTATTGGCGTTTACATACACTTTTTAAGATTTATTCCTTTATGATTTTGAAGCAGAGTACACATTTGACTGTTTTTATTTCTGATTTACGAATTCACCTTTTCTTTCTTGCAGTATACTGTATGTTTCGTAAACACAGATGAATTCATTCAAAAGTTGAAAAGAAAATCGGAAATCAACTTGTGGTGTTCCTTAGACAGAAAACAGCTTTTACATACATGTGATTGGCTTTAAAGACTGTAGATCTATCTTCATAACTGTAATGCTTGTGTACTTGACAGTTTGTTCTCATTTGCAGTTTGAAAGGAGGAATGCCCATGTCAAATGCCTGGCTTGCTGCGGAGTGCATCAAAAAGCCATAAGTGTCAGGAAACCTGTTTCCAAGGAAACCCATGCATGCTCAACTACATGACAATTTTTTTTCTAAGACAACTATTTTTTTTAAACCTTGGCATACTTGTATAAAGAATATATATATATATATATATATATATATATATATATATATATATATATATAAAAATTTCTATGTGGATTTCTGTAATGAAAATAAATTGTCAAACAAATATTCTTCTCACCTAGGAGGAAGGCAACAGTCAGACATGATTTGCCAGTATGCCGGTCAAGATGAGGGTTTAGATTGAATTGTCGCTGCTTTTAAAAAAAATTGTTTAAAGGGAATGTATAGTGATTATGGACATATTTTTTAAAGTCAGGAATGAGAGCGCATGTATTTCTCATTTTTTTTTTTGAGAGGTAAATATGACCTATTTACAAATTATTGCGTAGTCTTCCATCTGGCCAGCAGGTGGCGACCTAGTCTCATTTGCACCTCTTGCTGTTGTAAAACCCTGTTTACAGGCCTAAATGGCTCAAGTGTAAATCATGTGAACTTTAACCATGATGTTGTCTTGACTGCTCCCTTTTTAAAATGCTATTGAAAGAGTTTTTGTTGCAATGCCCTCTCAGCAGTGATTTGGGCTCTCCCAGAAGTTCTATTTGGTCTTCATCAGAACTCCTTTTCCCTTAAAATTTCCTGCCCTGTCCCTGGGCTGGCTTTTCCTTGCTAGACTGTATAAATGGTGTTGGAGCTGCAAGGGTGGATGGGAGCGGTAATGATCAGGGAGACAGGTACAGCATGGAATGACAAGGAGGCTGCATGTTCTGAGTGTGTCTCCCCTACCCAGCAGATTGGAGGACACCTGGAAAAGTAGCCTTTGCCAATACTGGGGGACATTGACCACTGGTAAGCTGTATGTTACTGTAATAACTAGATATATACTTTGGAATCCTGAGGATGCCTAATACACCACGTATTTTGAACCTATACATGTGGTTTTAAACAGTAAAAAGCCAAATCTCCTTCCTGGACACTTAATCTTTGAGAGCTTGGATGAATGTGGCATATGTATATGTGTGGGTGTGTGTGTGTATATATATGTGTGTGTGTGTATATGTATATATATATATATATATATATATATATATATATATATATATATATATTTAATAAAATTCACAGTCCACGGATGAAGTATATACAGTTCAAGTCCTTGTGGTGAAATCACATCTTACTTGAACTGTCCATGTTTTTGGCTGAGGCGGATACTGATAGAGATGGTAAGGCTGGGGTGCATTGTACACCTTATATTTTGCATGCACGAGTGATTGTGCTACCAGGCACTCTTTGAATATATGTTTGTGGGTTTTAGCTTTTATCTTAGACTTGACAGAGGAGTAGGGATGAGCTTCGAGTTCGAGTCGAACTCATGTTCGACTCGAACATTGCCTGTTCGCCCGTTCGCCGAACAGCGAACAAATTGGGGTGTTCGCGGCAAATTCGAAAAATCTATGGGAGAAATCTAAAGTGCTAATTATAAAGGCTTATATGCAAGTTATTGTCCTAAAAAGTGTTTGGGGACCGGGGTCCTGCCCCAGGGGACATGTATCAATGCAAAAAAAAGTTTTAAAAACTGCCGTTTTTTCGGGAGCAGTGATTTTAATAATGCTTAAAGTGAAAAAATAAAAGTGAAATATTCCTTTAAATTTCGTACCTGGGGGGTGTGTATGATATGCATGTGAAGTGGCGCATGTTTCCCGTGCTTAGAACTGTCCCTGCAAAAAATGTCATTTTTGAAAGAAAAAAATGCATTTAAAACTGACTCGCGGCTATTAATGAATTGTCGGCTCCCGGCAATACATACAAAAGTCATTGATAAAAAAAAAAAAAAAGCGTGGGGGTTCCCCAGAATTCAATTACCAGGCCCTTCAGGTCTATAATGGATATTAAGGGGAACCCCGCCGCAAATTAAAAAAAAAATTGACGTGGGGTTCCCCCAAATATCCATTTCAGGCCCTTCAGATCTGGCATGGATTTTAAGGGGAACTCCACCTCAAATTTAAAAAAAAAATGGCGTGGAGTCCCCTTAAAAATCCATACCAGACCCCTTATCCGAGCACGCAACCTGGCCGGCCGCAGGGGAAAAGGGGGGGACGAGAGAGCGCCCCCCCTCCCTCCTGAACCGTACCAAGCCACATGCCCTCAACATGGGGAGGATGTCCCCATGTTGATGGGGACAAGGGCCTCATCCCCATAACCCTTGCCCGGTGGTTGTGGGGGTCTGCGGGCGGGGGGCTTATCGGAATCTGGAAGACCCCTTTAACAAAGGGGACCCCCAGATCCCGGCCCCCCCCTATGTGAATTGGTAAGGGGTACATTGTGACCCTACCATTTCACGAAGAAAGCGTAAAAAAATGTTTAAAAAAACACACAAACACCTTGAAAAAGTCCTTTATTTAAAAAAAACAAAACAAAAAAAAAAACATTCCAGCGGTGAAATCCAGTGTCCCGCGGTGATCCCGATGTCCAGCGCTGTCCTTCATTGGTTGTGCTTGAGCGGACCTGATGGGGAACTCCCTCTCAGTGTTTTAAATGTATAGACCCGCCCCTTCTAAAGTTCCCCATCAGGTCCGCTCAGCAGACCAGATGCGGAACATGACAAGGGGCGGGTCTATACATGTATTACCAAAGTGAGAGCAGTTCCCCATCAGGTCCGCCCCCTCGGTATGTCGGACCCGCCTACGTCATTGGCTTGAGCGGGGAACTTCCTTAACTGTGTAATTTAAATTTACATAGTGAAGGAAGTTCCCCGCTCAAGCCAATGACGTAGGCGGGTCCGACATACCGAGGGGGCGGACCTGATGGGGGACTGCTCTCACTTTGGTAATACATGTATAGACCCGCCCCTTTTCATGTTCCGCATCTGGTCTGCTGAGCGGACCTGATAGGGACTTTTAGAAGGGGCGGGTCTATACATTTAAAATACTGAAAGGGAGTTCCCCATCAGGTCCGCTCAGGCACAACCAATGAAGGACAGCGCTGGACATCGGGATCGCCGCGGGACACTGGATTTCAGCGCTGGAATGTTTTTTTTTTTTTTTTTCTTTTTTAAATAAAGGACTTTTTCAAGGTGTTTGTGTGTGTTTTTTAAACATTTTTTTACGCTTTCTTCGTGAAATGGTAGGGGTACAATGTACCCCTTACCAATTCACATAGGGGGCGGGGCGGGATCTGGGGGTCCCCTTTGTTAAAGGGGTCTTCCAGATTCCGATAAGCCCCCCGCCCGCAGACCCCCACAACCACCGGGCAAGGGTTGTGGGGATGAGGCCCTTGTCCCCATCAACATGGGGACATCCTCCCCATGTTGAGGGCATGTGGCTTGGTACGGTTCAGGAGGGAGGGGGGGGCGCTCTCTCGTCCCCCCCTTTTCCCCTGCGGCCGGCCAGGTTGCGTGCTCGGATAAGGGGTCTGGTGTGGATTTTTAGGGGGACTCCACGCCATTTTTTTTTAAAATTTGGGGTGGAGTTCCCCTTAAAATCCATGCCAGATCTGAAGGGCCTGGAATGGATATTTGGGGGAACCCCACGTCAATTTTGTTTTTTATTTGCGGCGGGGTTCCCCTTAATATCCATTCCAGACCTGAAGGGCCTGGTAATTGAATTCTGGGGAACCCCCACGCTTTTTTTTTTTTTTATCAATGACTTTTGTATGTATTGCCGGGAGCCGACAATTCATTAATAGCCGTGAGTGAGTTTTAAATGCATTTTTTTCTTTCAAAAATGACATTTTTTGCAGGGACAGTTCTAAGCACGGGAAACATGCGCCACTTCACATGCATATCATACACACCCCCCAGGTACGAAATTTAAAGGAATATTTCACTTTTATTTCTTCATTTTAAGCATTATTAAAATCACTGCTCCCGAAAAAACGGCCGTTTTTAAAACTTCTTTTTGCATTGATACATGTCCCCTGGGGCAGGACCCGGGCCCCCAAACACTTTTTAGGACAATAACTTGCATATTAGCCTTTATAATTAACACTTTAGATTTCGAACGTTCGAGTCCATTGTATTTAATAGGGTTCTAAAGTTTACACGAACATTTTGTCTGTTCGCAGGTTCTGGTGCGAACCGAACAGGGGGATGTACACATGCATTCACAAAGGAGCAACTAATGTTTCAATGCAGGAAAATGGATTTAAAATCTTCACAAGGTGGTAAAGGACACCCCTTAGATTGCACAAAATCTATCCCACAATCTCACCCAAATGCTAGCGATGCAATGAAGCTGAAAGCTCACTTTTACACACATGGTGGATGTGTCCATTAATCAAACCCTTCTGGAAGGAAGTTCACCACCAGACTATATTTAGAAACGTAGGCTTAATATTGGTAAAACAAAAGGAATCCAAACATCAGCAAAATAGAAACGCAGCAAACGCGAAGGTACAAGTGAACTGCAACCATAAAGCCAAACTCCCTAACTAGCAACCTAAGTAACAGGAAGATTAACTAACAAACTATATACAATATGTACAAAAATGGGGAACATTGATAAACAGGGAAAACTGGAGATGCAGGGAAACAGACCAGGACTGGTTCAGCATGCAGAGCAGGAGCAAAGTTGGGATCATAGCTCAGGAAAAAAGGGCAAGCAGTATTTGGGAGCAAATCAAAACAATGAAGCAAGGTGTAATGGTAGAGGAGGGATTAAATACCCAAACAGAAGCCAGCATCAGGTGAAGACTGATTACTGGAATCTGTTGGCTGCTGTGAGACACCTGCTGGTGGACACCAGAACTACAACCTCCCACTCTAGGAAGCAAAGTGCCACCAGCAGCTGACAATACAAATACAGTGAGGGAGCACTGTCACCCCAGGACAGGAACTGTATTACTGGTCAGATCAGGTAAAAATAAGAGGATAAAAAGGATAAAAAAAAGAACTAATGCAAAATATAAACTTTTGTTGTGGATTATACTTTTCTGCCTATAAATACTTCATTTGATGGGAACTGTAATGTAATTGACACATTTTAAAAGAAGGCTGTAATGAGTGTCTGTTACTGCTTCGTACTGCCTATCTATTGGATATTGTACTTATTAAACACTTTATGGAAAAATAATTCTGTTCCTAAAGTGGATGTAAACCCACTCTCATCCTTTATAAACTACTGCCATAGTGCTGATCTATAAGCATATAGATGCCTTCTGCATGTATCCTTATCTGTCAAATGTCTCCCCTCTGTCTGTTATAACTTAAAAACTGAAGATTCTGTGGGTGGATCGTTTGTCTGGAGCTTGGTGGGTGGAGTCGTGATGTCATTAGACTCACCGCCCACCTCTACACTCCCCTTGTCAACATGCATTTTCTCATGTGTATTCCTTCTGCTATGATCACTAACATCAGTCAAAATCCAGAAAAGTAACCATATGACTTCAGAAAAGGAGTGGGGGTGGGAATTAAAAAATAATGCCTGTCTAAAGCTAGTGCACGATATATGTAAATAACCTGTCACTCAAAGCAAGGGGGCGGAACGGACAAAGGTAACTCTGTCCGTTTTATCTCAGTGAACAATAAAGGAATTGCTCAGAGCTGGATTAACTCTTTGTGGCAAGACCTGGCACAAATGATAGGAAATCTTATACACTACATTGTGACAGCAAAAAAATAATAATTTCCAAAACGTCTTTCAGGACAGCACCCGAGAGATCATGGCTCCTCCTCCTACAGGAAACACCTCATCAATTAAGTCTTTAATTGGAGGCCACCACGTTGCTTCCATCAGTTTTTTGTGTTTCCTCCAGACGGAGGAACACCTCTGGTGAGAGCCACGATCTCTCAGGGCTTTCCTGGGAGACAAGGTTCTCAATCAGTCTTTTTTTCTTTTCTAGGAGAGTGATCCTCCCACTTACCTCCTAGCATGGACGGTCCCGTGGGCTCCCTCTCCCTCTTCCGTGCTCGGGGAGAGCCTGTACAACCCGGGAGGGCTGCCTCCTTTTTCTTGAGAGCGGTGGTTGCTGTACTCTCACCGACCGCTGGCGAAAGCGGCGTGGAGCTTTGCGGCGGCCACCATTGTTCTGGTGGCCGAGGAGAGCCTCGGCCACGTCCTGTATGGGAAGAGGCAGCACTTCCGGGTTGGCGCACGCGTCATATCCGGCCGCAAAGCGCAGAGGGAGAGGGCAGGGTCACCTGGTGCCTTAAAGTTCCGGTTCCAGGTCAGCGCGGCGGCGTTTTCGAATCTGGAACCGGCGTTTTTCTTCACCACGCATCCGCAGACAGCTATGGATAGCGATGCAGCGGATAAGGGGGCAAGCCAAGGCACCAGCAAGGCTAAGGTAAGGGACTGTGTCCTATTTTACACTGGGCCGTTTTCTCCTGTAGAGGGGGGGTATTCACCCTTCTCCCCCCTCCATCTCCCCCACCCCCCATCTCCCTGGTGGTGCAGTGGCTGGTGATTTAGCATGTCTGCATAATATCTAGGGGTCTTTTTGTAAAAGGTGGTGGTGGTGGTGCATGGCTTGAGGGGCACAAGGAAGTGAAAGTGTTTTTTCCTATGTGCACCTGGGTGTATTGATTTGTACTGTGTAACAGTTTTTTCTTAGCGTGGTCCCTGGTTTTTTTCTTTTCTGTTTGTGCAGGCCAAAAGTTCTGCTCAACCAGTGAAGAGAAGGTGCCCTGTCTGCAAGGAAAAGTTAAGCGAGGCTTGGACCAAGTCACTTTGTGCAGATTGCACTGCAAATGTAGTCAGGGAAGAGTCTCCATCCTTTTGTGGCGATCTAGTATCTACAATTAAGGATGAACTCCGTGCCACCTTTCAAGCTTTTAGGTCAAACCTAAGAGAAGAACCAAGCCCTTCAAGGGAACCTAGGGCTCCTCAGCCTTCTTCAGAACCCCAAGACGGCTCTCAAATATTATTGGGAGGTCCGATAGACGCTTCCCAAGAATCTGCTTCCCTTGCTCCGGATGGAACAGACTCTGAGGAGGAAGAAAATGAAGCAGAGAGCGCTTCTAAGTACAAGATGTCGCTTGAAGAAGTAGCAGGACTTTTAAAAGTAATCCATGCGACTTTGGGGATTGAAGAGGAAAAGAAGGAGCTTTCCCTACATGACCGCATGTATGCAGGTTTGGGTGATCCAAAAAGCCGTGTTTTTCCAGTCCATTCAATAATCTCGGACATGATTAAAAAAGAGTGGTTGGAACCTGAGAAAAAGCCATTTTTTTTTCCCGGTCTCATAACAGAAGATTTCCATTTGAGGATAACCCGGATTCCATCTGGAACAAGGTTCCAAAACTGGACTCTGCTTTTTCACAGGTCTCAAAATCAACTGACCTTGCCTTTGAGGACATGGGCATGTTAAAGGAGCCCATGGACAAAAGAATGGATTTGCTTCTTAAAAGGGCTTGGCAGTCTGTGATGAACAATCTAAAACCAGCAATGGCAACAACCTGTGTTGCTAGGAATTTAGAACACTGGATTAACCAGATGAAGGCCCATGTTACGGCAGATTCTCCAAAACAGGAGATTCTGGACTCATTTACAACGCTTTCTGCAGCGGTATCATATATTGCGGATGCTTCAGCAGAATCCATTCGTATGTCAGCCAGGTCAGCGGCTTTGACCAATTCTGCTAGGAGAGCCTTGTGGCTTAAAACTTGGCCAGGAGATGCTGCATCTAAAAATAGACTGTGTAGCATTCCCTTTGCAGGGGATTTGCTATTTGGTTCTGAGCTGGAGTCCATTCTTGACCGTACGGCGGACAAAAAGAAGGCTTTTCCGGTCAAAAAACAACAGGTACAGACCCGTAAGCGTTTTTTTCGTCCCCAAAAAGGACAACAGGAAGGAAAAACGCAAACCAAAAGGAAGCAGTGGTCTTCCCAGAAACCAAAAGGTAGGAGTGGAGTGCTCTTCCATCCTCCTGTGACCCCTGGAAAGCCGCAGTGACAATCCACCCCAAGTAAGGGGAAGACTCCAGGAGTTCATTCCCCAGTGGAGAGACATCACTACAAATCAGTATATTGTAAGCATGCTCTCCCAAGGATATGTGGTGGAATTCACAGAAGAACCCCCAAAGAGATTCCTAGTGACAAACGTCTAGAGGGATCCGGTCAAGGCACTCGCCATGAAGTCCCTAATTCAGGAACTGATATCCTAGAGAGTCATTGTTCCGGTTCCAACAAAGGAGTTCTTCCAGGGGTTCTATTCTCACGTTTTCCTTGTACAGAAACCTTCAGGAAAGTACCGCCTCATCCTAAATCTAAAAATGCTGAATTTGTCAGTAGAATACAAAAGATTTCGGATGGATTCCATTTTCTCAGTAAGAAGCCTCCTGAGTCATGGATGCTTCATGGCGTCAATAGATTTGCAGGACGCATATCTCCACATTCCTATTGCTGCCAGATCTCAGAGATATCTGAGGTTAGCACTGAGAGACGGGAAGAAGGTGGTACACCTGCAATTCAGAGCTCTTCCATTCGGCCTGTCATCTTCTCCAAGGGTGTTCACGAAGGTAATGGCCGAAGCTCTAGCACCCTTGCGTCTAGAGGGAATTTCAGCGATTCCTTATCTAGACGACCTGCTACTGTTTGCCCAAACAAGAGATGGACTTCAGAGAAACTTGGACAGAGCACGTGCTCACCTAGAATCCATCGGATGGATACTAAACCTCCAAAAGTCCAATCTGATTCCCTCTCAGGAGGTGTTATTCCTGGGTTTCCGTTTCAACTCTGTGGAGCAAAAGATTTTTCTCCCAGAAGAAAAACGGGAAAAGCTGTTAAAGGTTGTGTCACTCTTACAAACCAGTCAGCTTCTGTCCATCAGGAGGGTCATGTCAGCATTAGGAACCCTGACCTCTTCCATACCGGCAGTACAATGGGCAAAGCTCCATTTCAGGCCACTGCAAAAGTTTCTGTTAAAAATCTGGGATCGCCAGCAGAATTCACTAGATTCACTGGTGAAGTTCCCCACCAAAGTAAAGAGGAGTCTCTGGTGGTGGAAGAACCAGGCAAGACTCTCAGCAGGCCGGTTATGGTCCTTTCCAACCCAGGTAAGGCTAACAACCGATGCCAGCTCCTGGGGTTGGGGGGCTCACATGAGCGGTCGTTGGGCTCAGGGATCTTGGCCCACAAGGGAAGCACTGAGATCTTCAAACTGGAGGGAACTAAAGGTGATAGAAATGGCCTTATTGTTCTTTGCAGAAGAAGTCCAAGGGCGACATACACAAATTCTGACGGACAACGCCACGGCGGTGGCTTACATAAACCGACAAGGGGGCACCAGAAGCAGAATACTTCAAGGCCTAGCAGAGAGCATTCTAAATTGGGCAGAGCTCTATACTCAATCCTTGTCCGCGGTCCATCTAAAAGGGACCCTAAACAGGATAGCGGATTTCCTCAGCAGGAACCAGGTGTACGAAGCGGAGTGGCAATTGAATCCAGATGTCTTCAATCTAATAGTGAAGAAATGGGGACAGCCAAGAGTGGATCTCTTTGCGACTCAGGAAAATACACAAATATCTCTCTTTTTTTCCCTGAACAGGAACGAGTCATCTCTGGGGGTAGAGGCTCTGGCGCACAGTTGGAATTTTCACCTCAGCTACGCCTTCCCTCCTTTTCAGCTGATTCCGCAGATCATAACAAAAATCCGGAAGGAGGATACGACAGTAATCCTCATCACTCCCTTCTGGCCCAAGAGGCCTTGGTTTTCAGCTCTTCTACAGATGCAGATCAAACCATACTGGCATCTTCCCTTGAGACAAGACCTTCTGTTACAAGGTCCGCTGTTTCACCAAGAAGTAGAAAAGCTAAAACTCACAGCCTGGCTTCTGAGGAGCAGCTCTTAAGGAGAAAAGGATTCTCGGATAGGTTGGTGGCTACCCTCCTATCTAGCAGAAAGAATGTTACCAGAGCAATATATCACAAAGTCTGGAAAGTCTTTAACTCTTGGTGCACTGCATCCGGCAGACCATTAAAGCAGATTTCTTCTATCTTGGAATTTCTGCAAGAAGGAGCAGATAAGGGCCTAGCGATCGGTACCCTAAAAGTTCAGGTTGCCGCACTGGGGGTATATTTTGAGAAATCTATTTCATCAGAACCCCTAGTAAACAGATTCTTTAAAGCCCTCACTCGGGCTAGAACGATAGTGATCAAAAACTGTCCGTCATGGGACTTATCAGTCGTTCTTCAGGCCCTGACCAGGGAACCTTTCGAACCTCTCAATTTAACCTCCCTGAAGCTAATTACTTTAAAAACAATTTTTCTAGTAGCTATTACAACAGCTCGAAGGATCAGTGAGCTGCAAGCTTTATCTATCAGGGAGCCATTTTTTTTCTATTTTTTCAGACAGAATTGTGCTGAAGACGGATCCTAACTTTTTACCAAAGGTTGCCTCAGTTCAAAATAGAACCCAGGAGATAATACTTCCTACGTTTTGTTCTAATCCGTCGGGTAAGAAGGAAGAATTCCATACCCTGGATGTTAAAAGAGCAGTCTTAAGTTACCTGGAAGCTACTAAAGACTTTAGGCGTTCAGACGCACTATTCATTTTATTTTCCGGAAATAAAAAAGGAAGACAAGCTTCTAGAGGAACCATTGCCAGATGGTTGAGAATGGCTATCTCAGACGCCTATTCCCTTACAGGCCAGGAGAGTCCAGTAAGTATCAGGGCTCATTCTACTAGAGCTTCGGCGGTGAGTTGGGCAGAAAAAGCTGGTGCCACCCCCGAACAAATCTGTAAGGCAGCTACATGGACAAGTCTGACGACCTTTGCCCGTCATTATAGATTAGATCTCATGACGGCTGGGGACCAGGCTTTCGGAAGGAAAGTCTTACAGGCTGTTGTCCCACCCTAAATGGGGTAAGTCTCGATTATCCTCTCGGGTGCTGTCCTGAAAGACGTTTTGGAAAAATGCAAGTTAGACTTACCGGTAACTTGTTTTCCAATAGGCTTTCAGGACAGCAGGATCCCGCCCTTTTTTATGCTGTTGCTGTAATACTATGTAATAACTGTCGCTTATGTGTTGCAGCTGGGGCTGGAGGTTCTCTACAAACAACTGATGGAAGCAACGTGGAGGCCTCCAATTAAAGACTTAATTGATGAGGTGTTTCCTGTAGGAGGAGCCATGATCTCTCAGGTGCTGTCCTGAAAGCCTATTGGAAAACAAGTTACCGGTAAGTCTAACTTGCATTTTTCGGGTTTACATCCACTTTAAAGTTAAACTTTTCAATTTTAGGCTTTAACCACTTGCCAATTACGCTATAGCCATACAATGGTTACAGCGTGGTCGTCCAGTTCTGGGAGGGCGTCAATATAGGTCCTCCCCAAACCTCAGCCCCTGCACGCCTCCTACGACCCGCATTGGGCGCGCTCTGTGACAGCTGTGTTCTTTGGACACAGCTGATCGCAGATCGGGGGGAAAGGGCCAATCCCGGTGGCCCTTTACCATGTGATTAGCTGTGTCCATTCACAGCTGATCACATGTGAACAGACATATCAGTTATCTGCAGTCCTTTCCTCCCACGCTGTGTCTGTGGGAGGAAAGGAGAGCCGTTAACCAGACAGCCTGCCAGAACATCGATTACATTTGATCATCAGTGCAGCCCCATTAATGCAGCCTCATCTGCGTACATCCGTGAAGAAGAAAACATTTTTTTTCAAAATCTTCTGTCCTTTTTAAAAAATTTCTTTAGCAAAAAAAAACAAACCCAGTGGTTAAATGCCACCAAAAGAAATCTCTTGTGTGAAAAAAATCCTCAAAAATGCATTTGGGTACAGTGTTGCATGACCGCGCAATTGTTGTTCAAAGTGTGACTGCACTGAAAGCTGAAAATTGGCCTTGTCAGGAAGGGCGTGAAAGTGCTCAGTATTGAAGTGGTTAAAGCCTATCTCCAGGGAATGAAAAATGATCCCTTGCAGTGGGATCCTCTGTCCCTCCATTCTTGAGCTTCTCCTCTCTCTACTCTGACTCGGCTAAACTTTTTCATTTATCTATTCTGGGTACTGAACTCCTGAAAGTTTCTGAACAACTATGTTTTAAGTGTTGTTCACTGCACCTATATACATGCATGTATTTTTGTTGGTGTGATTCATTAGTGGCGCGAATATCTATGCCGTATTATGGTTATCATATGACCTACTTTGATATTTGTATCTATTGTGTATGTACAGTATATGCCCAATACAACTTTATTGAACAGCATTTTTGTTAGGTGGTGTGCTTACGCTCTCTAGTTAAAATGATTGTACTAACGGACTAATACACTGTGGAGAGGTTTACACGCCCTATAAAATAATCTATTGTTGGTTGCTTAATGGTGTGGATAATGGTGATGTGCAGACCTTTTATTGCTAATTACATGTCTACTCTGAGAGAAATCGGAAACAAGTTTTGCTGTGCAGTAAGAGTGGGAGTTGCTTAAAGGGCAATAATTAAACAGATAATGAGCCTATTCACTGCACACACATGCTGCAGTCCTTGTACCTACAAAATTATGTTATTTACTGTTGCACAAGTGACACACTCACGGAGGCCTATAAACCCCCGGACAAAGTATCCTTTAAAAAAATGAAATTACTTTTGCTTTTCAAAGCCCAACTCTAGTTTTTGTGTTAACGGTTCAGGCCAGGCAAAAATTCGGCCCCGTTCGGTGAACACCCGAATTTGCGGGTCGCTCAGTGGTATGTTCGCCCGCCGAGTGCCCCAAAATGCACTGCACACTTCAGTGCATTCTAGGGATCTAATTAGATGAAGCTATGCCCCTGACTGCTGGTCAGGTGCAAAGCTTTGCCCAATCAGGGCACAGAGCAGTGTCAGAGCCCTGATTTGACAAAGTATTTTTATTTTTTTCTCGCAATGCTGCAGTGGCCACATATGCAGAGGAGTGCCATCAACACTTAGCCTGTCCTTGTGCCATACTTGCACAGCTAGTATGGGGAAGACACATTTGCGGTTCAGTCCAAACTTTTGCGATGTTCGAGAGTTCTGGCACAAACCGAACTGGGAGGGTGATGGCCCATCTCTAACAAACTAAAATGGCACTGGGCTTACAACATGTATGGAATGCAGTAGTCGGGGATGGGAGTTTGAGGGAGGGGGTGGTTAAATGGGGGGCCCAGGAAAGGAATGATGACTGGTTGCTAAGGACAGCACTGGTTCTATTTTCTTATTTCCTAGCTGTGACTGGTATAGATCGCCATGTCCCCAGCAGTGAACTGTAAAGATCTTTTCAATAAGATCATAGGCAAATTCTAGGGGAAAATGAAGCAAAAATAAACCTTTTTAAAGTGGTGCCTTGTCGGCCCCAGCATCTTCCCCCCCAGCGTCTATTTTCGACTATCTCCATTGACTCGTGCGGGATGACATCACCCCTTTGCATGTGCAGGAGCTAGTCATTCTGGCACACAGGAATTGGGGTGGCCTCTGTAAGCTGAGCTGCTGTGAGCAGGTAGAGGTAGGTGTAATTTATTGCAGAAGGGACATTGCATGTCTCTTCTACTACAAAAATTATGCCTGCTCACTTTAGTTCTGCTTTAAAAAGAGTGGGGCCCTTAGGAGCTTTTGCCATAATGTGCTTGTATGTGTAGCATATTTGCACATTATGGTATGCTTTACCTTTTTTATACCGTCTCCATTGATTCAATGGCTGCAGCCTCCCTCAAAGATGGCGATTTTTTTTCTCTTCGCTTCATCTTCACGGTCTAGAATCTTCAACCATCTTGATTTGTCCTAATGTACACATAATAATATAAATTAAAAAAACATGACAGAACAGACATACAGGGGTTGATTTACTAAAAATGGAAAATTTATATCAAATACTTACCGTTATTTTCCTTTCCTGATGGACTCCATGGCAGCCTACGTGTGGGTTAATCCCGCCCCTCATACCTCATAGGACCCTTCTCCCATAAATCTTTTCTCTGGGCCAGAGGCCGTGTTCCATAATTAAGCCTACTCCAGCCACTGGGAGGGAACTCCTGCTGCCATGGAGTCCATCAGGAAAGGAAAATTACGGTAAGTATTTGAAATAAATTTTCA
Organism: Rana muscosa; assembly: GCA_029206835.1. Classification (NCBI taxonomy): domain Eukaryota; kingdom Metazoa; phylum Chordata; class Amphibia; order Anura; family Ranidae; genus Rana; species Rana muscosa. The sequence goes on along the minus strand of CM055117.1, from coordinate 699,869,567 downwards.
GTTTTCCTGACAGACTCCATGGCAGCCTACATGTGGGAAATAACTCGCCAAACACACCCGGGTGGGCAGAGTGCTGGACAAAAGAAAAAAGGTTTAATTGGAACCATCAACAGACAAGATACGTAAACCAAATTTAACAGAAGATAATGAGGCTGGCTCTACGCAGTAGTGTGCCATGAACGTGTTAAACTAAGACCACAAGGCCACCTTGCAAATAACTTCTGGAGGCGTGTGACGTGATGCCGCCCATGATGAAGACACACTTATAGTTGAGTGAGCAGTCACCGCTTCTGGAGGCGCCAAGCCCTTGGCTTTATAGGCCCACTGAATGGCCTGAACAATCCATGCTGCAATAGATCTGGAAGAGGCACGCATTCCCTTATTCTTCCTGTGAAAAAGAACGAGCAGGCGGTCGGTCTGACGGAAAGAAGCTGTAGCTTCAAGATACTGACTCAGAGCTTTTCCAACATCTAAAGGGATAAACACTGGAATCCTCGGTAGATCTGAACGTTGGAAGAGCAATCTCCTGATTGCCACTTTGGGGTTTGAACCCAACATAGGAATTAAAAAGTTTAGAAATGGCTCCTTGCATCCCTGAGAGCTGATTTCAGAGACCCTCTTGGCCGATGTTATAGCCACCAAGAAGACAACTATTAGAGAGAGTCATTTGATAGAAGATTGATCTTCATGTTCCAACTCTCTACCTAAGAAAAAATCCAGGACAAGGGGAAGATCCCAATTAGAAAAACTTGGAGTAAGAGGGTGTCTAGCCCAGGAAACACCCGTAAAGGCAGAGATTACAGCGATTTGGACTCGCAGCGAGCTGACTGACAATGAGAGATCCAATCCTGATTGTAAGAAGCCCAGGATATTATGTATCTTTGGGTTATTGCAAGAACCTGCAGTGGAAGAGGTGTAGTCTGAAAACTTTTTCCAAATCCTCTGGTAGACCCTGTTGGTGCCTGTTCTTCTGGCATTTAATATTTGTGGAGATGGCCCTACTTGGACAGCCTAGGGCCTCCAACCTTCCCCTCTCAAGAACCAGATCATCAGATGTAGATGGGCCGGGCATGGATGTAGAAATGCCCCTTGTGATAGATCTGGTCTGGAGGAACTGGGTCCCGGAAGCTGCGTTGCATCAGCAGTGGAAACCATGGCTTGTTTGGCCAGTACGGGACTATTGCCAGTATCTCTGCTTCTTCCATCCTGAGCCTCGACAAAAAAAAAAACAACCAGAGAATGACAGGAACTGGGGGAAAGGCAAAGGCCCTGTGGAACCGCCAATGGTCTGTCAGAGCATCTACCCGAAAGCCTGGGGATACCAAGACCTCGTGTAGTATCTCTCTAGTCTGAAGTTGCATGGGGAGGCGAACAAGTCTACTTCCGGAATGACTCCCAGGGACAGGACCCACCTGAAGACTTCGGGGGGGGGGGAAGTCCACTCGTTGTCCAGAGAAACTCTAATCAGAAAATCTGCCTGAACGTTCGGGACTCCAGGGAGATAGACAGCTGTCAGGTTGGCCAGGTTTTTCTGGGCCCAGATCATGATGGGCTCTATTTCCTTTGACAGGGAGAGACTGCGAGTACCACCCTGTCTCTTGATGCATGCGACTGCCATTGTGTTGTCCAGTCTTAGGAGGACTGAGTCTCCTGCTGTTAAGTGGTGAAAGGCCTGCAGAGCGCAGAACGCAGAACGCTGCCCGGAGTTCCAGAACATTGGAGACTATCCTGTGAGAGGGAAAATTCCATATGCCTTAGGCTACTTCTGTCAGCCCCTGTTGCTGGCATCTGTAGTGATGGTGACCCAAGACACAGGTGCGATGGAGTGACAATTGAGGAGGTTCCTCTGTTGTAGCCACCAAGGAAAGCTCTCCCGCATGGATGAGGTTATTTGGATAAAGTGATCCCGAAGCCCTGGATTATACTGCTGGAGGAAACCCTTCTGGAAGGGCCGCATTTTCCACTGAGCCCACTTTACCATGGGTGTTGTTGCCACCATGGTGCCAATGATCTTTAGGCATTGAGAGGCTTGGAGATGACGACATTGCAAGCCAAACTCTGTCCCGGATCACTGGGATTTTTCCAGGGGTAACAAGATGGTGCTCTTGATAGCGTTGAAGTGTGCCCCGAGGAATACCAGGGACTGCGTAGGATCCAGATGGCTCTTTTCCAGATTCAGAAGCCAACCAAACTCGAGTAGAGTGGAGATGACCTGGGATCTGTGGATTAGCAACTGCTCCTTGTCCCGAGACAACAGGAGGTCGTCTAGATAGTGATACAGACGGATACCTCTGGTCCTGATCAGAGCCACGACAGCCAACAAGTTTTGAAAACACACGAGGCGATGTTGTAAGCCCGAAGGGGAGACAGGTGAACTGCAGACGGATTTGATCGACAGCAAAACAAAGGTATTTCTGGAATTCTGACGCTATCGGAACATGGAAGTAGGCGTCCTTCAGGTCTATAGAGACAAGCCAATCACCTGGTTGGATTGCTTGACTGATCATGAGTAGTGTCTCCATCTTGAACTTCTCCTTCTAGATAAAAGAATTCAAGTGGGTTAGGTCTATAACTGGCCTCCAGGAGACGTTTTTCTTCAACACCATGAAGAGGGGCGAGTAGACCCCTTAAAACCTTTTGTCATCTGGAACTGGAATTGCAGCGCCCTGAGCCACAAGAGAGACAGGAGAATTTGCTTTTTCTCTTCCGAGAGAGGCAAGGATGCCCACTCACTCTGTTTTAGGCAGGTGCAATATCATAAAGACTTAGGGGATTCTTGTCCACCGGAAGATGCCCCTTTTGAAAACTTCTGGCCTGAAGGCTGTTTTTTCTTCCAGGTCTTCTTGAACTCACGGCCAGGCCTATAGTAGCGAGCATTCCTTGCTCGATCTGAACTTTGCCTGGGCTGTGTTCTCTTCTGGTTTAGCAGACGGCGAACCTGGGGAAGGAACCCCGACTTGCCCCCTGTGGCACGGGTGATGGCACTGTCCGATATGTTCCCAAAGAGGGACGAACCCCCAAATGGAATCCTGCACCATGCCTGCTTGGAGGCAGGGTCAGCTACCCATGGGCGCAGCCACAAGGCACGCTTAGCCGTGACAGATGTCAGCATGATCCGAGCCAACAGGCGAATTATGTCTAGGGAAGCCCCACGAGAAAAGCTAACGTCAACCTTAGCCCATTAATAGGTGAGCTCCTGGCCAGTTCTTCCGAGATGCTCCTCAGAGAAGTATCTACGTCATCTGCCCAGACTTCCATCGCTTTAGAAAGGGCTGCGATGTAGATCCGCTTGAGGTCGGTATAAATTTTCCACTCCAGGCAATCCCTAAAGGAAACAGTATCCTCCAATGGGAGTGTGACGTGCCTCACCATCCTCATTAGGGCTGAGTCAATGAGAGGAGCTGACTCCAGGTGTTTTACATTATTTTAAATGGGTACATTTTTGATACCTTCATTAACAGGCAATTCTTCATTTCAACACCACCCCATTCATCGGTAATTATTGCGCTGAGTTCACCCAAAAAGGAGAAATTAGGGCGTTCTTTTTTGAAGTGTTTAAAATATTTCCTCTGTTTGGAGGGTGCCTCCACTGGCTCTTCCATCTCAAAGCTTCTTTGACAGCTTTTGACCAGCTGTGGTACTAGGGCAAATTCAAAACCTGCACCAGGGTCCATCTACCTCCACCTCACTGTCTGAGGCTTCAATTGAGGAATGTTGAAATAGGAAACTACATTTTGGGACTTTTAGTTGAAACACACTGCTAACTTATGAACCAACTATGATAAATATTGTTTATTAATAGCAAATAAGGCATGACATACACATAATAAACAAGGATAAAACATGGTATTAATAGATTACAAAAAATAAATAGTCTAGACAATGCAAGATGGTACCTAATTGTCTCAGCATAACATGCATAGTAATGTATGGTAATCATAGGTCTCGCTAAATAAAATCTAGACAATACATGGTTGTAACATGTTGGCTCTAGAATAACATACATGATATTGGGCCTTGGGCATGGAAGCCAAATTTGCAATGGTAACATATAGAAAAGGTAACAATAGTGGTTGGTCCATAAAAAATGTTATATATCAGATAGTAGGACGTGTACTGTGCCATATCATCATAAAGAGAGCTCTACGCGTTTCGTGGTATACATAACCACTCATCAGGAGCAGATACACAGTGCAAGGGTATCTATAATGGAATGAAAAAATGCCAAGGTAAGATAATAATAGTAGAAAACATAATGCATAGAAGAAAGAGGGGGAGCAAAAAGGTCCCAAACACTCTCACCTATTGGTAGCATATTGGTGAAGCTATAAGCTGGTAGCAATGGTAGAACATGGGCTATCTGAAACATCTCCCCCGGGAGCTGAAACGGTAAAACCAGAGGCACGGCAATGGAAGTGGTAAGGGTGCAAAGTGGAGTGAGCGATCATCAGCTGAGATATGTATAGTTGGATTGTAGATCAATTTAGTTGTATAGTTCAAATCCCAGAGGTATCTGTACAAATTAATGGGTTGACGGTCAATTAACAACTGATAAATTGGGGAACAAAACCCGAGTGTTTATGGGTGAAAAATAAAGTAGTTATAGGTACAAGGGTAAGTGCCATAACAGAGGAGGCCTAATTATAAGCCAGAGTATAAAAAATAAATATCATTAAAGAGTGTAAGAAAGGTGAAAGCACAGTTGAATTCTAGATACCTGTCAAGTGGTATGGGGGGATTGTCCAAGTGCACTCATATCACGGAGGTGGAACAAAAAGTGAAAAAATGCAGTGGAAAGAGGGTGTATATGTAATGGCCGTGGACCAATGGCAACCGTAAACGCCACGCAGCGTCACAGAGGGGGGGGCGGGGCCACCGCCCGAGTCGCATCGCACGCTCGGCGTTGGCGCCAAAACCTCCCTCGTGGTGAACGTAGATGGATAGCCACGTCGGCGGCATGGCGGCACTAATGACGTCACCCGCTGAACGTGGAAGCGTGGCGTCGACCCGCAGCGAACACCCGCCCCGCCCCTCACAGTAGGAGGGGAGGGGGAGGCCACGGTGCGAGTCGCAGCTCCCGGGGAAGATGACACCAAACCTGACTCCAGCCAGCAGAGCTGGTCCCCATGGTTATTGGGAAAGAACACATTGGCAATAGATAGGTCACAGTGGTATAAATGGTACAAGTATTAATTAGGCTAGTGTGTTTCCATCCCCGATAGTGTGAGAAAAATTGACTAAACTACAGCTAGGGTTGGGACTTTAAATGAGGCAATATCTACTATATACCTCCATCCCTGAGTATGTTGAAATAGGAAACTACATTTTGGGACTTTTAGTTGAAACACACTGCTAACTTATGAACCAACTATGATAAATATTGTTTATTAATAGCAAATAAGGCATGACATACACATAATAAACAAGGATAAAACATGGTATTTATAGATTACAAAAAATATATAGTCTAGACAATGCAAGATGGTACCTAATTGTCTCAGCATAACATACATAGTAATGTATGGTAATCATAGGTCTCGCTAAATAAAATCTAGACAATACATGGTTGTAACATGTTGGCTCTAGAATAACATACATGATATTGGGCCTTGGGCATGGAAGCCAAATTTGCAATGGTAACATATAGAAAAGGTAACAATAGTGGTTGGTCCATAAAATTTTTTATATATCAGATAGTAGGACATGTACTGTGCCATATCATCATAAAGAGAGCTCTACGCGTTTCGTGGTATACATAACCACTCGTCATGAGCAGATACACAGTGCAAGGGTATCTATAATGGAATGAAAAAATGCCAAGGTAAGATAATAATAGTAGAAAACATAATGCATAGAAGAAAGAGGGGGAGCAAAAAGGTCCCAAACACTCTCACCTATTGGTAGCATATTGGTGAAGCTATAAGCTGGTAGCAATGGTAGAACATGGGCTATCTGAAACATCTCCCCCGGGAGCTGAAACGGTAAAACCAGAGGCACGGCAATGGAAGTGGTAAGGGTGCAAAGTGGAGTGAGCGATCATCAGCTGAGATATGTATAGTTGGATTGTAGATCAATTTAGTTGTATAGTTCAAATCCCAGAGGTATCTGTACAAATTAATGGGTTGACGGTCAATTAACAACTGATAAATTGGGGAACAAAACCCGAGTGTTTATGGGTGAAAAATAAAGTAGTTATAGGTACAAGGGTAAGTGCCATAACAGAGGAGGCCTAATTATAAGCCAGAGTATAAAAAATAAATATCATTAAAGAGTGTAAGAAAGGTGAAAGCACAGTTGAATTCTAGATACCTGCCAAGTGGTATGGGGGGATTGTCTAAGTGCACTCATATCACGGAGGTGGAACAAAAAGTGAAAAAATGCAGTGGAAAGAGGGTGTATATGTAATGGCCGTGGACCAATGGCAACCGTAAACGGTTGAGGAATGGCTCGGCTGTGAAGGGCCTGGAGCCTTGAGATCATCCCTAATAGGGACTTACATAGTGTCGCCAGCAGGGTTGTGGGTATGACCAGAATCCCCTTTACTCAGGGACTCACGGACCACCTTTTTGACCAGTGCTTCCACTTGTTGGTCTCCACCCTCTCTTTCTTATGCGACTTTAGAAAAGCATCGATCGCAGAGCGATTTGCCTTCAGGAACCTGGGCCCCGCATACCCAGCAGGCTTTCCTCACAGAGCGGCTGGAGTGGCGTTGAGAGTGACGCCCAGAGGTGGTTTTAGACTCCTATCTGTGGTACCTAGATCTAAAGGAAGATCTATGACGTCTGGACCTTGAAGAGGAGTGACAACGTTGAGACCTAGGATGGTCTTTGCCGTGCTTTGGTGTTCAGATTTAGAAGAGCTGAGTGAAAAAGAAAGGGTTGAGAGCTCCTGAATGAGTAAACCCAAGCATCACAGGTAGAAAAGAAAAAAAATACTACCTGCAGCGCAAGGGTTGGCCACAAGAGGGCGGTGACAGATCCATGGAAAGGCAGTTTGAAAGTGAAATGAATCATTAAAGCCTTATGAGAAACAGGAGTGACAACAGGCATGAAGAGAGCACATAACAAAACATAGCCAGCAGCCAGGGACCCTGCAGCAAACAATTTACCTTGTAAACCAGAGCCCAGTGCCTGGGTAAACACCGCATAAGCCTGCAAGTCATCCCAAGTAATAGCTGCTTTGACAGCTATTTAAATCTGCCACCGTTAACGATGTCACCGCCCCACAGCGCGCCTACGCCGGAAAAAGTTGCCATCCGGTGGCGGCCAATCCCATGCGCGACCGCCGCCATTTTGGCGAAACTGCGCCTGCACGAACCAAGCACGGAATCTTCGTTCGCGGCTTGCGGATGCGCAGCGACTTCCTGAAACGGCGAGCTGGAACGCAGCTGCGCTCCAGCCGCCTTGGCCACTCACTGGAGCTTGATAGAAAATAAGGAGACACACAAAACACAGAGATATGGCTGCCATATAAAAGGAATATCTTTTGTACATTACCACCACCACGGCACGATCCGGACCAGAACCTGGGACTGGGGAGCTGTTCGCTCGACCCACCGCACGATCGGGCGTTTACAAAGCCTCCCGCTAATAGCTGGGAAGTTTGCCCATATTGCCGCTTGCCTGCCAATGGGCAGGTTAGTAAGCTCTTCATGGTATCACATCATATCGCCCATGTCCACCTGCTAATAGCTAGGATTGCTGGACTGCAGAGAGGATCACCGCTAACCACCAACGTATCGCCGTGCACACCGCCAGGCCTGGATTACAGAAAAATTTCATGAAAAGGTAAGACTATATCTTGGTCCTAGGAGGAGGACAAAAAAAGGAACACGGCCTCTGGCCCAGAGCGAAGATTTATGGGAGAAGGGTCCTATGAGGTATGAGGGGCGGGATTAACCCACATGTAGGCTGCCATGGAGTCTGTCAGGAAACTGCTAAATCTAGGGCAGCTCTGCATAAGCTTCCATTTTTCTTATTGTCAAAGCTTAATTGAACAAACTGAAGTTAGAAGCTGATTTGCTACCATGCACAGCTGCACCAGATTTTGCACAAAGTCTGTCATAAAAAGCCTACCTTTCCCTCTTTTTTTTTTTTTTTTTTTTCAATACCAGTTTATTTCCTCCTTAACCACTTTATCCTCTTCCTGACCAGAGCACTTTGTGCGATTTGGCACTGCGTCGCTTTAACTGACAATTGCACGGTCGTGTGACGCTGTATCCAAACAAAATTGACATCCTTTTTTTCTCAGAAATAGAGCTTTCTTTTGGTGTTTTTTTTTCCTCCGCTATAAACAAGAGTGACAAGTTTGAAAAAAAACACAAATATTTACTTTTTGCTATAATAAATATCCCTTTTTTAAAAAAGAAAAACAAATTTTTTCCTCAGTTTAGGCCGATTCTTCTACATATTTTTGGTAAAAAAATTGCAATAAACGTGTATTGATTGGTTTGCGCAAAAGTTATAGCGTCTACAAAATAGAGGATAGATTTATGGCATTTTTATAATAAAAAATTAATTTTTTTACTAGTAATGGAGGCGATCTGCGAATTTTTATTTTTTATTTTTTTATTGCGACTGTGACATTGGGGCGGACAAATCGGACACTTTTGACACTATTTTGGGAGCATTCACATTCATACAGCGATAAATCTGATTCGTGCCTTGTGTTCCAAGCTCTGTTAATGCTCTTAGGACTGTGCCTGGAAGGTTGAGCGATCCCTGCCTGTGCTTTTTCCTCTCCTGATTCGGTGTGTCAAACAACTGAAGAGGTTAAGGATCACCTAGTGGGATGAGAATGGTCTCTTTTGGATCAAAGAACAGGTGGATACCATCGCTGCCGGCAGGCTGATGCACACGCTCATTACACCTCTATAACCTGAGGTCCCAGCTATCTGGTAAGCGGCATTATTGTTAAATCTTATGACTGCTAATTGAATATCCATTGAATAAGGCGTCTTCTGAATATTTCACTCGTTTGGAATAAGTTAGTTGAACATCGGATTGAACCCTACTGTGATCAAATTCCTTTTTTTTTTCATATAGCACTTTTTTCAGATACTCTGGTTTATGGACCTATATATTTAGATGTGTTTGTGTTTTTTTTCTTTATAATATATATATATATATATATATATATATATATATATATATATATATATAATGGACTTTCTTCACACTGTTTTTACACAGTGTATATCAATATATTTAATTCAGTTTTGATTTATATTAAGTGGTTGCGCACTTGTTTTCAATTTCACAGGAAGAATTGATGAACTACCATAGCGCGCCATTCAACAAGGCCATGGTAGTTCATTGAAAACTACAAGCCGACTGCTGCAAAGGCTGTTGGTATTTGTAGTTCATTGATTCACATGGAACTTCTCCTTTAACCACTTAAGGACAGCCTCACGCCGATATACGTCGGCGGAATGGCACAGCTGGGCACATCAACGTACAGGTACGTTGCCCTTTAAGAGTCCAGCTGTGGGTCGCGCGCGCCGCCGCCGCGCTCGCGACCTGGTCCTGAGCTCCGTGACTGCGGGATGCTTTAAATATTTTTACTGGTTACATGTTTTTAGTTAGAGGAGGTCTAGGTCTCACCCTAACGTTCGCAGCGATACCTCACATGTGTGGTTTGAACACCGTTTTTTCATATGTGGGCGGGACTTGCGTATGCGTTTGCTTCTGTATGCGAGCTCACGGTAACAGTGGCGCTTTAAAAAAAAAAATTATTGTTCATTTTACTTTATTTTAGTTTGACATGATTTTCCCCAAAACTTTATTTTTTGATCACTTTTATTCCTATTACAAGGAATGTAAACATCCCTTGTAATAGGAATATGGCATGACCGGTCCTCTCTACAGTGAGATATGAGGTCAATAAGACCCCACATCTCACCTCTAGGCTGGGTAACCTGAAATAATAAAAAAAAAAAAAAAAAAAAAAAAACGATCCTGGCTTCGATCGTAGTGGTGAGTCGGTAGAAGCATCGGAGGGGGACGTCCCCTCTCACCTCCAGTAAGAACGATCAAGCAGCGGAACAGCCGCTATGATCATTCTTATGGTGTAGGGAATCGCCGGCTGAAAAAGCTGATATCTGAATGATGCCTGTAGCTGCAGGCATCATTCAGATATCCCCACACAAAGTCAAGGACATCATATGGTGGGCGGGAAGTGGTTTAATTACATACCAAAAATTACACCCCAAAATAGATTCTCCTACTCCTGAGTACAGCGATACCACATGTGTGAGACTGTCAGCCTAGCCACACACAGAGGCCGGGTATTGCCGAGTACGGCCGGGTAGGGCGGATCTCTCCCCTCTCGCACTGTACCGATCGGTACAGAGAGGGGAGAGAGGAACCGGCATCATGACATGACGCCGGTTTGTTTACAAGTGATCGCTCCGTGATTTGATGGAGCGATCACGTGGCAAACTGCCGCTATCAGCGGCTATTTACCGCGATCTGTGATGCGCCGAGTCCCCTGGACCCGGCGGTCACAGACACTCCCGTGTGCGCGCCCCAGGGGGCGCGCAGGAGCGCGATTCTGGGAGGACATTGTATAACGCCCTCCCAGATTTAAGGAATCACCCTGTCGCCGTTATTCGGCGGTGGGTGGTGGTTAAAGTGTATTTCTACTTTTGCAGCCAGATTGGGGTAACTACCACTTTATATTTGACACATGTGGCACATAACTTAAAATAAAAATTGCAGTTTACCCATCTCTCCTTCCAATGCTCTGTACTCTCATATTTCAGTAACAGCCACACCCCCCATCACAAGTATCTTTACACAAGTTGTATTTGCATCGAGGGGTTGTGTCGGACCAGTCCTGGTTTAGTTCTTAATGCAGGCCATAGATGTTGTGATTTTTCTTTCCTAGTTACCCCCTTTTTCTTGCTCGCTGACTGTTGATGGGGGAATTTATCCTTGATGGTGCTATAGCGGTTGGCAATAATCGCATGAAAAATCAGACAGGCTGGTTGTACTCCAGTTGATTGATTGGTCAACTTGGGTACAATCAGCCTTGCCCATACATTGTCCAAATCTCAGCCGGTACCTGCTGAACTAGCCAATATTCAAACCATCTATGGCCAGCTTACTCCGCAACTGTGGGACTGCCCATTCATATTGGGTATTGTGAAGATGGCCATCTCTTGGTTTGTGTGAGTTTGAAGCACACATCACACCTAAGCCAGAAGGTTTACATTTACTTTCATGGGGCAGTATGGGTGAGAGTTCGGAGTCTGCAATTGACCTGCTTTGTATTGTTTCTTTAGAAGCAGCAGGTCTTATTGAGACACATTTGCATTGCAGGTAACACCGTTTACACAGCCTTTTCCTATGTTTTAAAGTCAAATGCATGTGTTTGAGCAGCAGTGCATTCAAATCCAAAATGCAACACGGTGAAGGTAAGACTAGGAAAATGTAGGTTTAGCACAATGTCTATTTCAGTGTCTTCAATTGGGCCTTAATGCTGGCATTTGGTCTGTGCTCAGGTTGATTATGGAAAGTACCATAAGCCCAGGTTCACACTGGGGCTGCGGGAGTGAAGCCGTGCGAGTTCAGCTGAACTCGCATGATTTCACTCCTGCCTGTCAGTCCCGATTTTGGACGCGATTACAGGGACATCTGTGCAGGTTTTTGCACAGATGTCAATGTAAATCGCGGCCCGAAATCGCAAAAAGTAGTACAGAAACTACTTCTTGAAATTGGTGCAGCGCCGCAGATGCGGCGTCGCACCGATTAGGACGGTGCCATTGACCGCAATTTGCGGCAAATATCGCTGATTTGACATGTCAAATCGCACCAGTGTGAACCAGGGCTAAAGCTAAATAATCTTATCTGCTGGTTTCTGTCATCTCTTCTTTTTGAAAGACTAGGTACTTTAAACTAGTTATACTACAGCAATTTAATATTCAGTTGAATTTTCAAATTACTTGAGCAATTTTATAGTTTGTGTTTTAATCTGATTCCTTATGCTAGACATGGGGTTTCAATTCATTTTTACAAGCGACTGTGACAAAATTTTATTTTTCTATGCAGCACTGAGTGTTCTATTTGTTTTATACACTAGAGGGCGACTTAATGTTTTGCATTCCTTTTTTTAATTCATTTGCTAGTTTTTAGGAAATGAAATATATATATTTCATAATGCGGCTTTTAAACAATGTTTTTAATTATCTCTAGAAAATGCATATCTTAACCTATAAAATATGGTTTATTATAGTTCGTATAGGCTTTTGCCTGCTGTCATTTATTTTCACACTGTAATATCACAAATGGAAATTTTAAATTAACATTATACATTGATGTCGTAAAATGTAATATAGCTTATTTTTATAAATTTTTAATTTTTTTGATGCAGCATTTAGATTACAATTTTACCTTTCTGATTTTATATTTTAATTTATTATAATAAACAACTTTAATTGACTTTATTGGCTGGCATTACAAATAAGTGAATATTTAGAAATCCCTGTCTATTTGCCTTGCCACTCCTAAGATCTTTGCTAGATATAATGTTGCTAGCCCTGCCCACCAGGCATTAGGCTGGTATCTTATAGATACATGGAGTGATTTGTTCCACAGACTTTATCCCACACCCAGTGGTTATTTTTGAATATTCACCATTCGTGAATCTACGTGATCCATCATAAGCAGGGAACCCTTCTGCATAGTTTTATGTTCAGCAAATTGTATAATTTAAATGTGTCATTATAAACCCCATAAAGCAGTATTAAATCTAAACCCAAAAATGTTATATATTGTAGCTTACCAATCATTGGATGTGGTGGCTGCATCCTAATATTTACCTGGTAATCTGGCCAATAACACACCTTCTGTATAGTGAGAGACGACTCTGGATGAATGAAAATAGGAGGCGCAGCAGCATTGTCAGTCTGGGGGGGGGGGGGGGTAGGGAGTGTTAAATGTATTAGCAGATTTAGAACAACTAACAAATTAAAGCCAAACCTTAGCTCATACTTTAGAAGCGGTTACATCAAACTGTTTTTTGGGGGATAAAGGTTTTGATGAATAAATATAGACCATAGGTGTGCGCAGCCTGTTGCATTAGGGTGTGCAGCCCAAAGCTCAAACACAAGTGTGAGTGCAGTGTTCAGATGTACGCTGCGTATAGAGTGCCGCATTCTGGTGTACGCTGCATATAAAGTACAGAGTTTAGATGTGTGCTGCAAGAGTGTAGAGAGCAGGTGTGCACTGTGCATAGAGAGCAAAGTTCCTATAGAATGCAGAGTTCAGGTAAGAGGGGAAGGAGGGGGGCGAGAGATGGGGGGAAAAGGGGAAGATGGGGGAGAAAAGGGGAGAGACAGATGGGGAGAAGGAGGGAGGAGACAGATGAGGGGGGGAAAGGGGGGCGATGGGCGAGACAGATGAGGAGTGGGGTAACATATGGGGGATTAGTGGGGGAGACAGATTTGGAGAAGGGGGGGACAGATAGGGGAGGTGGGGGAGGAGAGGGGCAACAGATGGGGAATAAGTGGGGGAGACAGATGTGGAGAAGGGGGGACAGATAGGGGAGGAGGGGGGAGGCAGATGGGGGATTAGTGGGGGAGACAGATGGGGGAGGGGGGGACAGATGGGGAGGAGATGAGGAGGAGGGAGACGGGGAGGAGGGGGAGACAGATGGGGGGATTAGTGGGGGAGACAGATTTGGAGAAGGGGGGGGCAGATAGGGGAGGTGGGGGAGGAGAGGGGCAACAGATGTGGAGAAGGGGGGGACAGATAGGGGAGGAGGGGGGAGACAGATGGGGGATTAGTGGGGGAGACAGATGGGGGAGGGGGGGACAGATGGGGAGGAGATGAGGAGGAGGGAGATGGGGAGGAGGGGGAGACAGATGGGGGGATTAGTGGGGGAGACAGATGTGGATACGGGGGGACAGATAGGGGAGGACAGATGGGGGAGGGGGAACAGGTGGGGGGAGACAGATGTGGAGAAGGGGGAGAAATATGAGACAGACAGGGGAGGAGGGGGAGACAGACAGGGGAGGAGGGGGAGACAGACAGGGGAGGAGGGGGGGGACAGGTGTGGAGGTGGGGGGGGACAGGTGTGGAGGTGGGTGGGACAGGTGTGGAGGTGGGGGAGGAAGAGGGGACAAGGGGAGGAGAGGGAACAGATGGGGAGAAGGGGAGGAATAGGAGGAAGGGGAGACAGGTGGGGGAGAAGGGGAGACAGGTGGGACAGACAGGGGGGACAGGTGGGGGAGATGGGGGAGGGGGAGACAGATGGGGAGAAGGGGGGCGATGTGGAGAGTTCAGTGAAATACTCATCATAGGCTGGTCTCTGCAGTAGGGATGAGCTTCGTGTTCGAGTCGAACATACGTTCGACTCGAACATCGGCTGTTCGATCGTTCGACGAAGATCGAACGATTTGGGCCGTTCGCGCCAAATTCGAGTGACGCGAACGGCCCACAATGCACTACGCCATCGCAGTGTCATCCAGGCGCTGTGATTGGCCAAGCATGCACTGTGACCCCGCATGCTTGGCCAATCACAGCGCCGGCAGCGAGGAGAGCAATGATTGGCCACAGGCAGGATGCCTGTGGCCAATTATTGCTGAGGGGGTTTAGTACACGCCCCACACTATAAAAGGCCGCCAGCACGGCGGCCTAGTGTAGTGTGTTCCGGAGCAGGGATAGAGCAGCATAGGCAGGGACAGTGACTTTTATTTCTTTCTTGCTTAACCTGGATTCCTTTAGTTTAGGGAAAGAGAAGGATAGGTAGGGAGAGTGTCAGTGTGTTTTGTGCTTGTGCTATATTGTGCTTAAAAAAAACATTTTTTCTAGGGACAGAAAACTGTAGGTAGGGAGAGTGTGTCAGTTTCTTTCACTGTCAAAGTCCTTGTTTCCAGGGACCTGGAAGGACAGTGAGGTAATTCTCCTTGTGCTAAATTGTGCTTAAAAAAAACATTTTTTCTAGGGACAGAAAACTGTAGGTAGGGAGAGTGTGTCAGTTTCTTTCACTGTCAAAGTCCTTGTTTCCAGGGACCTGGAAGGACAGTGAGGTAATTCTCCTTGTGCTAAATTGTGCTTAAAAAAAACATTTTTTCTAGGGACAGAAAACTGTAGGTAGGGAGAGTGTGTCAGTTTCTTTCACTGTCAAAGTCCTTGTTTCCAGGGACCTGGAAGGACAGTGAGGTAATTCTCCTTGTGCTATATTGTGCTTAAAAAAAAACATTTTTTCTAGGGACAGAAAACTGTAGGTAGGGAGAGTGTGTCAGTTTCTTTCACTGTCAAAGTCCTTGTTTCCAGGGACCTGGAAGGACAGTGAGGTAATTCTCCTTGTGCTAAATTGTGCTTAAAAAAAACATTTTTTCTAGGGACAGAAAACTGTAGGTAGGGAGAGTGTGTCAGTTTCTTTCACTGTCAAAGTCCTTGTTTCCAGGGACCTGGAAGGACAGTGAGGTAATTCTCCTTGTGCTAAATTGTGCTTAAAAAAAACATTTTTTCTAGGGACAGAAAACTGTAGGTAGGGACTAGAGTGTGTCAGTTTCTTTCACTGTCAAAGTCCTTGTTTCAAGGGACAGAGAAGGACACCTGAAGGTAGCCCTTATTGCTTTTTTCCCATCTCCCTGCAGGCCATCTATTAGAATGTCTGGAAGGCAAACAAGGAGAGGCAGACAGTCAGGAGGCAATAAAAGAGGGCAAGCAGGCTCTGTGTCTGGGGGCAACAGTGCTGGTCGTGGACGCGGTGCATTGTCATCAGCACATGGCCATGGGACACGCTTGTCCTTCTTTTCGGCAGCTGGACATGTTGAGCCACATCATGCCGAAGACTTGGTAGAGTGGATGACCAAGCCCTCCTCCTCCTCCTCATCCTCTCTCACCCAGGCTCAGGGTACTGGAAAAGCAGCTGCCAAAGCGTCCTCTTCCCTGGTATCAATGTCAGACTCATCATCAGTCACTCCTTCCCTAGACCCACCATGTCCTCCTCCTGAGGAGTCCCCCGAACTGTTTCAGCACAGTGTTGGGTACATGCTCCAGGAGGATGCCCAGCGTTTCGAAGGGTCTGATGATGAAACCCAGCTAGAGGAAGGCAGTAGCGTGAGAGCAGACAGAGGGGATGCTCAAGAAGGACACCAATCTGGCAGTCATGTTCCAGCAGCTGCAGCATACTGCCAGATTGCCTCCAGTGATGAGGAGGGAGGTGATGATGAGGTCACTGACTCCACGTGGGTGCCTAATAGGAGAGAGGAGGAGGAGGAGGAGGATGAGGAGGAGGCACATCTCCAACGAGGCAGGATGCCCTTTGGTGGCCAGCGTAAGGGCAGTACACCGACGGAATCACACCGCAGAGCTCCGCCTGTGCAGGGCGCTGCCTCTGCCCGTCATTCAAAAAGTTCTTTGGTGTGGGCCTTTTTTGAGGCTAGTGCATCAGATCGCACAGCTGCTGTTTGCAACATATGTCTCAAGCGTATATCGCGTGGCCAAAACATCAGCCGCTTGGGTACCACATGCCTGACCAGACATATGTTGACCTGCCATGCAGCTCGTTGGCAAGCCTACCTCAAAGACCCACACCAAAGAACAAAGCGGACCTCTCCTTGCACCGCATCAGCTGGGATCTCCAACCCCACTATAACTTCAGTCCTCTCTGAAACATGCACTGAGAGGAATGAAGGTGTAGAATTAGGTGTGTCACAGCCAAGTACTTGCGGCCACTCTGCTAGCAGTACACCGACGTCCGATTCTAGCAGGCAAATTTCCCTGCCCCAGCTGCTGGACCGTCGAAAGAAGTTCACTCCCAGCCATCCACATGCCCAGCGGTTGAATGCTAGCTTGGCTAAATTGCTAGCGCTTCAACTGCTGCCTTTTCAGTTGGTAGACTCGGCCCCCTTCCGTGAGTTTGTGCAATGTGCGGTTCCTCAGTGGCAGGTTCCCAAACGCCACTTTTTCTCACGGAAGGCTATTCCGGCTCTCTACCGGCATGTGGAAGGCAATGTCTTGGCCTCGCTGGACAGGGCGGTCAGCGGTAAGGTGCATATTACCGCTGACTCATGGTCCAGTAGGCATGGACAGGGACGTTACCTTTCTTTCACGGCCCATTGGGTCACTCTTTTGGCAGCTGGGAAGGATGCAGGACAAGGTGCAGTAGTGATGGAGGTTGTCCCACCGCCACGCCTCCAAAATGCTACTACTGGTTGTGACACACCTCTCTCCTCCACCCCCTCCTCTTCTTCTTCCTCCATGGCCTCTTCCTGTGGTTTGTCCTATGAACCAGCGGTGCTCCGTAGCCGTTCACGGGGCTACGCAAGTACGCAGGCAAAAAGATGCCATGCCGTGCTTGCGCTGGTGTGTTTGGGGGACAGAAGCCACACTGGGGCAGAGGTCCTGTCTGCTCTGCAGGGCCAGGCCGAGAGGTGGTTGACGCCACGCCAGCTTAAGCCAGGAATGGTGGTTTGCGACAATGGCACCAACCTCCTCTCCGCCCTCCGACAGGGACAACTGACCCATGTGCCCTGTGTGGCTCACGTCCTTAACCTGGTGGTGCAGCGGTTCTTGGGCAGGTACCCGGGCTTACAGGATGTCCTGAGGCAGGCCAGGAAAGTCTGTGTGCATTTCCGCAGATCTTATAATGCCAGTGCTCGCCTGGCTGAGCTGCAAAAGGAGTTGAACCTGCCCAAGAACCGCCTTATATGTGACATGCCCACCAGGTGGAACTCAACGTTGGCCATGCTGCAGCGGCTGCACACGCAGCAGAGGGCCATCAATGAGTACCTGTGCGACTACGGCACCAGGACAGGGTCAGGGGAGCTTGGTTTTTTTTCTCCACGCCAGTGGGGCATGATCAGGGATGCATGCACTGTCCTGGCACCATTTGAGGAGGCCACGAGGATGGTGAGCAGTGACAGTGCATGCATCAGTGACACTGTACCTCTTGTCCACCTGTTGGAGCACACGCTGCGTGGAATAATGGACAGGGCACTTGAGGCAGAACAGAGGCAGGAAGAGGAGGACTTCCTTGCCTCTCAAGGCCCCCTTTACCCAGACAGTGTTCCTTCTGTCCCACCCATCGCACAGGAAGAGGAGGAGGAGGAGGAGGAGGAGGAGGAGGAGGATTGTGTCAGCATGGAGGTGGAGGCTGGCACTCAGCATCATCAGCAGCAGTCTTTTAGGGATGATTTACAGTCCCAAGAAACCAGTGGACTTGTACGTGGCTGGGAGGAGGTGGCTGCGGATCATGTCGTCCTTAGTGACCCAGAGGACTCCGGAGCGAATGCCTCAGCAAACCTACGCTGCATGGCCTCCCTGATCCTGCAAAGTCTGCGGAAGGATCCTCGTATTCTTCGGATCAAGGAGAGGGACCATTACTGGCTGGCCACTCTCCTTGATCCACGGTACAAGGGTAAGGTTGCGGACCTTATGTTACCGTCGCAGAGGGAGCAGAGGATGAGACAACTCCGGGAGGCCTTGCAGAAAGGTCTGTGCAACGCGTTCCCAGAGACTGGGAGGTTACAAACTCCTGGTCCTGGACAACGAGTTGCTGAGGCTTCGGCCAGTCAAAGAAGGAGCGGTGGGGAAGGTGGCCGTCTGACCGATGCGTTCAGACAATTCTTTAGTCCGCAGCCCCAAAGTATGATCGGTTCCAGCAACCATCGCCAGCGTCTGATAAACATGGTGCAGGAATATCTAGGGGCAAGGTCAGACTTGGACACCTTCCCCACCGAAAATCCTCTGGCTTACTGGGTCTTGAGGATGGATCACTGGCCAGAGCTTGCACAGTATGCAATTGAGCTACTGGCCTGTCCTGCATCCAGCGTTCTTTCGGAACGCACATTCAGTGCTGCTGGAGGATTTGTCACGGATCACAGGGTGCGCCTGTCCACCGACTCGGTTGATCGACTGACTTTCCTCAAGATGAACCAGTCTTGGATCACCACCAGCTACCACACACCTGATGCTGATATAACAGACTAATTGATTTTAACATGTCACATCCCTTCAAGACTGATGCTGATGCTGAGTGCCTGTGCTGTTATGTTGACTGGCTATCCTCCTCCTCCGAGTCCTCAATGATACGATTGATGATGATAGCTTGGAAGATCATTTTTGTTTATGGGTGCCGCCACCAGTGGCTAAGGCCCAATTTTTCAGCCCCTGTTTTACAGGGGCGTGTAATTACAATTTTTTTAGCAATAATTTGCCATAGGGCTCATTGCTGTGCTCCAAGTACAGTATCTGTGAGGGGTTGGAGTGTTGTGGCACCAGTGCCTAAGGCCCAATTTTTCAGCCCCTGTTTAACAGGGGCGTGTCATTACAATTTTTGAAGCAATACTTTGCAACAGGGCTCATTGCTGTGCTCCAAGTACAGTATCTGTGAGGGGTTGTAGTGTTGTGCCACCAGTGCCTAAGGCCCAATTTTTCAGCCCCTGTTCAACAGGGGCATGCAATTACAATTCTTGATCTAATAATTCACAGCAGGGTCCATTGCTGCACCCACCAAGAGTAACTCTGAGGGCTTACAGTCTTGTGGCAACGCCACCACCACCACGAAAGGCCCAATTTTTCAGCCCCTGTTCAAAAGGGGCATGTAATTACAATTCTTGATCTAATAATTCACAGCAGGGCCCATTGCTGCACCCACCAAGAGTAACTGTCAGGGCTTACAGTGTTGTGGCACCAGCACCACCATCAAAGCCCCAATTTTTACTACCACTGTTCAACAATTATATGTAATTAAAATTCCTGATATAATAGTTGACAGCAGGGCGTTCCAGCACCAACCAAGAGTAACTGAGTGCTTACAGTGTTGTGCCAACACCAACAACTAAGGGGCCTATTTCTGCAGAGTATATACGGCAGGTCCCTACTTTCAAACATCCAACTTACAAACGACTCCTACTTGCAAACGAAAGAAGACAACAGGAAGTGAGAGGAAATCTACCCCTAGAAAGGAAAATTCTCTCCTGTAAGAATAAATATGGGAGAAAGGGGTCTCATCTGTACTGATGCTTTATCAGCAATCCTTGTTTCAAGAAAAACACCACATTTCAAAAACAGTTGTCATTGGGACGGAAAGTGAGGTGAAATGTTCTGAACAGGGGCACAGACAGCAAAACAAATGTTACAGGGGTGATAACCCTTACCTATGTTTCCCAAAAAGTTTAAAAATAGATTTTTGGGCTGGAGCTACACTTCAACAATGTACCTGTTCAAAATTACAAACAGATTCTACATAAGAACAAACCTACAGTCCCTGTCTTGTATGCACCGCCTGTATACGGCTGTTCAGAGTATATAGGGCCTTTTTTATTTTATGTGCGGGGTTCCCCTTAATATCCATACAAGACCCAAAGGGGCTGGTAATGGGCTGGGGTAGGGGGGGGGTCATGGGGTAGCTATGCCATTTTTCTTAAAGAATTTCATCCATATTACCGGGACCAGACATTACATTAAAGCCGCAAGCAGTTTTAAATGGCTTTTTTTTCCTTTAGAAGTGTCATTTTGTGCAGGGACAGTTCTAAACACGGGAAACACGTGGCACTTCACAGGCATACTTTAGACACCCCCCAGGTACGATATTTAAAGGAATATTTGACTTTTTTTTTTTCACTTTATGCATCATTAAAATGACTGCTCCCGAAAAACGACCGTTTTTAAAACTTCTTTTTGCATTGATACATGTCCCCTGGTGCACAACCCGGGTGCACAACCCGGGTTCCCAAACCCTATTTATGACAATAACATGCATAATAGTTGTTATAATTAGCACTTTAGAATTCGAACGTTCGCATCCATTGTATTTAATAGGGTTCTAATGTTCGTTCGAACTTTCGGTCCGTTCGCGGGTTCTGGTGCGAACCGAACCCGGGGGTGTTCGGCTCATCACTACTCTGCAGGCTCAGGCATCATTTATGGCATGCAGCCACGATCTAGCTGAAGCTGCTGTAGTTCCAATCTCCTGCCCACACGGCCCTTTCTCAGGCACACAGCACTGGCTGCACACACGGGGATTGCGCTGTGGGCGGGACAGACAAAGAGATAGGAGCAGGAGGAGGCGGAGCAGACTGAACCCTCTCTTCTCTTCCGTTCATGGAGTGGAGAGGTGGCGGCAGGGGAAGTGTTCTGGCTGAAAACTAATATTGACGATGTGCAACCCTGCTTGGGCACAGCATCCACAAGAGAGGGGATATGCCTGGGGGGTGTAACTGAAATCTGGGGGTGCCTAGCCCACCCCAGCACCCCCTAGATCTTGCCATGTTCCATAGGAGAGTTCAGGCCGCAGGGAGGACACAGACTTCACTAGCGTGGCTGTGCACAACCCCAGTCCAATCCTCTGCTATCACTGGCATGGGACAGGGAACGTGGAGGGTTCAGTGAAGGCAGCCGCCGGGAGAGGAGCGCTTCTTTGTTTACAGATGACAGGAGAATGCGGCAAGCCAGGGCAGTACCTGAGTTGGTTCCGGCTGAAAATAAAATGCCCACCACACAGAGCTATATGCGCGCGTGGTGATTAGGGTGTGCCGTGGGCATGCCTATGATATAGACTGATCATTTTATTCACTCCTGCCACTGTTAGAGGTTGTAATCTCTTCCATATACCCAGTGAAGTGACTGTCTTAGGTTATACAGAGATTAAACAACTCGTCCTACGTAAGTTGTACCTGTCTATCTGCAGTCTTCTCTACAACAAAGTGCAGAACCTATAAAGCTTGTTTGAGTGTTCAAAAAAAAAGGAGGTGTAGAGCTGAAGTCGCACTCTGCGGAGCTTAGTGAGGGGAGCTCTGAGATCTGATTGGTGGAAGGGACACACCCACCTTCACACAGCACAAACATAGATGATGCGGTCAATCACAGGCTGTGTGCTGGAGCTCCCTTCCGTCACCTTTTTATTTCTTGGTGTCAGGAAAACTTTTCAGTGATTCGTTCAGATAGTAAAAGAATACGGCAGCAGACAGAAATTGCACTTGGTTCCCTGGATTGAGACAATTACACACTATAGAGGGATATGCTTTGTTAATATGTCATGTTTGAGGTTTACAACCGCTTTAAAACGGAGTTCGTCATTTTTCTGTTTATTAAAAGTGAGCAGGTACACTTTTTGTAGCTGCTGTCTTTTAATAAACACACACACACTCACCTGTCCCACGGTCCAGCGATGTGGCCGCCTCAGTTCTTTCCCTCTCCCTAGTGCTGGCATCACTAGTGTGGGCACCTGGCTGTGACAGCTTGCAGCTTCACAGCCATTTGCGCACTGCACATGCCCAAGTCCTGAATGGCCGAGCAATCTTCTGGGACCTGTGACTTTTTCCAGAAGATTGCAGGGAGGGAGGGGGAGAGGAGTCTCCTAGGCAGTGGAAGTGGGAGCTGGGTACCTGTCAAAATTAGGTACCCGCTCCCCCAGGAAAATGGCATGCCAAATGTGGCATGTATGGGGGTTAGGAGTGCTTAAAACGGAAGTTCCACTTTTGGGTGGAACTCTGCTTTTAAGTGGTTTATCGCTTCCATGTAAACTGATGCATTCTTGGTAAGCTGCAAGATAATACATATTTGCTTTGGGGTTTAATACTGCTTTAACCACTTGAGGACCAGACGCCGCAGTTATACTGCGGCAGGTTGGCTCCCCTGGGCGAGCTGTCGTAGCTGTAAGTCGGCCACTTCATGGCATGTCTCCGCAACCAGCACTCCACTGTGGTACACTCACCGACCTTTTCCTGCCCTGGGTCCATGATGGAGAACTTTTATCTGGACATGCATTCCGACAGCCTCCAGCCCCTTTGATCCAGGAATTCCTCATCAATGACTGTGTAATGATGAGGACTCCACCAATGACCGTGTAAAGGTGAAGTTCCCTCACAGCTCTCCCGGGCTCTTCCGCTAGGCCTTGCACCCTCCCAGATGGGGGGTGGCCTCTGCCACTGTCTAGTATTCCATTCTCCACTTCTCCCGGCCGACAATGCTCCCCAGTGGCATGTTAGCTCAGCTTATATAGGAGGTCCGTCCCCTGCCAATACCAAGTGGGGATTGGTCAGGGCTCCTGCATGAGCTGCCTGCCACTCCAGTCCCAGACCCAGACTCCTTCTCTAGAACAATCTCCCTAGAGACAGGGGAGGCGCCTCAGAACTGGAGCACAGGTGGCCACAACCATTACTAAACTAACCACTCCCTGCCCCCAGATAAAAACGGACAGGCCTAGCCTGAAGCATAGGCCTGCCTAAATTTTCCTGCGCTGACCGTTTTTACCTCGAAAAATCCTATTCTAGCACCTACCTATGGTAGAGGGTCCTACATAAGAAAGTGCTATAATTATTGTGGTCAGCATGGTGGCTTAATTGCTGTGAAATTTTACAGTGCAGTTCTATGGCCTGGTTCTGTTCCTAGACACGCTATCAATGTGGAATTTGTATATTTGTCCATGTTTGCATGGAGTTTCTTCTGGTACTCAAACTTCCTCTCAGAACTTAAAAATATACTTGTATGCTAAACGGCTTCTGGTCAACGTATTGCGTATTATTGTAATAAAAATGTTCAGATTTAAAGTAATTGCAAATGCAAAAATAAATAAATTCTCACAAACCTATTGTACTTGCCTTCTCTGTGCAGTTGGTTTTGCACAGAACAGCTCCGATCTCTTCTCAGGCTCCCCACTGGCAATCCTGACCCCCCCCCCCAATAGCAAGCTGTTTACTATGGGGACATTCGTGCATGCTCTCTCCCGAGCCCTGTTCTGTGTGTCCATTGATATACCATACAGCATGCAGCTCAGTCCTGACCCCTCCTCACTGGCTGTGATTGACAACAGCAGGAGCCAATGAGGAGGGAGAGCGCCTCTGCTGTCGTGCACTGCTGCTTTGAAATCGGGCTTGGGGGGGGGGGGGCTGGGGAGGAGCTGCATGCAGACGTTTTTTTACTTGTATGCATGAAGGTAAAAAAAAAAAATTTGCCTTTAGAACCACTTTAAGGTTTTCAAGGGCTGGGGGTAATGCAAATAGTTTCTGTAAAACCATAAATTATATTTTAGGATTACATATATGGGAGATTATACATTTGTTTAGCACGTCCTAAAGCTAGTTAGTCCTTAAAATAAAAACTGTAACACACTCGCATGCTTATTTTTTCCGTGGCTAGCAAGGACCCATCTGTGAGAATTTTGGGACAGTTCTAGGCAGGAGGGTATATTGTGACATATATCTGACTTGAGTTGATGAGGTTGTAGAAACCACTATGGGTATCTGATATCTTTTTCTGTATGTCAGACTGTCCATTCATTATTGGTCAGTAAAACCTTTTTCAGCACATTTCATTACATAGACGTGTCATAGTTCTGCTTTTATGTCGTAAGCTTTTTCATGGTATAATACAAATTCAGAATGGCTTATCTTTTCAAGCAACAAAGTCAACAAATCAATTTGTTTTGGTTTAAATTTGGGTTTGATCAGCTGCTTGTTAAAACTTTTATGGATAATGTTCACTGCGTTGGGAAGACTAATTACGTGTTTTTAACCACCTCCCGCCCATGCTATAGCCGAATGACAGCTACAGCGCGGGCCTTATTTACCGAGAGGCCATCAATAGAGCATGAGCTGCCTGAGCGCCCTGTGATAACTGAGTCAATGAGACTCTGTGATCACAGATTGGAGTAAGGGCCCAATCCTGGCCCCTTACCACATGATCAGCTGTCAGCCAATGACAGCTGATCACATGATGTAAACAGAAGGTCCGTAATCGTTGTTTTTGTTTTTTTTCCCCCTTACAGTGACGGCGTGAGGGAAAAAAAAACCTGATCAACAGATTCTGACAGAGCTGAAAGAGGGACATCGGTCCCAAACAGGGAGAGACAGTGCCCACTAGTGCCACCTCTCAGTGCCCATCGGTGCTGCCTCATCAGCGCACATCAACAAAGAAAAATTACAGGATTTAAACATTTTATAACTGAGTTTTATTTTTTTTTAATTTTCGGTCTTTTTTCATTTTAGCAAAAAAAAAAAAAAACAACCCAGCATTGATTAAATACCACCAAAAGAAAGCGCTATTTTGTGTGAAAAAATAATTCCATTTGGGTACAGTGTTGCATGACCGCACAATTGTCATTCGAAGTGTGAGAGTGTTGAAACCAGATGTAGCATGTTCCCAAATGTGAACTTATCCTTTAATTAAATACCCCTGTCCTGGGTGTCTTACTAGCCTTTTGGATTGTATCATCTTTTACATTAAAAGGGTTGTAAAGGTACATGTTTTTTCCCCTTAATGCATTCTATGCATTAAGGTGAAAAAACAGCCAAGGATTAGCAGCCCCCCCCCCCCCCGTTTACTTACCTGACCCCTAGAAAGTCCCACGCCATGAACGCGCTGGCTTCTCGGCTGGGCTTTTCGGCTCATTCATTGGTTGATGGCATCGCAGCCATTGGCTTCCGCTGCTGTTAATCAAATCAATGACACGGCGCACCTGGGAGTGGGGACGAGTGATGGTCGGCGGCTATAGCCGCCGGCTGTTCCAGGGGAGCGTACCCGCAAGCTAACCCCCTTGGGAGAGAGCTTCCCATGAAGGGGGTTAGCTGATGCGGGGAGGAGCAGAGACAGCCGCCGAGGGACCCCAGAAGACCAGGATCGGGGCCACTCTGTGCAAAACGAGCTGCACAGTGGAGGTAAGTATGACATGTATGTTTTAAAAAAAATAAAAATGGGAACCTTTAGTGTCCCTTTAAGGAAGGGAACTTCATTAAGTAGGGGTTATGGAAATGAATGAAAACTAAACTTTGTGGTGTTCAGCTGTAGGTCAGTATATAACACCCCAGCCTCATAGATATGTATTCCTAAGCTGCATACCAGACTATTTATTACACAGTTTCATCCAAGTTCCTTTGAAGACCCCAAGCTAATTCAGGTTTAAGATGTTCTGCTATGAAGTGGACTGCTTTCTGTCACTGTGCCGTCTTTCTACATTGCTTAGCACAGATGAGAGATAGTAATCTGTCTTGATAGCTTAAATCGCAGTTCCACCCAATATACAACTACAGTAGGTGCCGCTGATATTGTGTCAATCTCGCCTCTTCTAGCGGCGAGATTGACACCCTACGAGCCCCGTCGTGAGAGCCAGCGCCGAGCTGTCTCGTCATCGGGAAAGGAAAAATTTATTTTTTTCCTTTCGCAATGAGCGACACGCATTGCCGGTAGACAGAGATCCGACGTTTATTCCCGCCAATACCATGCACTGTGTTTGGTATGAATCCTGAGCGGGAACTCCACGCCAATTTTTAAATAAAAAAACGGCATGGGTTCCCCTCCAGGAGCATACCAGGCCCTTCGGTCTGGTATGGATTTGAAGGGGAATCCCCTAAGCCGAAAAATCGGCGTGGGGGTCCCCCTCAAAATCCAAACCAGACCCTTATCTGAGCACGCAACCTGGCAGGCCACAGGGGAAGAGGGGGGACGAGAGAGCGCCCCCCTCCCTCCTGAACTGTACCAGGCCGCATGCCCTCAACATGGGGGGGTTTGGTGTTCTGGGGCAGGGGGGCGACCTGCGCCCCCCACCCCAAAGCACCCTGTCCCCATGTTGATGGAGACAAGGGCCTCTTCCCGAAAACCCTGGCCATTGGTTGTCGGGGTCTGCGGGGGCTTATCGGAATCCGGGAGCCCCCTTTAATAAGGGGGCCCCCAGATGCCTGCCCACCACCCTATGTGAGTATGGGGTACATCGTTCCCCTACCCATTCACCTGGTGGAAAAAAAATGGCAATAAAAAAACACACACAGCTTTTTAAAGTAATTTATTACACAGCTCCGGGGGTCTTCTTCCGACTCCGGGGGTCTCTTCCGACTTCGGGGGTCTCCGGTGTCGTCGTTGCGCTCTCTGGTTCTTTATTCCTTCTGCCGGGCCACTGCTATCTTCTTCCGGCTCTTTTGCTAGCGGGGCCCGGTCTTCTCCGTCGCCTTCTTCCCTCTTCTCTCCGGTTCTTTCTTCCTTCCTTCTGCCGGGCCTCCGCTATCTTCTTCCAGCACTTTTGCTAGCGGAGAGGCCCGGTCTTCCCCGTCGTCTCGTCCGGCTCTCCGTTGTCCCATCCGGCTCTCCGTTGTCCTACTGCCGGCCCCTCCACTATCTTCTTCCAGCTCTTTTGCTAGTGGAGGGGCCCGGTCTTCCCATCGCCGTCTTCTTCCCTCTCCTCCTCCTCGATGTTGACTCGTCGCTTCCTCCCGCTGTAATGCTGGCTGTTCGGTCCGCAGCAATTTATATAGGCTTCTCATGACGTCAGTCACATGTTCCCATGACGTCACATGCTCCGGGGCCACTCGGAGCATGTGACTGTGACGTCATGAGAAGCCTATATAAATCGCTGCGGACCGAAGGGTGGTGGGCCGGCATCTGGGGGCCCCCTTATTAAAGGGGGCTCTCGGATTCCGATCAGCCCCCGCCCGCCGACCCCCGACAACCAATGGCCAGGGTTGTCGGGAAGAGGCCCTTGTCCCCATCAACATGGGGACAGGGTGCTTTGGGGTGGGGGGGGGGCACAGGTCGCCCCTCTGCCCCAGAGCACCAAACCCCCCATGTTGAGGGCATGCGGCCTGATACGGTTCAGGAGGGAGGGGGGCCGCTCTCTCGTCCCCCCCCTCTTCCCCTGCGGCCTGCCAGGTTGCGTGCTCAGATAAGAGTCTGGTTTGGATTTTGAGGGGGACCCCCACGCCGATTTTTCGGCTTAGGGGATTCCCCTTCAAATCCATACCAGACCAAAGGGCCTGGTATGCTCCAGAAGGGGGAACCCATGCCGGTTTTTTATTTAAAAATTGGCGTGCAGTTCCCGCTCAGGATTCATACCAAACACAGTGCCTGGTATTGGCGGGAATGCACGTCGGATCCCGTTCAATAGAGTGCCGCGTCTCCTCGCTATTGCAGCGACGCGAGATGTGTCGCCACCCTGTCGCCGAGAATCTCCGCGATGGAATCGCGATGAATATACAATGTTGGCGGCACCTACTGTAGGTCTTAAACTAAAGACCACCCCACCCCCCTTTTTGGATATATATATATATATATTTTTTTTTTTTTATCTTGCATATTTTGAAATACAAAGGTGTACTTCTGTCCTAACCTCGCCATGACGAGGTCTGTAATATCCTCTTTTGCTTCGAGCCCTCCCCCCGCTGCCTTCTGGGACTTGTGTGTGTTCAAGAAGATGATGGGGCCATTCATAAAGTGCCACGCGACAGGAAACTGTCTATAAAGGCTCCACTGCCAGTTTCCCTTACTTGCAATGGTGGCGCCTGCACCCGAGCTGATGGATAAAACATATTTTATTTTATTTTCGTGGAAAATTAGGTTGGCAGTGTACATTACAACTTCCCCATTCTCCACCACAGTTTGAGGTTTGTCAGATGGATGAGCAGTGTAGCCACTCTAGAATAGCAGCATTGTCAACTTGTGCAGAGGGGTAGCGTTGGATGAACTTAAAGTGATTGTAAAGTCTCTCTCTGTTATTTTTAGAGGAAAAAATAAAAAAACTTGTAATACTTACCTGCTCTGTGCAGTGGTTTTACACAGAGCAGCCCAGATTCTCCTCTTCTCGGGTCCCTCTTCGGCTCTCCTGGCCCCTTCCTCCTGTCGAGTGCCCTCACAGCAAGCAGCTTGCTATGGGGGCATCTGAGCCGAATCACAGCTCTGTGTGTCCACTTAGACACTGAGCCCTGATTCGGCCCTGTCCCCTCTCTCTCCTGATTGGCTAACTGACTGTAATTGACAGCAGCGGGAGCCAATGGCACCGCTGCTGTGTCTCAGCCAAACGGGAGGAGAGTCTTGGATGGTCGAGGAACTCGTGGACATTGCTGGAGAGAGATGGGGCTCAGGTAAGTATTAGGCGGGTGCTGGGACACAGCTTTTTTTATCTTAATGCATGCAATGCATTAAGATAAAAAAAACTTCTGACATTACAATAATTGACTAACAAATTAGAGCTCAATTCAAGCTAACACTTTTTAGGGTATCATTGCCACAATTGTTTTAATTTGTTCCCCTGTAGTATAAAGGTTTTAACTATATAAATAGCTGCCATGTTTGCTGTACAGCTTGGTCTGGTAAAGGAAGCTGAAAAATAAGTCCTAGACTAGAACCATCTACAAGTAGTACCTATGTTAAAGTGGGATCAGGATAATCAAATACTGCTGTGGTAATGCCACCCTCTCTACCAATCACTCTGCTGCTTTCTGATCACCCAACAAATACAAATATTAACTTACTATGCCATCCACAACTCTGCCCTCAGTTACATCACCAACCCCATCTCAAAATGTCACTCAAAGCATCATCTTTGCTCCTCCCATGCTTGTATCCAGGACTTCTTCGGAGCCTCTCCCATCATTCTGAAATTCCCTTCCCCAACCTGTACAGCTTTCTAGTACCCAAGGCTATCCTGTCTCTAGTTAACGGACATGGAGAAGGAATCTCCCGTGGGATTTTTAAGCAGCAAAGAAAGTATAATGAGATCCAAATTTGTAAAAAAGGATTTTATTGATGAAGAGAGGGGTGCTTAGCACTTATAGGTTAAGAAAAATTCAATTCATGACTTTATGAGCTCCGGTATTTACAAAGCCAGACACAGTACTTGCGAGGGTAGTTGATTCATATACAGTTAATGGATACAAAATGAATTATTGAATCATACATAATTGAGGCATACGATGTATTCAAAAAGCCCCAATGAATTTCGACCCATTCAGGTTTTCCTCAGGGGGTCTTACATTCTGTGAAATATTAATGAACAACATTATATTAAAATGAAAAAACATTGCAAGCGTGTCTCATGTGATAGGACAGATGATTTAAGTTTATACATAGTATTTTGGAGTAATCAATATCAGTCAGCAGAGAGACAGCTATATGAAGAAAAGGATGCTATACATCTATTTATTTCTAGAATAAATCTTTTGCATATTTACCCTCTTTGCCACATGGTATGGCTCAACCGGAGATTAAAAAGCACATCTTGACTCCTTGAAATCTCACCAAAATTTCCCGGGGGGGGGGGGGGAGGCCACCGCGCTTCTCGCTTCTTGAGTGTCCGCCCCGTGCCCAGCGAAGGGTCCGCTCCACATGCGTATCTGCTCACAAGGGGTCACACACTTATATTGGGTATCCCAAATGCGGACAAGAAAGCAGCTGGGGTAGGTGGGCAACTAAGTATCAACTGCCAAGCACCTAGGAATTTATAATAATAGTAATCATTTTAAATGTAATCCGTATATTGTATTATTGATCTATGTTAAGCTATACATATGGACAGTATGGGGGTGAGCTTTATATCTAATTCACTAGGGCGGTAAAAGCAATTCTTGCAAACGTTGCTAGTGCTACTTGTATTTATAAACTATTATGGCTGAATGTGGGCCCTAAGGCACCAGCGTTGGTTTAATAACCAAAATGCTGGCCAAAACTTTTTACATAAGCTTGCATTTATACTCAGATCGTGTTCTTATGTAGAAGTTTTATTGTATAGGGAAATAAATTGAACTAATATTCATACTAGGGTTTAATTGATTGGATATTTTGAATCTTAATGATTATGTGAATAAATGCGTGAATGATGTACTAGATAATGTGAAGTGGTATGGTGATTAATGTATATAAATGAATATGAAAGATAGAAAATCAATAATGATGGATATGTGTGGTGAAAAAATAAATGAATAAATAAAGACAAAAAATGAAAAATGAAAAAGAAAATATGGTGAAAGCAATTGGATAAAAAAGAAGAAATGGAGAGAGAGAAGTGAAAAGGTTAGTTGGATGCGAGTGGAAAAGAATGAAAATAAAAGTGATGCATGTAGATTATAACCTGTAAAAGACATTGAATAAATAGCGACAGGGTGTACTGAGGATGATTCTATATAGTAAGCTTTATGTAGTTTATACTCACCTCGCCAAGCTTGTGAGTCTATAAGCCTTGGTGGAGACACTATAAGGTGGATACCCCTCAAAACATAACGGTATAATGCACAATTAGATAAATCAATGGATATGTGCATAGCTTAGAGAACAGGCTTGCCGGTTGCATGCTTACCTCCCAAACGGTGAGAAATCAGAAATGATATGCTTCCCAGGAAGTCAACAGACATTGCTCCTTGTTAGGTGTGGTTTAGCCATCCTACCTGTATGCTGATTTGCGAATCCTCCTAATGGAGGACAGGTGCTTAGCTCCTCCCCCTGCCGTCTAAAAAGGTTCCCCGTGAGTGGCCCCCTCGTAATCCCAGTGGACGGAGTCCTGGCACGGCCACCATCGCTGAGTGAACTGCAGCGTCTCCGAAGGCGAGGAGCACTCGGGAACCTAACGGCGCCGTGATGGCGTCATGCATCCCCACAGACGCGCGATGTGTCACTACAGGGCACCCAGCGATGGACATGGGATGGCACGGCACTGTTAAAACTCCATCTAGTGGTGCAAGCACCCACTGTAGGCGCTAGTGGAGGGGACGCTCGCGTCCCTCCCCTGTGCCGGAGAACAGAGTGCATCCGGAGACCGGACAAGCACCGCGAGCAGGAGAAAAAGACACCCAGCGCTGCTGGAGGCCTAAACCCCCAAGGGAAAGATGGTGGAAAGGAATCAAAGTTGATAATTCGATATTAAGGATACAAATTGTTATACATGATCTGTATTTTGTTAAAGTGCATAATTCTAGCAACCATTTCATCACATTATTAACACATCACATTTAAATAAAAATAGCTATACCTTAAAATGTTTATGGTAACAAGGAGAGAGCAGGAAAGATTTGGGATAGATAAGAAAGGTGAAGAGGTAAGTATCTTGTACATCTAGCTAGGGATTTAAGATCTCAAGGGGAACTGAAAGAGACAGATTAAGGATTATGTATACAGTTTCTAAACATTGTAGCACTACTTAATCAGTTAATGAACTTTCTGTATTTCTGTCTTAATAAATTTATATGTTCTGACAATAAGTATTGTCGATTAGAACGTGCTAGAATATACATAGAAAAATCTATTCAGGTGTTTCCCCCTTAGATGAAGAAAGGGGGTGGGGGGGAAAGAAGAGGAAAGCCATTCAAGGATCCCAATTGTCCCCAACTCGTTTTCCCCGAGACAAATCCCTTAAGGAAAGGAACATATGATATGATATTGCCTCATTGAGGCCAGGATAATTATTAGCTTGTAGTCTAAAATCCATTTCTGCTCAATCTGAAGCAGTCTCTTGTTCCAATCGCCGCCTCAGCCCGGTATGTGAATCTGGTCCAGGGCGGCGAAGGACACTTTAGGCATTTTGTACTCATGTTGTACGACTACATGTCGTCCTAACTGTAGGTAAATATTTCCAATTTCCATGTTATGGACATGTTTGGAAGTCCTGCACCAGAAACGTTGTCGGGTTTTGCCTACATAAAATGCTCCGCATTCGTAGGTCATAAGGTAGACCACCCCTTGTGTCTGACAATTAACATAATGTTTAGGTTTAAATGTTTTCCCATCTGGCAAGACAAAGGTTTTTTCTTTGCGAATGAAAGGGCCGTGAGTAGAGTTGAGCGGACACCTGGATGTTCGGGTTCGGCCGAACTAAGGAAAAAAGTTCGGTCCCGAACCCGTCAATGGGGACCCAGACTTCTAAGGACTAAAAAGGCTCTAAAAAGGTAATGGAAAGGGCTAGAGGGCTGCGAATGGCAGAAAAATGTTGTTAAGAGCATGGCAAGTGCTCTGCAAACAAATGTGGATAGGGAAATAACTTAAAATAACATAAAAAAAATAAAAATAAAAAATAATAATCTTGACCTAGGAGGACGAGGTCCATATGGAGTAGGAGGTTGAAGTGGCGGTGGATGTGGCTGTGTAGGTGGAAGCGGCGGTGGAGGAGGACGAGGTAGCCAACACTGATTCAAAAATACAACAATGGCTGTGTAATGCCGGTGATGTGTCGAATTCTGTCCCCCGTCAAATAGTGTCCACCCTGTACTGCGCTTGCTCAGTATGTAGGACAAGGGGATTTCTAAAATCTCCCAAGACGATCGGCGCCTGCGTGGTGAGTTCAGGTGAAGGCCACACCATCCGTGGTTCAAGACGAGCCAAGTGAGGCCGTGCCCGAAGCATGGCGATCGAACTGAGCCCGTGAGGGGCCCTGTTACTATGTGCTACCGTATGTCCACTTGGATGGTGGGGCTTTTGAACCTGCACTCACAGCGCAGGCGCCGTTCATCTTCAGAGATTTTGTGAATCTCCTTGTCCTCTGTACTGCGCAAGCGCTGCGCCTTCGCAGTATGGGCCGGACACAATCCGATGGCCGGACAGTTTTTGTCACAACACCGGTATACATGTCTATTCTGCACAAGGTACGGACAAGTCCTGTGGGATCCATGCCTGGTTCATTTTAATGAACGTGAGCTTGTCCACATTGGCTCTGGACAGGCGGCTGCGCTTGTCTGTGATAACGCCCCCTGCCGTGCTAAATACATGTTCAGATAATACACTGGCTGCAGGGCAGGCCAGCACCTCCAAGGCATAAAGGGCAAGCTCAGGCCATGTGCCCAATTTGGAGACCCAGAAGTTAAAGGGGGCAGACCCGTCATCCAGTACGTGTAGGCCTGTGGACACATACTGCTCAACCATGTTGGTGAAATGCTGCCTCCTGCTAAGACGTTCCATCTCAGCTGGTGGTGCTGGTTGTTGTGGCGTGCTGACGACAAAGCTTTTCCACATTTCAGCCATGCTAACCCTGCCTTCTGAGGTGCTGCCGGTGCCCCGGCTGCGTTGGCGACCTCTTCCTCCTCCTCCTCTGCCTTCGCCTTGTGCTTCCACCGTACGCCCTCTGTCAGGTGGGAATGCCACGATGTACGATCCCGCTCCAGTGAGGGAATTAAGGACGGTACGTTGTCCTTGTAACGGGGTTCCAGCAGGGTGGCCACCCAGTAATCAGCACCAGTTAAAATGTGGGCAACTCGGCGGTCATTGCGGAAACACTGCAGCATGTAATCGCTCATGTGTGCCAGGCTGCCCAGAGGCAAAGAAAACCTGTCCTCTGTGGGAGGTGTATCGTCTGTGCCCTCTGTATCCCCCCAGCCACGCACCAGTGATGGCCACGAGCTGGTCTGGGTGCTACCCTGCTGTGAAAATGCCTCCTCCTCCTCCACCTCGTCATCCTCCAGAACTGTTCCCTATCTGCCGGACAATTGTGTACCTGGCGTTTGTTGGTGCAGGAACCCACCCTCGTAGCCACTTGTGAAAGACTGCCCTGAAAGCCTTTGAAATGATCCCGCTTCCTCCTCCTCCTCCTCATCCTCCTGTGCCACATCCTCTTCCATCATCGCCCGAAGCGTTTTTTCAAGGAGGCATAGAACTGGGATAGTAACGCTAAGAACGGCGTCATTGGCACTGGACATGTTGGTGGAGTACTCGAAACAGCGCAACAAGGCACACAGGTCTCGCATGGAGGCCCAGTTATTGGTGGTGAAGTGGTGCTGTTCCGCAGAGCGACTCACGCGTGATTGCTGCAGCTGAAACTCCACTATCGCCTGCTGCTGCTCGCACAGTCTGGCCAGCATGTGCAAGGTGGAGTTCCACCTTGTGGGCACGTCACATATGAGGCGGTGAGCGGGAAGGCCGAAGTTACGCTGCAGCGCTGACAGGCGAGCAGCAGCAGGGTGAGAACGCCGAAAGTGCGCACACACAGCCCGCACTTTCTGCAGCAGCTCTGGCATATTGGGGTAATTTTTAAGGAACCTCTGGACCACCAAGTTCAGCACATGCGCCAGGCAAGGGATGTGCGTCAAACCGGCTAGGCCCAGAGCTGCTACGAGATTTCGCCCATTATCGCACACCACCAGGCCGGGCTTGAGGCTCACTGACAGCAACCACTCATTGGTCTGTTGTTCCATGTTCCTCCACAACTCCTGCGCGGTGTGGGGTTTTTCCCCCAAACAGGAAAGTTTTAAAACTGCCTGCTGTCGTTTACCCCTGGCTGTGCTGAAGTTGGTGGTGAAGGTGTTACGCTGACCGGATGAGGAGGCGGTAGAGGATGAGGAAGCGGAGTAGGAGGAGTTAGCAACAGGAGGCAAACTGAAGCGCCCTGCAATCCTCGGTGGTGGAAGGACATGCGCCAAACTGCTATCTGCCTCAGGCCCAGCCGCCACTGCATTTGCCCAGTGTGCTGTTAGGGAGATATAACGTCCCTGACCGTGCTTACTGGTCCACGCATCCGTAGTTAGGTGGACCTTGCCACAGATGGCGTTGCGCAGTGCACACCTGATTTTGTCCCCCACTTGGTTGTGCAGGGAAGGGATGGCTCGCCTGGAAAAATAGTGGCGGCTGGGCACGACGTACTGTGGGACAGCCAATGCCATCAGGCTTTTAAAACTCTGCGTCTCCACCAGATGTTATGACAGCATTTCAAAGGCCAGGAGTTTTGAAATGCTGGCATTCAGGGCCAGGGATCGCGGGTGGCTAGGGGGGTACTTCCTCTTCCGCTCCAATGTTTGGGAGATAGAGAGCTGAATGCTTCCATGGGACATTGTGGAGATGGTTGGTGACCCAGGTGGTAGTGTTGCTGGCAGATTCTCTGTTTGCGGGGTGGCAGGTGCCACTGTCACTACAGAGGTGGATGAAGAGGCCGAGACTGCAGCAGAAGAGGAAGCAGGAGGAGCCAGAGACCTTTCTTGGTTTTTGAGGTGTCTACTCCACTGCAGCTCGTGCTTTGCACTTAGATGCCTGGTCATGCAGGTTGTGCTCAGGTTGAGAACGTTTATGCCTCGCTTCAGGCTCTGATTGCACAGCGTGCAAACCACTCGTGTCTTGTCATCAGCACATTGTGTGAAGAACTGCCACGCTGGGGAACTCCTTGGACCTGGCTTTGGTGTGCTCGGTCCCTTGCTGCGTTGGGCAGTAGCAGACATACTGTCTAGGGGACGGACGCTCCGCTTTTGCACCCTGCTCCCTCTTCTGCTGTGCTGGTGGCTCTGTGCGACCACCGCCTCTTCCTCCAAACTACACTGGTCACCTGCATAACGTTGATTCCATGTGGGGTCGAGGACCTCATCGTCCTCCACATCATCTTCCACCCAGTCTTCACCCCTGCCCTCCTTGTCTGTCTGCACAATTGCGAAAGCAGCAGCAGTTGGCACCTGTGTTTCGTCATCATCCGAGACGTACTGCGATGGTCCTCCCATGTACTCATCATGAAACATAAGTGGTTGGGCATCGGTGCACTCAATCTCTTCCACTTCTGGGGCAGGGCTAGGTGGATGGCCCAGGGAAACCCTGCTAACAGAGTCATCGAAAAGCAGAAGAGACTGCTGCATGATTTGGGGCTCAGACTGCTTGGCTGATTTGCAAGGGGGTGAGGTGAAAGACTGATGGACATGGGTTTCAGGTGCCAACTCTGTTCTTTCATCAGAAGAGTGGGTGGGAGACAATGTGAAGGAACCCGAGGCACTGTCAGCAACCCAATCTACTATCGCCTGTACTTGTCCTGGCCTAAACATTCGTACAGCCTCATTAGGCGCGACAAAATACCGCTGCAGGCTCGGTCGCCTACTCGCACCTGAGGAAGGTGTTTCACTTGTGCGTGTATCTGGCACAGATCCACCACGTCCTCTCCCTGCAACAGGAGCTCCACCAGCAGCACCACGACCGGGGCCACCACGTCCCTTTGACCTTCTCCTCATATTTTCAAAATTTAGGATCTTGCCCTAAATGGGTGTTTTTGGAAGCGCAGAACACAACCAAAGTACGTAACCGCTGAATCGCACAGCTACAGAACTGCAGAAAATGCTATTCAAAAAAAATGTTTTTTTTTTTAGTATAGCACAGTAGGAGAAAACTATATAGAAATTGTTTATTTCACACACCTCAAAATATACACCTCACACTGCAAACTTTATTTTGTGCCCCTAAACGGCATTTTTTGCAAGCGTACATTAAAGTGCACATTTTTTTTTTTTTTGCCCTAAATAAAATGCTTTTTTTTTTTTTTTTTTGCCCTATGGGTCTTTTGAAAAAGAGAACAATAAAGTGCCTTTTTTTTTTTCCCCCTAAAAGTTAGATTTTCTCTGACACTGGGCTCATGGCAGTGTAAAAAGACTGCACTGCAACACAAATAGGTAGACCTATGCAGATCGCTGATTTTAATCTCTGAATCTGGACTCCTATATAATATTCTCTCTCCCTGAAAGTACCAACACAGGAACCTGGCCCTACACTACACTATCTCTCTATCTTTTCCGTCAGATTGTAGAATCAGGACTACCTCATCTATCTTTCTATCTCTCCCTAAAAGCAGCAGCAGCAGACTAGATCCTCTCCCTATCTATTCTGAAGCAGAGTGTCATGTGTGCTGTGTGCCTCTAGCTTATATAGAAGCTGGGTCACATGTTGCACTGACCAGTCACAGCCATGCCATTAGTAGGCATGGCTATGATGGCCTCTAAGGGCACACCAGCTAATCAAAAGGTGATTGGCTGGCCCCTGAAGCATTTCTAAATGCGTTATTAGATTGCTGAACCCGGACTTTTGGGCAAAGTTCGGGTTCGGGAAAAAGCTAAAGTTCGGTACGGACCCGAACTTTACAGTTCGGGTTCGCTCAACACTAGCCGTGAGCACTGTGTCCACATGGATAAGTGCCAAATGTGGAACAATGTTTCTTGTTGGTTCTGAAGTATTCACTTTTTACTAGTTTATCTTTTAGGGAGACTACTCGTCTAAAAGTGATAGAAGGAACAGGTGGGACAAAATTTCTAACGACATCATCGTCTGTTAGAATAGACCAGTGTTTCTCAACTCCAGTCCTCAAGGCGCCTCAACAGGTGATGTTTTCAGGATTTCCCTCAGATGAAAGAGCTGTGGGAATTACTAAAGCAGTTAAACTGATCAAATAACCTGTGCAAAACAATGGAGAGCCTGAAAACATGACCTGTTGGGGCGCCTTGAGGACTGGAGTTAAGAAACACTGCAATAGACCAATGTCGTGAAATAACATTACGAATTTTTTGATGCTGTGCCGAGTAATGCATAATAATGCGTAATGGGTCAACTTTATTTTATGGTCCTCATCGGAGGACCATAAAGCAGAATTCTGCGATTTTGTTGAACTGTGCGATTTATATGCTTTGCATAAACGGCAACGACTAACCGCGTTCCAAAAGACGTTGTTGAAGCTCTCCAGCTTCAATTTTAACCACTTAACGACCGCTCACTGTATATATACGTCGGCACAATGGCACCGACAGGCACAATCACGTAGAGTGTACGTGATTGCCTTTGTACAGTTGGGGGGTCCAATCGGACCCCCCTTCTGTACAGTGAGCGGTCGGAATTCGTCTGGGAGCGTTCCGAGATGGGGGGGGCGGCCGTTCGATTCCGGCCACCCCCCCGCAATCGCTCCCGGCGAATAGAAAATGCCCCCTCTGTCTGTGGAATGTACACACAGACAGAGAAAGCAGGAGGAAGTGATGTCATCTCCTGTGCGGCGCTCACATATACCGAGCGCCGTACAAGAGAAGACACACAGGTCAGTGCACTAACACTACACTAACACCAGCACACATAGGCACATAAATCGCCCCCCCAGGCCCCCCCCAGATCACCCCCCAGCCCTCAGTCACAGTGTCACTGATTGCAGTGATCAGTAAATAAATGGTCACTGCAATCAGTGACATTTGTGACTGTAAAAGTGTCACTACATTTAGTTTTAGGTCCATTGTAGCCCCCTAACCCCCCCTAATAAAGGTTTAACCCCTTGATCACCCCCCCAGATAACCCTTTCACTCCCTAGCACCGCCGTCGCTAAGCGATCATATTTCTGATCGCTGTCTTGGCGTCGGTGATGCAGATCGGTACCCAGTAATTTTTTTTAGGTTCGCCGCAGGTTTTTATAGCGTCGGGTACCCCCATAAATGATCTAATAAAGGTTTAACCCCCTTGATCGCCCCCCAGGTAACCCTTTCACCCCCTATCACCCCTGTCGCTAAGCGATCATTTTTCTGATCGATGTCTTGGCGTCGGTGATACAGATCGGTAGCCAGTAATTTTTTTTAGGTTCGCCGCAGGTTTTTATAGCGTCAGGTACCCCCATATATTATCTAATAAAGGTTTTAACCCCCTAATTGCCCCTAGTTAACCCTTTCACCAGTAATCATCATATAAGTGTTACGGGTGATGCTGGTTAGTTATTTTGCTTTTTATAGTGTCAGGGCACCCGCCGTATATAACCCAATAAAGGTTTAACCCCCTGATCGCCCGGCGGGTGATATCAGTTAGGTTTTAGCATCAGAGAGGGTCTGCGTCACACCTCAGGCAGCGTCAGGTTAGTGCCAGTAACGCTACCACCCACGCGTGAAGCATACACCTCCCTTAGTGGTATAGTATCTGAACAGATCAATATCTGATCAGATCTATACTAGCGTCCCCAGCAGTTTAGGGTTCCCAAAAACGCAGTGTTAGCGGGATCAGCCCAGATACCTGCTAGCACCTGCGTTTTGCCCCTCCGTCCAGCCCAGGCCACCCAAGTGCAGTATCGATCGATCACCTCTGGTCCTTTAGCTACCAAATGGTCCGGGGCTTAAGTGGTTAAAGAGTGTGACACTGTCTCTAGTCTAGTTAACAACTAAGCTTTATTTTCTCAAACAACTCACTCTCATAGTTGCTCCCTTTTAGCACATTTGCCCTTCCCTTTTTAGATTGTAAGGGCACACAAGTAGTGCCCTGCTAACCTTCTTGCCGTGAATTGTATTGCAACAATACTGTTTCTCTTTATTTTGTAAGACATTGTGCAAACTGTTTGCATTATACAAATCCTGCATAAAAATATACACTAATATTCTACTGACGGACTGCCTATGGTTCGACTTCAAATATTAAAGTGTAGGTCCTTTTTAAGGAAAGTGAATTTCTTATTTGCCATTCTTTGAACACCTTTGTCGTTCAAATTATGTTTTCTACAAAGATCTGCAAAGTACATGGGTGATTTTAATTGCATTATTAACCTTTTTGATGGAAATCCACTTCATTTGCAGCATACTGATTTTAGCAAGTCAGAAGCGTGCAATTAAACTGGCCATGGAGTTTAGTCTCAAGCCTGTTAGCCATTGCTGGTAGATCTGACAAATTCTCTTGTATTAAAACAAAAATAAAATAACATTTACTAATTTAGTGGGGACTAAAGTGAATGTAAGAGATTCCGTACTGTAGTTAATAAAAAATCCTGACAAAACTGATATAAGTCATGTGTATCACAGTCCTACACTTCGCGTTCATAATACTTGGCAGGATATGTGTGAGGGGTTTTAACAGGCTTTACAAAAATGTATGACAATGGTAACTTTTTAACGAATTCCCAACCACCCCCTTCCCCCAACACACTTTTATTCTTTATCATATTTCTAATTCTGAAGATTTATGTGCAATTTGTACTCATTAGTCACTCGTTTTAGGCAAAAGTTTCTTGACTCATGCCCTTTTTTTGTCTGTATTTTTACAAATTGTAAAAACAATATAATGTATTAGGGGTGTTTTGACTGAACATTGCAGTAGGATTTCTAATGATGCTATATAACTCTGTATAGGCCTGAATTTGTCTGCGGAGAATCTTGGGAGAATAGCTCTTCGGAATTTGAACAGCGATGCCGACTTGGTAGTGAAGTTGGAAGCCTTTCTCGATCTGCGTCATCAGAAAAATATGAAAAGTATGAACTCCTGGACAATCTTCAAGAGAAATTCAGCTCTTCTAAACTAAGGTAGAATCTTTTTCATATTTTTGAAAATGTGTAAAGTTATTACTCTTTCGTCCATGGACCGACACAGCTTCTCTATTGACAAAGTGGGTATTATCCGTTAATTAGGAGTGACTAGGCAGAAAAACTTGTAAAAAGTGTTGCATCACACCTTCTACAGTACCGCCCAGGGGTCGGACCCTCTGGGTATACCCTCTCAGTCTGCATCTTCGCAGATCAGTTTTTTTCTGTCTAGCAAGGAGTAGGACATGGCTCCCTTTGGGCCCATTGGTCTGGGGAAAAAAGATAGATATATATATATATATATATATATATATATATATATATATATATTTTTTTTTTTATTTTTTTTGCTACATTTGTTGTTTCCTGCGATCTTCGATCAACTGCCGACTGGGTGACAGGCTGGATCCTCGATCCTTGTAGTCTCCCCAGTTTCGGCCATCGAGCGTGTGCCGACCCTAGCTACGCGCTGGGTTTTCCACGACATGCCCGTCGCTCCACGGGTGGCCGGTGAGCTTACGCTCCAGGGCCTGCATCGGACCGCTCAGCTTCGGCTGACCTTACGGCCGAGTCGCAGCAGCCTGGCCGGTGAGCTTACGCTCCAAGGCTTGCATTGGACCGCTCAGCTTCGGCTGACCTTACGGCCGAGTCGCAGCAGCCTGTCCGGTGAGCGTCATGCTCCAGGGCATACATATTGTTGCGGAGCTCCAAAGTCCGCTGGGAAATCCTTGAAGCTGAGGAAGTACTGACTTATCCAAGGCAACCTGTTACCCCCCCAGTAACTGGACGACACACAGTTCTGGGAGTAAATCAACGCTTTATTTTGCCCAGGCTGGCTTTTTATATCATTTCCCATGCAAGGGTTTTCTTAACTCATTTTACAGGGGCATTCCCTTCAACAATTAACAGATGACAGTGATTTAATTACCTGGGATGTGTGAGACGTTGGTCTCTGCATATTTACCCATAACAATGAAACCGTGCCAGACACATTACTAGGAGTGTAATTACATCCCGTAGCAGATAATAAATGGTCATTAACATACTGACAATAGATGAATGGAACGCTACCTCAGACCCCCAATTAACCCAATTTACTTATTCAGACATCAGTAGACATTCTGTCTCTACATTTCCTGGAATGAATCTTTGCTGTCACCTCTGAAGTGATCCAAACCATATTCTCAGTTTCAGCATTTTGCTACACTGCTCCCCCTTACCCACAAGCCGGCATACACAGTCTGATCCTTAACGGATCGGCTTGGGGATGTCCGGGGAGTACTCACGGATCACTTTTCCAGTTCAGTTTGCCGCGATAATCAGTCAGCATTGCCGTTCTGTTTCCCGGGGCGGTAGTGGATAGTAAAGTCATACGGTTGTAACGCCAGACTCCAGCGCAACAACCGGGCATTGTCCCCTGCCACTCGATTTAGCCATACCAACGGGTTGTGGTCTGTGAGTAGGGTGAACTGTTGTCCGTACAAGTAGGGCTGAAGCTTCTTTAGGGCCCACACCACAGCCAGGCATTCTTTTTCTATGGCGGCGTAGCTCACTTACCTGGGGAGAAGCTTCCTGCTCAAGTAAACTACGGGGTGTTCTCTGCCATCTGCTCCAACCTGGCTCAATACCGCGCCCAATCCAAACATTGAAGCATCCGAGCCTCAGAGGATGCGCTGTTTTCCGTGGTGGGGGCCTGGGACCGGGTGGTAACGGGGTAGATCTCGTTGGTAACCGGGGCTGATGCAAAAGCAGAAGTCAACTGGCCAAGATCATTCCCCAGCAGGACATCAGCGGGAAGTTCCTGGATCAACCCCACCTTAATTAATCCGGAGCCGGCACCCCAGTTCAGGTGTACTCTTGCCGTGGGTAGCCTGTGTACTGCTCCCCC
Organism: Rana muscosa; assembly: GCA_029206835.1. Lineage (NCBI taxonomy): Eukaryota > Metazoa > Chordata > Amphibia > Anura > Ranidae > Rana > Rana muscosa. The sequence goes on along the minus strand of CM055117.1, from coordinate 699,827,001 downwards.
TGCAACCCGCACAACTACGGAACTCCCGGTGTGGTCGGCCTCTGGAACCAGGTGACGTTTGACCAGTGTGAGGGTGGCGCCGGAATCTCGTAGACCTTGAGCAGTCTTCCCGTTCAGCTGTACTGACTGGCGATGGTGTTGCCTGTTGTCGGTAGCCGCCTGTACTGGGTCAGCCTCGTGTAGGATACTCCAGTGTTCCTCCAATTCTCCTGCTCCTCGGTTGACCGGGGCCGCTTCCGTGTGATAGCAATGAGCGGCAGCCCGTGCTGGAGGGGGTGGCCCTGGTCGAATCCATGCAGCTTGGTCCTGGTTCTGAGTGCAGTCTCTCTGATAGTGCCCAAATTGCTTGCATGAATAGCACTGCACTCCCCTGCGCCCGAGGTATCGATTTGCAGGGGAGTTAGGGATTAGCCCGGGTCGTTGTGTAGCTGGGGGCCCTGGGTTATGGTTCAGTGGTCTGGTGCTTGGTCGGAAGCTAGTCTGTGATGGCCGGCGGGCATCTTGATATTCATCAGCTTGCCTGGCCGCTTCCGAGAGAGTGGTAGGTTTGCGATCCTTTACCCACTCCTGTACCTCTGGGTTTAGTCCATTAAAGAATTGCTCCAGTAAAATCAGCTGGGTGATCGCGTCTGCTGTGGTTGCCTGACTGGCTTGCAGCCAAGCTAGGGCTGCCCTCTGCATTCGGCAAGCCCATTCGGTGTGGGAGTCCTTCTCCTGTTTCTTTGTGTCCCGGAAGCGTCTCCTGTATGCTTCTGGGGTGATGGCATACCTTGCCAAAATAACTTCCTTTACCCGGCTATAGCTTGCGATTTCCTCCTCTGGCACGGCTCTGTAGGCTTCTGCTGCACGGCCTGACAGCTTACCAGCTAAGATCCGTACCCAGTCTGTCTGGGGTACCTGGTACAGCTTGCATTGCCGTTCAAAATCTTGCAGGAAGCTATCGATCTCTTCCTCTGCTTCCATAAACTTTTTAAAGGCATCATGGGGTACTTTTTGTTTTGTCTCTGGTGCCGGTGTAGTCGTTAGCAGTCTCTCAGAGGCATGCTGTTCCGCCAGCCGGAGTTGGGTCTCCCTTTCTTCTCTCGCCGTGATAAAGGCATCCACTTGGGCTAACGTTGCCTGTACCAGCTCGGTGGAGGGGTTTTCTCCATAAAACGCTAGCCTGCGTTTCACTTCTTGGTTAAACTCGGTCTCCATGGCTTCTGTAGCCATACTGTGTGCCCGATCTCCCTCGGTCAGTTCTGCAATCAGCTCTGCTTTGGTTTTAGTGCTGGCGCTCTTCCCTCTTGCTTCCAGCAAATCCTTTAACGTCGCTCGTTTTAATCCAGCATAGTTTGTCTCCATTCACACTTCCATTCGTGTAGCCGAATTTGCATGAACGCTGCTTCCTCTTGCTGCAAGGCTTTAATCCCACCGCTGCCAACCAGTGTTGCGGAGCTCCAAAGTCCGCTGGGAAATCCTTGAAGCTGAGGAAGTACTGACTTATCCAAGGCAACCTGTTACCCCCCCAGTAACTGGACGACACACAGTTCTGGGAGTAAATCAACGCTTTATTTTGCCCAGGCTGGCTTTTTATATCATTTCCCATGCAAGGGTTTTCTTAACTCATTTTACAGGGGCATTCCCTTCAACAATTAACAGATGACAGTGATTTAATTACCTGGGATGTGTGAGACGTTGATGCTCTGCATGTTTAACCCTCAACACCTGTGTGGATTGTCTCGTGATTGAGGGGTTAAGGGCTGGTTATGGCGAATCTGCAGGCTGCGGGTGCGTTTGGAGGACAGGAGACACAAGTCTGGCGGATGTGTCCATCTGGGGTATCTGAGATCCGTTACAGTGGTGGCAGCAGTGGGATGTCTCCTGCAGTCCGGGCCATCCAAACCACCACCAGGATTCAAGATCTGGGCAGCCGTCGAGGAGCAATACGGGGACCAGCCAGCATGAGAGCGGAGTTAGGGAGGAGGCTGCAAGGCATGCGGAAGCAACATCGGGGACCAGCGACAGAGCGCACCATGCTCGGCTGGGGGGATGTGATCCGCTGGCAACTCTGGCATGAAACGCTAAGCCACGAGCGGCGCCATCAGGGGAAGATCCTTCCCTCCTCCACAGAGATGTACTGGACGCAGTACCACGCGCGAGAGGTGTTCCTGAGGGAACGACCGCGAGATGAGTGGAAGACGGAGCTCGGAAGATTGGTCCAGGAGGAGATGAGGCTGGACGCCAGCTACAGAGCCCTCCGGTGGTTCGCAGCTCAACTGTGGCCAAGTACAGCAGACGGCAGCCCGACAGAAGGCGTTGGCTACGGCGGCGTGGGGCTGCTCCATCAAAAAATGTACGGAGACCCAGACTTTGAGGAGCGATGAGGAGTGGCGGCTGGAAAACATCCTGGACTTCAGAGATGAGGTGCTGGACCTCCCCGAAGAGGCGTGTGACCTGGAGGAATTGGAGTTTCTGGTTGAGCAGGAATGGGAGCTCGAGATTGCCTACAAGCGGCTGTTTGACGGTGATCAGCAGCCTGGCATGGCTCCCGTTGCCTGGGACTGTCCTGGAGAAATAGCGGACAGTAGCGAAGATGCAGAGCAAATGGGGCCAGGAGTGCCCCTACGTTTTCCTGTCCTAACCGCAATGGAAGAAGCGGCAATGATACAGAGGGCACTGCGAGTGCTAGAATGCCAGAATGCACCAGAGGTTTCCCAGGCAGCGAGACAAGATAAAAGCATAAAGGTCTCAGAAGGGGAAGTTGAGACGGGCGCTGGAAGGCTGGTAAATGGTGATCAGCAGCAAGTCCAGAGTATCGAATCCGGTGCCCCAGCAGAAGCGCTGGCTACAGGGCAGAGTGCCACTGGCCTCTGCCCAGCATCAGAAAAAGAGTTGGACCCGGAGAGTCTGAGAGATGCTCTTCGTGAGCCGTTTCCCCAACAGCAGATATCCCCAACGGGAGTGGAGGAAGCAATTCTCCCTCCCCAGCAATTGGACAGTACCCCAATGTTCATCCCCCCAGCAGAAGCGCTGGCTACGGGGCAGAGTGCCGCTGACCTCTGCCCACCCTCAGAGTTGGATCCAGGGAGTCCGAGGGATGACCTCAGTGAGCTGGTTGCCCAGCACTTGGACACTACCCCAGTGTTTATCCCCCAGCTGAAGCACTGGCTGCATGGCAGAGTGCCACTGGCCCCTGCCCAGCCCTCAGTATGTCTTTGGAGGGTTTGGGAGACCGCCCCTGTCAGAAGTCGCCTCAGCAGCTGGTCACAGAACCAGGAGGGGAGAAAACCCTTCCCCCCTCTCGAGCGGCTGAACTCTACCATTGTATATGTCCCCCTAGCAGAATCGCATGCTACGGAGCAGAGCACTGTTGGCCTCTGCCCAGCATCAGAAAAAGAGATGGAGAGTCCGGGAGATAGTCCCTGCAAGATACCTCCTCAGCGGCTGGTAACTACTCCAGGAGAAAAGCAAGTACCTTTTCCTCCCCAACTGCATAGCACTGCCAGCCTACGTTCCCTACAAGCTGAAGCGCTGGCATCGGGGCAGAGGATTATTCAGCTACCCCCAATACCTGCAACCCAGTCCTGGATCACGGGAGTGCGGACAGCTGTTCCCACTCTGCAGCGGCTGTTTTTATTCACGGGAGACCGTATGTGCGATTTTGCTCCCCAGCGCCAGAGACATACTTTTCCTTTTCCTGGTTGCCTGGGGTGGAAGTTTGTGACTAACGCAGGTCCAGACCAGTTGGGGGTCAGGAACCTGGTTAGTCTGTTTTTAAAAGGGGAGAAATGTGACAGAACCCACTGTCACTGTGTGATTTGGAAGGGACTGAGGGCGGGCCTCCTACCCACAGACTATGGCCCATAAGAGACGTCTGGACAAGCTGGCATTGAGATAATGTAATGTAATGCTACATCCCTTCTTCCCCATCCCCCCCTCTTGTTGCTGTGTTTAATTGTGTTGGTTAATGGCACATAGACAATGGTCTGGACTGCAGACATCTCTCCGCAGGGGATGTGTATTGAAGGGCTGCCTGCTTACCATAATCCCTTTGTTTAACTGTAGTCTCTGTTTCAATGTTAAGTTCCCATTGGTTCTTCCTTGTCCCCTACCCCCCCTCTATGACAAGGCTAAGGGGAGTGTCCCTAACTGTGTGTAAAAGTGTATGTTTTGGATTTAATAAACTGTTAATGCTCTGCATGTTTAACCCTCAACACCTGTGTGGATTGTCTCGTGATTGAGGGGTTAAGGGCTGGTTATGGCAAATCTGCAGCCTGCGGGTGCGTTTGGAGGACAGGAGACACAAGTCTGGCGGATGTGCCCATCTGGGGTATCTGAGATCCGTTACACATATGATCGTCCCTTCTGGGTCCAATCACAGCATGCCTGGCCAACAGTCACCTTCCGTGCGCGGACGATGATCTGTTTGGAATGTCTTCCAGAAGAATACATGCAGGATAGGTAAGTAAAACTCCCCTGCCTCGGCTGGGTGATTTAGCTGGACATTCCTGGAAAGATCAAGTAAGTGGTTGTGGCCCCTTTCTTCCCTCTCTCCCTGCCTTTCCCTCCTCCCTGGGCTTCTAGCTAAAGGTTGCTGGGTGCTGGGGGTCACCTAGGGGGTCCCACTGGAGCGGAGCTGGCTGTAACTAACATTTAAAAGAAATGTCATTTTTTCTTACTTGTGTTTGTGTCCTTCCTCCTCCATGCTGTCGGCGGCCGTTTTGAGGTGGTCCATGCCAAGTTTGGCCTCTTGTGACTGCCCGGCGGCCATCTTCCTGTGGTTCGGCCACACCCACTGGCCCCTATCAGCTGATCGGCGGCCATGTTTGTCCACCCTGTATGCAGATATTGCCGTTCGGCGGCCATCTTTTTGTGGGCTATGGCTGCTTGACCTCTATCTTCTGTCGGCGGCCATTTTCTTAGAGCCCACATTATCTTCCATACAGACGTTTTTGGCAACCATTTTTCGAGAGCCTCCGGCCTCTAGGGTGCATTACACTGGCGCGAAAATTCACACAGGAAGTGCTGATAAAAGAAGCAGATTGACACAGCAGCAGGGGGAACAGCATCACAGGCGCAGCATAGCAGTACCTATCCAGGGTGGTGAGTCCTCTGGGTGACCCGGCCTCTCTGCAGCACAGGAGGGTGGCCTATTGATATCTTGCCTGGAGCCCTGTGAGTGTCAGCGTGTGGTCAGCATGGCATCTGAGCCAGATGTCTTCTCCCCTGAAACACCAGATTTAGCAGCTGGTGCCCCTGAGGTGTCTATGAACGCTATGACTGCAATCCTAGAGGCGTTTGCTGCCAGGGTGGAAGCAGCACACGGGAATACAGGGGGTAGTAAACGCCCCATCCCCTGCAAGCTTCTGGGGATAATTCTGGTGCAGAACCAGGTCCAGCTACGGCTCGGGGCCCAGATTCTGACGCATCAGAGACTGCAGACCGTGACCGGACAGTGAGAATGACTCAAAGTCCAGGTCAGTACGCGAGACGGCTTTGGTATCTGACCTTATTACTGCAGTGTGGGATATGCTAAAATTGGAAAATACTGCAGAAGCAGCAGAGACTCCGGTCCACTTGGGTTTCATAGACCTGCCCGCACTGCTAAGGTGTTCCCTTGTGTGTCTTTTGATAGACTCTTATACAAGGAATGGGAGAACCCACTGAGGGTCTTTACAGCCCCAAAGAGGTTTGCGGTACGGTACCCCTTTTGAGGAGAGTTTTCTGAAGAAATGGACCTCTCCCCCCTATAGTGGACCCTCCGGTGTCCAGACTTAATAGAGCCATCACAATTCCTGTAGAAAGGGCTCCTGTTTTCAAGGACCCTGTGGATAAGAAGGCTGAAGCACTCGCTTGCTACCTATACTCAGTGGTAGGCTCGGCAGTACGCCCGGCATTGGCGGGGGCCCTAGTGTCTCACACACTTACTGAATGGGCAAGATTGCTACTCCAGGGGTTAAGGAGCGAGATGCTCCTCCTGATGAGATAACATTGGCCGACCTGTTGGTCCAGGGCCTTAGGTTTGTCTGCGAGTCAGACATGAATACTATTCCCCTGCTGTCTAAAACTTCAGTTTATGCAGTAGCAATACGCCGCCTGATCTGGCTAAAAGGCTGGTCTGCGGACCAGACTTCCAAGAAAGCCCTGTTGGATCTGCCTTTTAAGGGCGACAGACTTTTTGGGGCTTCTCTGGATGACATCATCAAGGATGCCACAGGAAGTAAAAGCACTTTGCTTCCCCAAATTAGCAAGGGTAAGGGGCCACGCCAAGGGCAAGGGCCCTCCTTTACTGCACACAAGTGGTTTTTTCGTCCCCCTAGGGCGACAGGGAAAAGACCCCAGGCCGATAAAGCGCCTGCCCAAGGACAAAAGCGTCCCTGGTCCCACATACCCAATAAGCCTGCGGACAAATTTGCGTCCGCATGAAGGTCCACCCCCACCCAGCTCTCGGGTGGGGAGACCTCTTCGCAAATTCGCGACTCAGTGGACAGCACTAATCTCCGACAGGTGGGTTTGCGAAGTAATCTCCTCAGGCTACAAGATAGTTTCTCTCTTGTCCACCGGACAGATTCAACACCTCCAATCTCCAGCTACTACCGACCCATCGGGAGGCCCTGCATGGGGCGGTCCAGGGTCTACTGGAAAGCGGGGTAGTTATTCCAGTTCCAGAACTGGAACGGGGTTTTTACTCAAATCTGTTCATTGTGCCGAAGAAGGAGGGGGTTCGTCCAAGCTTGGATCTCAGAGCCCTCAATTGCTTTGTGAAGGAACAAAGTTTTTGGATGGAGTCGGTTCGATCTGTAGTCACGGCTCTCCATCCGGGGGACTTTCTGGCCTCCTTGGACATCAAGGACGCATACCTGCATGTCCCCATATACTCCAGACACCAGAGGTTTCTGCGATTTGCTATTGGGAAGGACCACTACCAGTTTGTGGCCCTCCCGTTGGGCCTTGCCTCAGCACCCAGGACGTTCACCAAGGTACTCGCTCCGATTCTGGCACTTCTAAGACAGCGGGGTATCGCTATCACAGGCTACTTATACGACCTTCTGCTGAAGGCCCCTTCAAGCTCAGAATTAGAGGTAAGCGTGTCCATTACCTGTCAGACTCTTCGAGACTGTGGTTGGATACTAAACACGCAAAAGTCAGTATTGGTGCCCACTCAACGCCTAGGGTACCTGGGGTTGATTCTGGATTCTTCAGAGGCAAAGGTATTCCTCCCTGTGGAGAAGTTGCAGACCCTCCGGGCTGCAGTACGGCAGCTGGCTTCCAGGAATTGGTCGTCACTCCGTTTTTTGCATGCGAGTGTTGGGCCTCAGGGTAGCCTCCTTCGAGGCGGTTCCATATGCTCAATACCACACTCGAGTGTTACAGAAGGAAGTTCTGTCCAGATGGAACAGATGTCCATCATCTCTGGATTATCAAATCCGAGTGAGCCATATAGTCAGGAGATCCCTGGTATGGTGGCTGACAGCACCGGCTCTAATGGCCGGGAAGTCATTTCTTCCGGTTTACTGGATAGTGATCACGACGGACGCCAGCCTTACAGGTTGGGGGGGAGTCTGGGGTGTTCAGTCGGCGCAAGGTCGCTGGACCCCAGAGGAAGCCCTCCTGCCGATCAATGTCCTGGTAATCCGGGCGATCAGGCTGTGCCTCTTCAAATGGTCTCAGAGGCTGCAAGGGCGTCCAGTCAGGATCCAGTCAGACAACGCCACAGCAGTGGCATATGTCAATCATCAAGGAGGAACAAGAAGCTCAGCTGCAACATCGGAGATCGCTCGCATCCTGAAGTGGGCAGAGAGGAGCGTACCGGCACTGTCGGCCGTGTACATTCCGGGTGTGGAAAACTGGCAGGCGGACTACCTGAGCCGCCAGATGCTGGACCAGGGAGAAGGGTCCTTACACCCGGAGGTGTTCCAACTCCTCTGCCAAAGATGGGGCACACCAGACGTAGATCTTCTGGCTTCCCGACTCAATCGGAAGGTATTGAGATTTGTGGCCCGGTCAAGAGACCCATGGGCAGACGCAACGGACGCGTTGGTAGCATCGTGGGGTCAGTATCGGCTAATCTATGCCTTCCCTCCCTTAAGGCTTCTTCCTCTTCTGCTCCGCAGAGTGGAGGCAGAGGGAATTCCAATGATCCTAATCGCTCCAGATTGGCCTCAGCGTCCTTGGTACGACGATCTAGTACGTCTGGTAGCAGACGTCCCCTGGCGCCTACCACTACGGAAGGACCTGCTATCGCAAGGTCCCATATTCCATCCTGCTTTACAGTCATTGGCTTTAACGGCATGGCTGTTGAGAACCAGGTACTGAGAGACCGGGGCCTGTCAGATTCAGTAATCTCTACTATGAGAAGTGCTCGAAAACCGTCCTCTAGGAAGGTCTATCACCGCACTTGGAGGGCCTACATCTCCATGTGTGAGGAAATGAAATGGCATCCGCGTACCTATTTGGTTTCCAGAATCCTGCTGTTTTTTCAGCAGGGGGTGGACCAAGGGCTTGCCCTAAGTACGATTTAAGGGACAGATATCTGCCCTGGCTGTCTTTTTTCAGCGACCCCTGGCGACTCACTCTCTCGTGAGTACATTTGTGCAGGGGGTCCGACAGGTGGCCCCTCCGGTCCGTCCCCCGTTACCTCCGTGGGACTTGAACCTGGTCCTCTCGGTGCTTCAGAAGGCACCGTTTGAGGATATTAGAGATATTCCCCTGTTGACACTTTCTCAGAAAGTGGTCTTTTTGGTGGCTGTTACGTCAGTTAGACGAGTCTCTGAGCTGGCAGCCTTGTCCTGCAAGGCTCCTTATTTGATTTTCCACAAGGATAAGGTGGTGCTGCGGCCGCAGCCTTCCCTTCTTCCGAAAGTCGTTTCGGCTTTTCATCTCAACAAAGACATTGTACTTCCATCCTTGTGTCCTCAGCCGTCGAATCCTAAGGAGTCGGCGTTGCATTCCTTGGACGTTGTCCGAGCTTTGAGAGTATACCTATCTGCTACTTCCCTGTTCCGGAAGTCAGACTCACTGTTTGTTTCGGTGGCTGGTCCCAAGATGGGCCAAGCAGTCTCATCGGCCACCATCTCTAGGTGGATCCGACAGATAGTAATCCAGGCTTACGCCTTAAAGGGTCTGGAGCCCCCCTTTCCTGTCACGGCGCATTCGACCAGGGAAATAGGTGCCTCTTGGGCTTTCCGACATCAAGCGTCTGTTTCCCAATTATGTAAAGCGGCGACTTGGTCGTCCGCTCACACTTTCACAAAATTCTACAAAATTGATGTAGGTGCATCTTCGGATGCCTCTTTTGGCCGCAAGGTTTTGCAAGCGGCTGTTTAGAGTTGCAACTCCTCCGTTGGAGGAGTGCTGTTTTGTGTTTGGGGTGAAGTTTATTTTTATGCTGTTACCACCCCTCGTTTTTTCTCTGACACTGCTTTGGGACGTCCCACTTTGTCAATAGAGAAGCTGTGTCGGTCCATGGACGAAAGAGTAAATAGGATTTTTTACTCACCGTAAAATCCTTTTCTCTGAGTCCATGGACCGACACAGCACCCACCCCTCCTTTTAAGTTTGTACTGCTTTTTGACGAACTGATCTGCGAAGATCCAGACTGAGAGGGTATACCCAGAGGGTCCGCCCCCTGGGCGGTACTGTAGAAGGTGTGATGCAACACTTTTTTTACAAGTTTTTCTCCCTAGTCACTCCTAATTAACGGATAATACCCACTTTGTCAATAGAGAAGCTGTGTCGGTCCATGGACTCAGAGAAAAGGATTTTACGGTGAGTAAAAAATCCTATTTTTTCTGTTTCAAGAATGTTACATTCGTGTAAAAGCACAGTGAAAATTGTTGAGGCTTTCAAAGTGTTTTTTTGTCTGTACCCTTGAGGCTGTCTATAGGCACAGAATTTGTCTGGCACACTTTTTTTTATTTTCTGTACTGACCGTGTTCTGGGCTTGTTTTTATATACACTAAATTTACTTTGAACTGAAGTATCGCTCCGCTGGAGGTTCTGGTCAATAAAATAAGCCCTAGCCTCATTCAACATAGTGTCTGCCTTTCTTCCCTATCATCCAAACAGATTAGGACCTGCACAGAAAAAGTAACGGCTGCAGAATGAGTTTAAATTTTGTTACTTAAGATGCAATTGATTGATGAGGTACTTTAAGTTAAAAAGCATAGCGTTTTCCAAAGCATAGCAGTGTTAGCATCTCCTCCATATTCTTAAGACAGGTATAATTTAAAAATAAAAGGGGCAATTGAGGCCAATATGACAGGCACTGGGGCACTGATTGTTTTGACTATCAAGAGCCTTTTAAGCACATCTGCTGTGTGCATCTAATAAAATAACGGAGGAGAATACATTTAAAGTATGTGCACAGTTTTATTAGACCTTTTTAGTTAATATGCACAGTGGTTAGGAAAGGATAAGATCTCCATCAAACAAGTAAAGGAGCTGTTGTCCATGATAGGTTACCACAGCATTTACAATAAGTGTATAGATCATGATATAGTGGCTCAAGGTAATACCACTTATTCCATATGTTGTTTTTCTGTTCTGGCATTGTTGTATGTGACCCAAATACACATTGTTAAAGTATTCACAACTATGCCCTTTTTTAAAGTCAAACTTAAATAGCTTGTGGAATTTTTTTTTAAATATTTGGTCCTAGATGATTACAACTTTGCAGGGTTTCTTATGAAAGGTTAATTTTTGCCTCCCTATTTAGTTTTACTCATTGTCTGAGCTTGACAATTCAGGTTGAGTGGCAGGGGTCATATGTCACTTGAAATTTGGTAGTTGCCTTGTCCACTGCCTAAGCTCACACACAGTCTTCAACCTACTTTAAAATCAAATTCTTGACTGTTATGCGCTGTCTGAAGTTGTGGGGAAATAGGTAAGAGTAATTGAATAGTACAAACAAATGGCAACCACCCTTGCCTATATCTAGCCTTTGCAGCAAGGGGCACATGGAAGGGCCACACATGTCAAAAACAAACATTCAGGCTTGGTTCACACTGGAACTGGCTGTGGATCGCGCAGGAATGCTGTTTGCCCCCAATCTTTGGTTCAGGGATGAATCAGGGCCGACTCTTTGCCTGAATTTGGCCCTGAAATGGAGCTAAAGGTGCACAGCGTTTCTGTGCAGTGTGCTCTGCAGCCACCATGGTGATATGTGAACCGGCTCCAAAGAGAGCCAGTTACATTATCCTGCTATGCCAATTGGATGCAGGGAAACCCACATCCAATTGACATAGGTGTGAACCCAGCCTAATTCCCAGCTGTGCCTCGCTTTACTAATATCAAAAACATCAGTATCAAACAAATGGCAACTGCCCCCACCTAAAACTGGCCTTCACAGCAAGGAGCACATGGAAGGGCAACTTGTACAGAACAAAACCAGAGAAAATTCCCAGCTCAACTCGCCAACCAGTCTGCTACCAGCCCAATTATCCTGTGTAACAGTTTGCATTAAAAACAGGGATTTAGTTAAAACACATTTGCAAATACATTCGTAAGCTGCAGAGCCGCTCCAAGGCACCCTAATATTTCTGCAGTCCTAACTCTTGTAAATCTGAGAGTCTCCACAGTGGAAGCACATGCATTCTAAAGGGGGGGCTGGTGAGCTGGAGGTAGCCCACCCCTTAAAGGCACAGAGGCACACTGGACACACAGCACATAGCACAATGGCAGCAAAGGTGTCCAGTGTGTCCCCTCGCCAGTACAAAATCAGTAACCAACAAATGGCCACTGCCCCTACCTATACCTGGCCTTCACAGCAAGGAGCACATGGAAGGGCAACGCATACAAAAAGAGAAAATTCCCAGCTCAACTTGCCAACCAGTCTGCTGCCAACCCAATTATCCTGTTTAACAAGGGTTTAGTTGGCACACATTTGCAAATATATGTGCAAGCTGCAGAGCCACTCCAAGGTACCACAAAATTTCCGCAGTCCTAAATCTTCTAAATTTGAATCTCCACAGTGAAAGCACATGCATTCAAATGGATTTCTCTGGTTTTACTTGTATCAAAAACACATTAAACCAATATGTGAAAAAAACACCACATTAAATGACAAAAAACAGTGTTCTATATCGTGCTCATGTGTCCAAAAAAATAGTATGAAATAAAAACCATAGTCCAAAAATAAAGTCCATATAAATGTTCCAAAAGTGGTGTATCTCTTTAGGTTTAAGTGATTCCTTACTGGTTCCATCAAACAGTGCTCAAATTCAGTGACTTTAGGAAGTGGAAGGAGACTACAAGAAAATGGCACAGAGAGAATGGTATTTAATTCAGAGTGACACCGACCAATCAGAATCCCCCTGATCAAGCCACGTGACCCTGTGGCGTAACGCGCAGGGCAGGGGCTTGATGACATCACAACGCTCTTCAGACGAGTTGGTGTGGTAACTAGGGATAAGCCCGTGGTTCGATTTGAATGTAAGTTTGACTCAAACATCGGGTGTTTGCTCACAAAAAAACCGAACATATGGGGCGTTCGCGGGAAATTCGAACGCCGCAGAACGCCCCATAATGCACTGCGAGATCGCAGTGCATTGACATCTGGGCAAAGCATGTACCTGACCTGCATGCTTTGGCCAATCAGTGCCCTCTGCTGTGAGAGCCATAATTGGCCAAAGGCACCCTGCCTTTGGCCAATCAGGGGGGGTCCTAGTCCATGCCCCACACTATATATAAGGCTGCTTCCAATGGCGGCTGTGTGTAGTGTTGTATATAATGCTGCTCACAAAAATTAAAGGAATAATTTTTTAAAACACATCAGATCTCAACGGGGCAAAATCTCATGCTGGATATCTATACGGATATGGACTGGGTAATGTTAGGAATGAAAGGATGGCGCATCATTTGATGGAAATGAAAATTATACAACTACAGAGGGCTGAATTCAAAGACACCCTGAAAATCTAAGTGAAAAAATTATGCAGCAAGCTAGTCCATTTTGCTAAAATTTCATTGCAACAACTCAAAATGGTCCTCAGTAGTTTGTATGGCCCCCAAGTGCTTGTATGCATGCCTGACAACATCAGGGCATGCTCCTAATGAGACGGATGGTGTCCTGGGGTATTACCTCCCAGATCTGGACCAGAGCATCACTGAGCTCCTGACCAGACTGAGGTGCAACCTGGCGGCACCGGATGGACCGAAACCTAATGTCCCAGATGTGTTCTTTTGGATTTTGGTCAGGTGAGCGTGGGGGCCATTCAATGGTATAAATTTCTTCATCCTTCAGGAACTGGCTGCATGCTCTCGCCACATGAGGCCGGGCATTGTTGTGCACCAAGTGGAACCCAGGACCCACTGCACCAGCGTAAGGTCTGACAATGGGTCCAAGGATTTCATCCTGATACCTAATGGCAGTCAGGGTGCCATTGTGTAGCCTGTAGAGGTCTGTGCGTCCCTCCATGGATATGCCTCCCCAGACCATCACTGACCCACCACCAAACCGGCCATGCTGAATGATGTTACAGGCAGCATAAAGTTCTCCGTGGCTTCTCCATACCCTTTCACATATGCTTAGGGTGAACCTGCTCTCATCTGTGAAAAGCATGGGGCACCAGTGGCGGACCTGCCAATTCTGGTGTTCAATGGAAAATGCCAATCAAGCTCCACAGTGTCCGGCAGTGAGCACAGAGCCCGCTAGAGGACGTCGGGCCCTCAGGCTGCCCCCATGAAGTCGGTTTCTGATTGGTCAGAGACATTCACACCAGTGGCCTGCTGGAGGTCATTTTGTAGGGCTCTGGCAGTGCTCATCCTGTTCCTCCTTGCACAAAGGAGCAGATACCGGTCCTGCTGATGGGTTAAGGACCTTCTACGGCTCTGTCCAGCTCTCCTAGAGTAACTGCCTGTCTCCTGGAATCTCCTCCATGCTCTTGAGACTGTGCTGGGAGACACGGCAAACCTTCTGGCAATGACACGTATTGATGTGCCATCTTGGAGGAGTTGGACTGCCTGTGCAACCTTTATAGGGTCCAAGTATTGCCTCGTGCTTCCAGTAGTGACACTGACCCTAGCCAAATTCAAAACTAGTGAAATAGTCAGAAAAGGTGAGTAGGGAAAAAAAATGTCAGACACCTCCACCTGAAAAAACATTCCTGTTTTTGAGGTAGTCTCATTGTTGCCCATCTAGTGCACCTGTTGTTAATCAGTTTCAGCTGCTTTGCTGTTAATTGAAATTAACAACCCTCTCTGCTACTTAACTGACCAGATCAATATCCCAGGAGTTCTGATTTAAAAGTGTTCCTTAAATTTTTTGGAGCAGTGTGTGTATGTGTGTGTATGTGTATATAATATATATATATTATTTATCAAAACTTTGGGTGGGTTACTTCCCTTTCTTCTCTTTGTGTTTCTGGAGTAATGTCACGGTGGGCTCCCAATCCTCCACCGATATCCAATCAAAAACGACAATGGAACACGTTCTCCAATTGCAAACAATTTACTGATGATGTCTTCAAAATCATGTAATAAGCAGCTACTGTACAGTCAGGCTAACAGGCTTTGTGTAACATTCTGCCGTGAAACTACATGCCTTTATCCCAACACTGAAGGGTGTAACCCCACAGGTGTATCCCGTACTTCCAAAGTAGATACACATCAGAGTAAATTAACCCCGTACAGGCTCAAGATAGCCACCCAAAAAGAGTGACTAATCCGGTCTGATACAGTCTAAATATTCACCGCCTAATATCAAACTGCAAAAATGTATACGACAGAATTATACATAAAGATAGACATGTAGTTTCATGACAGAATGTTGCACAAAGCCTGTAAGCCTGACGAAGAGCAGGGATGCTCACAACTATACAGTAGCTGCTTATTACATGATTTTGAAGACATCATCAGTAAATTGTTTGCAATTGGAGAACGTGTCCCGTTGTCGTGTGTGTGTATATGTGTGTATATGTATGTGTGTGTGTATATATATATATATATATATGTATGTATGTCCCCAGCGCTCAATCTATATAAGAGTTAACTGCACTCTAGCCGCTATTATAAAACAATAGAATATTAAAAAATTATGCCTGGATTAAAAACAAAACATTAACAGCGCTCATTGTGAATATCTATAAACATTCAATGATATAATATTACATATATTGCCGTTTTTAAAAAATTCCTATGCTTCACAAAATCTCATATGAAGTATAGGTTACAGCACGACCACTATTATCAATCATTGTGCTGAATGTCAGCAACATTTAAAAGGTAGTGTTCAATACCACACTCATTCACTGAAAGAAAATAAATCAAGTCCATCCAATCCAAATCGGGCGTTTGTATAGTGCTTCAAATCCAACCAGATCTTATGTGATGAATATTAGACATGTGCACACTGAAATATTTCGTTTCGGAATTTAGTTTTCGTCCGAAAAATAAATTTATTTAGTTACTCCTGAAATTCGTTTTTATTTATTTCGTTTTTCGTTAGAAATTGCATTCGTCCGAAAATCTGAATCAATTAAGGCCGAATCTGTCATTGAAGGCTTATGGTGTCTGTCGAATGTTCAAAGACGATTCGATGGAGCAGTGAAACCGTACGACGCTGCAATTATACATTTCCGGTCGAATGTTCCGCCCACAAGCTATAGAAGAATTCTAATGTATGACTAGTAATAATTATATTTATTCATTACTATTACTAGTCACCCAACATTAGAATTCTTCTATAGCCTATGGGCGGATGCATTTGACCGGATAGTTTTGCTGCACAGTCGAATCTTCTAACTTTCGATGCTTTGTCGAATCTTCGTCATTCTAGCTATTTTACTGCTCCTCCTCTTTGGTTACAATCAGCCAATAACATTCATCATCAACTTTATTTTTATTTTACTTCCCCCACCCAATTCCAGCAGTGATCTTTTCTCTCTATAATAACAAATCTTTTCTCTCCTATGTCTAATCTTTTCTCTCTATGTCGAATCTTTTCTCTCTATGTCGAATCTTTTCTCTCTATGTCGAATCTTTTCTCTCCTATGTCGAATCTTTTCTCTCCTATGTCGAATCTTTTCTCTCCTATGTCGAATCTTTTCTCTCCTATGTCGAATCTTTTCTCTCCTATGTCGAATCTTTTCTCTCCTATGTCGAATCTTTTCTCTCCTATGTCGAATCTTTTCTCTCCTATGTCGAATCTTTTCTCTCCTATGTCGAATCTTTTCTCTCCTATGTTGAATCTTTTCTCTCCTATGTTGAATCTTTTCTCTCCTATGTTGAATCTTTTCTCTCCTATGTTGAATCTTTTCTCTCCTAATGTCGAATCTTTTCTCTCCTATGTCGAATCTTTTCTCTCCTATGTCGAATCTTTTCTCTCCTATGTCGAATCTTTTCTCTCCTATGTCAAATAATCTTGGACTAATAGAGTTAAGGTTAGGCACATTCGACCACAGGTTCGATAGACACAGATTGTTATTGTCAGCGTCACGTCGAATCTCCTATCTATATCGAACTGTTGTAGCAACGAAAACGAAAATAAAGCATTTGTTTATGTCGGATCTTTCGGTTTTCGGATTCTGTGCTTTCGTTTTTGTTTGTTAAAACGATAACGAAAATAGCTGAAATTCGGACGAAAATGCATTTGGACGAAAACGAATGCACATGTCTAATGAATATACAGCCTCTACACCGTCACCGATGCACCACGTTAACACCCCTTTGTTGATCTACTTACCAGTGGCAAGTAGGTGTAAAGCCTGTAAAATCCTTTCAAACTGAACGCAATGGCTCCTTTCTGGATATACAGCGGTCCTTGTCAGGAACGGTTCAATGTGGTAGCTCAAACATGTAAACGTACAAGGGGATGTATTCCATAGTGTAAAACTGTTTAGAAATACCATAACCCCCCGCATATAAGAAATGCTTACAAGATTGTTATTTTAAAACGGCATGTCTCACACAGCTCTGCATCAATCTCACCCACGCCTGTAGTTCAAAAGAACCGCCTGCTTTGATGAGTCCCGGGATGACGCTTGGCAATGATCGACAGGGGAGTTGCGTGGTCACTCACTGACGCGTTTCGTCTTCAGAGGGTGTGGCCACGCAATACAGCTCGTTCCTTAAATACTCGAGGGTGGGGAATCTCTCCGCCTCCGTGTGTGCTTGTCAGCATGAGTGGCATCGCAGCAGACAACACCCACATACGAAGATCGTGCCAGCAGACTTCCGCAGGCACAGCATCCCATCCATCCCTGATGGCTTTATCGCTCCATTATTTGCGAGTGTTGAGTCATCAGTATTAGTAAGGCGCATTGGTCTGCACAATGCCCATTTATTTTAAAAGGTGCCACAACATTAATTCTTGCTGGAATCCTGCTTTTGACATTACAAATGCTTAAAAACAATACACTCTCTAAATCGTTGTCCATAGTTTTATGTTCATGCAATACAGTGTTTCTTATTAAGAACAATAAAATTCACTTGATAGATAATACACTAAGTGCTTTTTCTTACCTAGGTTATTACATATAAAAATAATTAAAACGTATTCAAATATGATCAAATCGCAACAGTTAATTTAACTATTTATTTATACAATATTTATAAACCATTATATTATGTAATTAGTTGATATATATTAACATTATTGTATTTGATTCAGAGGTGGCTCTGAGAGACCATTACAATCACTGAGAATTCTCTGTATGGTTTTACAATTGATCTGTGTGCATAGTTTCTATAGTTATTTTTAGAAACAATAATGCCACACTGATGGGTATCATCCTTGTTTAATAATTGCTGATAAAGTAGTTTAAGTCCAGATCTGTGTTCAACCCATTAGGACTGAGAGTATTGGTCAAATAAATTCATTGGGTTTCACATCTGGATATTTCTCGAACCATATGTACCTTTGAGCATTACCTCCAAGGAAAAAATTATAATGCGAAGTCTGAGGTGGGAAGTAAGCCCACAGGATGGGCTTGATGACATTGATTCCACCTCAGAATGGTTAGATTTTTTTTTAATGGAGTTGGTTTCAAATTAGAAAAACTGGTATTGAAACTTAAGAAGAATTTTTTTTTATATTACTAGAAAAAAAGATTTCTGACCTACAGGGTAAATTGGACCCTATACAAGGTACACAACAACTGGTTAATTTTGATAATGAAATAAAAGAGGTTCGAAAAAAAGAAACCCAAAGAAAAAACTAAAGTTTCGTAGAGATATTAATGATTTAAAAAAGAATTCAGTTTGTTTATGGCAAAATGTGGAAAGTTTTCCAATAACAGAAGAAATGGCGACTGTTGATCCTCCCTCTAATGAAAACACATATGTTATTAATAGCCACACTAATAGAACGAGTGGGAAACCAGCCCAAGCCAAGCCTACCAAAAAGGATAACAGACCGGCACAGGCTACCCAAAACAGTAGAGGTAGGGGCAATAAACAGCTGCCAAGAGTTAGAACTAATGGCCAGTTTGAACCCAGATACCCACCTAATATAGGCTATAGTGAGATGTATATGGTTAATACCCAGAATCATTATGATTCTCTGGGCAACCAGGCAAATATGGGGAACACATATAGTACTCAATCTCCCCGTCAAACTCCTTTTTTAGGGAGAGGTATGAGAGGCCACCCCAGGGGACGCAGTCGAGGTAATCGCCCCTGGAGAGACTGATTAATGCAACCATATTATCCTCCCAATACACAGAAATGGTGGAACACCCAAGAGTGGGAGAAACTGTTCAGTCCAGTAAGATTCCCAAGGACAATACGCAAAGAGGATGTAGAGCAGGGCGGAGAGTCCAGCAAAAAAAGGCTAAGTGGAATATATAACCTGTCCCAAGTCGAACTCGCCCAGAAAGAAACCAACATTTTAAATGCTGGATTGAAATGCACATCCACAAAGCCAATCAATAAATTCAATGTTTACATCGACATACACAAGTATATCAGAAAACTAAAGCCTAAAAAAATATTTTCTATCTAACAATTTCAATATTAAGAATAAAAGGAGTATGGACACAGTGGGCATTGACAGTGGGCTAAAAAATAGATCCCTCTTTAACCCGCCACATCCTGCAAACCATCAGGTAGAGGTATTTAAACAACTACTTAAAGATTTAGATGAAGTCACCCCAAAAAGAGTAAATCCCAAACATATTCAAGAAGGTATCAAAGCCCTGGAGAATAGGAAGAATGTAGTGATCCATCCAGCTGTTAAGGGAGGGGGGGGGGGGTGGTGATTCTAGATAAGAATTTGTAGTTTACAACGATGTTGGAGGATAACAGCACATGCCTCCAACTAGCCAAGGACCCTATCAACAAGTATAGGACGGATCTCTTAAATTTTGTGAATTATGGCTTTTATATGTGTGTGATTACTAAAAAAAGAAAAGGCATATTGTCCCAGCATATGTCCCAGCTTTAGTCGTATACCTACAGTATACACGGTCCCCAAAATTCATAAGGACCCACTAAATCCACCCGCCAGACCAATAGTAAACGGCATAGATTTGGTCACATCCCGTATAGGGCAATACTTCCAGACGAGTGTAACTGGCACTAAGGCATATCTCAAAGATACCTCAAACTTTTTGCAACTGTTAAATGTAACTATTTCTAATGACACAGAAATGTTCCTGGTCACAGCGGATGTATCGTCATTGTACACGATCATACAACATGAGTATGCATTATTGGCCCTCAACCGGGCATTCAGTAAAAGGGATGATATATTGTTTATTAAAAAAAAGTTCCTAAGGATGGTTTTAGATTTTTAACACACAACTATTTTTGGTATGCTAGTAATTTCTATAGTCAAAAAACAGGCGTTGCAACGGGCGCGAAATTCGCACCCAGTCTCGCAAATTTATTCATGAGCGAGTGGGAGGATAAGTGGATCTATAGAAACAGAAGGAAAGAACTGGTGTTCTACCAACGGTATATAGATGACCTATTCATGATATGGCAGGGATCCGAATACTCTAAATGGCTAAATAGTAACACGAACAATGTCAAATTGGAATTTAATTGGAGTAGGGATCACATTAACTACTTGGACGTTACGGTGATGAAGAAGGAAAACCAATTACTTACTAAAGCCTTTTTCAAAGTCACAGATCGAAAGTTACATTCCAGTACAAAGTGGACACTATCCTCAATGGTTGGGGCAGTTTATGCGCATTCGGATATGGATTATGTGACTCAAGCAGAACAGATTATAAAACGCTTTATGGAGAAAGGCTATAGAACCCCACCTTTTAGATAATCTGATTAGGGAGGTAGTCCAAACCTCACAGGAATCTAGCCTACTCTCGAGAGTAAAATGGCAAGATACAAAACCTGTATGGGGCTTCATCAGCGGCTTCCATGAAGAATATAGGGAGAATTCATTTTCAGGAAACACTGGGACATCCTGAGAGAGATTTTTTACCGCTCCAGGTGGATACACTCCAACAATCCATGATGACAGGACTACCATGGGTGCCAGCAATGCACGTAGCATATGAAGAGGAAAGAATAAAAAATATGGACAGCCGCACTCCAAAAAACCTTTGACGGTCGCCTTTATTGTAAAAAGATGGGAAATTACACCAAAATTCATCACACAGCATAGCCAGGGTAATGAATTTTGGTGTAATTTCCCATCTTTTTACAATAAAGGCGACCGTCAAAGGTTTTTTGGAGTGCGGCTGTCCATATATTTTATTTTTTCCTCTTCACTGGGACATCCTGAACATGGATAAAACCCTGACTGCTGTATTACCAGCCCCTCCCTCTCTAATCTATAGAAGGAACACATTGTTCGGTGATCAGGTAGTTTAATGTTTTAAACCCACCGAATAGGCCGCAAATGTTCTGGGACCATGCTGGTTTTTATGCTTGCAGGAAATGCAAGGCATTTCAGCAGGTGACCACTAGGGATGAGCTTCGAGGTCGAGTCGAACTCATGTTCGACTCGAACATTGCCTTTTTTGCCCGTTCGCCGAACAGCGAACAATTTGGGGTGTTCGCGGCAAATTCGAAAAGTCTATGGGAGAAATCTAAAGGCTTATATGCAAGTTATTGTCAAAGTGTTTGGGGGCCCGGGTACTGCCCCAGGGGACATGTATCAATGCAAAAATAAGTTTTAAAAACGGCCGTTTTTTCGAGAGCAGTGATTTTAATAATGCTTAAAGTGAAACAATAAAAGTGAAATATTCCTTTAAATTTCGTACCTGGGGTGTGTGTGTATAGTATGCATGTAAAGTCGCACTTGTTTCCCATGCTTGGAACTGTCCCTGCACAAAGTGTCATTTCTGAAGGAAAAAAAGTCATTTAAAACTCACTCGCGGCTATAATGAATTGTCGGCTCCTGGCAATACATAGAAAAGTCATTGATAAAAAAAAAAAAAAAAAACCCTTCAGGTCTGGTATGGCTATTAAGGGGAACCCTGCCACAAATAAAAAAAAAAAGTGTGGAGTTCCCCCAAATATCCATACCAGGCCCTTCAGGTCTGGTATAGATTTTAAGGGGAACTCCACCCCAATTTTTTTTTTTAAATGGCGTGGAGTTCCCCCCAAAATCCATACCAGACCCTTTATCTGAGCACGCAACCTGGCAGGCCGCAGGAAAAGTGGGGGGGGACGAGAGCGCCCCCTGCCCGAAGACCCCCACAACCACCGGGCAAGGGGGCATGTTGAGGGCATGTGGCCTGGTACGGTTAAGGAGGGGGGCGCTCTCTCGTCCCCCCTCTTTTCCTGCGGCCGGCCAGGTTTTGGCCGCACCAAAAGAACACTCGCCAAAAGAGTATCGGAGCACATATATAACATCACGATAGGGTAAAAAGATCATAGTGTGTCTCTACACTTCAGAGAGAAACATGATAGAAACTAGGGATGAGCCAAACACCCCCCGGTTCGGTTCGCACCAGAATCTGCGAACGGACCGAAAGTTGGCGCAAACTTTAGAACCCTATTAAATACAATGGACTCGAACGTTCGAAATCTAAAGTGCTAATTATCAAGGCTAATATGCACGTTATTGTCCTAAAAAGGGTTTGGGGACCCGGTTCCTGCCCCAGGGGATATGTATCAATGCAAAAAAAAGTTTTAGAAACTGCTTTTTTTTCGGGAGCAGTGATTTTAATGATGCTTAAAGTGAAAAAAAGTGAAATATTCCTTTAAATATCATACCTGGGGGTGTCTAAAGTATGCCTGTGAAGTGGTCCCTGCACAAAATGACATTTCTAAAGGGAAAAAAGTAATTTAAAACTGCTTGCAGCTTTAATGTAATGTCTGGTCCCAGCAATATGGATGAAAATCATTGAGAAAAATGGCATAGTAGAATTTGTTTGTAATTTTCGAAAAAGGAAAATTTTTTTAAGTGTAGCTCCAGCCAAAAAATCTATAAAAATCTATAAAAGCTTTTTGGAAAACATAAGGAAGGGTTATCACCCCTGTAACATTTGTTTTGCTGTCTGTGCACCTGTTCAGAACATTTCACCTCACTTTCCATCCCAAGGAAAAATGTTTTTTTGAAAATTTGGGTTTTTTATTGAAACAAGGATTGGTGATAAAGCATCAGTGGAGAGGAGACACCTTTTTACCATATTAACTCTTACAGGAGAGAATTTTCCTTCCTATGGGTAGATTTCCTTTGACTTTCTGTTGTCTCCTTCCGTTTGCATGTAGGAGTCGTTTGTAAGTAGGGATGAGCTTCGAGTTCGAGTCGAACTCATGTTCGACTCGAACATTGCCTGTTCGCCCGTTCGCCGAACAGCGAACAAATTGGGGTGTTCGCGGCAAATTCGAAAAATCTATGGGAGAAATCTAAAGTGTTAATTATAAAGGCTAATATGCAAGTTATTGTCCTAAAAAGTGTTTGGGGACCGGGGTCCTGCCCCAGGGGACATGTATCAATGCAAAAAGAAGTTTTAAAAACGGCCGTTTTTTCGGGAGCAGTGATTTTAATAATGCTTAAAATGAAAAAATAAAAGTGAAATATTCCTTTAAATTTCGTACCTGGGGGGTGTGTATGATATGCATGTGAAGTGGCACATGTTTCCCGTGCTTAGAACTGTCCCTGCAAAAAATGTCATTTTTGAAAGAAAAAAAGTCTTTTAAAACTGACTCGCGGCTATTAATGAATTGTCGGCTCCCGGCAATACATACAAAAGTCATTGATAAAAAAAAAAAAAAAAAAGCGTGGGGGTTCCCCAGAATTCAATTACCAGGCCCTTCAGGTCTGGAATGGATATTAAGGGGAACCCCGCCGCAAATTAAAAAAAAAATTGACGTGGGGTTCCCCCAAATATCCATTCCAGGCCCTTCAGATCTGGCATGGATTTTAAGGGGAACTCCACCCCAAATGTAAAAAAAAAATGGCGTGGAGTCCCCCTAAAAACCATACCAGACCCCTTATCTGAGCACGCAACCTGGCCGGCCGCAGGGGAAAAGGGGGGGACGAGAGAGCGGCCCCCCCTCCCTCCTGAACCGTACCAAGCCACATGCCCTCAACATGGGGAGGATGTCCCCATGTTGATGGGGACAAGGGCCTCATCCCCACAACCCTTGCCCGGTGGTTGTGGGGGTCTGCGGGCGGGGGGCTTATCGGAATCTGGAAGACCCCTTTAACAAAGGGGACCCCCAGATCCCGGCCCCCCCTATGTGAATTGGTAAGGGGTACGTTGTACCCCTACCATTTCACGAAGAAAGCGTAAAAAAAATGTTTAAAAAAACACACAAACACCTTGAAAAAGTCCTTTATTTAAAAAAAAAAAAAAACATTCCAGCGGTGAAATCCAGTGTCCCGCGGCGATCCCGATGTCCAGCGCTGTCCTTCATTGGTTGTGCCTGAGCGGACCTGATGGGGAACTCCCTCTCAGTATTTTAAATGTATAGACCCGCCCCTTCTAAAGTTCCCCATCAGGTCCGCTCCCTCGGTATGTCGGACCCGCCTACGTCATTGGCTTGAGCGGGGAACTTCCTTCACTGTGTAATTTAAATTTACATAGTGAAGGAAGTTCCCCGCTCAAGCCAATGACGTAGGCGGGTCTGACATACCGAGGGGGCGGACCTGATGGGGGACTGCTCTCACTTTGGTAATACATGTATAGACACGCCCCTTCTCATGTTCCGCATCTGGTCCGCTGAGCAGGCCTGATGGGGAACTTTAGAAGGGGCGGGTCTATACATTTAAAATACTGAGAGGGAGTTCCCCATCAGGTCCGCTCAGGCACAACCAATGAAGGACAGCGCTGGACATCGGGATCGCCGCGGGACACTGGATTTCACCGCTGGAATGTTTTTATTTTTTTTTAAATAAAGGACTTTTTCAAGGTGTTTGTGTGTTTTTTTAAACATTTTTTTACGCTTTCTTCGTGAAATGGTAGGGGTACAATGTACCCCTTACCAATTCACATAGGGGGGGGCCGGGATCTGGGGGTCCCCTTTGTTAAAGGGGTCTTCCAGATTCCGATAAGCCCCCCGCCCGCAGACCCCCACAACCACCGGGCAAGGGTTGTGGGGATGAGGCCCTTGTCCCCATCAACATGGGGACATCCTCCCCATGTTGAGGGCATGTGGCCTGGTACGGTTCAGGAGGGAGGGGGGCCGCTCTCTCGTCCCCCCCTTTTCCCCTGCGGCCGGCCAGGTTGCGTGCTCGGATAAGGGGTCTGGTATGGATTTTTAGGGGGACTCCACGGCATTTTTTTTTTTAAATTTGGGGTGGAGTTCCCCTTAAAATCCATGCCAGATCTGAAGGGCCTGGAATGGATATTTGGGGGAACCCCACGTCAATTTTTTTTTTAATTTGCGGCAGGGTTCCCCTTAATATCCATTCCAGACCTGAAGGGCCTGGTAATTGAATTCTGGGGAACACCCACGCTTTTTTTTTTTTTTTTATCAATGACTTTTGTATGTATTGCCGGGAGCCGACAATTCATTAATAGCCGCGAGTCAGTTTTAAATGCATTTTTTTCTTTCAAAAATGTCATTTTTTGCAGGGACAGTTCTAAGCACGGGAAACATGCGCCACTTCACATGCATATCATACACACCCCCCAGGTACGAAATTTAAAGGAATATTTCACTTTTATTTTTTCATTTTAAGCATTATTAAAATCACTGCTCCCAAAAAAACGGCCGTTTTTAAAACTTCTTTTTGCATTGATACATGTCCCCTGGGGCAGGACCCGGGCCCCCAAACACTTTTTAGGACAATAACTTGCATATTAGCCTTTATAATTAACACTTTAGATTTCGAACGTTCGAGTCCATTGTATTTAATAGGGTTCTAAAGTTTACACGAACATTTTGTCTGTTCGCAGGTTCTGGTGCGAACCGAACAGGGGGGTGTTCGGCTCATCCCTGTTTGTAAGTTGGATGTTTGAACGTAGGGGCCTGACGTATATACTCTGCAGAAATTTGGCCCTTAGATGTTGGTGTTACCACAACACTGTAAGCCCTTACAGTTACTCTTGGTGGGCGCTGGAACGCCCTGCTGTGAACTATTATATCAAGAATTGTAATTGCATGCCATTGTTGAACAGTGGTAGGAAAAATTGGGCCTTTGGTGGTGGTGCTGGTGCCACAACACTGTAAGTCCTCAGTTACTCTTGGTGGGCGCAGGAATGGGTCCAGCTGTGAAATATTAGATCAAGAATTGTATTTACATGCCCCTGTTGAACAGGGTCAGAAAAACTGGGCCTTTGGTGGTGGTGCTGGTGTTGCCACAACACTGTAAGCCCTCACAGTTACTCTTGGTGGGCGCAGGAATGGGCCCTTCTGTGAATTATTAGATCAAGAATTGTAATTACATGCCCCTATTAAACAGGGGCATAAAAATTGGGCCTTGGGCACTGGTGCCACAA
Source organism: Rana muscosa (assembly GCA_029206835.1). NCBI lineage: Eukaryota > Metazoa > Chordata > Amphibia > Anura > Ranidae > Rana > Rana muscosa. Next base: position 699,801,214 of record CM055117.1, on the reverse strand, counting down.
CACTGCAACCCCTCACAGATACGCTACTTGGAGCGCAGCAATGAGCCCTGCTGCAAAAGTATTGCATCAAAACTTGTAATTACACGCCCCTGTTAAACAGGGGCAGAAAAATTGGGCCTTAGCCACTGGTAATGGTGCCCAGAACCAAAAATGTTCTTACAAGCTATCAGCATGAGGAGGAAGAGGTAGTCACTCAGCATCGGAATAGGCAGTCTTGAAGGGATCTGACATTTCCAAAAAAATTATTCGGTTACATCAGCATCAGGTGCTTGGTAGCTGGTGGTGATCCAAGACTGATTCATTTTTATGAAGGTCAGTCGATCGACCGAGTCGGTGGACAGGCACACCCTGTAATTTGTTACAAAGCCTCCAGCAGCACTGAATGTACGTTCCGAAAACACTGGATGCAGGACAGGCCAGTAGCTCAATTGCATACTGTGCAAGCTCTGGTGGCCAGTGATCCATCCTCAAGACTTAGTAACCCAGAGGATTTTCGGTGGGAAAGTCTGATCTTGCCCCTAGGTATTCCTGCACCATGTAAACCAGCCGCTGGCGATGGTTGCTGGAACCGATCATACCTTGGGGCTGCGTACTAAAAAAATTGTCTGAACGCATCAGTCAGATGGCCACCTTCTCCACCGCTCCTTCTTTGACTGACCGAAGCCTCAGCAACACGTTGTCCAGGACCAGGAATTTGTAGCCTCCCAGTCTCTGGGAACGTGTTGCACAGACCTTTCTGCAAGGCCTCCCGAAGATGCTCAATCCTCTGCTCCCTCTGCGACGGCAAGATAAGGTCCGCAACCTTACCCTTGTAACGTGGATAAAGGAGGGTTGCCAGCCAGTAATGATCCCTCTCCTTGATTGCACGAATACGAGGATCCTTCCGTAGGCTTTGCAGGATCAGGGAGGCCATGCAGCATAGGTTTGTTGAGGCATTCGGTGCGGAGTCCTCTGGGTCACTGAGGACGACATGATCCGCAGCCACCTCCTCCCAGCCGCGTACAAGTCCACGGGTGTCTTGGGACTGTAATTGATCCCTTGAAGGCTGACACTGTGTACTAGTCTCCTCCTCTTCTTCCTCCTCCTCCTGTGTGATAGCCGGGCCAGCAGGAACACTGTCTGGATAAAGGGGGCCTTGAGAGGTAAGGAAGTCCTCCTCTTCCTGTCTCTGTTCTACCTCAAGTGCCCTGTCCATTATTCCACGCAGCGTGTGCTCCAACAGGTGGACAACAGGGACAGTGTCACTGATGCATGCACTGTCACTGCTCACCATCCTCGTGGCCTCCTCAAATGGTGCCAGGACAGTTCATGCATCCCTTATCATGGCACACTGGCGTGGGGAAAAAAATCCAAGCTCCCCTGTCCTGGTGCCATTTTGCAACAGATACTCATTGATGGCCCTCTGCTGCGTGTGCAGCCGCTGCAGCATGGCCAACGTAGAGTTCCACCTGGTGGGCATGTCACAGATTAGGCAGTTCTTGGGCAGGTTGTAATATTTTGCAGCTCAGCCAGCTGAGCACTGGCATTATATGACCGGCGGAAATGCACACAGAATTTCCTGGCCTGCTTCAGGACCGCCTGTAAGCCTGGGTACCTGCCCAAGAACCGCTGCACCACCAAGTTAAGGACGTGAGCCAAACAGGGCACATGGGTCAGTTGTCCCTGTCGGAGGGCGGGGAGGAGGTTGGTGCCATTGGCTTAAGCTGGCGTGGCGTCAATCACCTCTGAGCCTGCCCCTGCAGAGCTGACAATCTCTGCCCCAGTGTGGCTCCTGTCCCCCAAGCACACCAGCTCAAGCACCTCATGGCATCTTTTTGCCTGCGTACTTGCGTAGCCCCTTGAATGCCTACGGAGCACCGCTGGTTCCAAGGACAGAGCACAGGTAGAGGCCATGGAGGTAGAAGAGGAGGAGGGGGTGGAGGGAGAGTGGTGTGTCAGAATCATCAGTAGTAACATTTTGGAGGCGTGGTGGTGAAACAACCTCTAACACTACTGCACCTTGTCCTGCATCCTTCCCAGCTGCCAGCAGAGTCACCAAATGCGCCGTAAAAGATGGGTAATGTCCCTGTCAATGCCTGCTGGACCATGAGTCAGCGGTAATATGCACCTTACCGCTGACCACCCTGTCCAGCGAAGCCAAGACATTGCCTTCCACATGCCGGTAGAGAGCCGGATTGGCCTTCTGTGAGAAAGTGGCGTTTAGGAACCTGCCACTGAGGAACCGCACATTCCATAAACTCACAGAAGGGGGCAGAGTGTACCAACTGAAAAGGCAGCAGTTGAAGTGCTAACAATTTAGCTAAGCTAGCATTCAACCGCTGGGCATGTGGATGGCTGGGAACGAACTCTTTTCGGCGGTGCAGTAGCTGCGGCAGAGAAATTTGCCTGGTACAATCGGACGTCGGTGTACCGATAGCAGATTGCCCGCATGTACTTGGCTGTGACACACCTAATTCTACACCTTCATTCCGCTCAGTGCAGGTTTCAGAGAGGACTGAAGGTATAGTGGGGTTGGAGATCCCAGCTGATGAGGAGCAAGGAGAGGTCCGTTTTGTTGTGTGTGGATCTTTTAGGTAGGCTTGCCAACGAACTGCATGGCAGGTCTACATATGTCTGGTCAAGCACATGGTGCCCAAGCGGCTGATGTTCTGGCCACGCGAGATACGCTTTAGACATATGTTGCAAATGGCAACAGTGCGATCTGCTGCACACGTCTGAAAAAAGGCCCACACCAAAGAACTTTTGAAATAACGTGCAGAGACAGCAGCGCCCTGCACATGCGGAGCTCTGTGGTGTGATGCAGTGTCACAATGGGTACTTACCGAGGCCGAGATGCCGAGAGCGGTTCACCCTTGCGACTTGGCGCACTCCGCCCCTGGAAGTGGGACAGGGAGAGAATGACGAGAAGAGGCACTGGTGACCAGCAGGTGGAGAGGATTTGCAAGGCTGGCTGGAATAGCTGAGTAGTCCGTGAAGATGCTGGAGGTTAATCACCAGGCAGTGGCAGGGTTAAAACAGGAACTTGATTGTAATATCCCAGACAATCAGGTTCAGCAGGGATTGACGGAAACCGGCTGCGGCTGGTGGTGCAGATCGAGGGTTTAAAGTTGCTGATAGCAAAGTCCAGATAGGTACAGGAATCAGATCAGGGCTGAAGATTACAAGGAAGATCCGAGGTGCAGGCAGGAAGTCAAGGGCTGGAGAAAACAGCAGATCCGGGTCACAGGCCAAGGGTCAAGCACAGGCAGAAGGCAGAAGTCCGTAAAACAAGCAGAAGGTCAGGTCCAGGAGAGATGAGAGAAGTAATCAAGCCGATCTGGGTCACAACTGGGTTTTCAAACCGGATTCAGGAAACTGGATACACAGGAAAGCGGACAACAAACCAGCAACCTGTTAGTGAGCTAGGCCTCTTTTATATATGCCCGCCTGTATTCTGATTGGCGCAGCCGCGCGCCGTTGCGTCGCGCGTGCGTACTGGGTGCTGGTTGGGTTGAAGGTTTCCCTGACATGCAGTGGGTGTGCTGCCCTTAAGCTGGCCCCTGGAGGGCATCCTGCCTCGTTGATGTGCCTCCTCCTCCTCCTCCTCCTCTTCTCTCCTATCAGGCACCCACATGGAGTCAGTGACCTCATCATGCCCTCCCTCCTCATCACTGGGGCAAATCTGGCAGTATCCTGCAGCTGGGGGAACATTACTGCCAGATAGCTGTCCTTGTTGGGCACCCCCTCTCTGGGCTCACGTTACTACCCCCTCTCTCTGGGCTCACGTTACTGCCTTCCTACAGCTTGGTTCCATCCTCGGAGCCTTCAAAACGCTAATCTCTGTACTAATTATAATGCAGCTATCAGAATCAACTGCCTGCTGTGGTATTAGTATGGGAAAAGTAGCAATTGTCTTCAGTTAGTTTTAGGTGAAAACTGTGCAGAGAGGGACATGGTACACTAACTGAAAATACTTGCAGCTCTCTGCCTGTCGTTTTTATTATGAGAACACCACTATTAGTCACTAACTGTATTCAGGTAAGCTTTAGGTGAACGCTAAGCAAAGCACACAGTACACTAAGTGAAACACTGACTGCAGCTAGCACAATCACAAGCCTGCCTGTCACAGTATAGAGAATAACAGGAACGGATCTAGCTAAACTGAATACAGTGTATAAATATATATACAACACCTAGGATGCATATATATCCTCTACACACTGTAACTGCAGCTAACTGACTCGCCTGCCTGCTCTATCTAACTCAATAATAAATGACACTGTCTTTCTCTGTAATCTTTCTCTTTAAACAACTCCAACACACTACACAAGGCCGTGTATAGTGTGGGGTGTGTACTAAACCCCCTGAGCCATAATTGGCCAAAGCCACCCTGGCTTTGGCCAATTACGGCTCTGTTCAGACGGCGCTGTGATTGGCCAAACATGCGGGCCAATCATTAGCCAGCAATGCACTGCGATGCCGCAGTGAATTATGGGCCGTGACGCGCCACTCAAATTTGTCACGAATGGCCCATAATGTTCGCAATTCGGCGAACAAACTATGTTCGAGTCGAACATGGGTTTGACTTGAACACAAAGCTCATCCCTAATAGAAACCCTGTTGGCCTCAAATTTTGGGGGATTGACAAACTGCACCCCAGAGGCGCCAATATGGTTCGAGAAATATCCAGATGTGAAACCCAATGGATTTATTTGACGAATACTCAGTCCTAATGGGTCGAACATAGATCTGGACTTGAACTGTTTTATCAGCAATTATTAACCACGACTGCCCACGGCATATATACGTTGGCAGAATGGCTCGCACAGGCACAATCGCGTTCCTGTACGTCCCCTTTAACTGCCTGCCGCTGGCGGCACGCTTGCGACCCTGCCGCCATCCCCATGAGTCGGACCACGGTTTCCGCGGGATCGTCTCACGAAGGGATGGAGTGGGGAGATGTTAGTGTCTCCCCGCTCGCCTGCTGACACTGTCACCGATCTCCGCTCTGTGTAATCAGAGCGGAGATCAGTGACGTGTCACTCGTAGCCACGCCCCTTAATGGTGAGAATCACTCCCTTAGGCACACTTAACCCCTTCAGGGGCCGTAGTGGTTAACCCCGTCACTGCCAGTGTCATTTTTACAGTAATCAGTGCATTTTTAAAGCACTGATCACTGTAAAAATGACAATGGTCCTAAAAATGTGTCAAAAGTGTCCAAAGTGTCCGCCATAATGTCAGTCATGAAAAAAATCACTGGTCGCCACCATTACTAGTAAAAAAAAATATTAATTAATAAAAATGCCATAAAACTATCCCCTATTTTGTAAGTGCTATAACATTTGTGCAATACAATCAATAAAGACCGATTGCGATTTTTTTTTTTTAACCAAAAATATGTAGAATACGACGTATCGGCCTAAACTGAGGAAAAAAAATAATTTTTTATATATTTTTTGGGGGATATTTATTATGGCAAAAAGTAAAAAATATTGATTTTTTTTTCAAAATTGTCGCTCTATTTTTGTTTATAGCGCAAAAAATAAAAACCGCAGAGGTGATCAAATACCACCATAAGAAAGCTCTATTTGTGGGGAAAAAAGAACGTCAATTTTGTTTGGGAGCCACGTGGCACGACCGCGCAATTGTCAGTTAAAGAGACGCAGTGCCGAATCGCAAAAAGGGGCCTGGTCTTTATGCTGCATATTGGTCCGGGGCTTAAGTGGTTAAACATCAGTGTGGCATTATTGTTTCTGAAAATAACCATAGAAACTATGCACACGGATCAATTGTAAAACCATACAGAAAATTCTCATAGTGATTTGTAATGGTCTATCAGAGCCGCCTCTGAATCAAATACAATAATGTTAATATATATCAACTAATTGCATAATAAAATGGTTTATAAGTATTGTATAAATAGTTTTAATTAACTGTTGTGATATGATCATATTTTAATACATTTTTTAATAATTTTTATATATTATAACCTAGGTAAGAAAAAGCGCTTGGTGTATTATCTATCAAGTGAATTTTATTGTTCTTAATAAGAAACACTATTGCATGAACATAAACTATGAATAATGATGGCCACGCCCTCTGAAGACGTAATGATGAAACGCATCAGTGTGTGACCACGCGACTCACCTGTCGATCATAGCCAAGCGTCATCCTGGGACTCATCGTAGCAGGCGGTTTTTTGAACTACAGGCATGGGTGAGATTGATGCAGAGCTGTGTGGGACATGCTGTTTTAAAATAACAATCTTGTAAGCATTTCTTGTATGCGGGGGGGTTATGGTATTTTTAAATAAACTGCTTTACACTATGGAAAGCATCCCCTTGTATAATTAAATGTTTGAGCTACCACATTGAACCATTCCTGACAAGGGCCGCTGTATATCCAGAAAGGAGCCATTGTGTTCAGTTTGAGAGGATTTTACAGGCTTTTACACCTACTTACCTCTGGTGAGTAGTTCAACAAAGGGGTGTTCACGTGGCGCATCGGTGACGGTGTAGAGGCTGTATATTCATCACATAAGATCTGGTTGGATTTGAAGCACTATACAAATGCCCGATTTGGATTGCATGGACTTCATTTATTTTCTTTCAGTGAATGAGTGTGGTATTGGGACACTACCTTTTAAATGTTGCTGACATTCAGCACAATGATTGATAATAGTGGTCGTGCTGTAACCTATACTTATGAGATTTTGTGAAGCTTGGGAATTTTTTAAAAACTGCAATATATGTAATATTATATCATTGAATGTTTTATAGATATTCACAATAAGCGCGGTTAATGTTTTGATTTTAATCCAGGCATAATTCTCTCTCGCTCTCGCGTATATAACACAATGTATTGAAGTGGTTAAGGGGAACCCAGCGTCGAAGGGTCTGGGGGGGGGGGGGGTTAACCCACGTCTTTTTTTTCTTCTTGATATTTATATTACCGGGAGCCGGCAATACATTACAGCCACAAGCAAGTTTATTATTTCACTAAGCATTATTAAACTCACTGCTCCTGACAAAAAAAACGGTAGTTTTTAAAACTTATTTTTTTTGCATTGATACATGTCCCCTGGGGCAGTACCCAGGTCCCCAAACACTTTTAATGGCAATAACGTGCATATAAGCCTTTAAAATTAGCATTTTGATTTTTCATGTTCGTGTCCCATAGACTTTAACGGTGTTCGTTACGCAACTTTTTTGCCTGTTTGCATGTATGGAGACATCCGAGGATTACACATCAGCAATCGGAAGAATCTGTGAAATCCTAAAATCCGGAACTCTTAGTCCACTGAGAGGGACGCAAGCCTAGGAATCGCACGGCTTCAACGGACACCTGAATGACAGGGTAAATAATCAAAAACGACTCCATAATCTTCCCTAACGCCCTGGGAACATAATAGTATGGTTTTTGGAGTGACCCGCAGGAAAGCCAAGACAAAAACACACAAGGAAAAACTGCTTAGAGGCTCTGTTGTAATGGCACTGTCTAATTCACATCACACAGCTAAAGCTAGGACTAAGCGCTGAAGTTCAGTGCGAAACGCGTCAGCTCACATTAGCTGTTTCCTTTGCTGTGCCATGTATTCATTGTTTTTATCTTAAATAAAAGAACAAATATTTTTTGGGAGTGCGGCAGTCCAAGGTCTCTCACTATTTTTACACAGCTAAAGCCCGCGCTGACAGAAAACAGCTGAGTTCTTCACAGGACTCAAATTACACAGAATATGAACAAAGTGCCAGTTCTTTAACACAACAAACTGAGATATTACACCCAAATATTTTTAAACAAATCGAGAAGATGCTTTATAAAGCTCTGCAACAGACCTCTGACCAAATGACAGAGAAATTGACGAAAGAGATTTTGGACTTAGGCCAACGTACTGCAGAATGGATGACATTGAAACCAATGTAGTTTCCGATGACAATGAACTTGAGCTACTCAGATGAAAGTTTGACTTTGCAAATGCGTTTGGAAGACTTTGAAAACAGAGCACGACGGTCAAACCTCTGCATAAGAGGTATACCTGAATCAATCGCTGATCTTCAATCGTCCATGACAGCGCTCTTTCAGGAATGGTCCCCTTCCATCCCTATTGAGAGACTGGAATTCACAGGGCATTAGCACCACGCAAAACAGAAGGACCTCCGTGTGACATAATTATTAAATTCAATTTCTTCCGTATTAAGGATCAGCTTATGGCCGCAGCCAGGATTAAAGAAACCCTAACTTTTCTCATTCAAAAGTTTTTATTTTATTTCAAAATGCCTAGGTTGTACATAAAGCATAAGTCATACATATGCAAACAATAGTATACATTCAGAGGAAACTGTCTATAGCTTTAACAGATAGATAGAAACAAGAGAAGAGGCCTCTTGTCAGTCCCAACTTTTCAAGGACATTCTTATCAAATATTCACAGATTGATCACCAATAACAATAGCCAAACGGCATGAGATGAAACTTCTACTTCAAAATCTCCAACACCACCACATCCCTTACCAATGGGGATTTCCATTCGCTGTTCGATTCACCCACCAAGGAACCAAATACACAAGTAGATCCACGGAAGAACTACAGACCACACTGCAAAAACTCCAGCTATACAACAAATCATCTACAAGTCCTCGCCGGCGCATGCTATCCAGCTCTCCACAAAATTAATCAAAACCTGAAACTGACAGAAGCAGACAAGCTACATCCAAAAGAGGTCGCTTCAACTCCCCAGAATTGGATCTTCCAGACTCTATGGACTGAATGATATCTACATTATACAAAGAACTCCCTCAACTTCATGATTAGATTATCCAAACTCTAGTTTGGCCTATGTATTAAACTCAAAACACATCAGTTAAGATTTCCTAATTACAAAGGTTAAGTATAAGAGTATATGTTCACATATCCCTTATTTACTTCTAATTCCTCCCTCTTTAATCCCTCTCCCTTTTCCCTACCCCTTATTCCCCCTCCTCACTTAGCTCCCTAAACCCCCTCCCTACCCCATCCCCTCCTTTTTTATTTTTATTTTTCCCCTTCTCCCTCCCCATTTGTAAACTACTAAACTATACTCCAAATGCTCAATCTACTTAATTGAATCAGTTCAACAAATACTCTATCTCTCACTAATCTGACTCCAAAAGTATACCCTACCTTTCCCACCTCTGATAACCCTAGGGCAATTAACCTAATACTTCTGAATAGAAGTATACGATAAAACACACATTACTGAACTAAAATAGTAGTACCTAATTTGTATTTAATTCATTTAGTCATTAAATAGAGAATTATCTGTTTTTTGCTCTCATATAACTTTATATCTAACTACCGTATATACTCGAGTATAAGTCGATCCGAATATAAGCTGAGGCACCTAATTTTACCATTAAGAACTGGGAAAACATATTGACTCGAGTATAAGCCTAGGGTATCCATCTGCATGCCTCACTGTGTCCATGTGCATGCCTCACTGTGCCCAATCTATCCTACCTGATCTCCTGTGCTGTGTGATTAGACTGACGTTTAACATGGGAGTCTATGGAAGGGGTGCCCGGGTTTGAAAAATCGGTGCTCCCCAGCCGTAGGTTCCCTGGACAAAAAACTTTGCACACTTGCAGAAAAAGGGTAGGGCTATGAGTGTGCCAACTTTGGGGTCCAGAGGACTTGGAGCCGGCCGGTACCGGGTCCCCAAAATCACCAGAGAAATTACTGTTTAACATGGGAGTCTATGGAAGGGGTGCCCGGCTTTGAAAAATCGGTGCTCCCCGGACAGCAAACTTTGCACACTTGTAGAAGAAGAGTGGGGCTACATGTGTGCCAGGGGACCTACAGCTGGCTAGGATCAGGCGCACAAAAGTGTAGATGGACACAGACTCGAGTATAAGCCGAGGGGGGCATTTTGAGCACAAAAAAAGTGTTGAAAAACTCGGCTTATACTCGAGTATATACGGTATATTACCAAAAAGGTTGTCTAAGTTTTAACTGTTATATTTTTAGATTTTTGCCATGAAGAACCTAAGAAGCGGTCACTGCATCCCCTATTTTTCTGTCTTGGGACTCTCCTCCACTTCATTTGGGGTGAGGGGGGCTCCCCAGACAGGCTTTGTGCCTCCCAGGTCTGCTAGACATGCACACCTGGTACGCCAACATTTAATTTTTTATCACATATTTAAACTACTACAAGTTGACTATATATATATAATATAAATGTAGCGGGGTCTCCGTTGAGGCCCCACGGACTACGTTACCCAGAACCCCGTTGGGCACCCAGGGTGCATTGGGCTGCCACAGAGACTCATGGGTGGGGTATAAAAGAGAAGGGCGAGGCTAAGCCTGGCCTCTTTGGACACCGCACGGCTGGCAAGAGGATTCCTGTGCGGACCCGCTGTGAGTGCAAGGCCTGGGCCTTGCGCACTTCCAGAGAGCCTTCCACCTCGCTGCGGAGCCTGTGCGGCTGCAGACATCTACCTGCTTCAGGAATGTCAGTGGACCGGAGACCAGGCGGAGGCAGATCCTGTGTGCGTGGACACAGCGGTGGGAGTCCCGGACTGGGATCGAGTCCGGAGGGGTGAGAGAGCACCTGCTCACAACTTTACCTGAGTACTTTGTTAGGCCTATTGACTGCCTTGGCCATCGGAGTATACTTTCCTTCTTTTCCTGTTAGGAGACTAGTTGGAGGACGGAGTTACATAGTCTCCGGGGAGTTGTCCCCATTACCTTAGACCTTGTTGGATTACAAATATTGTTCCTGTATGTGCACCACCAATCATCTGGCATGCGAAGATTCCTTCAGGAAAGACTGAACTTTAACTGAGTCAGGCCTGGCTGGGCGCCATATTGCTAATGGGGATTCACGCTATATGTTAGTATGTGTTAGAACTAATTGTGCACTATAGTTAATGAGTGCTAGTATTTCAGCAGGGCTCTGCATGCATGTGTTATATGTGATATTGATTGTTACCCCTTTTTACCTACAAGTAAACCTTTTATAGTTTATCAATCTGGTATTGGAGTCCATTAATATATTTCATATATATGAAAGGTATTGGGGAATTGTGCATAAACTGGTATAGAGCTATATAGAAGTACAACCCCTAGACTAGCTGTGCCAGAGAAGGGCTGAGTAGATTGCCGGGGGTTGGCTGTGCTGTGTACAGGGCCCACAACAAAACCAGTGGCTCCCTTAGTTTGGGGGTATCACTACATATATATATATATATATATATATATATATTTCCTATTTCCTTTTTCTTTCATATTCTGTTTCTATTTCTTTCTTTCTCTCTGTCCTCCGGGGTAAGTCTGATGGTACAAACTATACCTGATATGTTTAATTATAACCTACTTAAGATTTATATATGGCTCCTTTAAATGTACTTACATTGAATGTACAAGGTCTAAACATTCCCCAAAAGCGAACAAAAGTGTTCAGGTCGTTTCCTTCATCTAAAGCTCACATAGTGTGTCTCCAAGAGACACACTTTACTGATTCTTCAACACCTAAATACTTTGGTTCAAGTTACCCCCAGGTTTTTACTGCCTCAGCCAAATCCAAACACCGAGGTGTATTAATGGCTTTCCATCGATCCACACCTTTTTTCTCCCTTAGCAGAAATCAAGGATCCAGAAGGCCGTTACCTTATACTCACGGGTCATCTATGTGACATCCCAATTACAGTAGTCTCTTACTACGTTCCAAATAAGAGACCGACATCATTTTTCTCTCATTTACTTCAAGTAATAGACACTCACAAACAAGGTAAACTCTTGATATGTGGAGATTCAAACCAAACACTATACCCTTACCTTGATAAATCTCCAACTCCAGCTACGTCTAATTCTCAATCCAAATCTTTACAAAGACTCCTACAATATTCATTAATAGACTCATGGCGTGAAATTAACCCAACCAGACGTCAATTCTCATTTTACTCCCACCCGCATAGATCATTCTCACGCATTGACCATATATTAATTTCTATGAGTATGTCCCCAGAATTAATAGCCTCATCTATTAAACCATATACTTGGACTGACCATTGTGCTATTATATCTACTTTTACCTCCCTAATCCCAAAAAAACATGACCCCACCTGGCATATTAATGACTCATTGTTGTCTCACCCTTCAAATTCTGTTGAATTAGAAAACGCTATAAAATAATACATTGGCAACAATAAATCTCCAGACACATCTCCAATAACATTATGGGAAGCACACAAGCCTGCTCTTAGAGGTTATTGTATATACACCAAGCATCATATATTAAAAAAGAGAAGCAAAAATTACAGTGAGAACTAGAAAATGGGTTTAATAAATGCCATAGTATTTTTCAATCTAACCCTACTCCAACCACAAAGTCACAACTAGATAAAGCTAGCTTAAAACTTGACCTCTTCTTATCAGAATCAGTAGACAAAAAACTACGTAAATCTAAACAAAGATTTTATTTTAAAGCAAATAAACCAGGTACCCTCCTTGCCCGAGCACTCAAAAAATGAAATAACCCTTTTAAACCAATTAGACTAAAGATCTCTCAAGATAGATACACAAGTAATCCTGTAAAAATCTTGCACACCTTCCATAAACATCTCACCTCTCTCTATAAAAAAGAAGGATCTTTTGACCAATCCAACGCAGAATCATTTTTCTCACAATTAAGTCTCCCAACTCTATCTCAGACACAATACGACAGTCTTGAAAATCCCATTACCCCTAGTGAAATTGAACTGGCAATCAAATCCTTCAAACCTAACAAACGTCCAGGACCTGATGGGTTCTCAGCCCTCTACTACAAAAAATTCTCCCAAGTATTAACTTCCATGCTGACAGAAGCATTCAACTCCCTTCTCAACAATCAATCTTTTAGATCCGAAACCCTTAGAGCAATAATAATAATCCCTAAACCTCAGTCAGATGACTCAGCCTGTGCAAATTATAGGCCAATATCTTTATTAAATTTAGACATAAAACTACTAGCGAAAGTTATGGCATTTCGGCTGAATAATATACAAAGATGAAGTAGGTTTCATCCCCTTGCGCCAAGCTTCAGGTCATGTCCGTAGAACAGCCCTATTGATCCAAGCAGCTAAAACTAGATGAATACCTACATGCCTTGTATCACTAGACATCAAAAAAGCTTTTGGCACGGTATCATGGTCATATTTACATTTCGCTCTACAAAAATGGGCTTTTGGCCCCCACTTTCTAAGCTGGGTTTCATCATTATATAATAAACCCAAAGCTTATGCTAAATACGCAGGATACAAGTCTGACATGTTTGATATCAATAGAGGTACACGCCATAGAGGTACACGCCAGGGATGTCCTGTGCAAATCAAAAAAAAAAATGTAACCTCATTTACATTATACTAATCAATTAAGTAGTATGTCGCAATTCGAACGTATATGTAAACAAGACCCTCATACCAAAGGTCTTATTTCAATGTTATATAATCATCTGATCACTACTTCTGACTCAAAGCTACCTTCATATGTGGAAAAATGGGAGAAAGAACTTGGAACTAAAATCGATATTTCCGACTGGAATAAAGTCTGGACAAATACAAAAATGTCTTCCCAAAATATAATTGCTTTGGAAACAAACTATAAAATAATCATGCACTGGTACTTGGTTCCTGCTAAAATTGCAAAATATGCTCCTCAATGCTCCCCGTTCTGTTTTCGTGGCTGTGGTGGTCTGGGAATGCACTTGCATACATTCTGGGATTGTCCGATTGCAAAAAAGTTCTGGAATGAAATTTTCCTCATGGTATCTAAAATACTTTAAGATAGCTATCATTCCAGACATGACTATTGCACTTTTAAATATAAAACCAGTTCATATTTCTTACACTCAATTTAGGCTCTTTCTCCAGATCACCACAGCCGCAAAGCAAACCATTGCCAAAGCTTGGAAAACCAATACATTAATGATCTCTGAAGCTAAAAACAGAATAAACCAAGCAATGATCCTTTCCAAATTAGAAGCTATAACCAACGATACTATACAAAATTTTGAGAAAATATGGAATCCTTGGATGACATATTTTCTTCCTACGATCCCTGACAATTCCCTATTAAAACCTTTGATATACTATAATATTATCCAACAATATGAGTGGAAACAAGTACTAAACATGAACATTTATCTTCTGTACTAACTTAATAATAATTTTACAATATAGATGCTCCGGAGAACTTTCTTACCCTAGACTTTTTTCTCTTTCTTGCCTTCATTCTTTCCCTTTTACTATTACTCTGTCCTTTATTTCTATTTCCCTATTTTTTGTATTACCATATTTAAATGGTAATGTATTATACATAAATACTATATTTAGTTATTACTTACAATAATTATAATTTTTTTTAGTTTTTATTGAATTAGTTGATTTCCAATTAGCTTTCTTTCCATAGTGACTATATATTAATTGAATATGCCTGTACCTAAGTGTATTGGCACATATTTACATATCACATTTTTCAATTGTTTATATTAACTTGACATTAATTTTCTAGTTGATTACCTGTTTATGTACAATATCTAATCTTCAGATATGTATAATTCCATCCAACTTATTATCATATACTTGACTAATATTACCATTTGTTGTAACTATTTATTACTAATTGTAACTGTCTTTATTATTTAATATTCAATAAACAAAATTGACAAGAATATTGATTACTGTTCCTTTGATTTACATTTCAATCATAGCTGCTCACAAGGATTTATTTACAAAAAATTCCCAGCTCACTTGCCAGCTTGCAACAAACTGAATTAATCCTGTCTAACAATTCACGTTAAAAATAAGGGGTTTAGTTTGCACACATTTGCAAATATATCCATAAGCTGCAACAGCCTTGTCATAGCACACCAGGGCCACCCCTCCTAAAACCCCTTGTTTTCAACGTGAATTGTTAGACCGGATCAGTTTGGTTTGTTGCAGGCTGGCTGGTAAGTGAGCTGGGAATTTTTTTTTTGTGTTGCCCTTCCTTTGTGCAAAGGCTAGTTATAGGTTGGGGTGGTTTCCATTTGTTTTTAAAGTTGAATTGGTCATCTATATACCTTCACTGCCATTGTGTGTTGCTAGATGTCCACTGCGTCCCTTTACCTTTTTTAAGGATGGGTGGGCTCCCTCCAGGCATATCTGCCCTTAATCTGTTAATACTGCAGTATACTGGAGTGCCTTGAATTGTTGGGGTCAATTTAGTTGCAGGTTGGCTGGTAAATGAGCTGGGAATTTGTTTATTTCTTTGTCAAGACATGGAATTGCTAGTGCGGCAACTGTCAAGGTAAAGTAAAATAAGAAGGCAAATATATTTCTTGCATACATAAATTTACTGTTGTAATGATGATCTTAATATTTAGACTAATTAGACTTTGCCTATCCCACTTATGATTATATTGGCATACTATACCCATATCATTGAGATAAAAACATTTATCAAGGATCCTGGAAAAAATAATTGCAAAGTTAACTCAGAAGGCAGGTTAACTCGAAAAAGTGCCCATTTTATTCATGGTTAATGGAAAACTTTTAAAAAATTTAGCTCACACTTACTAAATTCCCTTTTTATTGCTGCCCACCTAAAAATGTTAGCTGTATGAATCTCTCTAGTTTTAATACATACTAACACTGCCTCAGAATACTTGACGGAAAAAGTGGATTTATTGTGTCATCACAGGGTGACACTGTAGATGCACAGGTAATAGTCTGCCAAGTCCCGGTAATTTGAAGGAGAGTTAAATAAAGATATGGACTTTGTAGGCACACACATAGACTTTATATAAAAAAAAATCAAAAATCTAAATTTCGATCGGATAAAGTTAAAAACAATGTATAAACACATATTAAAAACTGACTCTCATACCACCTATAATACAGAAAGTAGGCCATATATATATATATATATATATA
Source organism: Rana muscosa (assembly GCA_029206835.1). NCBI lineage: Eukaryota > Metazoa > Chordata > Amphibia > Anura > Ranidae > Rana > Rana muscosa. The sequence goes on along the minus strand of CM055117.1, from coordinate 699,785,310 downwards.
TATATATATATATATATATATGTGTGTGTGTGTGTATGTGTATGTGTGTATATATATATATATATATATATATATATATATATATATATATATATGTATTAGGGCTGTTACTGATTAAAATTTTCGTGTTCGATTAATCGATTTTTTTTTTTTTTTTAATCGACTAATTTTGATTAATTATAACGCACATAGATCCAACTACTTTTAGCTGATCTCCTTGCAGGCCGATTCCCAGTGCAGCTACCAACCACTGGAAAAATCGATAGCAGGATACAAAAAACACACAAAGGCAGCGCTCAATGGGAATAGCATTAAAACTTTTATAGTCTTCAAGTAGGTAACAAAATAAATATTGCACTGGAGATAAAATCGATGTAGCTACATAAACTGTAAAAATGGTGCGAGTAATACCAAACGGTAGCAAAAGCAGTCATAAAAACATGTAGCTAAGTATGATACTGGTATAAAAATGTGTACGATACCACTGCTGAATCCAGATGAGAAGGGGCTAACATCAGTCCCTTGGCATGTAGATGTCCCGTGAAGGGAACTATCACAACTCCCAGTGGATGGCTGTAGAATCCCAGGTTGATAGAGGGAAGTGATAGAGGGAAGTGTAACAAACCTTGCGTGTGGCAGATAGTAAGGTCCCGCCGGCATGCAGATATGAAGGCACAGCAAAGGAGCCCTTCAGATGGACACGGCAAGCCCAAATAATTTTGATTGATCAAAACAATCGATTAATCGAGGAATTAATAGTTAATTTCCACAGCCCTAATAAATAAATATATATATATATATATATATATATATATATATAATACACACACACAGAAGCTATGAATAGGCACTTTTGAAAGTGTGAAACGCATTAGCTCCTATATTCCGCGGTTTGCTGTGGCTTGTATTTTTTGGATTATTACCTCCTTCTTCTTTTTTTTTTTTTTTTTTTAATAAAGGCATTGATTTTGAGTGCGGCTGTCCAGAATTTTCTCTTCATCCAATTGCCTAAGCTTAGCCCAAACCTGCTGTTCCCATTTGGAGGAGAGCTACATATCCAGACACCCTTCCTAGAGTGGCACCCCTCCTCCCTATAGATGTACAGTAGTTGAAACATGCAGTATCAATATGAATCCAAAATTTGTTTGATACATGAGGTGGTTGAGTCGTGTAGAGCGATTTTTAAGAGCGACTTCTCAACAAGACTCAATCAGCTCATGTATCAAACAAATTTTGGATTTATATTGATACTGCATGATTTAACTACTGTACATCTAATATATGTGACCTAGTTTCTGTATTATAGGTGGTATGAGAGTCATTGGCCTCAGAATACTTAAGCAGAGACACTAAACTCTTATTAACCAGGTTCAGTGACTCAAAGTACTAAAGCTATTGGAGTCACAGGATGGCCAAATTGAAAGGTTAGTAATGGTTGCCTATGTATTTCTCTCAGAATAGGTCAAAAATGTATGTTTTAATGTATTTTATAGGCAGTTAAAGATTTATACAATGGCTAGTTTCTAAGTATACTTCTTGTGGAAATGCAATTAATTTCTAATGCTGTCTGTTTAAAGCTAGGGTGAACAATTAAGGTAGGGAAGTATCCATATGCAGTATATGACATGTATAAATAGTAACTCTGGGGAAGTGTCAGAGGACTAAGAACCTTTTACCTGGGGGTCAAGCAAAACCAGATAGAACTTTTTATGGCAAGAACACATTTTACAATGTAGCTTTATAATGCCCCAGCGTGTGTCACTATCTGCAGGTCCTACTTTGACGGATGTCTGGTAAAGTATTTACACTCAAGGCCCCCTATCCCTACATAGATTAGACCCAGAGAGTAAATGCCCAGTCGGTCTCTTACTGAACTGCTGTACTAATTGCCCCATGCCTAGCTGTATGCTGCAGGAGGTGTGCTAAGCACTATAAATTTCATCTTTTTATTTTTGCTTTTTTCTGTTTCTATTAAGCCAAAGCACTTATTTAATTGTATAAATATTCTAATCAATGAATGTTGTCCCATCTATAGTTTTCAAAAAATGTTTTGTATAGCTAGTAGATAAAATATTAATTTATTAAACCAGCATGTAAGGAACCCTTTAATGGTTTGCAGTGGTTATAAGTTGTATTAGGAGAGGAGCATCAACACATTCAAAGTGCTTAAAGGATTTCTAATGTAATGTGTCTATTGTGAAGATGAAAACACAGTTAATGAGAAAATATTGAGCAGGTGATTGCCTGATATAAATGCAGAAGGTGTCCGAGAATGAAATTACTGCTCATCAGTGGATTCTCTTCTAGCCTTGATTATTTTTATCCCTGTTGAATTCTCTTCTCTCAAGGTGTTTCTTAAAAAACTTGAAGATTACCGGACTCTTCATCATTGTAGTTGCCTGCTCTGTGAGTATCTCATTTGCAAACATTACCTATGGCCTGAAGCACCTTTCTTCTGTTTGAAACTGTCGACTTGAAATCACAGCTGACATTTAATTTGCCTTGCTCTCTTGGTATAATGACTCCGGACTAGTATTTTGTTCTTAAGGCTTCCAAGGATGGCTGTGAAAACCATCATTTAACATCCGCTAAGCTTTACAATATATTTAAATATAGAAAATGTATGGATTCCATTTTTGTTTTAGTGATTCAATAGGAGTATATAGTATGCCGTAACATATCAAGACATTGATTGTAGAAGTTTAAAAATCATAATAACCGTTACCTTTTTATAAATGTTGTCCCTTGTACCACATTAGCGGTCATTACAACAGAGAAAAGTTTGGTGATGAATGTCCAAAAGAAAGTGGTATTAAACCCAAAACCAAACCTTTATTTTATATTACCAATCATTTTAGATGTGGTGGCTGCATTTCTTTTCTCTGTTTTCATCTGGTGATCTGGCCAGTAACACACCACCTGTATTAGATCCCTTTCACACTGGGGCGCTTTTCAGGCCTTTTTACGCTAAAAATAGCACCTGTAAAGCGCCTCTCAAGCCACACCAGTGTAAAAGCCTGAGTGCTTTAACACTGGAGTGGTGTGCTTGCAGGGCAGGACAAAAAGTCCTGCAAACAGGATCTTGGGGCCAGTGCGGGAGCCACGTATAAACCGCCCCTGCCTTTTCACCCTTTATTTGGCCGCTAGTGGGGGTTAAAAGCGCCCTATAACTGCGCTAAAATACCGCTAGTTTTTAGTTAACACCCCAGTGTGAAAGTAACCTTAGTGAGACACAACTCTGGGGAAATGAGCACACGAGTCACACCGCTAGCAGTGTTGTTAGTCTGGAGGGGAGGAGGGTAGTGTTAAAGCAGATTAATAGGATTTTTATAACAGCTTACCTGTAAAATCCTTTTCTTGGAGTACACCACGGGACACAGAGCTAGTCATTACATAATGGGTTAAGGGTCACCAGCGGTGATTGGACACTGGCACAACCAATGGAAGACAGTTCCCCTCCATATAACCCCTCCCATCAGGGAAGTACCTCAGTTTTGTAGCAAAGCAGTAAGGTTCCCATAAGAAGGGGGGGACCTCTGTGTCCCGTGGTGTACTCCAAGAAAAGGATTTTACAGGTAAGCTGTTATAAAAATCCTATTTTCTTTATCGTACACCACGGGACACAGAGCTAGTCATTACATAATGGGACGTCCCAGAGCAATGCTCATATGAAGGGGGGGAGACACAGATCAAAACAGGCCGCTTGCGGACCAGAAGCCCTATACTGCTGCCTGCAGCACACTTCGCCCAAAGGCGGAATCCTCATGTCCTTTCACATCTATTTGATAGAATTTGGAAAATGTATGGACTGAAGACCAAGTTGCAGCTTTACAGATCTGAGCCATCGAAGCCTGGTGGTGCACTGCCCATGAAGCACCTATCGCCCTGGTAGAGTGCGCCTTAACAGGAAAAGGAGGAGTCCTGTTCTTTAAACCATAAGCTTGAATAATTACTTGTCTAATCCACCTGGAAATGGTGGATTTTGATACCGCTTGGCCCTTCTTGGGCCCATCTGGTAAAATAAACAAAACATCTGTTTTACGTATCTGAGCTGTTGCTTGCAGATACACCTTTACCGCTCTCACTAGATCTAGAGAGTGTAATAATTTTTCCCCCGCCGTCCGCGGGTTTGGAAAAAAAAAGAAGGCAGAACAATGTCTTGATTCAAGTGAAAAGCCGACACCACCTTAGGCAGAAAAGCCGGATGGGGTCGTAGTACGATTTTGTCCTTGTGACAAATTAGATAAGGCTCTTTACAAGAAAGAGCTGCTAGCTCTGATACTCTCCTAGCAGAAGCTATAGCAATCAAAAAGGCCAATTTCCTACTTAATATAATTAACGGAACATGGCGAATAGGTTCAAAAGGTTGCTTTTGCAACACTGACAATACCAAATTCAAATCCCATGGACACAAGGGAGACCTAACTGGAGGTCTTATCCTCAGTACCCCCTGAATGAATGTCCGAACTAGAGAATGAGATGCCAATGGTCTCTGAAAGAAGACTGATAGAGCCGATATTTGGCCCTTGATGGTGCTAAGGGCTAATTTCATATCCACTCCTAACTGGCAAAAAGCAAGAATCCTACTTATTTCATATTTCTGAGGATTCCAACATCTGGATTCACACCAGGAAACGTATGCTCTCCAGACTCTATGATAGATGAGTCTGGAGGCTGGCTTTCTAGCATTAATGAGCGTAGAAAGAGCCGGACCAGAGACCCCTCTCTTTTTCAAAATGTGGGTCTCAGCAGCCAGGCCGTCAAATTTAGCCTTTGTAAGGAAGGGTGGAATACTGGACCCTGTGACAGCAGGTCGTGTCGAAGTGGAAACTTCCAGGGCCTTCCTATCGCCATTTTTACAATCTCGGCGTACCAAGGCCTCCTGGGCCAGTTTGGGGCCACTAGGATTACTGGTATTCCCTCCTCCTTGATCCTGCGAAGCAGTCTTTGTAGAAGAGGGATCGGAGGGAATGCATAGATCAGTGAGAACTGATTCCATGGAGTTATTAGAGCGTCTGTCCCGTAGGCTAGAGGATCTCTCGTTCTGGACACAAAGTTGTCCAATTTCTTGTTGAACCTGGCAGCTAGCAGGTCTACATCTGGGTTTCCCCATCTCAGACATATGGCCTGAAAGATCTCGGGGTGAAGAGACCACTCTCCTGGTAGCAGCTGCTGACGACTCAGGTAGTCTGCTTGCCAATTTTCTATCCCTGGAATGAAGATTGCAGAAAGGCAAGGTACATGCTCTTCTGCCCATGCCAAGATCCGGTTCACCTCTCTTTGGGCTGCCCGACTGCGGGTGCCTCCTTGGTGATTGATGTAAGCTACTGCAGTAGCATTGTCGGATTGAACCCGAACTGGGTAGCCCTGTAACCTGTATGTCCAGGTTTTGAGGGCTAGATATACCGCCCGGATCTCTAGCACATTGATGGGCAGGATCCCCTGAGTCTTGGCCCAGGTTCCCTGGGTAGAAGCCTCCTCGAATACTGCACCCCAGCCCGATAGGCTGGCATCCGTAGTTACCACCTTCCAGGCCACTGGGAGGAAGGACTTTCCCTTCCGTAAATTCTTGGCTTCTAGCCACCAATCGAAGCTGTGGCGTACTTGTGAGGACAGGCGCATGGGTATATCCAGAGCTTGGCTCTTCCTGTTCCAGGAAGCTAAAATATTGCCTTGAAGTAGTCTCGAATGAAACTGGGCGTAAGGGACCGCCTCGAAGGAGGCTACCATCTTTCCCAATTGTCTCATGCAAAGGCGAATAGACGGCCTCTTGTTTGCTTTGACCTTGTGGATCAGGTCTTTCAGAGACTGTATCTTCGGTTCTGGCAGGTATACCCTGTTTTGGGCTGTATCTATGATCATGCCCAGGTACACTATCCTTCTTTGGGCCTGGAGAGAGGATTTTTGTAAATTTATAATCCATCCTAAATGCTCCAGGTATCCTACTGTAGTGTGTACAGCGTGACCCAATCCCTCCTTTGACTGATCTATTACTAGTAGATCGTCTAGATAGGCTGTTACCGCAATGCCCCGTGTTCTTAGGTTTGCTAACAGAGGAGCTAGCACCTTTGTGAATACTCTGGGCGCGGTGGCTACACCAAACGGCAGAGCCACAAATTGAAAGTGGCGATCTTCTACCGCAAACCTTAGGAATCTTTGGTGAGCGGGGAGGATGGGTATGTGTAAATATGCGTCCTTGATATCTATGGGCGCCATGAATTCTCCGCCCTTTAAAGTGGCGACCACGGATCGGATCGTTTCCATTCGAAAATGGCGAACGTTCAGGAACCGATTTAGGGATTTTAGATCCAGGATGGGTCTGACATCTCCATTTGGCTTTGGAATCACAAAGAGGTTTGAGTAAAAACCTGAACCTCGCTCTTTTTGGGGTACGTCTGTAACTACCCCTTGAGCCATTAAGTTATTCAAACCTTTGAAGAAGGATTCTCTTTTTTGTGGATCCTTGGAGAGTCTTGAACCTCTAAATTGAGAAGATGGGATCTCTCGAAATTCCAGTTTGTACCCTGAGGATATTGTGGATACCACCCAATTGTCCTGGATTTCTGACTGCCAAGTCGCTGAGAACTGACAAAGCCTTCCTCCCACTCGGCCGAGCGGGGGCGCCCCTTCACTGAGAGGTTTTGGGGGCTTGCTTATTAGCTCTTGCACCCCACGGCTTCTTGTTCTTCTGAGCTTGCCCCTTGGCTTTTGTGGGAGGCTGAAAAAGGCCGTCGCCACTGGTTGGAGTCAGATTTCCCGGGAGCTGGGGAGAGAGAGCGTTTAAAACAAGGTCTCTTGTTTTTCTTTCTCTCAGGTAAAAGTCGTTTTACCACTTGATATCTTCTGTATATATTTTTCTAAATCTTCCCCAAATAGGCGTTCGCCATGGAACGGGAAACTTGCCAACAGCTTTTTGCATGGGGTTTCCGCTGACCAATGCTTAAGCCAAAGTACTCTGCGCATCTGTACCAGCTGGAGTGTAAGGCGTGATGCCTGTATGATAGAATCTCTCATGACATCCACTGTGAAGCATAAGGCTTTAGGCAAATTCTCCCAATTTCTAGCCTGCTCTGAAGGCAGCTCCTTCAGCCCCTGCTTTACCTGTTGGCTGATGACCTGACACATACCGACTGCTGCTACTGCAGGTTGGGTAATTGAGCCGGCCAAAAGGAAGGAGGATTTCAACTTCTTCTCAGAAGGATCTTTTAAACCCTTGTACATTATCCACCGGACATGTCAGGTTTTTATTTACACAAGAAATAGCCGCATCTACCGCAGGCAGGCTCCATTTCTTTAAAAAAATTTCCCCCATAGGATAAAGAATGTTAAACCTTTTTGGAGGTGAGAAACGCTTATCTGGATGTTGCCAGTTTGCGTATATTAGATCCTCTAGTAACGGATGAACCGGGAAGGAGCATGCACCTTGCAGGGATCTTAATGACCCTAGGGAGGAGACAGGTAATTCCGTTACCTCCGCAGAGGTTAACTTAAATGCACTGCTCCTGCATAGCATTGTACCTGTGACTTTAAAATCTGGCTCCTCATCCTCTGCTGATGTAGCCTCCTCCTCCTCATCCTCCTCCCTCAGGTACTTCTGAAGGGAGGTCCAATACTGGAAGAGACCTGCTTCGCTTATTGTCCTTTTTAGAGGACTTGGCGATTAAGGTAGCAAATTCTCCAGATTATTTAGGGCAGCTGATAAAGTGTCCTCAGTGACATATACAGGCCCAGGCTTCACTGGGGAAGCCGCCATACCTGACAGAGGTAATGGCTCATCCTGTACAGGTGCATTTGGCAACACAGGAGAGAAAGGTACCGAGTCAGCACAGCTAGAGCCTCCTCTCAGGCGGCGGTGCTTTCTTATCTCTTTTTGTCCGCATTACTTCCCCTGGAAGGCTTACTGTTTAGACAAAATACAAGGTACCTAAATGCATATACTACCGTGTTCAGTTTAGCAAATACATTAAGTATGCAACTTTTAACACATAACTATGCATAACATGGATGTCTTCTAGGAAGTACCCAGTCCAACCACATGGAGTCTTACGTCCCTGTATAGCTGCTGTGTTTCTCTGCCAGGAACAAGAGAACTAACGAGCTTGCTTGCTGCTGCAGTGCTTCTCACACTGACAGTCTTTTAAATTTGGCGCCGTTTCTGTGCCTGCACGTGCCCGCGCACGCCTTCGCCCCCCCCTTCCGATAAAGCGCGCTCCCGCGCGGCCCTTAGCGCTATGGCGGTGGCCATAGTGAGAGAGGACTCTCATCAGCCCTTGTTCCCACTTACCTGCATCTGCAGGTGTCTGGTCGGCCACCGAAAGGAGGAGCGGGGTGCCCCAGCAAGCTCAGCAGCGGAGGTGACGAGCAGTGTACTTCGCCGAAGCCGACACTGAACAGAGTGAGGTGAGTATATTCAGCTCTTTACTCCCCCCAGTGGTGGAAAAAAAGAAGACATCCACTTTTTGAAAAAGGTCCCAACCTAGTTATGGACCTTCTAATCTCACCTTATCCACGCCGCAGGTTTTTCTGCTGAAAGATTTCAGCCAGATACCAAACTTCACCCTTCACGGTGGGCTATGTGTGCCAACCTTCAGGGATATGGGTTCCTATTTAAAGGATACCTCTCCCCTGGGCCTTGTACAAGACTCTTACCAGGACTTTATAGCGAAAGTGCTGGATCTTAGAGCCCAGTCCTCCGAAGAGAGACATTACAGGCGACGCCTCATGGATGAGGCCCGGATCCCATCCAGATTCAGCTCATTTGTAGGCGTCTTGGATGGATCCGAAAGCATAGCTCTTTTACCCCCAGAGGGTCTCTTTGGTAGAGCTTTCCTTTAGCACCTCCTAACGCGTCCAACACCTTTCGACACTGGCGAAAAAACTGAGGTACTTCCCTGATGGGAGGGGTTATATGGAGGGGAACTGTCTTCCATTGGTTGTGCCAGTGTCCAATCACCGCTGGTGACCCTTAACCCATTATGTAATGACTAGCTCTGTGTCCCGTGGTGTACGATAAAGAAAAATCTAATACATGCTAATAAATTGTAGCCTAACTTCAGCTCACACTTTTTTAAGCAGTTACGGCAGTTCTTTTTCTTTTTGGGATAAAGGTTTTGAATGAATAAATAAGAGTTATACATTTTTAATCACCACTGCGAGTGTAAAGTGGTTTGTCTCATCTATGTAAACCGATACATGCTGCTGGAGAGCTTGTGCTTTTGAAAAACAGACTTGCTGGCTGGATCACCAGATGAAAATGGAAGGAAGAAATCCTTAAAAAAACAAATACAGCCACCTCATCTAAGAATTTGTAAGTTGCAATATAATATTTGCTTTTGAGTTTAACCACTACTTGTACATGATTTTGCTGAAGTGGTTGTACCGGAGTGATGCCCGCAGCTACGGGCATCACCACGCTACAGTTTTTTAGAGTAAACGGTCGGCTTTCTAGTAGTAACAACTGATGCAGCGGCTAAGCAGCTTGGCTGTTATTACAAGGAGAGGGAGGGGATGTGCCACTCCGCCCGGGTCTCCTGTCCTACTCGGAGACCCGAGCCACTAGCCGGCACATCCGCTGGCTGGCCGGAGTCGCAAACAAAGCTGGATTTGGCTCTGATCTGGGTTTCTACAGAGACGTGACCATTTCTGGTTTACTCGGCAGCCAATGGCGCCAATTAAAATAAATTACCGTATTCAAAAATGCAGATCTTGGCATTTTGAATACTGTTAAGTGCAGAGGAGGGGTTTGGAGCATTTTAGACCCCAGATCCCTCCATAAAGAGTACCTGTTACTGCCTATTACTGTCACAAGGGATGGTTACATGCCTTGTGACGGCAAATGGAAGCGATCAGATTTTCTTTTTTTACAGCGACAGTGTTAAAAAAAAAATGTTTAAAGCGATCCATCCCTCAGAGTTTGTGTGGCAAAGAAAACATATACGCAAGTCGTGCCCGCAAATGTAAACCGTGTTTAAACAACACATGTCAGGTATCGCCACGATAGAGCGAGAGAAATAATTCTAGTGCAAGACCTCCTCTGTAAATCTAAGGCCCCTTTCACACTGGGGCGGTTTGCAGGCGCTATTTTGCTAAAAATAGCGCCTGCAAACCGAGCCTAAACAGCGGCTGCTGTCTCTCCAATGTGAAAGAGGGCTTTCACACTGGAGCGGTGCGCTAGCAGGACGTGAAAAAAAGTCCTGCTAGTGTATCTTTGGAGCAGTGGGAGGAGCAGTGTGTTTACCGCTCCTACACTGCTCCTTCCCATTGAAATGTATGGGACACTGCGGTAATACCGCTGTAGCTGCGGTTTGCGGGTGGTAGTAACCCTTTTTCGGCCGCTAGCGGGGATTAAAACCGCTCCGCTAGCGGCCGAATACCTCAGCAATGCCGACGGTATCGCGCCGCTAAAAATAGCGGCGCTATACCACCACCGTACACACTGCCCCAGTGTGAAATGGGCCTAAACAGGTAACCGATAAAAATGTTTAAAGCATTGCCTATGGAGATATTTAATGTCATTCTAACAGTGTGCACAATTTTAAAGCATGAAATGTTAGGTATCTATTTACTTGGCGTAACATAATTTTTCACATTATACAAAACATTGGGCTAACTTTACTGTTTAGCTTTTTTTAATTCGGTGAAGTGTATATTTTCTACCCAAAAAAATGGCATTTTGAAAGATCGCTGCGCAAATACAGTGTGACATAAAATATTGCAACTGCCACCATTTGATTCTTTAGGGTCTCTGCTAAATATATATACCATATTTATCGGCGTATAACATGCACTTTTTTCCCCTGAAAACAGAGGGTAAACAGTGCCTGCGTATTATAAACCGATATCATGTTTTTCCAACGGGGCGGGGATCGGGCGGACATTGGGGGGGTATCAGGCCGGCCGTCCCGCCTCTCCTGGCCCTGGGACAGCACTCCCTGCATAGTTGAGAAAAAAAGTTGAGAAAAATTAATCACTTGCCAGCCCCTTGTACACCGCTCCTCCTTGTGTCAGTGTCATTGAAAAACTAAGCTTGTAAATATCTCAATAGCTCCGTTTTTTTTTCTGTCTGCTCTACTCCTACCACTCCTTCTCCTATGAGTGTAGCTTTAGATTGGAGGAGGAGAGCGGTCACATGACCATCTGTGTAACGTCAGAGGAGAGCAGTCATGTGACCAGGTCAGTGGGAAAAACTGAGCTATTGAGGTATATGGAAGCTTCATTTTACAATAGGAGTGACACAGGAGGAGCAGTGTGGAAGGGGCTGGCAGTGATTTTTTTCTTAACTGTAGAGAATGCTGGCAGCGCTGACTGGGGGTCTCCGGGGAGTGCAGGGAGGGAGCTGTATACTGGATGGGGGGAGCTGTATACTGGATGGGGGGAGCTGTGTACTAGATGAGGAGCTGTGTACTGGATGAGGAGCTGTGTACAAGGAGGGGAGCCGTGTTCTGGATGGGGCGCTGGGGACTGTACTATAAAGGGGGCTGTAAAAAAAAATTCCTTTAACTTCCCTCTTAAAATTGGGGTGCGTGTTATACGCCGATAAATACTGTATGCGTGTGTGTGTGTGTGTGTACATATGTGTATATATATATATATATATGTATGTATGTAGCGCCCTCACCTGCCTTCTCCCCTCTCTTTATGACTGTATGACTCGTCTAGGGGTATCTGGGAGAAGGGGGAAGATGTACACCACCAGCTCGGCTCTCTGATGTAGTATGCAGAGATATGAGCAAAACCGTTTACCTTCGGGTCTGCATTTTAGGCCTGAGCCTCAGCTTCTCCTGTGGAGGATGATTGTCACTGTCACAGACAGGCACACTTAGCTTCCAGTAACACGAGTTTCACACCATAAAAAGTCCAACACTGTTTTATTTCCTTTGATCAATAGGTAGGCTGGTTGAACTTTAAAAGAACAGACAGGGTGTGGGAAAGAGTAGGTCCAGGCACACTCAATGAATAAAGTTTCTCCTGTTCCGTTTAGTGCAAACAGGCTTGGCGCACAGTCGCTGCCACCGACTGTGAATTTGGTCCCTGCCACTGACCTGAGTGAACGTTGAGGCCTCTGCCACAGGCCTTACAGAAGGCCTGCCACTGACCTGATGAAGATGGGTCCCTGCCACAGACTATAAGAACATGAAATACCTCCGTTAGGACAAACGACCCCTGTCAGAGGAAGACATCCATCCAGAGGCCCACACCGGCACCAGCCAAATGCTGCACCGGCTCTACGGGAGGGTCACGTCTCCGGTCCCTTATGCCCTGGATTCAGGCACCCAATACCGGGGGCACCTTAGGAATGCTTCTCCCTTGCGGGACCCAGTCGAAGGTACTGGGCCCCGGGCCTCCTGTAAAATACCTCACCCCAGGCTGAAGGTGCATGGGATGGAACTCGACTCCACGCACCCAGGCCAAGGGCGCCTGGGCACAGACGAACCGCAGCAGCCCCCAGGCTAAAGGTGCCTGGGGAATGGACCTCGTGCGCAAGATGTCCGCCCCCTTTATATCCTCTCCCAGCAGGCACATCGGGCTGTACTACTGCCGCGAGAGGACACAAAGGGCACGGCGCTAGAATGGCAGTTCAACCCCGGTCCCAGGTGACAGCGCCACCTGGGGACCGCAGGGAACATGACACCATTCATACCTCCCACACTCCAAAGTGTCCATAAATTCCCAAAAAAACAATGTATCTGGGCCATCTATAGCCCAGATACGCCCCTCTAAATTTGACACCCGCTACATATATATATATATATATATATATATATATATATATATATATATATATATATATATATATATATATTTGTGTGTGTGTATTGGGGGGAGTTCTAAGTAATTTTCTAGTAAAAAATATTGATTTTAACTTGTAAACAACAAATGTCAGAAATAGTCCTGGTCTTGAAGTGGTTAAATACTGCTTTAATTTAGAGCGATAAGTAACAGTACTTAAGAAACTGTTAAGTGTAGGTACATTCGCAATTCTTTCTGGGGTACAGTGGCTTTATCATTGCATCAGGTCAGAGAAGCCTGTCCATGTTACTATGTGAAAGTGACTTAATTTAAAGGGGACTTTTTAGGACAGAAATAGTTGTATCTGTTATTGCTTATTGTTTTTAGGATGCCTAACTTATGATTCTTTGGACTACTTGGTTTATTCACTTTGAACAAAATCACAACCTGATATGCTTGTCCTAGCCTATGACCATAAAGTTTAAAAATTATCTGAATAATGACCATGGAAATTGCACTTACAAAAAAGTAGCAAAGGCAGCTCCCATGTTTCTCTTCTGAAAGATGTATTTTAAAGGAAAAGTTTTCTTCTAGTGAACCACCTTTAACAGCTGCCATTCTAAGCATGATGTTAAAATATATTAACTTACCTGAAACTCAGCTTCAGGCTGGGTTCACACCAGTCCGGTGCGAATTCCAGCTCAGTTCTCTGTGCGAAGAGAAGAATCGGCTGTTCAGCGCTTCCTCTGCGTTGTAGCTGCGGATCAGATGAGCAGGGAGAGGGGGAGGTGTAGTGAGCAGGGGGGAGAGAATGCCTGTTCACAACGGAATGCATCTGCGAATCAGATGCGTGTCCATAGAAGATAATGGGCCTGAATTCACACCTGAGCCAGAACGCAATGCCTAGAATACGCTCCCGTTTTTTTCTGCAGTGCGAAGTCTCCGCAGATATGTGAACCAGCCTCATACAAATCTATGTATTTTAAAATGTCTTGCGAATTGGATGCATTGTAAGCTGCATCCAATTCGCATAGGTGTGTGAACCCAGCCTTAAGGAAACCTTTCTTTATCCTGCTCAGTGCCACACTGCACCAAAAAAAAAACATTTTTGTTCATTTAGCTGCTGATCAAAAGCCACATATTTCAAGGAAGGCCTGACAACAGGATGTAATTAAAGTAATATATATGTAAAAGCCCACATTTATACAATGTAGAATCAACAAACTGCATACAATATATAAGACCAATATAGATATCTGTATACAAGTTTTCTACAATAATGCAGTGTTTCGATCAAAGGTGATTTTCTATCCAACTCCGTGATGATCAAACTGCAGACAAATGTGAACATCACCCAAAAGTAATAATGGGTGACTTACTCATTTTAACTTTTTTTTTTTTTTTCTTTAGCAGAGACCCAATAGAATGGCGGGTGTTGCAATTTTTTACGTCACACGGTATTTGTGCAGCGGTCTTTCAGACACAATTTTTTTAAAAACACTTTCATGATTAGTTAAAGAAAAAAAAAAAAAAACACTAAATTTAGCCCATTTTTATTGTGAAAGATGATGTTGTGTCGAGTAAATAGATACCCAACATGTCACGTTTTGAAATTGCATCTTCCTGTGGAATGGAGGCAAACTACGGTGCTTAAAATTATTCATACGTGACGCTTTAATCGCCTTTATAGGTTACTAGTTTAGCATTGCACAGGAGGTCTGGTGCTAGAATTATTGCTCTGGCTCTGACGTTCGTGAAAATACCTCACGTGTGGTTCAATCGCCGTTTACTTATGTGTGAGGGAGTAATGCATGCGTTCACATTTGCATGCATTAAGCATGGTGGGACGGGAGCTTTTTATTAGACCCAAATTCTTTCCTCTGTCCTCCCATGTAGCCGATCACACACAGATTGGTCTGATCAGGTACTTAGCTGTCAGTTGGTGGCCAGGTAAACAAAGTGGCGTAACCGGAAGTAACAAACTAGTTCCGGGGTTACAGAAAGAGAGGAACGATCGTCGGTTCCTCTCTCTCTATAGAGGGCAGCCGTCGCCACCAGCCGCATCGCTCCCGGCCACCATGATAAGACGAGAGAGGGGTGGGACCCTTTTCCGCCACCCTCAGAACTGATCGAGTGTCTAACTAGCCTGTAAGGATGAGCTCCGGCGTGTTTGCAAAGTCCACGTGCAGAGCCCGGCAGGAAGACGGCGCTGCGCTAATCACAGGCATTGAGACATTTCCCGATCTCTGCACCCACGCATTGGGACAATGTTTCACTGCCTGTGATTAGCCCAGCGCAGTGCCGACTTCCTGGCGGGCTCTGCACGTGGACTTTACAAACACGCCGGAGCTCATTCTTCTAGCCGCTCAGATCACTTCTGCCTTGTACAGAATTTCTGGCTGAAAATTGATACCGGGATGATGCTTGTAGGTGCAGGCATCATCCCGGTATAACCACTAAAACCGGAGGACGTCCATGAATGCCCTGCCAGTGGGAAGTGGCTAAAATACCTAATTAAACATAAAAGGCCTACATCTAAAAACCACTGGCAAAGGTAGCTAAAGCAGTGTGCGACATCAGTATCCCCAAAGTTCTGCCCAAAGTTTACTTATGCATTTTGTTTTGGTACTTGTCAGATTTTTTATTTATTTTTTATTTTATGCATCGGTTTCCCATTCAAGAGAATCCTCTCCCTTCTACTTCTACTTTTTTTTTCTAAAACACCAAAAAGAAGTGAGACTAAATCTCTGTAAAGTGAAATGAATCCCCTCTTTGAGAGAGAACCTGACGGTAAAAAAAACTGACAGGTGTCTTACCCCTCGCCACTCTATACAAAAGTCTTGATTTTTGCATACACTTTAAATATCAATGGATATTTTCACTTACAGGCCATACATGTGAAGCATGGCAATATGCAGCAGCTATTTTTTTTATTTTTATTTTTTTGTAAAGGGGTTATATAAATTTCCCCGAGAGAATTTTCTGGAAGTTTCTCAACTGGAAATGATCTTTATGCAGGTGACCTGCTTTTTAACAGTTCCTTTTAGGGGAGTTCCAGCTTTCTGTTAACTGCTTGCCGAGCACGCACCTAATGGGGGAGCACTGGGGTAAATCCTCATTAGCACATTTGAGATTGTGTGAAGATGAAAGGAAGTTTTTAGCCATTGTCCGTGCACTGAAGCACTTGTTCGTTTAATGAATTTGAATGGTCTATACAGGCACACATATTAGCTTGGAAATAATTTTTTGCCACATATATTAGCACTATAATTGTTTGCATTTGTTATAAATTATAAATATGCACGTCAAGAGAGCTGTGGCATGTTATATATGTTCACTATATGTTTATGTGTTTATTTTTTGATCATGGTTTGTTTTTTTAAAGGTCTACACACAGCGCAGCATAATTTAACATATGTTTTACACATTTATATTGGGAGTTTTGTTTAATGCTGCCAGCTTAGTCTAATATATAGTTTCTTGCAAGATTTCATCTGATGGACTAACAAAAAAGATTTCCAGTTCATATCCCATAGTTGGTAGATGCTATAATGTTTGCACAAACCAATCAATATACCCTTACTGGGTTTTTTTTTTTAACCAAAATTATATAGCAGAAAACATATTGGTCTAAGTTCATGAAGAGTGTGTTTTTTTTTTTGTTTGTTTTTTAAATGTGTTTTTATGGCAGAAAAAAATGTGTTTTTTTCCAAATTGTCAAATTTTTTGGTTTACAGCTCAAAAAATAAACCCAGGGGGGATCAAATGCCCATATACAACAAGTAATGGCGCACAAGATCCAAAAAGCATGTAATACCCAGAGCAATCAATATAAATAAAAATTAATAAAATGAATAAAATCATCCGTGAAAAAAACAGTCTTTAGAGAGTCCTTCAAAGTCTGTATACACACCAAAGGTGTAAATGGGTGAAGCATGGGTAATAAAGTCCACAATACACAGGGCTGCCTTCATGAGCGAACAGAAACCATGTTCAGGGGTGGCTGTAGAAAAACGAGGAAAGAGGCGCCTCTAAGTGCGATTAGTGTTGACAAAGCTTTAATAGTAAATACACTGAATAGACTCACATTTTGATGGATAAATACAGGCGTAGCAAAAGGGGTACAAATGTCAGGATGACGTTCTCTGCAGCGGGTCACAAAAGAATCCTGGCTCTGTGGTGAATAGCAGGGGTGTCTCTGGAGATGGAGCAGCCGGCTTCCGGGGACAACAATCCTGGGATGTTCAGAGCGAGGCCTGGAACTCATGGACGACTAGACTACGGGAGATGACGTCATCAGAATAGGACACGTTTCGTGAGCATGCGCACGCTGCTAGTCACCGCAGAGCCAGGATTCTTTTGTGACCCGCTGCAGAGAACGTCCTCCTGACATTTGTACCCCTTTTTCTACGCCTGTATTTATCCATCAAAATGTGAGTCTATTCAGTGTATTTACTATTAAAGCTTTGTCAACACTATTGCACTTAGAGGCGCCTCTTTCCTCGTTTTTGGGATCAAATGCCACCAATAAAAAGCTATATTTGTGGAGAAACATTACATACATTTTACTTGGGTACAGTGTTGCATGGCCGCGCAATTGTCGAATAACGCAACGCAGTGCCGTATCGCAAAAAATTGCCTGGTCATGAAGGGGTGGTAAATCTTCTGGAGGTCAAGTGGTGACTTTTGTGATTTTTAAAAACGCCCTGCCTGCAAAGAAATGGCTTAAACTTACCGGTCCCATTTCCCACTGGAAAGATCAATTTAATGGGACAGATGAGTAATAAATCATCTTTGGAGATGGAGGTCTTTTTTCTAGTTTTAAAAAAAAATGGGGTTATAGTTACAATTGACATGTATTTTAAACATTGTAGCAGTGGCTTGTTTAATTTATATTTGACTGTATAGAGATCCCAGAAAAGATTTCTGAAAACCTGAGAGGCTGATAAATTACAGGAAATCTTCTCGTGCAGGTTTTTTCCATCTATCTATGCAATTGTATTTTTTTCATCCCTCTATGTGATTGTGGACTTTTTATACAGTAGTGATTACAATAAAAATGTGTTTTCTTTGCTTTAATAATTTTGCTAATTGCATGTTTCTGATACTTGCTACAGATTTTATTTAGCACGTATTCTGATAAGGGCAGACCATGGCAGATGTTGGCCCTGTCATCTTTGGAAAGCTACGGTATCCTTTAGTCATCTGTTATGGTCTCTCATCACAGGGTGTAATGTGGTTTAATTTAAGGTGATACATAATAGTTCTTCCACTGTTCAAAGTGTGACATTCACAGAGATTCATTTTCTCCCTGTCTGAGATCCCCATTCTGCAGAATTAATTTCAAAGAAAATGACTTTCTTCATAAAAGCTGCTCCCTTCAGATTGCCTCCAAATGATATTGTGATATTGCTCTCACCAAAATCTATGAAAAGGTGTGCTTCTGTACAAGTGTTTTTTTTTTTTTTTCTTCTCTTCTTATATACAAAAAGGTATTGATTTGTGAATCGATAGAGGATGCTGCTTAGTATTTTGAAACAATTCTCAGTTATAATCTGATAAAATTTAGCTAAATTTATACATGGTGTCTTTGCATATGTAGTTGAACAACACCAGAGATCGGTAAAGTAAATATTGTATGGCTGATTTTATAAAAAAAACAGAAAATATTAATTGGAAACTCCCTTCTGCCTTTTCATATAAAGAAGCTGCTACCAGCTGTTGTCTTATGCATTAAATAGTTCCAACATAAGGCACATCAATTTGGGCAAAAGCCAATTCACCATTTTTGAGTTGCAGCTGGAATCCACTAAAACACATTGTAGAAAAATTGCAAACAAGATTGTAGAGAAGTCAAAACTAAACCAAAAATGACTAAAACCATTGTGCCAATATACCTGGGTCCGAGCATTGCAGGGCCACAGTTATGATTACTAAGACACTATGCTGACCAGTTACAGTACATTCTAATAGTAAAAAAAATATTTGTATTCATTTTCTGCATGCTCTTGATGTCTAAGCTGTCAATGTGTGCAGTTATGTCCACTGCCAAGTGAACAGAGCGGAGATGGTCTGGCACACAGGGTTCATCGATAATTCTGATAGGAATTCAGAATGAATTTGCCCAGTAAGACATTTTTGTTTTACCTAAAATTTACTGAATTGATATCCTGATGAATTATTGACAGATTTGAAGGCACTGTTACAATTTTGGTGAAAAATTAACAAGCAGTAGAAAGTTGATTGTCAGACCTTCTGATGACACCAAGGTAAAATCATTATACCTGCACTTCTATGAAATGCCAAAATAAAAACTGCACTGCTCCAAGATACTAAAATTGTCTCCTGGAAAGTCCACTGCTCTGATTGCAGGTCCCCAGAGCTGGTCTAGCTCAATACATATAGCAAAATCAAAGAATGAGGCATGGAAATCTCACTGGAAAAGCTGGTCATACATGGATCAAAATCCAAGTCCCTGCTGAACTGGCCGTGGCCACTGTGGTTGAACAGAAGTTGATCTACTGATTGTCTTTTGTTCAACTGTTCTGTTGGGAAAAAATGCTGCAGGCTATAGACTACAACACTTATCTGTGGATTCTTAAGTCTCCCTGTTGGAATACAAAGACTCAGCGGGGACGATTCCCATGAATGTGTGCATAAAGGAATCTGGTCAGTTTTTTCATTCAACACGCTGGCTGAATGAAAAAATCTACCCATGTATGGCCAGCTTAACTTTCTTGTATATACTGCAGCTGGTTGTAGACACAGTCCATGCCCTCTTAGGCCATGCATCTCTAACATGTTTCACTACTCCTATCATAGATAATCATGTGATTAAGCCCTAGGAGGGGTGAAACAGGTCAGCGGGGTGTGGCCCGTATCTACGATTATCTATATACAATAAACCTATCGGTGGGATTTATGTGGAGTCTTATTTTGGTCTTTGATTTTGCCTGCACTTCTGTGTTTTAAAAAGGTGAGAAATCAAGACCACAAAAGGTTCAGTCCCTTCAAAATCTAGGTATCTTCTCAGTCTTAAGAGCTCTAGGAGCCAAAATCGGGGATGTTTTAATGTTTAGGGAAGTGTTTATAGTTTTGAGAATTATTTTATCCTCTGTTTTTATCCCTTACCGCATTTCAGTTTTGTTACACTCCCAATTTTTTATAAAATGTTATATAATGCAACCATGAACAATTGCATGGTGGCTTTTGAGACATTTTTTTTTTCAGGTTGAGGAGTTAACTGACCAGGTCTTATTCTTAATCTGTTTAAATAAAACGTTTGGCAATCGGATATTGTCCAAATTGATCCGCCTATCGGTTAAGTTTCTACATTTGGTTAAAATGAATTTGTAGCAGTGGACACATACACAGCATTGACTATTAACTGTTGCGTTGTCTTAATGAATTATTTGGCTAATAAAGAAGTTTTTTTAATAACACAAGAATCGCAGAACAAGAATCTTCTAATGCAGGGGTGCCCAACATGTGGCCCGGGGGCCACATGTGGCCCGCAGAGCCCTTTGATGTGGCCCATGACCACCTGCTCTGGGATGGAATAGAATACGGTTATTTAAAGGTAATTTTATTACTAAAATCACATTGTATATATGGGCATATCTCTTCTGCAGTGGTTACTGGGCTGCTTTCAAACTGATCTGCAGGTGCAGCGCAGTGCACCTGCAGGTTACCTACACTGAGCCATAGACTTCTGTTATTACCATTGAGTTTGGTGAGCTTTCTGAAAGTGTACCAAACCTGCAGAATATAATAGAAGTCTATTGCAAAGTGCAGGAAAGCCAAGGGTACACTGAATTGCACCCACAGTGCAGAACAAACTGCAGCGCATCAGTGTGAAAGCAGCCTTGGACCCCTTTCACATGGTCAGTCTGACCCAATTCGACCCACCATGCACCTCTAAGGAGTGGCAGACGTAAACCGACTTGTGTCCTACCTCCAATCCGATCTGAAAAAAAAAAAAAAAAAAGGGAGTATAGTGGGCTGTGTCCGTGTTCGGACACAGACATCCCATCCACCCGCTCTGCTCATTGTGGCCCACGACTGGTTACGAAGTCGCTTAAGTGGCCCTCGCTCTTCAAAAGGTTGGGCACCCCTGATCTGATGGTATGCCATTAAACATACAGAGGACATTTTTAAAAGAATTGCATACACACAAAAGGATAAGGGTTGCAAGAGCTACGAACAAGGGTTTCAAAAACAGCAAATGTGTAAGAGGAACATTCTATCCAACATTGGTTGATGCATTTATGATGCCATTTATAGGTTCTAAGTTAAAGTTTAGCTAATTTTTTTAGATGGAGTAGTGAATCATTATAACCTGTGTTTAAAAAAAAAAAAAAAAAAAAGTTAATGTCTATATCAAACTCCATTTTTATATAGTTTGGCAGAGGAGAAAAGGTAGAGCTTTATGTGCATTTATTTTTCTCTCCCTTGCCCCTTTTTTTAGGACATGAGTCATTGGAACAGGAAGGTGCATACCCCAAAAGCTTAAAGCGGTTGTAAAGTCATTATTTTTACTTTTACCTACAGGTAAGCCTATACTAAGGCTTACCTGTAGGTAAAAGAAATATCTCCTAAACCTTTACGGTTTAGGAGATAATTCCCCTCGCAATGTGCCGCTGACAGCAGCGGCGCATGCGCACAGGGGATTCTCGGGCTGAAGGCTCGGCAGACGCCGAGCCTCGCTGGAACGAAGTCTCCCGTGCACATGCACGGGAGTAAGACATCGCGGCTCCAGCCACTCACAGCGCTGGAGCCGCGATACCCGGAAGACACGCCGAGGCAACATGTCATCTCCCTCGGCGTGGACCAGGTGAGTTAACGATGCCTCGTTCTAAGGTAAGTATTTCATAATAAGCTTGTATGCTGTGCATACAAGCTTATTATGCCTTTTCCTTTACAGGTGTAAAAAAAAAAAAAAAAAAAAGTCAGCGGCTTTACAACCGCTTTAAGGGCTGTACTTGCCAGTGACTAGGACAGCAGGGTTAGAGGAGGCAGCATAAACTATCTCAATTTACCAACTGTTCTGTTATCTATGAACATTGACTAAATTCAGCAGGGGAACTGTGGAGATAAAAGGGTCCAGTGGCTATAGAGAAGCCAAAAGCTTTGATAGTTTAAGAAATGTGGAACCATTTCTGCTTTCTCTTGTTTGATGCTCTATATGGTTGAAAAATAGTTTTGTAAAAAGAGCATGCGGCACAGCTTTCCCCAATTGAACATCCTAATGGCACTTTTTACTAAAAGTAATCACATAACAAGGGACAATACTGGTACAAATAGATATTATTATAAAGGTACATTTGGATTAGCATGTCTACAAATGGGTCTGCTTGGAGCCTCTAACCCTACCTCATGCTACTAAAAATAAAAAAAACGACGTGTCTGGAAATGGCTACCTGTCTTTTCTCCTTGCCAGGAGAGGGAGTGAAGAGAGCGAATGTCGAGACAAAGGGTCTAACCTTGCCATACGCTATAGAAAAAAAATGCAGGAGTTAGCATTTAGTTACTACTGCGTTTTCTTATTCCAAATTACTTGTATTTTACTGCAGCAACATCTTACATTCCTATTTGACTACTAAAGTTCAATACGCCTGTTAAATGATGTGCAAAATGCAGTAACCCACAGCAACACTACTATCTAATTTCCCTCCTTCCTATAGTACAGTGACAGCTTATTGTTATGGGTTACTGACTGCTAGCCTGTAATTTTATTTCACATAATAGAAAAGTAATTCCACTAGTGCAGCATCTTGAAAGCACAAGTATACATCAGTGTCTAGGCCAGTTAGTGACTACCAGCCTTTGTACAAATGATTCTTTATTTGAGCCCACTACGGAAGATAAATCTTGAGGGCACCCTTTACTCTCTTATAACCACCTAATATATGAAGGCAATTTTAGAAGCACAATTTTTTTTTACACATCTAAAATTTCCTCCTTTCCCATTTCCCTATTAAACTGGAATTATAATGTACTAGTATAAAGAACAGCAGTCGTTCTCTGTGCCTATAATTTGAAATTCTTTCCACTTTCATTACTCTGACAAAAGCTGCAGATATCCTGTCCAAACCATTCTTGCTAATTTGTTACTAAAATTGGAAACAGAACTACATTTACCATGACACAACTACATTTATCACAATTAAACCATTAAACAAAAGCTGTTGTAACATCTCTTATTTCGTGCCGTACAAAATTCACTTCCCACTAGACTTCTAAATTGGCAGCTGGTAAAGTCAATGTATGGCTCTGTTTTTCTATGCATGAAAAAAAAAAATTAACAAAGCTCAACTAAAATTTAAATATCTGTAGGAAGTGTATATTTACTATAAATCAATGAAAATATTAGTTGTTGGATGCTTCCCCCCCCCCAGCTAGAATTTGAGTTTGAGCAGGAGGGATTACTTTCCTAGGCTATGTTCATAAAACAAATGGAGAATCCAACACCTGGGTTATTATGGTGTTCTGCCTGCATTTGGAGCACTCTTGGTGGTCAGAGACTCATTAAAAAGGAACCCTATCCGTTTTTCCTTTTTTTTTTTTTTTTTTTTATATAATGATCCTGCAATATATTGGTAAGCCATACACATTCAAATCTGACAAAAACAAAGGTTTAAAATACCTTAGTTCACTGTTTTAAAAAATTTGTTTCTTCTGGGTATTAGCCACGCCATCTTTACTACTGATCGATTAAACTTTTGCTGACGCCATTTCCGCCCTTACCTTGTTTTCCTTTCCAAGACTAAACCAAGCCTCCATCTCGATTGCCGTTACTACGGCAACCGAGCTAAGCCATCAACGACCGCAAATCCCTCTCTGTGCTGCTCTGGTTCACTCCCCCTGTGTGACATCTTTACAGTCACAAGCGGGAGAACCAGGAAGGAGAGGATGAGATCACAGCATCACGAGGCTTCTTTCTCTGTGCTGTTTCCAATGAAAGTAATCTGCATGCAGAGGATAGTGAACGGCACAGATGGCGTGCCGTTAAAAATCTAAGGAATGCGCAGGCTTGGCTGACATCACCAAAGATTGCAGGATGGTTTCTAAGGCAACAGAGAAAGAGTATGTAAACTTTCACAGGCAGCGATCAGCTGCCTGTGATTGATATATAGATTAGAATGAGCTGAAGTTGTAGTGGAGGGTTTACAACCACTTTAAGCGTTCAAGTATAAATAAGGTCACAGCCCAAGCTTTCATCTTTAAAAATTTAATTTAGTGTTCCTTTTATTAGGTTATTTTTAAGTATGACGGAATCATTGTAAAAATAGGCATGTAGGAGCATGGGCGTCCGCTGAACTTTTTTCAGGGGGGGGGGCATAATTTTAAGGTCATCCATGCATCTTTGGGGCAGTGGAACAGCGCTGTATAAACCACTCCTCCACCGCCCCTGCCCATTGAAATACCGGTAAATGGGCACCGCTGCCGAAGCGCTGCTTCGGCAGCGACGATACACAGTTGCATTTAACCCTAAAACTATCGTCGCTTTACCGATAACGGTAAATACAAAAAGATGTACACAGTAGTGTTGTGGCATGGCACAGGTACTGCTGTTACCTGTAGTTCTTCAGTGATAGGCCCAGGGCAGGCACTAGCAGCGTATTCTCTCGTTTCGGCCACTGCACGCCACGCACTTGTGGGAGGAGCCGGTGCATACATTTACACAGGCAGAGGTAGGCTGAGGCAGCAGCCAATCATGGAACAGCTGGGTCACGGACAGCCGGGGCTGAGCCAATTCGATGCTCGGGCCGGGGGTGAGGAGGAAGGGATGGATGTGTAGTCGGAAAAGACAGAGCAGCCCCAGCCCCCAGGCCAGCAGCAGACTTAGAAAAAAAAGTCCACAGCTGCCGCGGAGGGGGCCATTGCAACACAGGGGGCAAGTGTCTTCACTCTGACTTCCGATTCCAGGGGGTGGCAATTGACCCCCCTTGCCCTATGGAGCGGACGCCCATGTGTAGAAGTGGGCTACGCTAGGCTCCTAGAACAGTGTCACTCACCTGGCAGAGGGGGTACCTTTTACTTGTGCTAAAAATCTTATGCACATGAACAAATACACTGGATGCCATGCATGCATTTAATTTACTCTTCCTCTTGTGTACCTGTGCACAGACGGAGGGCTCCAGTGGTGCAGATCTGCTCCTGTTGCTATGGGAGACAAATCTCTGCAAAAGAAGTTCCGACATCGCCCTCTCTGCAAGAGGCTATCTCACGTGCCACATGGATGTGAGATCCCCGTATCCAATTCGCAATAGCAGGAGATTGTGACCGTCTGTCTATGGAGCCGGTTCACATATCTCCGATGCGGCTCTGGTGCAAATTTGCACAGGAGCCCTGTGCGTCTTTTGGTCTGTTTCAGGTCTAAATTCAGCCCAAAATTCAGCATCCAGTGTGAACCCAGCCTCAAGGGGCTGTAAAGGTTGGCTGTTTGTGTTTTTTTATTTTTAACACACATGGTATACTTGCCTCCTCTGTGCAAGGTTTTTTGACAAAGTGGCCCTAATCCTCCTCCTCCTGCAATCCCCCAGCAGCGCTCCTGGCTCCTCCCCACATCGATCGCCCCCCTCGGAGACCTGCCTTTTCAAGGGGGCATGTGTGTGTTTTTGTGTATGTGTGCGCTCCCGAGTCCTGCTGCTGTGTCCATTGATGCACACAACTGGACTCGGCCCAGCTCCTGTGTCACTGGATTTGATTGACAGCAGCGGGAGCCAGTGGCTCCTGCTGCTGTCAATCTGTCCAATGAGGACCCGAGACAGTGGCTGGAGCTGCTGGACTCGTTCTCCTCCCTGGAATGATCGGGGCCAGGAAAGAAATGGGGGAGCTTTGGGGGGCTGCTGCACTACAGGTTTTTCACCTTAATGCATAGCATGCATTAAAATGAAAAACCACAAGGGTTTACAACTCTTGAGTTTGCTTGCCAAATCTTGGCTACCCTTGGTAACCACTGTATTAACTTTGTACTGTCTTTATACCCCAATGTACTAGTGACCCAAGATGATTACTTATATTACACCCCTTTAGCAATGTCTGAACAGGCAGAGGTAAAGTTTCAAAAGTTTTACTGGAAAATTGCAGCATGATGAAATCACATGGTAACAGTTCAACCTAAAGTGCAGTCTTTTCCTAACACCCCTAATCTCTAGCTACAGGCTTGTGGCTGCCCCAGCATATCTGCTTAGGAAATTGTCCATACTTGGCAGAGTCCATGGTTGGTATCATCCTCAGAGCAGACTGCAAGTCCCAGCAATCCTCCTACATGTGGAAGGCTCTAGGACACAGGTGTCCGACAGAAATGGGGACTTCCAGAGAGGCAGAGAGCCCTGACTGGAGGTCACATCTTGCTGTCTTTCTTTCCTTCCCTTGCAGCAGGCTGTGTGTTGTGGCACTACATGGCTCAACAGCCATTTAGCAGTTTTCCCATACAAGCACCTCTCTCTCCTCCAGGTGGTTTCTTGGCTGATCACATTACATCTTCAGCTGACAGCCTTTCCATTTTCCCACGTGACTGGAACTAACTCAGGCCAAGCCTCCTCCCTGAATTCATGAGCACAGGGAGGGGAGCAGAGCCCAGCAGAAAGCCCACCAAGACAGACCTGGGAAACAAGTTAACGATCTCCCTCCCAACTGGGGTAGCATTAACCACTACCTGCCTACAGGCATGTGCCCAAAAGGATTTAAAGATTGATGACACCACTAAGATGAAAATAAATAAACCGACTACAGGACTGAAAAATATGATCCAAGTGCTAAATACGCAAACAAGACCCATCCTAGGAGACTGTGGAAAAGGAAAGTTTACAAAGAAATGTATTGTCTATTTTTTATCTGTGCTACTCTAAACCAAATGTAGACTACTACATGATTTACTCGACCAATCAGCCAGCACAACAAATTCAATTATAAATGGTTTCTTACATTTAAATTAATAGAAGGCTGTTCATTTGCAAAAGCGAAGCTACCTTGATGCACCATGGCTGCATTTTAGCATACAGGCTTTTGTGAACCTAACCAAGGCTAGGTTCACACACGCCCACATGGTTAATTGCAGCAGGGAGTTGTGCGATGCATGTTGCACAGTGCATTGCACTTTTGATAGCGCGCCGCTGGAGGGCTTTGTTCTAAGAGAAGTTGCGATGCATACTAGCACATTGTGATTTGGCCTTGCAAGTTAAAAAAACAAACAAAAAAAAAACACAGCAGTTTGCTACCGCTTTAATTTTGAACCCAGTGATGTGATCTTTTTGTCTCTGCTTTCTATGCAATGTGTGCGAATCATTGCCGATTGGGAAGGGGAGACGGATTGTCAGGGCACTGTATGTAGCTTCATGAAAATATTACTGAATCTTACCTCTGCATCCCTTTCAATAGCCCTCAAAAATGATGCAATCAGGGTAATTTGTGGGAAGATTATGCAAATATTTAAATAGATTGATGGGTACATAGACAGACTGCCATTTACATATAGACTGCTCTAGCCAATACCCAACTGTAATGCTGAGCCTTTACAATTTGAAAGAAATGAAATACATTGAATGAAAGGGGTTCTGTCAAACTTGCTTACCTTCTAATGCATAATGTGATAAGCTGATACTGGGCAGTGAAATCAGACTAAACATTTATAGTAAAGAAGAGGACATATGTACAACTGTGCAAGACTAAAAGGTAAGGCTGGAGATTCCAAAATCTCTAGTCTTGTCAAATCCTTACCATGGAACACATTTATAAAGAAAATGATAGGGCTACACTGCAGTCATACAACTAAAAAAAAAAGTTAAATAAATAAACACTGGCACAGATGTGTGCTTTAAAAATGTGTTTAGTAATTGGCTTGCTTCAAGGCTCCGAAGCCCAATTTCCCAGGAGAAGATACCTGTCACACGACCCGTCAATTTATTGTGACCAGCCTATTCTTAAGATATGTTCACCTTTAAAAAAAACAAAAACATTTTTGCAGGTTTAGAAAAATGTGCATTTTTTATTTTTTTACTTGGAGCCTGTAAAGCATTGCACCCACGATCAGCATGAAGGACTCCAACAGACTTGTGAGTGTATCTGTCTGCAGGTACTTCATACGGGCAGGCAGATACACACAGACAGTTGGGAGAGAATGAACTACCAGAGCACTCAACAGTGCCATGGTAGTTTATTGAAACTGCAAGCCGATGGCTGCAAAGGCTTGACAGTATTTGTAGTTCTGCCATTCTCAGAACTCTGAATAAATGATGTGGCCGGACAGGCACGTCTTTTTTGTTGTGTTATACAAATGGCACTTCATGGGACACTGCAGACTATACCCCATGGCATGCATTTTAGAAATGAGTCCTAACATTATCTGTGATCAAGACTGTGCTAGGTAAAACATTAGAGGCAGTACTGTGGTCTGCAGCGTGCTTTGTCCAGCTTTAATGGAGTAAAATGTGATGTGTGCGACTTCCTGCATTTTTCCACACCTGAACCAAATGGCATCACATATTACCACACAGCAGCATGCTTGGGCATGGAAACAAACTTGAGTACTTGGAGAGAGCCAGACTAGAATAATACATTTAGAACTAGATTGCAGCTCCTGAAACCCACAAAGTGATGGTAATAATAAAGTCTTCAGCGCAGTATAATATACATTTTTAAACCATAAAGTTTTAAAACAGCCATTATGATGGAAATGCATATTCCATTGCTCCTTTGCTGATTGTGTTTTTATCCCTTTTTTAGATTTTCTTTCATACCCTTTTAACGTGCACTGCATTCATTTTCATTACATATAAAGAGAAAATGTGCATGCCTATATAATGAGATATAGACCTAATCATATAGGGAAAATATTTTCAAAAGAAATCTCTTGTGATTTGGATAAAGAACGTTAATGGCATATCTGGAGGTGAGATGATTGTAACAATCATATATAATTCATGAGTCCTTTTTTCTCAGGTCCTGTGTTGTGAATGCATTTATTGATGATTTTCATGTAAGCTCCACAATACTGTGAACAATTCCCCATAATCTAGTTTTCTTTATGCTAAAGAAAAGTCAATAGAACTGCTGGGTATCTTTATTTGATATTGTAAGCTGAGCAGTTGCAGGTACAGAAGTTCAGTAGCATAAATGTTTCTTTAAATATATGTACACATGAAACTAATATTGGTGGTTGTGGGAGTTGCTCCATTTTAGATTATTACAAATAAATTCGAAATGTTTCCAGTAGAAATAATTCATGTAACGTATATACATTTCTTTTGAGAAATATTACAGCATGCTGAATACTAGCTGCTATGGTTTCTTCCAGAACTATAGATTAAATTCTAAATCCACTTTGGGAACCAAGCCTACTTTAAGCAGGGCTGAACATATCTGTAAACCAAGCTTGGGAATGTTGGCCCTCTGATATGGACTCTTCTTGCTGACACAAGCTTCCCCAAGACCAAGCAACTTAAAGTGATATTAACCACTTGCTTACTGGGCACTTAAACCCCCCCCCCCCCCGCCCAGACCAGTTTTCAGCGCTGATGCACTTTGAATGACAATTGCACGGTCATACAATGCTGTACCCAAATGACATTTTTATATATTTTTTCCCCCTCACAAATAGAGCTTTCTTTTGGTGGTATTTGATTACCTCTGCGGTTTATTTTTTGTTAAAAAAAATATAATTTTTTTATATTTTGTTATAAAATTTTGCAAACAGGTAATTTTTCTCATTCATGTGCACTGGTGGGCACCGATGGGCGGCACTGGTGTGCACTGACGGGCGGCACTGGTGGGCTACACTGATAGGCAGCATTGCTAGGTGGCGCTGATGAAGCACTGATTGGCATCACTGGTGGGCATTGATGGGCAGCACTGTGGGCATTGATGGGCGGCACTGTGGGCACTGGCAGGTAGCAATGGCAGGTGGTATTTATGGGCACTGATGAGGCTAATTTGCCTCCTTCCTCTTCAGGACCGATGTCCCTTAGCTGACAGCTGATCACGTGGTAAGGGGCCGGGACCGGCCCCTTACACGGATCTTTGATCGCCCGAGTCTCAGTGACTCGGTGATCACAGCACGTGAAAAGGGGAGGACGTCTATTGACGGCCTCCCGGCATTTGGAGTCCGTGCTGTAGCCGTCATTCAGCTATAGCATGGATGAGAAGTGGTTAAAGGCTGATTTTTTTTATTTTTTTTTAATATAACAAATATGTCATGCTTACCTGTTCTGTGCAGTGAATTTGCACAGAGCAGCTCCTATCCTCTTCTCGGGTCCCCTGCTGCTGCTCCTGGCCCCTCCCTCCTGCCAAGTGCCCCCATTGCAAACCGCTTTATTTCTCCTGAGCCACTGCTCTGTCTGTCTATTCAGATACAGAGCATGGCTTGGCCCTGCCCCACTCTCTCCTCATTGGCTTTCTGGCTGTAATCGACAGTAGCAGGAACCAATGTCTCCCGCTGCTGTCTAAGCCAACGAGGAGGTAGAGAATCCGGAGAGCAGCGGATCTTGTGCACATCGCTGGATTGAGACGGGGCTCAGGCAAGTATAAGGGGGGCTGCTGTACACAGAAGGTTTTCTACTTTCATGCATAGGAATACCTTGAGCCTTTACAGCCACTTTAAGTCCATAACGTGCATCTAAACCCAAGAAAAAAAATATAGTATGTAATCGCTTTCTAGTCCTTAGGTGTGGTATCTGCATCCGTTTTTCTGTTTTGAGGCGAAGTACATTTTCTGCAAGAACAGAAATTAACGGTTTGTGCCAGAAATCCAGTATTCTTGTAACTTTCTGTGCACTAAACGGAAATCTCAAAATTTAAAGCGGTATTTAATCCCAAACCAAAAGTGTATTATATTGCAGCTTATCAATCATTAGATGTGGTGACTGCATTAATTTTCTTTTTATGGTTTTTCCCTCGGTTTTCATCTTGTGATCTGGCCAGTAACCCACCACCTGTGTTAAGAGCACAGGGGGACACCTTTTGGACAGCAACATGATCAGTCTGGGGGAGGGAAGTGTTAGACTAGCAGATTTAAATACACTGAAACAAAACTCCAACTCGCACTTTAGAAGCAGTTACAGCAAACTGTTTTATTCCAAAAGGGGGAAAAAAAAGTTTTACAAACTTAAAAGCTGATCGCTGAAAGCACCTCTGCTAGTGTTAAATGGTTTGTCCCATCCCTGCAACTGATAATTCTTCTGGAGAGCTTGTTCTTTTGAAAAAAAAGACTTAGAAAATAGCCTAAAAAAGAAAACGAATGCAGCAATCTTATCTAGGACACGGTAAGCTTTAATATAATTGAGTGGTATTCATTTTTGGTTTAATATCACTTTAAGTTTCTCAGCTATCTTTTGTGAACTGTAGAGGTGTTTGTAGACCAAATTAGGAGAGCAGCTTGGGGGACAATGCTGTACTGCCATAGATACAGTGCAGCGAGTGAGAATTGACAACAAGGATGTGTGTCACTGGCTGAATCATTAAATAGAATTACTAATTCAGCCCAAAAATGCCTGTAGGCTGCAACATATTACATTTTAGTTGTCGAATTTAGATGCATTTTAATGCATAGTTTTATGGCTTTACCTGGAATAGTTACAGTATAGAATGTTGGTGATGGCACAACTCCTCATAGGAATGGAGCTTTGCTCAAACGAAGTTTTTTCTGCAGGCTAAATAATATACTGTATATGTACTTTTTATTTATTTTTTTGTTACATTTTGAGGAAGTAGAAAGTTACCAGGCACCAGCTTTGTAAGGCCGCATTCACACCTGAACATGGTGTTTTCAGGCAGAAAGTTGCGCGATTTTGCGGCGTTTTTTACCGCGTTTTTATTTACCGCATTTTTTACCGCGTTTTTGTACAGGTCCAAGGGTCACCAATGTAAAAAGCAGAAAAACGCCCAAAACTCCCAAATCTGCCCGATTCGCGTGACAAAAAAGTGTCCGGAACTTGTTTGAACTTCAGGCGTTTTGGAGTGGAGATGTGAACCATCTCCATAGAGAATAATGGATTTTTTCCCCTCTAGCGTTTTGTAGCTTCAGGCTACAAAACGCTCAGGTGTGAATGCAGCCTAACTGTTTTAAAGTGTATTGCCACCTTTTGCAGTCAAACTTGAGTAACCCCCATTGCTCACGCAGCAGATTTGGAGCAGATTTATACAAAGCACTCTATAGGTTGCTTATATTCAGCATCGTTTTCAATGTGCAATCAGTAGAAATATTTTAGGGACATGTTTAGCCATTCATGCCTCATATTCTCTTATCAGTCCAAAGAAGAGCACATCATCAAAGTTGAGCTCCAGGCTAAATAAATAACATGGACATTTAAGTGCTTTGTGTATTTTATGAATCTTGGGGCCCTTTTTTGTATTACTTCCAGATCTGTGCAGCAATATATAATGAAACAGCTCCTATACTTTATCTCTGTGAAGGAATTTCTTGTACTACAGACCAGTCACTGCTGCAATATGCAGTGATGATACCACCAATAATAATTAAAGTAATGTCTGGGTTTCCAAAAGCATTTGGTGCACGGTAAATGGATATATATTTGTGAGTTAAGCAATAATACATTAAATGTATTTTTAAATGCACATACCTGAATATGACCTGGTATCTGCCTCTTACAATCTTGTACTGGACTGGGATAGAGAGAAGCAGAATAACTAGTCAATTAACTTGAGCTAGCATGAAGCATACTTATAACAAGAGAAAGCAGAGTGACAGATGAGCTCATCGCTATTATGCTTCTCCTGTCACTGTCCAGTCACTGGCTGTGGTGGGACTAGGTTGACCTGGGCTCAGAGGAAGTGGGTAAAATGATGGCCATCAGTTTGAGGACATCTAGTGGTAAAGCTATGCATTGAAGCTCAATATTGCAAAAGCTGGTTTTGTTGTTTTCTGTATTTATTAACCAAAAAATTGAATATTTTATAGTCTGAGTTCTGATGTTAAAAATACTGTATATCCACTTGTATCTCATATCCCCTTAACCCATATCCTCCTACAAGCTGTGAACCTAACAGATTTTCGGGATGCTGCACTCCTAAAGCTGGAAGTCGATGGACCCTTTGCTGGGGACTTGATTGATCGAAGAAATGAAGAATATATTCTTGTACAAATTGTTCAAATGGACGATCCTGGTTCAAGGAGGCATCGCCCTACACAGGTAGCAGTCGTTATATAAATGCATATGAAAATATGTTTGTGTGTTTAGGACTTCTTAACCTCAAATTTTACATTCTGAAAAAGGGAGGAATACATTTTGGTTTCTGAGCAATAAACCTCTTCAGTGCACTGTTAAGAGGGTATTGATCACATAAGATGAATGTGATATTGTAATGTGATTATTTTGCTGAATCATGCCAATGTCAGTATAATGTGTAAATTGAACTTGCGCCCAGAATCACCATTAATTAGCAGTTTTGGCATACTTAATCAACTTTTTCAGATTTGGTGGGGCAGTTCAGTTCCACTTTTAATTCAATTGCACTGCAATGCCTGTGTCCCAGGTTTAGTTCTGGGATCAAGGCTGCGGGACAGGGAGGGCTGAGTTCAGTTTGGGAGAAGGTCGAATCTGATATTTTGGAGGAGCCATCCATCAGAATAATGTTATTTCAACTGGTCTCTCACCAAGCATCTTTTAATGTCTCAGAGCTGCTTGGGCTAGCAGATCAGAGTCACCATGGCCGGGGTGAGTGTGGGAAATGAATGTACATGTGTAAATATAACAAATAAAGCAAGGATTTAACTCTGCAAGAGGCATATTACTCTACTGTGGGGATGAGCCCAATGTTCGAGTCGAACGTAAGTCAATTGGCTACAAGCACTGATCAATTGGAAGTTTTCTAACATTTTCACTCAAGAGAAGCTGATCATTGGAACACAAAAATGGCCTTAGATGGATCAAAGTTTGGCCAGTCCCTGCTGAATCAGAAGATTTTTGATCCATCTGTTGATCAGCTTTATATCTGACACTGCAAATATACAGATATAGGGCTTTAAAGTGTAAGTAAACCCTCCCATCGTTTTCAGCCAAGGAAGCTGCCATCTTGACCTTTGTTTAATCTTCAACTGCCATGATGCGGCACATGTGACCAGTTATGATAACAGCCATTGGATGGTTTGACAGTTTGGTTGAGAGCACAACCAATGTGGCAGTTAGCACTTCCGGCATGCCGGGAATTTAACCGTTTTTTAAACGGTTAAATCAATGGGTTTACTTCCACTTTAAGCCAGATACACACGTACCAGCAAACCTGCTGAAGTGGCCGAATTTCGGTATGTGTTTACTCATGTCTGTTCAACAGAAGCCAGTGCTAACAATTGGCTTTTGTTGACTGGTCCTGCTGGAAAACAAGCATTCGATCAGCACAAGCAGGCAATGTCTGAAGTGCTGATCAGTGTATTCAAAATACAATAGCACAATGAGAAAGATCCCTGCATCCACGTTTCTTGTATGGAAGTGGGTATCCGAGAGTTTTTTATTTTTCGTTCAACCTCCTGGTTGACCAAAAATTATAAAACGGTGTATACCTTGCTTTAGTCAAAAGTGATTAGGCATCCTCCTATACCAGGAAGTAAACTATTATTTTTGACAAAGCGTTCAAAACCAAAGGTATTTCTGTAGGGATCAACTTGCACACATTAAACATTTATCGATGTTCCTTATTATAGCAAATCCCCAATTTTGGGTCCACTGTAAGTTTTAAAATCCTAATTTGTAAGAGGGTCAGATGTTCAACAAATATATCCATTGGTGAGTGAGAGTAACAATTTATAATTTACAGGTTATGTAGATTAGTATACCAGTATACAAATCTAATTTTGCAGTGCTAGCATACAAACATAGAAATATCACTAGTTTTATAAATGGCCTTGCAAATTTCAAGCAGACCTTTTAGAGATTGTAAACCTCAGACATCAAATCTGAACAAAGCAAATCCCTCGGCAGTGTGTACTTGTCTCTATCCAGAGCACAAAGTGGCTTTTCAGACTTTTGCCCCATTCCTCTTTCAGCATGAATCACTTCTGATAAGTTTTCCTTACACTAAGAATGAAAAGGTCACGGGAGGGAGCTCCAGCCCACAGCCTGTGATTAACAGAATCGGCTCTGTTCCTGTGTGAAGGTGGACACGTCCCTTTCCTTAAATCGGCACTCTCCTCACTGAGCTCTCCAGAGTGTAACTTCAGCTCCCTGCCCTGTTTTCTTAGAGTTAAGACTAGCTTTATAAGTTCTGGACTTTGGATGTAGAGAAGAAAAGACTGCAAATAAAAAGGTACAACTTATGTAGGAGAATGTTTCATCTCTGTATCACCTGAGGCCAGTCACTTCACTATATGTAAGAGTTTACAACCACTTTCAAAGAAAGTGCAAGATCTGCAAAAGGACTA
The DNA here is from genome assembly GCA_029206835.1 of Rana muscosa. Taxonomy (NCBI): domain Eukaryota; kingdom Metazoa; phylum Chordata; class Amphibia; order Anura; family Ranidae; genus Rana; species Rana muscosa. The sequence goes on along the minus strand of CM055117.1, from coordinate 699,750,206 downwards.
TTCCCTAGACAGAAAAGGCAAATAAAGACAGAATAAAATTAAATATTAGGTGAAAAAAGCCTACTTGGCCAACACCCAGACTTTGGTGAGCTTGCAAAGGTGAAGGTAACACCACTTTGCTTTACTGTGGAATTCTTGAAAAGCAGAATATTTTCAGATCCTGTGAGAATATGCCACTGTATAGTGCTGGAAAGTTTTCTTGCAATTTGGGATCCTCCGCTTTCTGAACATCCCACGAGAAGACCAAATGACACCACCAAAGTCCACACAAGATTGCATGAAAACTGGTGTCCAAGGGAAATATATTCTGCTTTTTTTTATTTATTTTTTCAAGGTTTCGTTTTTTTTTTTGCATTGACACTTTAAAATGCTATGGAATTATCATATTGCAATAGAGATGTGTTGTCAGATTCCACTTGATTTTCCAGAGAAACAAGCTTTTGCAATATTAGTTACTGAGTGGATATGGGTACATGATGTGTTTTAAAATCTCAAATAGTAGAGAATTCCTTTAAAAATGCATAAACTAATGCACACGTGTGTTTTGGGGCTTTACAGGTCATCTATAACTGGACTCTAGCTTTGAACTCAAGAAAAAATGAACACATTGTAAAGCAAAGGACATTTGAAATTCTAAACGGGTTAGTTTTAAATAAAGGACCAGGTGCCTTTTTTTTTTTTTTGATCGGCTAGTTTCAAAGTTTTATATGATCATTATAATGCATTATTGATGAATATAAACATTACACCTGTAACACAAGATACATTCAGTTTTTTCCTTGCCTAAAACACATTTTCAGACAAAGAAGAATATCTTAATGTGGTTTGCCCATTGAACTTAGGAGCAATGTGCAGGAAGAGTGGCTCTACCTTTTTCCTACACCCACGGAGGTCCTCCGATGTGACCTTCTAATTTGAAGCACATCTCTTGGCTGCCTAAAGTACATAAACTATGATGTGGAGGGTTTTGTCGGAGACCTAATGTAAAGACCAGTTAAAAAAAAAAAATTGTGTGTAAAAATATATGTACTTTCTTTTAAAGGGATCGTTTACCTGAAACCGACTCTACTTGTTTTATAGACCAAGTCTCCCATTTTTTTTTTCCACCTATGGAGTGAAATCTTCCTGCTGATCTTTTTTTGCCACTGCTTGATAATATTCCTGCCTCCATCAAAGGTTGCTCTTGTAATTTCTCCATAATGTAAAATAAATAATTCTATAAGCAGCGCTATGATTCCTTCATAACACCTAGGTGGGTAGCCGGCCTTAGTAACTGAAATGTAGTTTCCACCACAAGAGTCTCCGACAAATATAAGAAACTTTTAGGTACGGTATTTTTAACGTCAACATCTGTAAAAAACTGAAATAGTTTCTGATAGACAAATCAGGTAATGAATAGTGATTTACCGGTAATTGTGTTTTGTGTCTGCAGTTTTGCTTTATTTCTTTATGGATTTTATAAATGCATATGCAGTGGTCAGGAAAAATGTTTTTGCATTCTCATGGGGTGTTTAGAATGTAAGAATGCAATATTTTGCCTCTTAAAGCAGTGTTTCAGCCTTCCCCTCCAAAATTTTAAAGTCAGCACCTACACATACTGTAGCTGCTGAGTTTTAATATTGGGACACTTTCCTGTCCTGGAAACCAGTGATGTCGGCACCCCAGGTGATATTTCCATCAGCTGTTGGGTGCTGCCATTGCTAGTTAAGGAACCCGGCCATGAAGACTTGCGGCTTCATGGCCAGGTCCCTACTGCGCATATGTGAACCGCGCTGCACTAATACTGTCCCAGCAGCAGGGGGAGGGGGAGAAGCGAAGGGGGCCGGACTTGTGATGTACGCAGCGAGGTATGACGGGAGTTGGTACAGGGTACCTGTCACAGGTATCCGCTCCCCCCCCTGAAAGGTGCCAAATGTGGCACTGGAGGGGGGAGGAAGGAATCGGATAAGCGGGAGTTCCACTTCTGGGTGGAACTCCGCTTTAATTTGATTGTAACCTTTTTTTTTTTTTAGAACAAACCTGTTATATTTGCTTGCTATTTGCAATTGTTTTGCACAGAGAAGCCCAGATCCTCCTCTTCTTGGGTCCCCTGCTGGCATGCCTGGCTCCTCCCTCTGCCGAGTTCCCACCATAGCAAGCCTTTTTTTCTATGGTGGCACTCGTGCAAGCTTGCTCCGGAGACAGCACTGTGTGCCCATAGAGACAGTGTGGCTCTGCCATGCTCCCTTCTCACTGGCTGTAATTGACAGCAGCAGGAACCAATGGCTCATGTATCTTAGCCTATGAGGAAGGAGATAGCTGACAGAGCTGCTTCTCTCATGCACATTGCTGGATCAAGATTTGGCTTTTTTTACCTTGATTCAGAGAATGCGTTAAAGTAAAAAAAAAAAAAAAATCGCTTTTAAATTACCTGCTGATATTTCATAGACTTTTAGTTGATATTTAGGAAGCTTCATCAGACAGGTTTTATCTTGTTTACTACCAACATTTAAAATCTTGCACTAGTCTCCTTTTTTTTCAATTGTTCCTAAACTTGCTAAGAACTTAGAGGTGATTTAGTGTTCAAACATGCAGGAAATGCTTATGTTCATCTTGCAGTAATGGCCCTATCTGTAAACTTCTTTTTTTTTTTGTTTATTTGAACATCAAATTTAATTTCCTTTAACCACTGAATAAAAGCGTTTTTATATTCACTCTAGTGACTCGATCTCGATAAATATTCAAGCCTTTCTACAGGAGACCCAGCTCGTTCCACTATCTTTATCTCATCAATACCTCAGTGCGAGCATAGAGACTCAAGTAACTCTTGCAGCCGTTATCTTAGCAGGAGTTTATGCACTAATTATATTTGAGGTAAGCCACCCTGATTATTTAATCTACTCCACAATAAACACTTTTACAATATACAGATTGGTGTATACCTATATAGTGAGGAACTGTATTCACCTTGCCTGCTAATGAGTGCGCACAATAAATATAGCATATTTGTTTCCTTAGTAACCCACAATGCTGCTGTATTTTCTATTTCCCCATTTTACTTGTTTGCATTATATATCGTAAACCATTTTCACTTGGCAGCTAAGCCTGCACTGGAGTTTTGGAACTAGCTTGAAAGCTGGCTTGTCTGTTTATTAAAGGCTGATGTAAAAATTCCACTTTAATGTAATTAGCCAATGTATGTTTGAGCAACAAAAAAAAAACTCTGCAGTACATCTCTGTATTATACACTTTCCCACATGATGTTATACCTTTTAAAATGCTGTGAGTGCAGAAAAATATTTGATCCTGCCAGAAATTTTCTGAGCTCCTAAATTCCTGTTTGACAACACAGGAATTCAGCCCTGCTTGAGTTCTTCCTGCTGGACTATAGAACACCTAATCTTCTTGTTGTTTCCATAACATACAAGGAAGGTATCACTAGTCAAGCAGGGAAGAACTCTGGCAGAATTGATGACCTTGTTTTGGATTTAAAAGATAAGTTCACATTTTTTAACATGCTACATGCTTCATAATGGTGTACAGGGCCGGTGCTACCATCCACTGGTGTTCCTACTCTTCTCTCTGCAGCAAGCAACTAAGTCTCAGCATCAGCTGGCAGCCGCCTCTCCATTCGCACATGTAGCGGGGTCTCTAAATTTAGGTGGGACACTCAGGTGTGTAAGTATGGGAATAGTGGACCATTTGTGTTCGTGGAGGATTGGAAGGTGTAGTAATCTCCTTGGCCTCTGGGTGGCGGGGTACCTGGAGGCTCAGGGTAGATTGCCCGTCACAGTGCTACCCTTTTTGTCCCTTTCTGGAGATGGTACGGTGAGGGCGGGGAACCTGCCGTGGTGTCGATGGGAGGAGATAAAAGGGGGAGACGCCCTAACCACGAGGTCTTCAGGAGGATCTTCTTCACACGCCCAGGCACCTTAGGCCTGGGTGCGGGCGGTTCTGGATTCCGGCCCAGGCGCCCTAGGTCTGACCGCAATGGAGTTGGAGTCCATCCCAGGCACCTTCAGCCTGGGGTGAGGTACTAAACTAGGAGGCCTGGGGTCCAGTGACTTCGACTGGGTCCCGCGAGGGTGGAGAAGTCCGAGGGTCCCTGAGGTGGATGGGGCCCATGTCTGAGGTGAGGAGGCCGGGGAGGTTACCCATTCGCAGAGTCTGGAGCAGCATCAACCCAGTGATGGATGGGCCTCTGGTAACTCCCTTGGAGGGACATCTTCCCCTGACAGGGGCCACAACGCAGCGAAGGTACTCCTCTCTATGTTCTCTTGAGTCGCTGGTAGAGACTCTCAAATTCTAAATCCTTTCTAGCTAATGCTATAGTAACCGCTGGCGAGATCGCAGTGGTTTAGCTGATAATCAGGATAGTGCTTCGACCTGCTCATTCCCCATATCAAAATGTTCTCAAGTCGCAACCAGTTGGCTACTGAAGCACTGTTTATTGTGAGATATACAATAAAACAAGAGTTGGACTGTGATCGGTGTGTGGAACTCTGGTTAATTGGAGCAGAGGGAAGTGTTGACACAGCGAGACTTGATTCTAGACAAAAGCACATAGGCCCGTGGAAATATCTGGTACTGGCCTTCACCTCACCCACAGCCATGGGGAGGACATGGGCCATAGCGCATCTCACCCTGTCGTGTGACATACCCCTAGACAAAGGAGATGGGGTGAGGCCGCTACACACATAGTGTCAGAGGCGCAGCGGCGGGAGAGGACTGTGTCTGTCTGTGTCCCGAATGAATGGAAGCAAGCAAACATTATTTGATGGGCGCTGGGGAGGCGGCATTTGATGGGCGCTGGGGAGGCGGCATTTGAAGGGCGCTTCATTAAAAAGCTGGAGTATACATGGGCAGGGCAAAGGGGGTGGAGTCAGGGGTAGAGCCAAGTGGGGGGGAGGCAAAATGAGGTTTCGCCAAGGGTGTCAAAAATCCTTGCACCAGCCCTGATGGTGTAACATGTTACTGTTGCACATTCTTCCAACCCGTTCCTCTGTTTTTACAGCGGGTCGGGATCCTCTCTCCACACCCGTTGTCACAATGCATCATTCATTCAGAGTTCTGTGAATGCGCAAACTACAATGACCCACAACCTTTCTGGCTGTTGGTTTGCAGTTCTCAATGAACTACAAGGGTCCTGTTGTCACTCTAGGTGGTTCATTGATGCTTCCTGTTATGTAACTGCCTGCCTGTACAAGGCACAAGCAGGCATATACACTGACAATTTGCAGGAGCCTAAGCTTGCATACGTGATCTTTGCAAGCTCCTAGTAAATAATAAATGCACATTTTAATTTTTTACCTGCAAAAAGTTGTGCTTTTTTTTTTTTTTTTGCAAGGTGAACTTATCCTTTAAGTGCAGCAGAGGCTCTTAGGCACAAATCCTAACTAAAAGTTAGGATTACACTGGATTTCTGGTAGGACTAAAATGTAATGTTCTGTGCATGCAGAATTTTCAGTGACGAAACATGGGGAAAATGTGCACGTGTGTGTCGTCGTCCCCCCCCCCCCCCTACATATACGCTTTTAATTGTATGGAGGTAAGTTGTATTGGCTTGCTAGAATTAAACTACCCCATATTCATACAGTGCCATATTTTACAAATTGATAAACCAGAAACAAAGATGCAAAGTCTTTTGTAATGCATTTTTTAAATGTGTTGTTTTTTTTCTTTATTCACTTAGATTGTCCACAGAACACTAGCAGCAATGTTGGGCTCTTTGGCAGCACTGGCAGCTTTGGCAGCTGTGGGTGATGTAAGTTAAAAAAATATATTAAGATCTGCAAACTTTGTTTAGCAAAATACTGAAGCATGGCATCTAGAGAGAATAGAGTGCACGCTAGCTTTCACACATTACTAGCAGATATTTTATGTATGGAACTGTTAACTCTACTACAACCTAGTAACTAGGTTAAATGACCACTTAAAAATCCAAGTTGCCCATGATTTGTGTATTCTTGATCTGGAAACATTCTTGATTTTACTGTCAGTATATCATGATGTTGAAGATTGTTAAACATGTACACATTTAAACAAAGATTGGGACCCACTTCCCCTGGTTGTAGACAGTGCTGCTAGCCCAAATATTGTATATAGAAAAAGGAAAAAGTACTCCCAGGGGCCTATACACAGCTTGCAAGTAAATAACAACTTGTGTTTATAAAAATATATTGTTTATTTGTAAATAACAGTTTTCTTGTATCACATTACATCAAAAAACAATATAAAGCTGGAGAGGGGAAAATGCATACACAAAAAGGACAACAGCAAGAGCACTGGTGTACAATAATTTTTTCATAATGGATGTCCAATATGACAATAACAGTATGCAATTCACAACAGTGGATTGCCGTTAAAGGTTACCCAACGTGTTTCAATCTTAATGTTGTGTTCGGTCTTCAGGGGGAAAAGATGTGAACATCTTGGGTGGAAACAGAATGTTTATGACCAAAACGAATTACAAAAAACATCACACCAGGATATTCTCATGAAGGTTAATCAACCAAGGGATGGGCAGGGAGTTCAGTTCTATCTTGTTTAACCGTGTATAGGTATCGGGTATGGTATATCGGTCTATCCAACAGGTAGAGGCAGTGGTCAAATTATACATTCATCAAAAAGATGGAGATGTTCAGTGACTAACCGTCTCCATGTCCATATATAGAAGCTGTTTTTTCCACAAAGTTCTCTCCTGCAGTTATTAAATGTGTTGTCCGTTTGGAACAAAAACAGCTGGTGTCAGGCTTCAGAGAGAACCAGTACTATTAGTGTGTGTGTGTGTAGGGATGCTGATAATGCAAGACAGCTGGCCCTCCTGTACCCGGCCACATCAGGTCAAAAGGAGGGCCAGCTGTACTGTCATATCACGGACAATGATCCTCTTGATGCGGCTGCAGGCAAGTTTTTCATGTTTCCCCCATTCCCAGCGGCTGCTGGGTGGTCTAAATCATGCTACCTGGGCCCCATTGGTTCATTCACAGGGGCCTCGGAAGCTGTGTCCTGGAGGCAACAATCTCACTGCAGTGGTGCAATGCAGTTCCTGTTGTGTCACCGCTACAATTGTGCAATAAGCAGGGAGCATGCACCTTGCGAATTGCACAGCTATACAGCCTATAACTCAGCAAGGGGTTGCTGGACCACCGAAGAGAGACTGCTGATTACACACAGATATCAGTGGTCCTCCCGGTAGCCCTGCTTATTAGATCTGAATATTTTATATTGCTTTTGGAGGTGAGACCTCCAGTAAGACAATGTTTTTTCATGCACCCTTTAGTCATCTCTGAAATTTAACACAAAACTTAAATTGGGCTTTAAAATGTCTTTAATAGACTGCTAATGCTTTATGAACTAGTGGTATACAGACACAAGTTTGCTGACCTTCTAATTCGAAGTCAATTGATTTGTTTTCTCACGGGAAGCATTTTTTGCTAAGCAATGTTGGTATTCAGAAGGGACTGTTACTCTTTTGGAACTTCTGTTTACATGCCGATACTTGTCAAATGGAGCCTACAGAGCCCATTCGGCAAAATGTACTGATTAGGACTGTAAGCATATTATTCAATATCATTTTGGCTTAATGTGGTAGTTCTAGCACTTGCATATTGTATAAAAAGACATGAAATAAGCTATATTTCTCTTTTTTTAAAGCAGAACTTTAGAACACATTAAGGTTTTTTTTGGGGATAATAAGCCTGCATGGCATGTACAGTTTTTAAATTGTAATCCACTACATTTATACAGATTGGTATCCTTTTTTTGGGACCATTTGTAAGCCCTATTAAACAGACATAATAAAAGTACCAGATATTCTACAACACACTGGAAAATTACAATTACAATTATTAGGTAGCACTTTAAAGAAAAAAAAAATTCTTTTTTTTGGCAAATACCTTAATGGGATTGAAGAATGACACCAAAGAAATCTTTAACTAAAAGCTATTTTTTTCAGGAGCTAATATAAGAATTATGGAGCCTTTTAAATGTGCTAAAAATATTTTTGTATGGTTGAACAAATACTGATGTGTCACAGTTCATCAGTTTAGATGTGATCTAGCATAAAAAAATACATTATTATGCTAATAATAATTTGCATTTTTTCCATGGTTAAGCAACGGTGAGGTCGGCATTAAAGTAAACCCATTAATTTGTCTGACGAGGGCAGAAGCACAGGTTCACATTAAAGAATATCTGCTTCTAAATATGTCTGATATCATTTTTTTTTATCTCAATGACTATACAAAGGAGAATAGATCATCGGTTTCTTTATAAAGATAAGAAAACACTATAAATATAGGAAGGGTTTCTTTACGTTGAGATTGGTTGTGTAATGCCCTACCACATGAGATAGTAATTGTAGAAAAGCCTATAGGTACAATGTCATCAGACCATTCATTTCAATTACAATCATCCCATAAAATATGTGCATTTACTATACTGTATGTTAGGCATGTTCTTTTATAAATGCCTTCATTGTGTAGACATCCAAAAGCCCTGAGACTGCTGCTGAACATCGCCATCTTGAATGTGTTGCTCGCAGCCTCAGAACTGTCTATAGTATTACTGTACCTGAAGGGAGGGGTGAAGTGACTGCCAGCACAGACAGTAAAGAGGCATTCCTATGAGGATAGGACTATGATGTGCAAGCAGGCAGAAGACTATGCTAAGATATTTACTAGTCCATTTTCTAGAAAGTTAAAACACACATCCCATAGCAAGTAAATAATAAAAAACAAACACTCCAAGTAAGTATGTAAATGCTTTTTTTGTACTTTTACCTAAATTTTCAAAGTGATTAATGGGATCTCGTTAATAAATTTGTCAAAATGAGAAAAAAAATATCCATAGCGCTCACCGTAAAGTTTTTTTTTTAATTTTTTATTTCATAGTAATAACCCCCAGTTAAATAAGTGTTCAGTAAAACTTCAGAAATGCATCCACATATAAAATACGTATGTGTGTGTGTGTGTGTGTGTGTGTGTGTATACAGGGGCGTATCTACCACGAGGCAAACAAGGCATTTGCCATGGCTGGCACTTTTCAGGGGGGAGGCGCCGCCACCTCCCAGGCTACCTCTTCCTGCTGCTTCACCCCGCTGCAATGATTCCCACAAACCTGATTCCCTGCAGCTGTTGGCTTCCCTCCTGCTGACTTTGGGAGCTGCAGGTTATCCATAGAGGGATCGGTTTGTCCAAATAGATCCCCCTCTGCTCCTCCGACCCTCCCTTTAGCACCACCACCTCACCTGATTTCCAGGCGCCCCTTCCATGTAATTGCTGGCCGACTCTTCCACTTCCCCCTCCCACAGCTGTTAATGCATTAGATGTTGATGGGCAGGCTGATGCTCCACCGTTTGCGGCCGCTGCTGGTGAAGGAACTGTGGATGGATGGAGAGCAAGGAGGGCTGCTCTGTTCAGTGGCTGGTCGGCTCTCCCACCCCCCCTCCCGCCGGATGCAGCTGCTGCTAATGCGGGAGGTCTGGATGGATGGAGAGAATGTCAAAAAGACATTAGAGGTCTGTTTAGACACCTGATGTCTCTCCAAAGCCCCCCCCCCCCCAAAAAAAAAAAAATATTTTTTAAATAAATGATGAAAAAAAATTGTACCTGTGCAACAAAAAAAGTTGTATTTTTTTTTTTAAATAAAACAAAAAACATGGTAAAATCCCTTGTTTTTGGTGTGATTGGCTGGTGGTGGGTGTCAATGGACAGGAAGGGGTGGGACAAATTTAAATGGGGGGGTCGACACGCCCAATTTTAGTCTTGCCTAGGGCAGCACGAAACCAAAATTCACCTGTGTGTGTGTGTATATAATATATATTGTGAGGGGGTTAACTCGGTAGCGGGTGTGTGTGACCCCCTGGTTGGGCTCCCCACACAAAAACAGGGCCAGCAGACGGAGGTTGTGGTTTTCAAAATCAAAAGGTGCGGTTTATTTCTCTATGTACAGTGACAAAAACACAGCAAAGCCAAAAAGAAACATAAACAAAATAAATCCTGGTCAGTTTGACCTCTGACTAAACATGCAGGTTTCCTAAACTAACAACTGGGATCAGCCTGGTGCTGTCCTAGTCCCTAAGTCCCTGGTTTAGTAAAAGTCCAAACAAATAGCCACACAGGCTTTGCCTCACCGCACAGGGGTTCACTCTCCCTAGACAGTCCACACAGGTCTGGTTCCAGGCATGAGCAAACACCTAATGAATCTGGGAGTTTTTATAGAGGCCTTTAAATGAGCTGACAAGCTTCAGCTGGTCTCATCAACTCCCTGCCTGCACGACGCCCAGCCCTCTCCCTAGAGGTATGAGTCATCCATGAGCCCACTAGCCTCAGCTGGGCTTCATCAACTCCCTAGTTGTATAAGTCGGCATAAAGCCTGAATCTGGGAGAAATATATCTACCCCCCTGGATGCAACCAGGTGACTTTACCTTCCTGCTGTCACATACCCCCCCTCTTGTTTTAACCTTGGGGTTGGAACACCAGCAATCAGGCATTCATGTACTCGAGACAAAGCATCCACATTCCCCATTTGAACGCCAGGGCGATGCTTTACCGTGAAGTTGAATTCCTGTAGGGCCAGGAACCACCTATTCACTCTTCTATTTGTCTCCTTGTTTTGAGCCATCCACTTTAACGGAGCGTGATCCGTAACCATGTCAAAGTGCCTACCTAGCAGATAGTACCGAAGGGAATCTAGAGCCCACTTCACCGCTAAACACTCCTTTTCAACCGTGGCGTAATTTACCTCATGGGACTTCAACTTCCTGCTGAGGTAAATGACTGGGTGCTCTTCCCCGTTCCAGACCTGGGACAATACTGCTCCTAACCCCACATCTGACGCATCACTTTGTACGACAAAGTCTTTAGAGAAGTCGGGTGAGTACAACACTGGCTGGCTACATAAGGCTTGTTTCAAGAATTGGAATGCTGCCTCAGCCTCGGGGGTCCATTTAATCATGACCGACCCTTTCCCTTTCGTCAGGTTGGTTAGGGGCACAGCCTTAGAAGCAAAGTGGGGAATGAAGCGCCGATAATAACCCGCGATTCCCAGAAAGGCCCGTACCTGCTTCTTGCTGTTGGGACGTGGCCAACTCTGGATGGCCTCGACTTTGTTGAGTTGGGGTTTTATCACTCCCCTGCCAATGGTGTACCCAAGATATTTGGCCTCCTCCTGCCCAATGGTACACTTCTTGGGGTTAGCCGTAAACCCCGCTTCCCGGATAGAGTCTAGGACTGCTTGCACTTTTGGCAGATGTGAGGCCCAATCTGTGCTATGGACAATTACGTCATCCAGGTAAGCCGCAGCATACTTCCGATGGGGCCTCAGTATCTGGTCCATTTTCCGCTGGAATGTGGCCGGCGCATTCTGTAACCCGAACGGCATTCTCTTATATTGGAACGCCCCGTCTGGGGTTACAAATGCGGTTTTCTCTTTGGCCGACTTGGCCAGGGGAATTTGCCAATACCCTTTTGTGAGGTCAAGAGTCGTCTTGTATCGGGCTGTTCCCAGCCGGTCGATCAACTCATCTATACGTGGCATGGGGTAGGTGTCAAATTTTGTAACTTTGTTCAACTGACGAAAATCGTTACAAAATCGCCAGCTCCCATCCGGTTTAGGCACCAACACAATGGGACTAGACCAATCACTTTGGGACTCCTCTATCACCCCTAAGTTCAGCATTTTCTGTACTTCCTCCCGTATTGCCTCCCGTCGGGCCTCTGGGATCCGATAGGGTTTTAACTTCACCCTTTCACCGGGCGGGGTAATAATATCATGCTCTACCCCAGATGTTTGTCCCGGCAGCTCAGAGAACACCTCCTTGTTGCGAAGCACAAACTCCTTAACCTCCTGTTGTTGGGGTTGTGACAAGGTGGCTGCTATTCCAACCTCCGGAATCACGCAACCAGTTTGAGCTGGTGACCAAGTTTCTGCGACTAGGGACTCTCTATCCCTCCAGGCTTTCAACAGATTAACGTGATATATCTGTTCGGGCTTTCGCCTTCCTGGTTGTCTGACCTTGTAATTCACTTCGCTCACTTTTTCCATTATCTCGTAGGGGCCTTGCCATTTGGCAAGGAATTTACTTTCAACCGTAGGGACAAGTACCAATATCCTATCCCCCGGGGAAAAGGTACGGGTCTTTGCTCCACGGTTGTACACTCTCTGCTGTGCCAACTGCGCTTGGGCCAAATGTTCCTTCACGATGGGCATTACCTGTGCAATTCGATCTTGCATCAGGGCGACATGCTCAATCACACTCCTGTGGGGAGAACTCTCACTTTCCCAAGTTTCCTTGGCAATATCCAACAGCCCTCTTGGGTGTCTCCCATACAGTAACTCAAAGGGGGAGAATCCCGTAGAGGATTGGGGCACCTCCCTAATAGCAAACATCAAATAAGGAAGTAGACAGTCCCAATCCTTTCCATCTCTATCCACCACTTTCTTCAACATTTGTTTTAGGGTTTTGTTGAATCTTTCAACCAGCCCATCGGTTTGGGGGTGATACACAGATGTACGCAATTGCGTCACTTTGAGCAATTTACACAGCTCTTTCATAACCCGGGACATAAAGGGTGTACCTTGGTCCGTAAGCAGTTCTTTACAAATACCCACCCGGCTAAAAACAAGAGATAGCTCTTTTGCTATGGTTTTGGCCGAGGTATTTCTGAGAGGGATCGCTTCTGGATAACGGGTGGCATAGTCCATTATAACCAATATGTACTGGTGCCCCCTAGCGGACTTGATTATAGGACCTACCAAATCCATTGCGATTCTCTCAAACGGGACCTCAATGATGGGTAGAGGGACCAGCGGGCTACGGAAATGTGGCATCGGGGCCGACCTCTGACACACAGGGCAGGAGGAACAATAATTTTCTATGTCCTTCATCACCCCAGGCCAATATAATCTCTGTAATACCCTCTCTCGGGTTTTCTCTGTCCCCAGATGACCTCCAAGAATGTGCCCATGGGCCAACTCCAACACCAACTTCCTGTAAGGTTTGGGCACCACAAGCTGCTCAACGGTTTCTTCTGCCCTTTTTGCCACCCGATACAGTAGGTCCTTCTCTACGCTGAAGTATGGGTAAGTGCAGGTATTATCTGGGTTCACTAACTCGCCATCTTTCTTTCTCGTACATCACGGGACACAGAGCGACATAGTCATTACTAATGGGTTATATAGATACCGTCAGGTGCTGGCACTGGCAACTTCCAAAACCGGAAGTACCCTCCCCTATATAAGCCCCTCCCATCCGGGAGCACCTCAGTTTTTTGCCAGTGTCTAAGGTGTTGGCCAAGAAGAAACATGTGTTTTTCACTGAGCTTGCGTACAGGTTCTTTTGGGCCTCAGTAAGCTATTCCGGATCCGACCAAAAAAGCTTCATAGCTAAACGGTCGGTACCCGGGCCTTGCAGAGAAGAGCAAGGTTTTGCCTGTAATGCTTCTCTTAGGAGAGCTGGACCCTGGGATCCAGAGCTCTGGTCATACCCACGACCAAGATGTTTTCTGTGCAGGGTGCTATACAGGTCCAGGGGAGTGGAATCCTTGGGAACCCGGTCCCTGAAGGTTTGATTACAATGCCTGCCGTGATAGGTGAAGTTTGGGCTTTTGTGGACCAAACAAAGTCCTGCGGCGGGGAACAGGTAAGTGGGGGCCCCCAGGAACTTGGTTCTATTGGGGGACCCCCAAGCCTAATTTGTCTTTCTGTCTGTTACCTAATGGTATTCCCGCAAAATTCTGTGCATGCCTGTAACTACTAAAAAAATGTAATAATTTTTAATGGTGGTCAAGAAAAAAAAAAAAAAAAAAAAAAAAATTTTTTTTTTTATATATATTTAATATATTAGACTGCGGTACCTGTGTTTGTCCACTAGAGGCCGCTGTGGAATGTTTTCTTGTCATGTGGACTAGTTTCTTCTCAGCAGAGCAAAGTCCAGGCAGATGGTGAGTTCTCTTATAGGAAACTGCTTCCTCTGCCATGTTGCAGTGCTCGTCCATCCCCCGGCCTGCGGCAAAGAGGGGCCCTGGCTCCTGTCCCTTGTTTCCATTTTTGAAATTAGCGCCGAAGGCGCACGTGGCCGCGCGCGTGCGCGTGCACGCGCCTCTATATATAGAGGTGAGCCGGGAAAGGGGGCGGAGCCTGGGGGATGACGCTCTGTGCGCGCCGCAGCGCTTCTGCGCATGTGCGGGCGTCCCAGCAGTTTAAAAAAACCACAATATTGTAGTAAGCTGGCTATGAAGTACAGAGACAGAGCTGGCAACATTTAAAGGCATACAGCAAGCGGTTGATACAGGCATCCCCTAGAAAGGCACATTAGTAGACACCAACTGTTTCTTATAGCAGCATTTATGCTAGACTATTATCAGTAACTGGTGTATTTCGGCTGGAATACCTCAGCTTTGTGGCTTAGGAATATGCCGTCTAAAAACTCCGGGACTAGAAATTCCAGGAGGAATAGGGGGTCTCCATCGGGCTCTGAGGATCTTGGGCATGCTTTGGCTGCACCAGTCTCCCCTGAAGAATCAGAGGTTAGTGACCGTAGAGCACCCTCAGGAGTACCTGGTACTGTGGCTGTCCTCAGTTCACCTGCTCCTGTGTATGTAACAGAGGAGGTTTTTTCCTCAGCTCTGGGAGGGCTGGAAGAGAGATTGTCAGCATTGATCGCTGCTTCCCTGTCACAGGAGAAAAGCGCTCGATCTCCGTCTCCCCCCTCAGAGTGCCTGTTAACAGAGCAACAGTCCCATACAGAGGTCGACCTACCTGAGGGGGATCAGGATGAGGTCGATTCGGTTGCAGAGGAATCAACAGTGGAAGAGCCGTTCTCAGCATCACATGCTGAAAGGTTATGGGTTCAGTCCCTGACTAATATGGTCCGATCAGCATTTAAAATGCCACTTGCGGAGCCATCCTCCACTTCTGTCTCCTCGTTGGGGTCGCTAAAAGCTCCCCAGACTGTTTGTTCCTTTCCGATCCATCCTTTACTGGAGGGGCTCATTTACCAGGATTGGGAGCACCCTGACAAAATATTTACTCCCCCCAAGAGATTTCCGGTGGTCTATCCCATGGAGGATAAGTTCATCAGAAAATGGAGGGTCCCTACAGTGGACGCAGCCATCTCTTGTGTGAATAAATCACTGACATGTCCGGTGGAAAATGTCCAAATGTTCAAGGACCCAATAGATAAAAAATTGGAGTCCTTATTAAAATCTGCTTTTTCTACAGCAGGATTGGTGACACAACCAGCAGTGGCAGCTATTGGGGTCTGCCAAGCAGTGAAGGATCAGTTGAAACAGGTCTTAAGGGACTTGCCGGATCAGCAGGCTCTTGCCCTAGCTGATCTACCTAGAGCCTTATGCTTTGCGGTGGACGCTATAAAGGATTCAATCCATCAGGCCTCCCGCCTTACGCTGTCTGTAGTACATATGCGCAGGCTTCTATGGCTCAAGAACTGGTCTGCTGAAGCTCCCTGTAAAAAATTGCTGGTCAGCTTCCCATTTCATGGGGAGCGCTTATTCAGGGAAGACCTGGACAAGTATATCCAGAGAATTTCCAGCGGTAAAAGTACACTTTTGCCGGTTAAAAATAGAGTTAGAGGTCCCTCTTTTAAAAGGCCGGCCTCTCCAGTCCCTAGGACATCGGCTGTGAAACAGTTCCGACGGCCTCCTCGGTCAAATCCCGGAGGTAGAAATCAGGGACAGTTGCAGGGTAACAAAAAGCCCTGGAGCAGGAGAGGTACAAAACCTCCCCCAAAGTCAAATGCATGAAGGGTTGCCCCCACCCAATCGGGTGGGGGGAAGACTTCAGTTGTTCACAGAGACCTGGCGGGACACGATCCGAGACAGATGGGTGCTCTCCGCAGTAAATCTGGGATACAAATTGGAGTTAAAAAACTCCCCTTCTTCCCGCTTTATAAGGTCAAACGTGCCAAGGGATCCCCAGAAGAGAGGATCCCTCCTGTTGGCACTAGAACAATTATTGCTTCAAGCAGTAATTATAGAGGTTCCCCTGGAAGAGTGGGGGTTCGGGTTTTACTCAAACCTCTTTACAGTTCCGAAGCCAAACGGGGACGTGAGGCCCATACTAAATCTAAAAGGGCTAAACAAATTCCTGCATATCAGGACTTTCCGGATGGAGTCGATCCGATCGGTAGCCACTGCCCTACAAGGGGAGGAATGGTTAGCCTCGATCGACATCAAGGATGCTTATTTGCACATTCCCATCTTTCCAGCCCACCAAAAATTTCTACGCTTTGCGGTAGAAGGCCGCCATTTTCAGTTCAGAGCCTTACCCTTCGGTCTGGCCACAGCACCAAGAGTGTTCACAAAAATTTTGGCCCCATTATTGGCCAATCTAAGAACACGAGGTGTAACGATAATGGCATATCTAGACGACTTGTTGCTGATAGACCACTCAGTGGAAAAACTAGAAGTGGTTGTTCACGAGACAATCAAGTATCTGGAATATCACGGTTGGATTATCAACCGAGACAAGTCAGCCCTAAAACCAGTCAAAAGTCTGGAATACTTGGGGCTAAGGCTGGATTCAGACCAGAGAAAAATTTTCTTGCCTCAAGAAAAGGGGTCGTCTTTGAGAGATTTGATCCACTTAGTGGGCTCAAAAAGACAGCCATCCATACGCCTGTGCATGAGGCTGCTGGGAAAAATGGTGGCATCATTCGAAGCAGTACCCTACGGTCAATTCCATTCAAGGAAATTGCAAAGGGCCATACTGTCAGCCTGGAACAAAAAAGTTCAGGCTCTGGACTTACCAATGTCCTTGTCCCCTTCCGTTCGCAAGAGCCTCCGCTGGTGGTTGGTTCCCCAGAATCTGGAAAGAGGGAAATCCTTCAGTCCGATTTCCTGGAAGGTGGTCACTACAGATGCCAGCCTTATAGGCTGGGGAGCAGTACTGGAGCAATGGTCTCTCCAGGGCAAGTGGTCAGAAGCAGAAAAGGCCCTGCCCATCAATCTCTTAGAGATACGAGCAGCCCGGTATGCCCTAGTAGCATGGACATCCAAACTCCAAGGGTCCCCTGTCAGAGTTCAATCAGACAATGCCACAGCAGTGGCATATATCAATCGTCAGGGGGGCACCAGGAGTCGTGCAGCCCAAAGGGAAGTAAATTACATCCTGAGATGGGCAGAAAGATATGTCCCAGCCATATCTGCGGTATTCATTCCAGGGGTGGAGAATTGGAAGGCGGACTTTCTAAGTCGCCAACAATCATGCCCAGGGGAATGGTCCCTTCATCCTGAGGTTTTCCGGACAATATGTCAGCGGTGGGGAACACCGGATGTAGACCTGCTAGCATCCAGATTCAACGCAAAGGTGGACAGGTTTGTCTCTTGGACAAGGGATCCCCTAGCTTGCGGCTCGGATGCCCTAGTGTTCCCTTGGGATCAGTTCAAGCTGATATATGCATTCCCACCGCCACAATTGTTACCTCGATTACTCCGCAGAATCAGGGTAGAAAAGAAACCAGTGATTCTGGTGGCTCCAGCGTGGCCCCGAAGAGCATGGTACGCGGAGATTGTAAAAATGTCTGTGGGGAGTCCTTGGACCCTCCCACATCGTCCGGACCTGCTTTCGCAGGGACCGATATACCACCCTTCCTTACCAGCCCTAGGTTTGACGGCCTGGCTATTGAAGCCCACATTCTAAAAAAGAGAGGGCTCTCTAATGCTGTGGTGTCTACCATGATCAATGCCAGGAAACCGGTATCTAGGCAGATCTACTATAGAATCTGGAAGGCGTACATCGCCTGGTGTGAGGCCAGGAAATGGCATCCACAAAAATACGTAATAGGTAGGATTCTGGACTTCCTACAATGGGCTGTAGATAGGAAGCTTGCCTTGAGTACTATCAAGGGTCAGATTTCGGCCTTGTCAATATTTTTTCAAAGGCCCTTGGCTTCGCATTCACTAGTCAAAGCCTTTATACAAGGAGTGATGCGTATTAGTCCTCCGGTTAATATTCCCATATGTCCATGGGATCTAAACTTGGTTTTGTCGGTTCTACAGAAACAACCATTTGAACCACTACAGCATATTTCCTTGGTTCTTTTCACCAGGAAATTGATTTTTCTAGTAGCCATTTGTTCGGCTAAAAGAGTGTCGGAATTAGCAGCTATGTCCTGTAAGGAGCCATATCTGGTTATCCATAAGGACAGAGTAGTGTTACGTCCTCATCCAGCCTTTCTTCCTAAGGTGGTATCGAGGTTTCATTTGAACCAAGATGTGGTTCTTCCTTCTTTTTTCCCCAAACCTACTTCGGTAGAGGAAAAGTTATTGCATTCTTTGGATGTAGTAAGAGCAGTTAAAGCTTATCTAAAAGCCACTGCTCAGATTCGCAGAACGGATACTTTGTTTATTCTGCCGGAAGGCCCCAGAAAGGGTCAGGCAGCGTCAAAATCTACTTTAGCCAAGTGGATTCGACAGGTCATAATGCAAGCCTATGGCTTGAGAAGGAGACCGCCTCCGTTCAAAGTTAGAGCGCACTCCACGAGAGCAGTTGGAACTTCATGGGCAGTGCATCACCAGGCCTCCCTGGCTCAAATCTGTAAGGCCGCAACATGGTCTTCGGTACACACGTTTACTAGGTTCTACCAGGTGGACGTTAGAAGTCAGGAGGATGTCGCCTTTGGGCGCAGTGTGTTGCAGGCCGCAAAAGATCCTCATGTCTGATAGCGCTCAGCTTATATATGGTGTATCCCCCCCCTCATTTGGCATTGCTTTAGGACATCCCATTAGTAATGACTATGTCGCTCTGTGTCCCGTGATGTACGAGAAAGAAAATAGGATTTTTATAACAGCTTACCTGTAAAATCCTTTTCTTGGAGTACATCACGGGACACAGAGCTCCCACCCCTCTTTAGGGACACTTATTGCTTTGCTACAAAACTGAGGTGCTCCCGGATGGGAGGGGCTTATATAGGGGAGGGTACTTCCGGTTTTGGAAGTTGCCAGTGCCAGCACCTGACGGTATCTATATAACCCATTAGTAATGACTATGTCGCTCTGTGTCCCGTGATGTACTCCAAGAAAAGGATTTTACAGGTAAGCTGTTATAAAAATCCTATTATTTCCACTACGTTTTCCCGTGCCTTTATTAGGGCGGGGTCTTTTAACTGTTCTGTGGCAAAATTTTCCCTGTGAACCTCCAGATCAGAAAACTCCACAGACGGTAGGTTTTCGTCTGAGGAGGTGGGCTCCTCTCCAGTTTCTTGAGTCTCCCCTGCCAATACTGACAAGGGAAATTCTGGAGAGTCCTCACCACTCTCAGAGGAGTTCTGGCTATCACATTCCTGGTGCATAGGGGCACCAGTGGGGGGCTCAGGATCATCCCACAGTTCCCAGAACTTCGGAAAATCCCTTCCCACAATGGCATCATGCGGTAATTGAGATACTAACCCCACTGGATGAGAGAGGGTAACTTGGGGTCTCGAAACACACTGTAGTCACTGGATACTCTCGGGTGTCCCCATGCACACAAATAACAGTTACCTTGCTATTCCCAGAGACCTCTGTTTTAACTAATTCAGCCTTTATCAGGGTCACAAGGCTACCTGAATCCAGTAATACCACAACATTTCTACCATTAATACACATTTTGCATAAATGTTTCTCAGTTCCCCGAATGGCAGTACATGCGACTGTCGCACACAGCGACTGACGTCTGTCCATCAGAAAGTCACATTGCATGGGTTCCTCCACAACCGGGCAATTTGCTGCAATATGTCCCGCTTGCCGGCAGCGGTAGCAAACAATCCATTTGGCTGCCTCTTGAGCCCCTGACTTCCCAGGCTGTTCTCGCCAAACTTTGGGTAGAGCTCCCACCCTCTCACTCTCTCCACCCTCACCCCTTGGAATCCTCTTATCCGCCCCTGGGGATGGTCTGGTCTTAGGGTGGAAAGTCCGAGAGTCTCTGGAAGAGGCCGTCAGGTTCTCTGTAGCCAAGTATTTCTCTACACGATCCACAAGACCACTGGCCGTCTCTGGGTCTCCATGGCTTACCCACTTTTGGATGGCAGTAGGAAGAGCTCTCAAAAACCGATCCATTACAACACGTTCCACAATCTCTGGTGCGGACAAAGTCTCTGGCTGTAGCCACTTCCTGCTCAGGTGAATGAGATCATACATTTGAGACCTGGGGGGTTTTCCAAGCTGGAAAGTCCAGTTATGCACACGCTGAGCCCGGACAGCCAGGGTGACACCCAGCCTTGCCAATATTTCAGCTTTTAGCATCACATAGTCTTTTGCTTGGTCAGGCTCTAGGTCATAGTAAGCCTTCTGCGATTCACCAGTTAACAGAGGAGCCACCAGTCCAGCCCACTGCTCCTCAGGCCACTTTTCTCTTTCAGCAGTCCTTTCAAATGTGGTCAAAAATACCTCTGGATCATCCTCTCCAGTCATTTTTGTCAATAAACGACTCACCCCAAAGGACGCGGTATTAGTGGGACGGATTTCCTCACTGGTCTGCGGACGTTGCTGCATTACTGCTTCCATTTGTTGTAGTCTCTGCTCTTGCTTCTGTAACAGGTCTATGAAGCGGGCCTCAGATTGCTGCTGGGCTTGTTGATGAGCTTGCTGCTGGGCTGCAAGGCTCCTTTGCAAACCTGCATTTGTCTGCTGTTGATTGGCATTTGCTAGAGCCAGCTGTTTCAGTATCTCCTCCATGCTGGCTTAAAAAAAACTGCCACTGGTTCTCCACCAACTGTGAGGGGGTTAACTCGGTAGCGGGTGTGTGTGACCCCCTGGTTGGGCTCCCCACACAAAAACAGGGCCAGCAGACGGAGGTTGTGGTTTTCAAAATCAAAAGGTGCGGTTTATTTCTCTATGTACAGTGACAAAAACACAGCAAAGCCAAAAAGAAACATAAACAAAATAAATCCTGGTCAGTTTGACCTCTGACTAAACATGCAGGTTTCCTAAACTAACAACTGGGATCAGCCTGGTGCTGTCCTAGTCCCTAAGTCCCTGGTTTAGTAAAAGTCCAAACAAATGGCCACACAGGCTTTGCCTCACCGCACAGGGGTTCACTCTCCCTAGACAGTCCACACAGGTCTGGTTCCAGGCATGAGCAAACACCTAATGAATCTGGGAGTTTTTATAGAGGCCTTTAAATGAGCTGACAAGCTTCAGCTGGTCTCATCAACTCCCTGCCTGCACGACGCCCAGCCCTCTCCCTAGAGGTATGAGTCATCCATGAGCCCACTAGCCTCAGCTGGGCCTCATCAACTCCCTAGTTGTATAAGTCGGCATAAAGCCTGAATCTGGGAGAAATATATCTACCCCCCTGGATGCAACCAGGTGACTTTACCTTCCTGCTGTCACAATATATATATATATAAATATATATATATATATATATATATATATATATCTATTGTGTATGTGTATATATCTATTGTGTGTGTGTGTGTGTGTGTATATATGTATATGTGTATATATATATATATATATATATATATATATATATATATATATATATATAAACGCCTGGGATATTGATCTGGTTAGTTAAGTAGCAGAGTGGGAGGTGTGTATACAGAGGGGGTTTGGTAATCCGTTTCAGCTGCTTTGCTGTTAATTGAAATTAACATGTGCACTAGATGGGCAACAATGAGACAACCTCCAAAACAAGAATGTTTTTTCGGGTGGAGGTGTCTGACGTTTTTTTTCTCTAGTCACTCTTCTGACTGTTTTTCACTAGTTTTGCATTTGGTTAGGGTCAGCATCACTACTTGTAGCACGAGGCGATACTTGGACCTTATAAATTTTGCACTGGCAGTCCAACTCCTCCAGGATGGCACATCAATACGTGTCATTGCCAGAAGGTTTGCCGTGTCTCCCAGCTCAGTCTCAAGAGCATGGAGGAGATTCCAGGAGACAGGCAGTTACTCTAGGAGAGCTGGACAGAGCCGTAGAAGGTCCTTAACCCATCAGCAGGACCGGTATCTGCTCCTTTGTGCAAGGAGGAACAGGATGAAGCACTGCCAGAGCCCTACAAAATTACCTCCAGCAGGCCACTGGTGTGAATGTCTCTGACCAAACAATCCGAAACAGATTTCATGGGGGTGGCCTGAGGGCTCGACGGTGCCCCATGCTTTTCACAGATGAGAGCAGGTTCACCCTGAGCATATGTGACGGACGTGAAAGGGTCTGGAGAAGCCGCGGAGAACTTCAGCATGACCGGTTTGGTGGTGGGTCAGTGATGGTCTGGGGAGGCATATCCATGGAGGGACGCACAGACCTCTACAGGCTACACAATGGCACCCTGACTGCCATTAGGTATCAGGATGAAATCCTTGGACCCATTGTCAGACCCTACGCTGGTGCAGTGGGTCCTGGGTTCCTCCTGGTGCACAACAATGCCCGGCCTCATGTGGCGAGAGCATGCGGACAGTTCCTGGAGGATGAAGAAATTGATACCATTGAATGGCCCCCACGCTCACCTGACCTAGTTCCAAAAGAACACCTCTGGGACAATGTTTCGGTCCATCCGGTGCCGCCAGGTTGCACCTCAGTCTGTTCAGGAGCTCAGTGATGCTCTGTTCCAGATCTGGGAAGAAATACCCCAGGACACCATCCCATCGTCTCATTAGGAGCATGCCCTGATGATGTCAGCCATGCATACAAGCACTTGGGGGCCATACAAACTACTGAGGACCAGTTAGAGTTGTTGCAATGAAATTTCAGCAAAATGGACTAGCTTGCTGCATAATTTTTTCACTTTGATTTTTGGGGTGTCTTTGAATTCAGCCCTCTGTAGGTGGATAATTTTCATTTCCATCAAATGATGTGGCATCCTTTCATTCCTAACACATTACGCAGTCCATATCAGTATAGATATCCAGCATGAGATTTTGCCCCGTTGAGATCTGATGTGTTTTCAAAGTGTTCCTTGATTTTTTTTGAGCAGTATAATATATATATATTCTATATATATATATATATATATATATATATATATATATATATATATATATAATATTCTCATACACCTGTGTATATTTAAGTCATTTTTCTTTTTTTATGTACAAGTATTCGCCCATAGAAAACTTATGTCTGAATCCAGTCTTTCAATTTATTGCAGCATTTTATGCCTTGTTTAACTGATTTGTCCAAACTTTTATTTAAAAGATAGAAGTACCTTTACTCTTCGGCTTACCCCCCAAGCTAAACTGTGTTAACCATACCCCTCCCCTTTTTTTCTAGCTGCGTAATTACTTTAGAGCTGAAGCCTCCACCAGTGTTTCCAGCATAAAAGAAGTAAGCAGCTGGGGAGGTGGGGGTAAGGGAGTTTACCTTGGTGGCTAGGGATTAATAAAACCAACCCTCACGGACCTCTGTTGTTAAAGGCATCATGGAAAGTTCCAGGAGATAAAATGTGTGAATTCTCTTAGCAGCTCACCGCTCTCTGCTCCCCCTCCCAGCAGTGGCCCTGTGATTTGGCAGACTTCTAAACACAGGGCAGGTACTCTGTAAGGGGAGCTTCAATGCTTCTGCTGTGTAATTTGAGGATAAATGTAACCAAAGTACCTGCAGCTATACAGGTCAGTAAGGACTTGGTTTCAAGCAATAATGTGCTAGTATGCAACACATACTAGCACATTATGATACTTGCCTGTCAAAGAAAGACCCCAAACACTGTCAGGACAGTACGGGAGCGCTTCCATCTTCACCTAGTCTTCCTTCCAGGTTCGCTCTGTTTGGCCTCTTGAATGGCTGGGCTGTGCACAGGAGTCAGTACAGTCATGCCTGGCTCGTTGTACATTACTGCTGACAAGTAATTTATAGCAGAAAATACTAATTTTGCATGTGCTAATGCTGGAAAGTGTAGGTGTTTTAGTTTACAAACACAGACATAACCAGGTTTGTCTGGAAGCAGATGTCAAATGCCAAAAAATAGGAACATTGACGAAACCAAGCCAGGCTACATGGATTAAGAACATATTGTATAGCTACACAGAAGGATTCTCCAGGAAGACCGTGGTTAAGGAACGGGCAAATGTTTACTGGATATAATGGATTTATAATACATCTTCTATTAACTGAATGTTTTTCCTGAAATTTACAAATCTGTACTAGATGATATACATTTAATACTACAACAGGGTTGTTTTAAATAAAAAATCCTAATAACTGAAAAGCAGTTGAGTGAAAAATGCACAAAAGAAGAAATTAGTCTCCAAATGACCATGAACAAGCTACTCTGGAATTATTCATATAAATGATAATTACTATTTATTAATGCATATTTGAATTGTTGATTACTAAATGGAGTGAATCTTTTGTGCAGCTAATCATTATATGGGTAATTAACAGCCATACTTAACACATTGCTTTGTATTTTGATTGCAGAGACCCAGTTTGGTGAAAGTGGTGGAGTGGATTGATTATGAGACGCTGGCGCTTTTGTTTGGAATGGTAATTGCACACCTCCAATTTTTTAAATGAAATGGGTTAAGTAGTCTGTATTTAATGAAGCAGAAACCTCCTCTAACAATACTAATACAGTGCTTTATACTAATAAACTAGGGAAAGTTTTAAGCCATTGTATTACTGTATTACTGTTAACCTACTGGGATGTTCTTAAAGTGTATACAGGCTAGAAAGACCTTTTACATGGAAACCATTTTTTTTTTCCAAAGATAAAATATGGGATTTAAACCAAAATCCCATCTCCAAAATCATCCAGCTTCCTTGTACATGGCGCTGGGACTCCATTACTACTGGTTTTCAAGTTTGGCAATATATTAACTGCAATAGACATGTGCAGAATGAAAACAATTTTTTTGTTTTGATCTGTTTAATGTTGTTAAATTCCTTTTAATTTCTGGAATTAGTTTGTTTTCTAATTCGATTCAAATTGGCATTGAAATTCTAATTTTTTTCTGTTTGAATTTTGGAAGACGGTTATTCTCTTCTGTTCTATTCTTTTATTTTCTATTCTATTTTGTTCTGTTTAACTCTATTCTTTTCTATTTTATTTGCTATTCCCTTATTTTCTATTCAATTTTTCTATTACATTTTCTATTCTGTTATATTCTATTTCTTTATTTTCTATTTTGATTATATTTTTATTTTACTCAATTCTGATCGTTTCTATTGTATTTTATTTTCTATTCTATTTTATTCTATTCTTGTATCGATTTAAATTAATTTTGAATTTCGGCTGAATTTTGTTTCGCTCTTTCTGATTCATTTAAATTCCCTACTATTGTAATTCGGATACATCTGATTTTCTGAATAACGAAAAATCAGACTTTTGATTCGGAACGTGCTGAACTGAACATGTGTAAACTGCAATACAACAGCTAGGGTAGAATAGCTCTCCTGTCTATATAGCAAACTAATATATTTCAACCGTAGGAGTGGCAATACTGCCAAAATTGTGAATTGCAGCTTTTTGTATTGTAAAATTCACAGCTTTCGATGTGGGAGAACCCTTTGTTACTACATGGGGACCTTGCAACAAAATTCAGGGTTTTAGAGCAGCACAGTGGCTAAGTGTTTAGCACTTCCACCAAGCAGCACTAGGGTTTGAATCCCAACCATGGAACGACCTGCACAGAGTTTGCAATTTCTCCCTGTGCATGGGTTTCCTCCAGGTACTATGGTTTCCCCCGACACTCCGAAGACATGCTAGTAGGTTAATTGGCTACTGACTTAATTGGCCATAGTATGTGTAAGTATGAATGTGAGTAGGGACCTTTTGATTGTAAGCTTCTTGAGGGCAGGGACTGAATGCATAATATATATGTAAAGTGCTGCGTAAACTGACAGTGATATAGAAGTACCTGTAGTAATAACATTTTAACTGAAAATATTTAAAGCCAACTCATTGGAAATAGATTTTTTTAGATAGAATTGTAAAGATTTAGTTAGTTGGCTCTCCACTGACCTGTCCAGGGATCCAGTGCTGTCCTCACCTGGGTTAGTTCTTTAATAGTCTTCAGGCTCCTGGGGCCAGCATCCTAACTGTAGGAAGCCAGCTGCCCACTCTGCATGTGTGAGCTACGCTGTGCTTTATGAATGGCCCCACAGTCCCCTGGGACCTGTGAAATGTTTGCTAGAAGAGGAGGGAGAGGCAGAGGAGTAAAAAAAAATACCTGCCAAATGTGGCAGAGGAGGGTGCCAGGGGTGAAGCTTCACTTTAAAATTTCTCTGGAGCTTTCAAGCATATTTAAATCCCAAACCAAAGGTATACTATTGTGTGTGATCTAATGCATTGGTGTCCACCAAGAAATGCCAGTTCTGGGGGATTTTTTTAAAGGTTTAGATTTGTGCCTACAGTGTAGCTTACAACCCCTTGGCATGTTGAGTGCAATGACCGCGCAACATTGATGGCGGAACCTACAGATCATCTCATGTAAATGCTTGCTGCACTACTTTCCTTTAATTAGCAATGCAAAAAAAAATGCTTCCCAACGAGAAAATACATCATAATCATTACAATTCACAAATGTGTAAAGCTGAAATGTGTCCATCTAAGTAGTCCCTCCCTTTAAAAGAAGAAAAAGAAAAAACAACTTAAATGCCCCTTTTATTAACCTAACCTCTGCTAACAAGCCCCAAGTCTTCTTGCTTCCAGTTTTCCAGTGATGGGGTTTTCACAGGCTCCAGAAGGGGAGTTTGCAGCAGTAACGTGAGCCAAATACGCAACCAGCATGGATCATATGTATTGCTGGATTACCGGTCCCCATGTCCAGAAACAGCACTGGGACCCAGACTTCAGACTTAGTGTTACTAAAACCACAAGGGTAAAATCGGTCTGTATATGCAGAAAAGCATACTTGTTATACTCACTGTGGAACCTAAGGGGTATATCCTGCACATTGTGTAAAAAGGCTGTTTGATCCCGTACTCAGTGATCCTGTCCTCCTTTCACGGTCCCTAATATATTTCCTGATGGTACAGAGTCGGGCACATGCTCAGTTTGGTGTGTATTGCTAGAGTTTTTTTTTTTTTTTCCTTGGGAGGGTGCATGTGATCAGCACAGGGCCAATAAACACTGTCCAGAGAGGGTCAGAGGTCCTGCATTCTGACGGGACAGTCAGAGCAGAATAAAAACTCCTCCTACAAGCTTTAACCAGACACTGATAGAAGTCACAAGACTGATCTAATTGCTGATGAGAAAAGGTATTTTGTCTCCTGAGTATGTGTACATTATGCATAAAAAAAAGTAGAACAGAGGGTTAGTTTCAGAAGCTATCTTATAATTAACATAAAACCATAAGTAATTATTTTAAAGTCACAAAAGGTATATAAAGGTATACTCTGCCACTACAAGGTACACTTTTCCATGACCATATTAAAAATAAAAGTTAGAATGGATGGGGAGGGATGAAAAGGGTTTTTCATTGCTGTCCAGAGATGGGCTTTAAATTATATTTAACCACTTCAGTGCAGATGGACTGCACAGAATCACTTGTATGCATGTATATACAGTATCTCACAAAAGTGAGACCAAGATTAACTTATTTGGTTCAGAAGATGTCAAGCGTGTGTGGCGGCAACCAGGTGTGGAGTACAAAGACAAGTGTGTCTTGCCTACAGTCAAGCATGGTGGTGGGAGTGTCATTGATGGAGCTGCATGAGTGCTGCCGGCACTGGGGAGCTACAGTTCATTGAATCCCAACATGTACTGTGACATACTGAAGCAGAGCATGATATCCTCCCTTCGGAGACTGGGCCGCAGGGCAGTATTTCAACATAACGACCCCATACACACCTCAAAGATGACCAATGCCTTGCTAACGATTCTGAGGGTAAAGGTGATGGACTGGCCAAGCATGTCTCCAGACCTAAACCCTATTGAGAATCTGTGGGGCATCCTCAAACAGAAGGTAGAGGAGCACAAGGTCTCTAACATCCACCAGCCCTGTGATGTCATCATGGAGGAGTGGAAGAGGACTCCAGTAGCAACCTGTGAAGCTCTGGTGAACTCCATGCCCAAGAGGGTTAAGGCAGTGCTGGAAAATAATGGTGGCCACACAAACTATTGACACTTTGGGCCCAATTTGGACATTTTCACTTAGGATTGTACTCGCTTTTGTTGCCAGTGGTTTAGAAATTAATGGCTGTGTGTTGTGTTATTTTGAGGAGACAGCAAATTTACACCGTTATACAAGCTGTACACTCACTACTTTACATTGTAGCAAAGTGTAATTTCTTCAGCGTTGTCACATGAAAAGATATAATACAATATTTACAAAAATGTGAGGGGTGTACGTACTTTTTTGTGAGATATTGTGTGTGTGTGTGTGTGTGTGTGTGTGTGTATAAAAATACACACACGTGATTCTGCTCCTCTGCATGTGTGCCACCGGCACTGTGATTAGTCGCACCACAAGCCATTCAGCAGGTGCCGGGCAATGGATGACCGCCAGCCACCTGCTGATTGGTGAGAAGGAAGACCGGACAGATCTATGTCTATGTAACCAATACAGAGCTCTGTCCTGTTAGTGAAAGCACCTCAGAGTACACACACGCAAACACTGGTTAGGCGCACATTTAACCCTGTGATCACCATAGATGTTTAACCCCTTCTATGTCATCATTAGTACTGTGACCATGTGAATTTATAGCACTGATCACTGTATTAGTGTCACTGGTTCCCAAAAAGTGTCAAGTGTCAGATTATCCGTGGCAAAGTCTGGCTATAAGTCTCTAATCGCAGCCATTGCTAGTATAAATACAAATTCCAGTGTATATATACTATAGTTTGTAGACTCTATAACTTTTGCGCAAGTCAATCAATATATGCTTATTGGGATTTTTTTTACAAAAAATATGTTGCAGAATACATATTGGCCTAAATTTTATAAAGACATGTTTTATTTTTTTACAAAATTGTTCGTCTTTTTGCATTTATACCACAAAAAAATTAAAACAAAACACAGAAGTGATCAAATCCCACCAAAAGAGAGCTTTGTTTCCTCCTGTATTGAATTGTATTGTAACTGTACTGTCTTCCCTCATGTTGTAAAGTGCAAACTGTTGGCGCTATAAAATTCCTTTATAATTATACATTACATTTGTGTACAGCGTTGCATGGCTGCACAATTGTAAGTTAAAGTAATGCAGTGCCATATAGCAAAATGGCCTGATCATGAAGGGGGGGGGGTAAATTTTCCAGAGGCCAAGTGGATAATCTTTACAAATAAACTTTTGTTTCATAACTAGAATTCCCAAAGCTTTGTTGGTTATCTGAAGAGATAGCACATAGAGCTGCTTGCTTTGCATTTCCCTTTGTCTGATAAAAAACACCAGCCTGTTGCTTTTGTGATAACGTATTAGTGTTGTGTCGATAATGACTTCTCTCACACAACTGAAGTAGCTGAATTTGTGAAAAGAAGTTTAGTGCTTGGCCTTCTGGCTAGATAAAGGACTGCATAATAATATGCAATATTTAATTTAATGTATTTTACCTGATTGAAAAAATAGTTTAATGTATTTTTTTGGGGTCCTAAAGTATCTAAAAAAAAGTATACACAAACCATTTTAAGAAGAGAACTGCAGTAAACTCATATGGAGTTGCTTATGAAGTTTCTCATGTATTTATAGACTTTGTATTATATAATAGGTTTTTAGAAAATTGCAAAAAAAAACCAAAAAAAAACTGTAGGTCAAGCAGTTCATGTTGTACTATAATATGCCACAATTTTCTATTGTCTTACTCAGAGTAGTTACATTTAAGAAGAATGACATTTCAGAAGCTCTTATGATATTTAAGAAAAGGTTAAGACATGAAGATATGTTCAGTGCTAAAATTACACTTTAATTTGAGGTAACACCAAATATAGCAGAAGCATACAATTCTCAGAAGAAGGTTAGACATTTTATACTGTATATCAAAAGCAACATTACATGTTCTTGCATAGATAAAAGGTGTTCAATTGCGATCACTTTTTATGAATCTAAGAAAACGTTATAGCATGTCTTTAGTTGGAAAAAAATGTTTTATGTGATGCTTCAATAAGCATTGTGCTTTCATCAGGGAAACAGCTTTAGGCAAACCGCGCCTGAACTAGGTCATGTGAACTACAGTGGCTGGAGTATACAATATATATTTAAGTTTATTTTCACTTTTGCTACCAAATTTGGATAACACCTACTTTAAATTTGTTACATGTTCTCATTAAAGTGTTTGTTAACCCCCAAACAAAATATGCAGATCCTGGTCCCTTAAAGCAGATTATACAGCACAGCGCCTGTGCTATGTAATCTGCCACCCCTCTAAACTGTAAAAAAAAAAAGCCTGAACATTGCACTTCCTGTATGCTCTAAATCAGTGTTACTCAACTCCAGTCCTCAAGGCGCTTCAACAGGTCATGTTTTCAGGATTTTACTCAGATGAAACAGCTGTGGTAATTACTAAGGCAGTGAAACTGATCAAATCACCTGTGCAAAATAATGGAAAGCCTGAAAACATGACCTGTTGGGGTGCCTTGAGGACTGGAGTTGAGAAACACTGTTCTAAATAGACCACGATAACCAGGGCAGCTCCGCCCTGATCACCGTGGTCAGAGTGCCTCACTCCGTGATAGGCTGCCCTGCTCTCCTCTCTACCCCCTCCTTACTGCCTGTCATCCCCCTATGTGTCTGTTTCGGGCCCAGCCCCGCCTCCCTCCGCTATTCTTGTAAAATATAATTCAAAAATGTTCACTGCCAGCCTCTCTATTAGAGGCTGGCATAGCAGATTTTTTTTGCCTGTGTATACAAGACTTTAGGACAGGCTTACTCTGTAATTGTTCAAAACTCCTTGAAGTCAGGCATGAGGCCTTCTCTTAAGAAACCTCTAAAGCAGTGGTTCTCAACCTTGCAAGTGCCGTGACCCCTTGATAAAATTTCCCAAGTTGTGGGGACCCCTAACAGTAAAATTATTTTCGTAGCAGTGGTTGTCAGCACCCAAGGCAAGACAAGTAATTTGCGCCCCTAACACATGGACATTTAGCACTCCCTGAGTCCCTTCCACTCTTACATTATTGAAACCCCTTATGGTACATTTTAGGATGTACCACTCTTTGTCCTCCTTTCTTTCCCTTTTATCTCTCTCTGTCCTAATTTCTTGCTTTTTTTCCCCCATCCCTCTCCCCAGCCACCTTTCCTGTTCTTTCTCTTATTCTTTCTCTCCCTTTTTCTTTGTTCCTCCCTCTTTTTGTTCCTCCCTCTCTTTTCCTCTACCTTCCATGTAGTCTCTATTTTTATTCCTTCTCTTACTCCTTGGTGAGGGGGGGGGGGATGGGATGTGTGACAGTGCTGGTGGGGTGTTGGGATCAGTGGCAGTGCTGGAGGGGGAGTTGGGATCAGTGGCAGTGCTGAGAGGAGTTCTGATCAGCCAACTTATGTGCTCTTGATCAAGGTCCTCTGCTGATCTGAGAACTGTAGTGGGGACTTTTAATGGCAACTATAATCACAGGTAGTGTTACTCGCTGTGTCTCCAGATTCACTGTGTCTCTGACTTTGTGGTGTCTCGTAGCAGTGAAACCTATGCCGAAATCAGGAGATAGGGTCTCCTCCAGCCCCACCCACTTCACATACCTCACCAGTCAGCTGACCTCTAGTCTCTGTCCCCCAGCCATGCCATGAACTGAATGGGCGGCTGCGAAGAGGCTAAGTGGGCGGCAGCAGGCTCCAGAAAGAGCCCTGCTGGGCGGTCACAAAAAGGCTGGGAGAGTGGTGCAGGCTTCAGGAACAGCCCAGGATTCCGTGTCCCCTGGCAAATTGTAATTTGACCCCCAGGTTGAGAACCACTGCTCTAAAGGATAGGAGATATTTAAAAGGAAAAAAATATATATGCTGTGTAAATGAGATCACAGAAACATGACAGGGTTTTCTCAAAAGTGGAAATACACTTTAAAGTTAATTTTCTTTTGCGTAAAAAGAACCCTAATGCGGCGTACACACGATCGTTTTTCATGCCATTAGTTTTCCCGACGTTGTTTTTCATGTCTCCTCTCAAGCCTGTCTTGCGTACACATGATCATTTTAAAAAACATTCAAAGCAAAGCGCAGTGATGTACACCACGTACGACGGCACTATAAAGGGGAAGTTCCGTTCTAATGACGCCACCCTTTGGGATGCTTTTGCTAATTTCGTGTTACCGCGTGTTAGTAAAAGTTTGGTGAGAGACGATTCGCGCTTTTCAGTCTTCGTGCTTTGAAGATCGTTTTGTGGAGTTCAGTTTGTGCCTGTAGGTTCGTATCTGTCTTTCAGTGCTTGTAGT
This sequence comes from Rana muscosa, assembly GCA_029206835.1. Lineage (NCBI taxonomy): Eukaryota > Metazoa > Chordata > Amphibia > Anura > Ranidae > Rana > Rana muscosa. The sequence continues at coordinate 699,717,990 of CM055117.1, read as the reverse complement.
CAGTTCGTATCTGTTTATTCAGTGCATTCTTGTCTGCTCGTTCCTGTTTTTCAGCTTGTTCTTCATAGGCCTTGCTGTTCTTCTGTTCGTTCTTCTAGTTCGTTCTGAGCTGCCGACCGTTATCTAGCCATGTTGCGGCTACGTACTCGTCGTAGAGTTCGTGCTGTAGTTGGTGCAGGGGTTCATGCTGTATCCTGACTCCAGGCCATGAACAGGGTGAGGAGGAGTTCATGGACCAAGAATTGGTTGCTCCAGCGGCACCAGTTCTGTCATATGCCTTTGTTGCGGGAGATCAGGGAGAATAATCCTGAGGACTACAGGAATTTTCTCAGGATGTCTGACCCCGTATTTCAGCATCTGTTGGCTTTGGTGTCCCCCTACATTACCAGGCAGGACACCGTTATGCGTGAAGCCATCAGTGCTGAGCAGAGGCTCATTGCCACGTTGCGATACCTGGCGACTGGGAGAAGCCTGCAGGACCTAAAGTTCTCCACAGGCATATCCCCCCAGGCTCTGGGTATCATTATACCAGAGACGTGTTCTGCCATCCTTCAAGTTTTGCAGGAGGACTATATTAAGGTAAGTGTTCTTATTTCAAACATCACATTGTATTTCTTTCTTCTTTTTTTTTTTTTGGGGGGGGTTTATTAGCAGTCCCTAATTCCCATGATTCTTAGCTGCAGGGAATGTCCCCTTTCTCCACATGGTTATTTATTTTTGGGAATGTTTTTATTAGGCCTACATTAAAATTTGCCTTACCTAACCTCTCCAGCATGCTATCCTGGGGCCATACCCACCTTGCCTAGTCATTTCCATGTATTTTAATCTATGCTCCATCGTAGTGCTTTACCCTAAACGCCCCCTAAAGATTGCCTAGGAATGTAACATTTTTCAATAATTCATACAGAGTGCTACGGCCTACATTTGTGATCTCCCCAACTCATCTTCAACCCCCCCCCATTTCTTTTTTTTGGGGTTTGTTTTTGGTTTGTTGTTGCTTACTAATAATGTTTTAATTTTTCGGTTTCTCCCAATGTTGGCCATGAATGGTTTTCTGAAATCTGCTTTCAATGTTTCTGTCTCAAAGTATTATTTTTTTAAAATTTAATTCCACAGTTCCCTTCTACGCCACATGAATGGCAGAATGTGGCATCTGAGTTTGCCCAACGATGGAACTTTCCGAACTGTGGAGGGGCCATCGACAGCAAACATGTTCGGGTCGTCCCACCACCCCATTCGGGATCCTTTTATTATAACTATAAGGCTTCATGCCCACAGACGTTTTTAACAGCTGCATTTTTTACAGCTTAAAAACGCCTGTCCTTGTTATTGTAAATTGAAAAAAAATAAAAAAACGTCGGAGCTAAAAAACGCGACCGCGCGTTAGTGTGCGTTTTTGAGCATTTTTGAGTGTTTTTTGACGCTCGCGTTTTTTCCTGCCTAACTCTGACGCTGAGGAACGCACTGGTCCTGTTTTTTTTTTACAGCTTAAAAACGTCTATGCTGTTTGCAGCTCAAAAACGTCTAGGTGGGCATGAAGCTATAGACTAACATGGACAGGCGTTTTTAAGCTGTAAAAAACGCTCAAAAACGCGGCTGTAAAAACGTCCGTGGGCATGAGGCCTAAGGGGTTCCACAGCATCGTCATGATGGCAGTGGTGTCGGCCACCTACGAATTCCTCTATGTGGACGTTGGCAAGAATGGCAGGATGTCTGATGGAGGAGTCTTTGCACAGACGGAGTTTGGGGAACGGCTCCTTTTGGATCAGCTGGCCTTGTCACCAGCGGAGCAGAATGTGGAGGGATTCCCATTTGTCTTTGTGGAGGATGAGGCGTTTGGCCTGGGTCCCCATTTGATGAGGCCATTCCTGCAACGCACCCTCACCCTTGAGAAGAGGGTGTTCAACTATCGGCTGGCCAGAGCAAGAAGGGTGGTGGAAAATGCCTTTTGGCATCATGGCCAGCCGATTCCGCCTGTTCCTCACCTCCATCCACCTTGCCCCTTACAAATGGAACCATGTTGTAATGGCTTGTTGTGTACTCCATAATTATCTCAGGGTGCATTCAAGCAATTATCTGACTTTGACTGGGCCTGAGGCCTCATTATTTGAAGTGGAAAATCTTGTGGCCCTGGAAGCTGGCCGTCCAGGCTTGGCCCCCCAAACCGGACGTGAGGTCCGTCAACAATGTGTTGATTATTTTGTGGGTAGGGGGGCCATTGATATGCCTGATGAATTTTAACCTTATTATTTTTAAAAATAAAACCTTTTTTGGAGAAAATATTGTTTAGGTGTTTTCATTTAATAATCTTTTAGGTTTCTCGTCGGTTTACCTAATGCACTTGTATTGCCATGTGCATTTTGCATTCTTAATTAGCCTTCATTGTCAGTGTAAACACAAAATATTGTTTAGCTCACTTTGCACCACATTTACATAATGAAGCCACAAATTCTGCTTAATAAAATACCTTTTTTAATTATTTTTGAGGAAACTTCCTTTGAAGTGTAGATGTTAAAATATTTTGGGGGTTAAAACACATGAACAGCCATAAGTAAAAAAATTAACAAATAAAAAAACGTGAAAATTTAAACATGTACTATTCATTATCAAGCTTAAAACAAAAACAAAGAACGAAAAACAACAAACAATCCTGCGCACGAGATGACCATCGACCATTCAATAGTCTACAACGAAAGCACTGGCCTTGCTGCCCTTCGTGGATAGGGGTGTCCTAGTAGCAAATGAAAAAAAGGAAAAAACAAGGGTGCACCAGCCTGGTGTGATATCGTTTAGGAAAATGTATTTAAAATGAAAGCAATGAAAAGGTACTCACAAAACTAGTACAAAAGTTCGCATTGTACAAACAGTGCCTTGGAAGCTGCAGCATGTGAACCCAAACCACACTTCGACCGATCAAGGAGACCGTGATGGGGCGCACTATTGGCTGACGTGTTTCGAAGTGTAAAACTTCTTTACCAAAGTGTGGTTTGGGTTCACATGCTGCAGCTTCCAAGGCACTGTTTGTACAATGCAAACTTTTGTACTAGTTTTGTGAGTACCTTTTCATTGCTTTCATTTTAAATAAATTTTCCTAAACGATATCACACCAGGCTGGTGCACCCTTGTTTTTTCCTTTTTTTCATTTAAAACAAAAACAAACCTGCCAAAACACAGCAAGTTCAACGTTCTTTTGTGTTCAAACATTATACACGCCCAAGCACAGCCATTATTTTTTTAAGCTTTTCCTCAACCCGCTTGGTATTTTGCCTGATCTCTATCAAGTCTCCCTTTATTTTTTCAAGATCACGACAGCAGACCATGAGGTATTGGATCAGGATCTGGGCACTGTGATGTGTTAACTTTTCGGGGTCTCCGGCCAGAACTGCACCTAAACAAAAAAAAAAAACATGTAGTATATAATATGTAGGCCTACATCTATTAACCTGCATCTGTCTGGTTTGACACTGACCTCTTGTGGTGCCACTTTCCACTTCCACAACTTAACGTTCCTCTCCATCATGTGGTTCAGGGGGTATTGTTGAAGGTGTTGGATTTCTAGGCTCATCTGACGTAGCTTTTTGAAGCCCTATGGAGATTGCAATAAAAGGTAGAGTTTCATTAGTAAGTAATAATTTTTTGGCCACAAAAAAACAAGAAAAAGAGATTTCTAAATATTATTTGGAAGTGTGGTCCATTTTTAAATGTACCCTCAGTGACAACCGGAACACATGATTGGATACATTGCCCAAACTAGAGCATATATACTTTTTGAATCAAAGTTTGACACATTGTAACACCCCAAAGTATATACACAGGATCACCTGTGTGTGACACCCTAAAAATTTAGGGGTTTGGTCCCACACTTGTACTACTGCGTTCAGATGTTTAAGCAGCTGCTGAGCATTCTCTCCCTTAACATTACAATGCCTACCCTTTTTCCCCAAAACAAATGTGATTTGGATTCTAAATATAAAGCAAATTGTTGACCAATTTTGCTCCCCAAAACCCCAAAAAAATTGTGTGTTCACACTGGATGATCCGAAAACATAGTTTTAGGAACTGGACGGAGAAAGAGGTTTACTACGTCCGTTTAGTGTGTGGACGAACATGAAAGTTCGTATCTTTCACTGTACTATATCAAAGTCTAAATATACACGACTTAATACAAGTAATAATCTTTAGCAGGGAAAATGAAGAAAAAGTACTTACTTTTTCCTATAACTTTCTTGATTCTTTTGTATTGGTCGGGCTCCCGCAACTTCAGATCAGACCATCGTTTTCTGAGCTTTTCCTTCGTTCTGCACACCCCGAATTTTTGGTGAAGAGTTTTGACCACTTTGCCCATAATTTTTGACTTGACAAGATTAGGCCTTTTATACGGCCCATGCTTGGCATCATAATCCTCCCTCCTCAAAATGGCCACCATCTCCACCATTTCCTCGAATGACATGTTGGATGCCTTATATCTCCTGGATCGGGATTTGGGCTCCTCTGGAATTTCCTCCCCTGTAGAGGTAATCTCAGCCACCTGTGTCTCCGCCATGTTGTTAAGCACTACGACGAGCGAGAAGGGGCAGGGAAAGTACAATCCCGAACGTCGGGGGCGGGGAAAGCGTGCAGAGTTTCACGCATGCGCAGTGTATATCAAGTGAAGATCCATGTGTCGAAAATACGTTCATTTGGAGGGAGAGGGAGTTAGCAACGAACGTGTTGACCAAGGTACATAAGTTTTTAAGGATTTGGGATTCATCAGAGGAGGAGATTTTGGCCTTGAAAATCTGTCAAAAATGCTGATTTGACGAATGTTGCCTGAAACATATGTATTTTCTTGTTGCTTGATTTTACAGAGAGAATGAATAGTTTCAAGAACCGTGACTTTATGGGGGAGTTTATTGATAAATGGAAAGACCTCCCTATCCTTTGGCAGACAAAGTGGTGCAAATAAAAATAAAGTGGCCAGGACAGCAGCACTGGAGAGCCTGCTTGCATTTGTGCAAACCCAGATACCCACAACAACTCTCCAAGATGTGAAAACCAAAATTGCTACCATCAGGGGGACATACAGGACCCAGAGGAATATGGTCCTGAAGTCCCAGAGGTCAGGTGCTGCAGCAGATAAGGTTTATAAACCCAGTCTGTGGTACTACAGCAAGTTATCTTTCCTGGATGACCAGCTGGAAGTGCGGGAATCTCTCTCCACCCTTCCCCCCAGAGGTCAATCCAGCCTTCCTTGTAGCCAGCCCTCCAGCCTTCCTTGCAGCCAGCCCTCCAGCCTTCCTAGCAACCCTGCTCTGGCTTCCCCTGAGGATCAAGATGAGGTCCTTGAGGAGGCAGATTTGGATATATGGAGCCAGGTAAAGTATTGATATCTCCATTTATATGTTACAAAAGTGATGATTTAAAATTGTTGTTAGTATTGTTATGTATTCAATGTTAATAAAAAAGAGGATTTAAAGAGCAACATACAGCAGTGGTCAAATTTGAGGGGGACAAGGCAACAATATCAGGAGGCGGAATCTATGCAAAATTACTACCTTTTGACATTCAATTAAAAAATGTCTGGAGGTGAACAATGTGTGTGATTGATGGTGGGCAAAAAAAAATAATGTCCCTTTCTTTTTTTACAGCCAGAGCAGAGCCAGGAAGAGGGTGATGTTGGCACCCAGGAGGAGGCAGGGCCCAGTGGCACCCAGGAGGAGGCAGGGCCCAGTGGCACCCAGGAGGAGGCTGGCCCCAGTGGCACCCAGGAGGAGGCTGGGCCCAGCACAAGAGCCCAGATGCCTCCCCTGATAATGAAACCACGAGGGCCAAGGAGAGGTAGGCAGGTGGAGGAGGAAACAAGAGCCTTTCTAAAAGAGCCTACTGCGGCCCTCAGAGAGGCACCCTTTGCTGAAGAGGGCTTTGCCGCAGTCCTCGCACATAAGCTTGGCCAAATGGACTTGCGGCAAAAGCTCTATAGTGAGACCCTTCTCCTGAAGGTAATTAACAAGGAATTGCTCGGTGAACTCACCAGGTTCACCGACATCACGGAGGTTGTCCCTACTCCTCCACCTCCTCCTCCTCCTACTACTCCTCCTGCCACAACCTCTCCTCCTGATCCCCAGCCTCCAAGGAAGAAACCAACCAAGGCTGCAGAGAAGGCTGCAGTGAAGGCTGGAGAGAAGGCTACAAGGAAGAGGAAAAAATAATGCCTGCTGTAGTACCACAGACTGGGGACATATGACTTATCTGCTGCGGTTCCTGACCTCTGGGAGTTCAAGCCAAGATTGGGCTCCTTTTTGTTTTCTTTAAATCAATAGTTTGGTTTTCACATCTTGGATGGTTGTTGTGGGGTCCAAAGGCTCTCCAGTGCTGCCTTCCCCTTTAATTTGTTATGTTCCTAAATAAAGGATTCTTTTTTTTGTCCTAAAATACTTGACTATGTGATTTGTATTTCAAAAGTTTGCTAGGGAGCAGGCAGGGACATTTCAAATAATAATATTGTTATTAACAAGGGACACAAACCTCCTTGAGGCAAAATGAGACACATTTTGAAGGTTGGTGGGGTAACTTTACACAAAAATAATTTATGCAAAATTCCCCAAAAAAAGGCCCCCCAAAAAAAACCTAACTTAATTACTAAAATAAACTTCTAAAATTAAAAAAAAAAATTGTGATCTTTACATTTATTCATGAATTTAGGAGGAAGACGTGGCTTAAAAAGAATATTTTTCTATCATTAAATCAATTAGGAATTACTTTAGGAACAAGTTTGGCATAACTCTCAATGTCATTAGCAAAAGAAGGTTAAATTTGTTTAAGCATTATCAAAAGAAGAACGGAATGCGCAACATTAAAACTATGCTATTAATTCCACCGTGACGAATGTGCCATATCTATTTCCAAAGCTAGCTTTACCAAAACTAGCGCTCCCGTCTCATACTTGAGTCTGAGCATGCGCGTTTTTTTTTTTTCACCTCGTGAAAGCATACACACTATGGTTTTTCACGTCGTTAAAAAAAAAACAACATGAAAAACGACGTGAAAAAATAGAGCATGTTCGAAATTTTTAATGCCCGTTTTTCACGTAGTTAAAAATGCTCTGGAGCATACACCCGATCATTTTTAATGGCCATTTTTTAAAATGGCATTTTTAACGGCATGAAAAACGATCGTGTGTATGGGGCATAATCCTTTGGTATGAGCCGAATGTACCTGGGGTTGGTTCAAGATGGGTTGAGCAAACTGAAGTTTGGATATCAAATTCCAACCCTATTGAAATATACAGGAGCCAAATGTTAAAACCTAGCAATGCCAAATTGCTAGGCTAATCAGCAATGGTTTGTCAAATGCCATAGGGGGCGCAGACCCAGGAAATGTACCAAAGCAAAAAAAATTAATTCTGTTTGAGGAGTAATTATTTTAATATTGTTTTAAGTGAACCATTAAAATTGCAAAGTTTCTTTTAAATACCCTGAAGCTGCATGTAAAGTAGTGCATCTGTACAATATATACAACCTACTACAGCAAAACTGACATTTACGAAAAAAAAGCTGTTGCAATTGATGTTAAATATCAGCTTGCTTCTTTTTCTAACAAAGTGGTCAGGAACTCCCCTCATCTATAGCAGATGCAAATCCTAGATGAGGGTCTGTAATGTTAATGAGGGACCCTAAACACAAGAAAAAAATGGCTTGGGGTTTCCCCTAAGAACACATAACCAGACCCATATCATGGCCAGTAAATTAATGAGGTCAAGTAACGTCACTGGTTGCCAAGTACGCAGCAGGTGCCATAAAAAATCAACTTCTATATAGGATGTTCAGATTCTGCCAAACAAGCAAATAGTCTGCTGTTCAGACGAGTTCCTGAACAACTGAGGTTCAGTCTGAACTTTTGTTTGGATTGAACCTTCAAGTATTAAACCTCAGATCTGAAATGTGAACAAAGCTTATTGAGAGCAGGGGGGGGGGTTGTCCCCTTACCTTCCCTTGCCTTTCCGCCAATCAGCTCTCAGAGCTCTCCTCCCTGAGCTCTGCAAAGACTAACTTCAGCTCTCCGTCCCTTTTTTCCTGAACACTCAGACAAGCTTTATAAATTGTGGACTTTGAATGGCTGTAGAAAAGAGAAGATGGCAGATAAACAGGTACACCTTTGGTAGGAGGATTTGTTTAATCTCTGTTCCAGTCCCTTCACTGGGTATATGTAAGGGTTTACAACCACTTTAAGCGTATACCTACTGTTCTTAGTTATGGAGAGACTGATGACTTAACCACTAGTAGGGTAGTTGCTTCATATATATATATTTAATACAAAACTGTTTAATCTCACAAAGTATTCAGAAGACTTTTTTAGAAATGCTCTAAATGTGTGAAGTATGTATCACTGTCTATATGTCTTTCCTGACAAATATTGTTTTTACACGATGGTGAAAATTCTGCATCTAAAAGAAAAACATGCTTCCAGTTGCAGCTTTCTGCTATGCAGTGCTATTCCTCCAAATAATTTTACTTTGATTAATAGTTCAATACCAGAACTACTATGCGCCAGATGGACGTGTCACGGTCAGCTGAAAGTTAGGAGTACAGTAATTGTCATTTGAACTTTTTTTCTTCATTATTTGTTGGGCTACCTGTAGTTCTGTCAATTTCTTTTGGAAATTACACTTGACAGCACAGGACTGTTGCACATTCAGTTTGACGTGTCATATTAAATAGAACCTTTATAAAAAGGTATGTTTTAAATGCCATACTCTATACCAGGCAATCTTCAAAATAAACAAAAATACAACTATAAAGTTGTAATAGAAAGTTAATGTTAAAATGTAGACATGTGAAGAATGGAAGAATTTGTTTTGGATTTCATTTAATAATTTCATTTAATAATTTTCTAACAAATTACAAATTTTCAGAACGATTTGGATTTGTCTAAAAATGATCGACCAATTTGAATTCTGTGTGAGGAGCTGGTTGTTGAGCAGTGGGCTGGGAAGCTGCTGACTCATCAGCTGTAAGCAGGCTACCCCACTGACAACTGAAATGTAAGCAAAACAGTGTAGGCAATAGAAAATTCTGAAAAAAATCAGCGTGGGGTCCGCCCCAATCCATACCATCCCCTCTGGGACTGGTATGGTTCTAAGGGGAACCCCATGCCAAAAAAAAAAGACGTGGGATACCCCCTAAAATCTATACCAGCTCCTTATTTAAGCATGCAGGCCAGGAAAGGGGGGTGATGCCCCCCCCACCTCAAAGTTCCTTATCCCCATGTTGATAGGGACAAGGGCCTCTTCCCCACAACTGTGGTTGTGGGGGTCTGCGGGCCTCAAAATTTGGAAATTAAAAAAAAAAACATTTTGTTATAAAATTTAGCAAACGGTAAGTTTTCTCCTTGGCTGATGGTCACTGATAAAGTGGCACTGATTGACACTGATATGCGACACTGGAGACTGGTGGGCACTGATCAGGAGGCGATGGGGGCACTAATACAGCACTGATCAGGTGGCACTGATGGGCACTAATTGGGGGCACTGGTGATCACTAAAAGGACCGATGTCCCTCTAACAAAAGCCAGTTAAAGGCTTTCTTTTTTTCAGAGCCCAGAGAAAAGAATCCCAAGAATAGTCCATGGTTAGGGCAAAAAGATAGAAATCTCAGCAAAATGTCAGCAAAATGAAGAGCCAATCTTATCCTCCTGCCACCGACACCTCCACTCGTGTAATAAGCAGGGGGGTATACCACCACCCCTGTTGAGCTGACTCTTACCAGATGGCACTGGAAATCAAGCCTTGAATGATCTCACACTGAGCTTCTCATCTCTCAGGCACTCTGGATCAGGTCCCCTCAAACATGCAGGAGAGAAGTAATAATGGCCAATAGCGTAACTCCGTATGACAATATATTATAAAACACCAGTAACCACTTCACATCGCACTTACAATGTAAAAAATATTAGAAAGCAATACATCACATGTGTTGACTCATCACGTCCACAAATCGCGGGTTATCAGAGCGGTGTCTCCCGTCCGCATATGTTTGAAAATCCCGGCTCACTAGCCGGGATTGGTGTGAGCTTCTCCTCAAAATCCAAACCAGACCAATAGGGCCTGATATGAATTGGGGGGCACCTCCCACTCTGTATTTTATTTTTTCACTGCCACTTATTATGTTTACATTCTTCTGTCAGCGGGGAAATCTGCTGACAGCAGATGACTCATGGTTGTTGAGGATGCAGTGACCGCCTGCTCCAACCACAGCTATTCCCACTGAATTTGGATGTTAATAAATTCAAAAACGTGACATCATACATGCATTCATTTTTTCAATATAACTTTGTTTCGTATTCATTGCCAATCTTCAAAAATGAAATTTTCGTCCAAAAAACAAATCTAATTGCATATGTCTTGTCCCTCATTTAAGTTCTTTTAAGTTGATCTCCAACTTTACTGTAACTTTTACCTAGTTAATTTGGGCTAACCCAAAAAATATTTTTTCAGGCACGGGTGCACCCTTTGGGCTCGCTGCATCAACTGTATGTAGTCTCAACTACATACAATATACAGCCTTGTGTTCCAGGTGTGAGATGAGACCTCACATCCAGACCAAAATTGAATTGGGCTGAGCGGTGCTCATAGGCAGCTTTGTACTCTATAATACACAAATCAGGGTGGTGCTACAACTAGAGTTGAGCGGACACCTGGATGTTCGGGTTCGACGGGTTCGGCCGAACTTCGGAAAAAAGTTCGGGTTCGGGACCGAACTTTAACCCGAACCCGAACCCCATTGAAGTCAATGGGGACCCGGACTTCTAAGGACTAAAAAGGCTCTAAAAAAGTAATGGAAAGGGCTAGAGGGCTGCAAATGGCAGCAAAATGTTGTTAAGAGCATGGCAAGTGCTCTGCAAACAAATGTGGATAGGGAAATAACTTAAAATAACATAAAAAAAATAAAAAAATAAAAAAATATGCTGGAGGCCCCCTTTTCCGCAGAAGAGGTACGGGAAGTCATTAAGAACCTCAGAAACTCAACGGCACGATGCCACACATATGGTGGGAATGCCCCAGAATAAGCCCTTTCTGGAATAAATTATTCAATTTAATGGATAAGCTAGTGGGAAAATAAAATACTTTGAAATAAAAATGTAGCGGGTTGCTAAATTTAAGGGAAGTGTTTGAGTGGTAAATAGGCTCAAACACCCTAATTCTGTAGGATTCATGGACCATTTTGTCCTCGGGGGACAGTATTGGTGTGCAGTTCCCTGCGGCCTACAGGTGGCGCTGCCATGGTAGGCTAGGGTTGAACCGCCGATACAGTGCTGTGCCTTTTGTGTCCCCTCTTGGCAGTAGTACAGCGGGGCGGGGAACCTGCTGTGCATGCCGGGAGAGCATATAAAAGGGGCAGACCTTTGGCCTGGGGGCTGATGTCCAGTGGGGTCCACGCCCAGGTGCCTTCGGCCTCGGTGCATGTGTTCCTGTTCCATCTCGGGTACCTTTAGCCCGGGGTGAGGTACTATCCTGGAGTTCCTGCTGCCCTGGGTATGGAGGCCTAGGTGCGGGAGTAAAGCCTGGAGTCCAGAGCCTTCGTCTGGAGTCCGCTAAGGGTCGAGGAGTCTTAGGGTGCCGCCTCGTGTAGGGGACCATGTTCTAGAGAAGGGAGGATCATTCTGATGGACCGATGCAGGAATCACGGTGAAGGAAGGGTCTGTTGACTCCCTGGAGAGATGTCTTACCCTTGATATGGGCTAGGTTCGTAGAAGGAGAAGCTCAAGGTCATCTTGACTGTATCAGAGGCCTTATTCACCCGGCCCGTGGCAGGGGCCTTATACACCCTGGTCTGTGGCAGAGACCAAAGTTCTCCAGGTCCATGGCAGGGGCCTTGTACACCCGGTCTGTGGCAGAGACCAACCTCAAGGTCTGTGGCAGAGACCGTGCACCTAAAACTGTTTGAGAAACCTAAGCAGTGAAGTGAATGTGCTACGTTTGTGCCTGGACCTCCTCCACACCTTAAGCTGTCCTGTTTCTTTGCTCTAACCTTTTCTATCCGAGTAGAGTTTATTTTGCCATGAGAGAATAAGAGTTGTAATTTCAGCTGGTGTGGACATTGACTTTACTGGGAATTAAAGGACTTGCCTCTACCTACAGTAGAGGTGAGAATCATCCTCTGGAGGAGTTTTGACTCTGGCTGTGGACACGGCCCGTCAAGTACACCGCTCAACCTCTTTATATAGGAGGGTACGGGCTGGTAGTGCAGTGTGCCTTTCTCCCTCCTGCGAGGAGCCAACAACATAAAGGCAGGTAAGGGGGAAAGGATCTGTGCGCTACAAAAAAATTCAATAAAAATTATAATCTTGACCTAGGAGGACGAGGTCCATATGGAGTAGGAGGTTGAGGTGGCGGCGGTGGAGGAGGACGAGGTAGCCAACACTGGTTCAAAAATACAACAATGGCTGGGTAAGGTCGTGTCATGGATATGCATTAATGTCTGTCTGCCATCTTACCTTTCCTCCTCATGTGTTCATCTTAGAGACCAGACCTCCTTCACCTGGCTTCCTTTATAATCTCCTCCCAGCCAGACTCCACCCCAGGCCCTATCACAGAACACTATATTAACCTGTGCACTGCAAGCCTGCTTTGCTGATCAACGTGTTTGTTAGGCATTGTGTGTTTGGGTTCCTGCCTGCCATGTGCTACGTCTGTCTCTCTGTTATACATTTGGCTTGTCCCCGACTATCCCTGTCTGCTCGTGACCCTTGACCTTCGGCTTGTCCTTCGTTTTCCTTGTCTGCTTGTGGCCCTTGACCTTCAGCTTGTTATTCGTTACTCTTATATCTTGTGCTCCTGCTTCCCCTCTTTTCCCCTTATCCTACGGGGCGTGAGCTAGGAGACTCTAGGGGCCGCGACCTGGACCCAGCCTGCAGCATAACATCCTCACCACTAGAGGCTCTGGAGAAGACCTGCTGGGTCTTAGACTCCGCGCCCTGGGGAATCTTGGCCCTAGCTTCCTATAGGGTCCCGGTTGTGCTCCTCTGGTCCCGCTTTCCACAACCACCCAGTTTCCTATCCGCAGCAGTCAGCCATAGGGTTCACTACCTTGCGGTGCACTCCTGTCCCCCTATGGTGTGCATCTGTCACCTGGCCATAGGTGACCTGACAGGCCGGTGATGTGTCGAATTCTGTCCCCCGTCAAATAGTGTCCACCCTGTATTGCGCTTGCTCAGTATGTAGGACAAGGGGATTTTGAAAATCTCCCAAGACAAACGGCGCCTGCGTGGTGAGTTCAGGTGAAGGCCACACCATCCGTGGTTCAAGCCGAGCCAAGTGAGGCCGTGCCCGAAGCGTGGCGATCGAACCGAGCCCGTGAGGGGCCCTGTTACTATGTGCTACCGTATGTCCACTTGGATGGTGGGGCTTGAACCTGCACTCACGGCGCAGGCGCCGTTCATCTTCGGAGATTTTGTGAATCTCCTTGTCCTCTGTACTGCGTAAGCGCTGCGCCTTCGCAGTATGGGCCGGACATAATCCGATGGCCGGACAGTTTTTGTCACAACACCGGTATACATGTCTATTCTGCAGAAGGTCCTGTGGGATCCATGCCTGGTTCATTTTAATGAACGTGAGCTTGTCCACATTGGCTCTGGACAGGCGGCTGCGCTTGTCTGTGATAACGCCCCCTGCCGTGCTAAATACACGTTCAGATAATACACTGGCTGCAGGGCAGGCCAGCACCTCCAAGGCATAAAGGGCAAGCTCAGGCCATGTGCCCAATTTGGAGACCCAGAAGTTAAAGGGGGCAGACCCATCATCCAGTACGTGTAGGCCTGTGGACACATACTGCTCAACCATGTTGGTGAAATGCTGCCTCCTGCTAAGACGTTCCATCTCAGCTGGTGGTGCTGGTTGTTGTGTTGTGGCGTGCTGACAAAGCTTTTCCACATTTCAGCCATGCTAACCCTGCCTTCTGAGGTGCTGCCGGTGCCCCGGCTGCATTGGCGACCTCTTCCTCCTCCTCTGCCTTCGCCTTGTGCTTCCACCGTACGCCCGCTGTCAGGTGGGAATGCCACCAGCAGCGCGTCTACCAGCGTGCGCTTGTACTCGCGCATCTTACGATCCCGCTCCAGTGAGGGAATTAAGGACGGTACGTTGTCCTTGTAATGGGGATCCAGCAGGGTGGCCACCCAGTAATCAGCACCAGTTAAAATGTGGGCAACTCGGCGGTCATTGCGGAAACACTGTAGCATTTAATCGCTCATGTGTGCCAGGCTGCCCAGAGGCAAAGAAAAGCTGTCCTCTGTGGGAGGTGTATCGTCTGTGTCCTCTGTATCCCCCCAGCCACGCACCAGTGATGGCCACGAGCTGGTCTGGGTGCCACCCTGCTGTGAAAATGGCTCCTCCTCCTCCTCCTCCTCCATCTCCTCCTCCACCTCGTCATCCTCCAGAACTGTGCCCTTTCTGCCGGACAATTGTGTACCTGCCGTTTGTTGGTTCAGGAACCCACCCTCATAGCCACTTGTGAAAGACTGCCCTGAAAGCCTTTGAAATTATCCCGCTTCCTCCTCCTCCTCCTCATCCTCCTGTGCCACATCCTCTTCCATCATCGCCCGAAGCGTTTTTTCAAGGAGGCATAGAACTGGGATAGTAACGCTGAGAACGGCGTCATTGGCACTGGACATGTTGGTGGAGTACGCCAAACAGCGCAACAAGGCACACCGGTCTCGCATGGAGGCCCAGTTATTGGTGGTGAAGTGGTGCTGTTCCGCAGAGCGACTCACGCGTGATTGCTGCAGCTGAAACTCCACTATCGCCTGCTGCTGCTCGCACAGTCTGGCCAGCATGTGCAAGGTGGAGTTCCACCTTGTGGGCACGTCACATATGAGGCGGTGAGCGGGAAGGCCGAAGTTACGCTGCAGCGCTGACAGGCTAGCAGGTGAGAACGCCGAAAGTGCGCGCACACACAGCCCGCACTTTCTGCAGCAGCTCTGGCATATTGGGGTAATTTTTAAGGAACCTCTGGACCACCAAGTTCAGCACATGCGCCAGGCAAGGGATGTGCGTCAAACCGGCTAGGCCCAGAGCTGCTACGAGATTTCGCCCATTATCGCACACCACCAGGCCGGGCTTGAGGCTCACTGACAGCAACCACTCATTGGTCTGTTGTTCCATGTCCCTCCACAACTCCTGCGCGGTGTGGGGTTTTTCCCCCAAACAGGAAAGTTTTAAAACTGCCTGCTGTCGTTTACCCCTGGCTGTGCTGAAGTTGGTGGTGAAGGTGTTACGCTGACCGGATGAGGAGGCGGTAGAGAATGAGGAAGCAGAGTAGGAGGAGTTAGCAACAGGAGGCAAACTGAAGCGCCCTGCAATCCTCGGTGGTGAAAGGACATGCGCCAAACTATCTGCCTCAGGCCCAGCCGCCACTGCATTTACCCAGTGTGCTGTTAGGGAGCTATAACGTCCCTGACCGTGCTTACTTGTTCTCGCATCCGTAGTTAGGTAGACCTTGCCACAGATGCCGTTGCGCAGTGCACACCTGATTTTGTCCCCCACTTGGTTGTGCAGGGAAGGGATGGCTCACCTGGAAAAGTAGTGGCGGCTGGGCACGACGTACTGTGGGACAGCCAATGCCATCAGGCTTTTAAAACTCTGCGTCTCCACCAGACGTTATGACAGCATTTCAAAGGCCAGGAGTTTTGAAATGCTGGCATTCAGGGCCAGGGATCGCGGGTGGCTAGGGGGGTACTTCCTCTTCCGCTCCAATGTTTGGGAGATAGAGAGCTGAACGCTTCCATGGGACATTGTGGAGATGGTTGGTGACCCAGGTGGTAGTGTTGCTGACAGATCCTCTGTTTGCGGGGTGGCAGGTGCCACTGTCACTACAGAGGTTGATGAAGAGGCCGAGACTGCAGCAGAAGAGGAAGCAGGAGGAGCCAGAGACCTTTCTTGGTTTTTGAGGTGTCTACTCCACTGCAGCTCGTGCTTTGCACTTAGATGCCTGGTCATGCAGGTTGTGATCAGGTTGAGAACGTTTATGCCTCGCTTCAGGCTCTGATTGCACAGCGTGCAAACCACTCGTGTCTTGTCATCAGCACATTGTGTGAAGAACTGCCACGCTAGGGAACTCCTTGGACCTGGCTTTGGTGTGCTCGGTCCCTTGCTGCGTTGGGCAGTAGCAGACATACTGTCTAGGGGACGGACGCTCCGCTTTTGTACCCTGCTACCTCTTCTGCTGTGCTGGTGGCTCTGTGCGACCACCGCCTCTTCCTCCAAACTACACTGGTCACCTGCATAACGTTGATTCCATGTGGGGTCGAGGACCTCATCGTCCTCCACATCATCTTCCACCCAGTCTTCACCCCTGCCCTCCTTGTTTGTCTGCACAATTGCGAAAGCAGCAGCAGTTGGCACCTGTGTTTCGTCATCATCCGAGACGCGCTGCGATGGTCCTCCCATGTACTCATCATGAAACATAAGTGGTTGGGCATCAGTGCACTCAATCTCTTCCACTTCTGGGGCAGGGCTAGGTGGATGGCCCTGGGAAACCCTGCTAACAGAGTCATCGAAAAGCAGAAGAGACTGCTGCATGATTTGGGGCTCAGACTGCTTGGCTGATTTGCAAGGGGGTGAGGTGAAAGACTGATGGACATGGGTTTCAGGTGCCAACTCTGTTCTTTCATCAGAAGAGTGGGTGGGAGACAATGTGAAGGAACCCGAGGCACTGTCAGCAACCCAATCTACTATCGCCTGTACTTGTCCTGGCCTAAACATTCGTACAGCCTCATTAGGCGCGACAAAATACCGCCGCAGGCTCGGTCGCCTACTCGCACCTGAGGAAGGTGTTTCACTTGTGCGTGTATCTGGCACAGATCCACCACGTCCTCTCCCTGCAACAGGAGCTCCACCAGCAGCACCACGACCGGGGCCACCACGTCCCTTTGACCTTCTCCTCATATTTTCCAAATTTAGGATCTTGCCCTAAATGGGTGTTTTGGAAGAGCAGAACACACCCACAGTACGTAACCGCTGAATCGCACAGCTACAGAACTGCAGAAAATGCTATTCAAAAAAAAGTTTTTTTTTAGTATAGCACAGTAAAAGAAAACTATATAGAAATTGTTTATTTCACACACCTCCACATATGTATAACACACTGCAAAATATTTTTTGTGGCCCTAAATGGCGTTTTTTGGAAGACCACAACACACCCACAGTATGTAACCGCTGAATCGCACAACTACAGAACTGCAGAAAATTCTATCAAAGTTTTTTTCGTTTTTTTAGTATAGCACAGTAGAAGACAAATATATAGAAATGGTTTATTTCACACGCCTCCACATATGTATAACACACTGCAAAATATTTTTGTGGCCCTAAATGGGTCTTTTTGCAAGCGTACATTAAAATGCAAATTTGTTTGTTTGTTTTTTGCCCTAAACGGGTCTTTTTTTGCACGAGCAAAATAAAATGCAATTTTTTTTTTTTTTTTTGCCCTTAATGGGTCTTTTGGAAAAGAGCACAATAAAGTGCCTTTTTTTTTGCTCTAAATGGATCTTTTTCCAAGAGCAGAATACACCCACAGTATGGAAATGTTGTATCTCTCAACGTAATATATGCAGTGCTGGTGCACTGAGCTTGCAGATAAAAGGTAGATTTTCTCTGACACTGGGCTCATGGCAGTGTAAAAAGACTGCACTGCAACACAAACAGGTAAACCTATGCAGATCGCTGAGTTATATCTCTGAATCTGGACTCCTATTCCTATATAATATATCTCTCTCCCTGAAAGCACCAACAGGAACCTGGCCCTACACTACACTGTCTCTCTATCTTTTCCCTCAGATTCCAGAATCAGGACTAACTCATGTATTTTTCAATCTCTCCCTAAAAGCAGCAGCAGCAGACAAGATCCTCTCCCTATCTATTCTGAAGCAGAGTGACGTGTGTGCTGTGTGCCTCTAGCTTATATAGAAGCTGGGTCACATGTTGCACTGACCAATCACAGCCATGCCATTAGTAGGCATGGCTATGATGGCTTCTAAGGGCACACCAGTTAATCAAAAGGTGATTGGCTGGCCCCTGAAGCATTTCTAACTGCGCCATTAGATTGCCGAACCCGAACCCGGACTTTCGCGCAAAGTTCGGGTTCGGGAAAAAGCTAAATTTCGGTACGGACCCGAACTTTACAGTTCGGGTTCGCTCAACCCTAGCTACAACCCTTAGACTCAAGTGGGATGTGAAGGAGCAAGCAAGTGCCAGATCACAAAAGTATTCAGAATGGATCGACATCACTGTATAAATGCTCATAAAATCTTTACCAGAAATTCCACAGGAGTACAAAACCTTATATGCAGAGAACATTTAAGAATTAATACAAAGCTTCCTCTGGTTGAGGTGGAGAGATGGGTGCATGAAGTCACGATCTCTGACTCAATCAGTTGAAGCTTTGTATGCATTCACAATATGCGAAGCGGTCTACAAATGGTTGAGTACCACTCAGTCCAACTCTTTATTTTGGGTGTGAGACAGGAAGGTCTGTCTTACACCTGGAATACAAGGCTGTGTACTTGTATGTAGCTGAGGCTACATATAGTCTATTTGGCACACCCATTTGTTTAGGAAGTAGTTTATCTGGGCCAGCTTGGCCTAAACAAACTAGTTAAAGGGACAGCAAAACTGGAGATCAGCTTAAAAAATCTCTTTGAATACAGACACCTGATAAAAAATAAATGTCCAGTTAATGGGTAGCTCTCCTTGTAAATAATTTAAGTCATTCATTAAGGGACATAGGGGGTTATTTACTAAAGGCAAATCCACTTTGCACTACAAGTGCAAACTACACTTGAAATTGCACTAAAAGTGCACTTGGAAGTGCAGTCGCTGTAGATTTGAGGGGGACATGCAAGGAAAATAAAAAACAGCATTTTAGCTTGCACATGATTGGATAATAAAATCAGCAGAGTTTCCCCTTATTTCAGATCTACCCCTCAGATTTACAGTGACTGCACTTCCAAGTGCACTTTCAGTGCAATTTCAAGTGCACTTTGCACTTGTAGTTTGTACTTGTAGTGCAAAGTGGTTTTCCCTTTCGTAAATAACCCCCATAGTATCAGAATTTTAAGACAACTGTGTTCTACTGTCCTCTTCAGGAGAAATGAACACTGACAAAATGGTTGACCAGCCAATGTAGCCCCTCCCACTCCCATCAGGTTTAATTTTTTTGCTAGTGTCCTTTTAGAATGGGTATCTATTCTCCGAGAAAAGCAACCTCATTATGTTGACGGTTTTTCCTTACTCAAATCTTTTCCAAAGACATGCATGGGAAATAAGTCCACAATGGAACTTTTAAGGCAGACGACCTCTCAAAGAAAGTTGCATAAAAATAAAATAAATAAAATAAAATGTAATCCTATGTTACAACCAGGGTTAAATTAAGTACTTTGTTTCAAATCCTTTTTGTAAATTTAAATTTAATTTGTATAATTTAGGCTGACCCCATTGCATCTCAATGCGGTACACATGGTTGATACTTTGAGGATTGATAACCTACCTAGGTCTTGTGGTTTTATGTTTGTAGTATGGCATGCATATATGTTTTATGTCCTTATATAATTTTATTCTGATTTATTATTATTCTTTTTTGTTTATTTTCCATTATTTAGTTTTAATGCTGGGATTAGATTACTGTAGCGAGTCCACTGGGTCTTCCCGGACTCAAGACTACTCAGGTTGGGTGTGTGTGGGCGCATAGTGCATAGGACTCCACTATAGAGACCTATAGAACCTGGGCTAAGTTACCCTAAGGCCAATACATATGCCTAGTGGAGACTTGGTGTGTATGTTAATACTTAATTACTCTTTCGTTCATGGACGGACACAGCTTCCTATTGACAAGTGGGTATTATCCTTCATTTAGGAGTGACTAGGCAGAAAACTTGTATAAAGTGTTAACACACCACACCCTCTACAGCACCGCCCAGGGGGCGGACACTCTGGGTATAATCCCTCTCTCTGCACCTCGCAGATCAGTTTTTTCTGCCTAGTAAGGAGAAGGACATGGCTCACTTCAGGCCCACTACGTTTCTATGTTGGTTTTTGTTTCCTGCGGTCTTCGATCAACTGCTGACTGGGTGACAGGCTGGATCCCAGATCCTTGTAGTCTCCTCAGTTTTGGCCATCGAGCGTGTGCCGACCTTAGCTACGCGCTGGGTTTTCCACGACATGCCCGTCGCTTCACGTGTGGCCGGTGAGCTTCGCGCTCCAGGGCATGCATATGATAGTTCTCTATGGCACAATCACAGCATGCCGGGCCGACAGTTACCTCTGTGCACAGAAGATGATCTGTCCAGAATGTCTTCCAGCATAATCCATGCAGGAAAGGTAAGTAGCTCCCCTGCTTCGGCAAGGGGATTTGGCTGGACATTCCTGGAGAGATTACGTGGTTGTGGTCCTTTCTTTCCTCTCTCCCTGCCCTCCCACCTCCCTGGGCTCTGCTTAAGGCTGGTTTCTGGGTGCTGGGGGTCACCTGGGGGGCTCCATCTGGAGCGGGGCTGCGCTGTAGCTGTCAATAAAAATGACTTTTTTTGCTTACCTGTGTGCCTTCTCCCTCCATGCTGTCGGCGGCCATTTTCTGGTGGTCCACGCCTGTTTGGCCTCTGGTGACCGGCGGCTATTTTCTTGTGGTTCGTGCCTGCTTTTGGCCTCTATCAACTGCTTGGCGGCCATTTTTCTTATGGTTCATGCATGTATGTATATACCACCTCTCAGCGGCCATCTTTGTGGTCCGCGGCCGCTTTTGCCTTTTCTTATGGCCCACATTGGTTTCAATACAGCCGTTTGGCGGCCATTTTGCGGAAGTCTTCGGCCTCTAGGGTGCATTTTACTGGTGTGAAATCATACAGAGAAACGCTGATAAGGATCAGACTGACACAGGCAGCGGTGGGAGAGCATCTCAGGCCGGAGCAGACGGCAGCAATAGCAGTACCGTTCTAAGGGTGGTGAGTCCTCTGGGAGACCCTGCATCTCTGTAGCAGCTAGGAGGGTGGCCTATTGATACCTTTCCTGGAGTCCCTGTGGGTGCAGGCGTGTGGGTCAGCATGACGTCAGAAGCAGACGTCTTCTTCCCTGAAACACCTGAGTTGGCAACTGGTGCCCCTGATGTATCTGTGGACGCTATGTCGGCAATCGTGGAGGCTTTTGTTGCCAAGGTGGGAGCGGCGCATGGGAACACGGGAGGTGGCAAATGCCCCCGTCCCCTGCCATCTTCTGGGGATAATTCTGATGCAGAATCAGGCCTGGCTGTGGCTCAGGGCCAGGATTCTGATGCATCAGAGACTGCAGGCCATGACCGGTCGGACAGTGAGAATGAATCCAAGTCCAGGTCAGCACACAAAAAGGCTTTGGTATCTGACCTTCTCACTGCAAAATTGGAGAATGCTGCAGAATCAGCAGAGACACCGGTCCCCTTTGGGTTCCGTAAACCAGCCCGCACTGCTAAGGTGTTTCCTTGTGTGTCTTATCTTGATAAGCCTTTGTACAAGGAGTAGGTAAACCCACTGAGGGTTTTTGCTCCCCTAAAAAATTTGCCGTTCGGTACCCCTTAAGGAGAGTTCCTGAAAAAATGGACCTCTTTCCCGATAGTGCACCCCCTGTGTCCAGACTTAAGTTACCACGATTTCAGTGGAAGGGGCTCCTGTCTTCAGGGACACTCGCTTAATATACACAGTGGGGGGCTCAGTGGTGCGTCCAGCATTGGCTGGGGTTTTCTGATGTCTTAGACGCTGACTGAGTAGGAAAAGATGCTACTCCAGGGGTTAAAAGCACGGGAGACTCCTCTGAACGAGGTAGCTCTGGCCGACCAGTTTGTACAGAGCCTTAAGTCTGTCTGAGAGTCAGACATGGATACTATCCCCTTGCTGTCTTGGGCCTTGGTTTATGCAGTGGCGTTACCCCGCCTGATCTGGCTAAGGTGCTGGTCTGCGGACCAATCTTCCAAGAAGGCCCTGTTGGATCTGCCCTTTTAAGGCGACATAATTTTTTGGGCCTCTCTGGATGACATCATTAAAGATGCCACAGGAGGTAAGAGCACGTTGCTTCCGCAATCCAAAGAAGGTAAGGAGCCACGCCATAGGCAAGGGCCTCCTTCACCGCGCACAAGCGGTTATTTCGTCCGCCTAGTGTGGCAGGCAAACGACCCCAGGCCGATAAAGCACCTGCTGAGGCACAGAAGCATCTCTGGGTTCGCAAGCCCAACCTTGCTTGCCTATCGAACAGATTTTTTCCCTCTTAACCTACAGCTTCAGCCAACTTTTCGGGAAGCCCTATAGGGGGCGGTCCAAGACCTGCTGATACGCAGGGTGGGCCTTCCTGTCTTAGTACAGGAATGGGTTTAGGGGTTCTACTCAAATCTGTTCGTAGTGCTGAAGGAGGGGGTTCATCCAATCATGGATCTCAGGACCCTCAACTGCTTTGTGAAGGTACGAAGATTCCGGAAAGGAGTTGGCTCGCTCTGTTGTCGCTGCCCTCCATCCGGGGGATTTTACGGCATCCTTGACCATCAAGGACGCATGCTTGCATGTCTCCATATGCACCAGGCATCAGATGTCTGCGTTGGCGGCCGGGGAAGACCACTACCATTTTTGGCTCTCCCCTTTGGCCTGGCATCGGCACCAAGGTGCTTGCCCCAATTCTGGCCCTACTAAGACAGCGTGGCATCGCTATCATGGGCAACTTGGACCATCTTCTTCTGAGGGTCACTTCAAACTCAAAATTAGAAGTGAGCGTGTCTATAACCTGTCAGACCCGCTGATACTTGGTTGGGTGCTGAACACTCAGAAGTCAGTATTGGTACCGTCCCAACTCCTAGTGTATCTAAGGTTGATTCTGGACTCCTCAGAGGTGAAAGTTTTTTTTTTTCTCCCTATGGGAAAGTTGCAGACCCTTCGGGCTGCGGTGCGGCAGCTGACATCCCAAAGATGGTTGTCACACCACTTTTGCAGGCGAGTCCTGGGCCTCATCGTAGCCCCTTTCGAGGCGGTACCATAGGCACTATTTCACACGCGAGTGTTACAGAAGGTAAGTCTGTCCTGAAGGGTCAAGTGCCCTTCATCCCTGGATTATCAAAATCCGGGTGAGCCACCTAATCAGGACCTCCCTAGCAGGGATGAGCCGAACACCCCCCTGTTCGGTTCGCACCAGAACCTGCGAACAGACAGAATGTTTGCGTGAACTTTAGAACCCTATTAAATACAATGGACTCGAACGTTCGAAATCTAAAGTGCTAATTATAAAGGCTAATATGCAATTTATTGTCCTAAAAAGTGTTTGGGGACCCGGGTCCTGTCCCAGGGGACATGTATCAATGCAAAAAAAAGTTAAAAAAATAGACGTTTTTACGGGAGCGTTGATTTTAATAATGCTTAAAATGAAAAAATAAAAGTGAAATTTTCCTTTAAAATTCGTACCTGGGGGGTGTGTATGATATGCATGTAAAGTCGCGCATGTTTCCCGTGCTTAGAACTGTCCCTGCACAAAGTGTCATTTTTGAAGGAAAAAAAGTAATTTAAAACTCACTCGCGGCTATTAATGAATTGTCAGCTTTTATCAATACATAGAAAAGTCATTGATAAAAAAAAAAGCGTGGGGGTTCCCCCAAATTCAATTACTAGGCCCTTCAGGTCTGGAATGGATATTAAAGGGAACACCGCCGCAAATTTAAAAAAAAAATGGCGTGCGGTTCCCCGTAAATATCCATACCAGGCCCTTCAGATCTGGCATGGATTTTAAGGGGAACTCCACCCCAAATTTTTAAAAAAATGGCGTGGAGTCCCCCCAAAAATCCATACCAGACCCTTATCCGAGCACGCAACCTGGCCGGCCGCAGGGGAAGAGGGGGGGACGAGAGAGCGTCCCCCCCTCCCTCCTGAACCGTACCAGGCCACATGCCCTCAACATGTGGAGGATGCCCCATGTTGATGGGGACAAGGGCCTCATCCCCACAACCCTTGCCCGGTGGTTGTGAGGGTCTGCGGGCAGGGGGCTTATCGGAATCTGGAAGACCCCTTTAACAAAGGGGACCCCAAGATCCCGGCCCCCCCCTATGTGAATTGGTAAGGGGTACATTGTACCCCTACCATTTCACGAAGAAAGTGTAAAAAATGTAAATAAAAACACACAAACACCTTGGAAAAGTCCTTTATTTAAAAAACAAAAACAAAAAAAAACATTCCAGCGATGAAATCCAGTGTCCCGCGGCGATCCCGATTGTCCAGCGCTGTCCGTCATTGGTTGTGCCTGAGCGGACCTGATGGGGAACTTCCTCCGCAGTGTTTTAAATGTATAGACCCGCCCCTTCTAAAGTTCCCCATCAGGTCCGCTCAGCAGACCAGATGCGGAACGCGAGAAGGGGTGGGTCTATTCATGTATTACACGGTGAAGGAAGTTCCCCATCAGGTCCACTCTACGAGGGGGCGGACCTGATGGGAACTTCCTTCACTGTGTAATACATGAATAGACCCGCCCCTTCTCACGTTCCGCATCTGGTCCACTGAGCGGACCTGATGGGGAGCTTTAGAAGGGGCGGGTCTATACATTTAAAACACTGCGGAGGAAGTTCCCCATCATGTCCGCTCAGGCACAACCAATGGCGGACAGCGCTGGACATCGGGATCGCCGCGGGACACTGGATTTCATTGCTGGAATTTTTTTTTTTTTTTCTTTTTTAATAAAGTACTTTTCCAAGGTGTTTGTGTGTTTTTATTTACATTTTTTTACACTTTCTTCGTGAAATGGTAGGGGTACAATGTACCCCTTACCAATTCACAAAGGGGGGCCGGGATATGGGGGTCCCCTTTGTTAAAGGGGTCTTCCAGATTCCGATAAGCCCCCTGCCCGCAGACCCCCACAACCACCGGGCACGGGTTGTGGGGATGAGGCCCTTGTCCCCATCAACATGGGGACATCCTCCCCATGTTGAGGGCATGTGGCCTGGTACGGTTTAGGAGGGAGGGGGGCCACTCTCTCGTCCCCCCCCTCTTCCCCTGCGGCTGGCCAGGTTGCGTGCTCGGATAAGGGTCTGGTATGGATTTTTGGGGGGCCTCCACGCCATTTTTTTTTAAAATTTGGGGTGGAGTTCCCCTTAAAATCCATGCCAGAGCTGAAGGGCCTGGTATGGATATTTAGGGGGAACCGCACACCATTTTTTTTTTTTTTTTTTTGCGGCGGGGTTCCCCTTAATATCCATTCCAGACCTGAAGGGCCTGGTAATTGAATTTGGGGGAACCCCCACGCTTTTTTTTATTTTTTTTATCAATGACTTTTCTATGTATTGATAAAAGCCGACAATTCATTAATAGCCGCGAGTGAGTTTTTTAAATGACTTATTTTCCTTCAAAAATGACACTTTGTGCAGGGACAGTTCTAAGCACGGGAAACATGCGTGACTTTACATGCATATCATACACACCCCCCAGGTACGAAATTTAAAGGAATATTTAACTTTTATTGTTTCACTTTAAGCATTATTAAAATCACTGCTCCTAAAAAAACGGCCGTTTTAAAACTTTTTTTTGCATTGATACATGTCCCCTGGTGCAGGACCTGGGTCCCCAAACCCTTTTATGACAATAACTTGCATATAAGCCTTTATAATTAGCACTTTAGATTTCTCCCATAGACTTTTCGAATTTGCCGCGAACACCCCAAATTGTTCGTTCGGCGAACGGGCGAACAGGCAATGTTCGAGTCGAACATGAGTTTGACTCGAACTCGAAGCTCATCCCTACTCCCTAGTTGGTGGCCAACATCACCGGCATTTCTGTCTGGGAAGTTGTTCCTTCCTTTTTACTGGATGGGGGTCATGGCGGACGCCTGTCTTCCCCGGTTGCAGAGGAGTCTGAGGAGCTCAGTCTACCTGGGTCGCTGGACTCCGGAGGAATCCCACTTGCAGATCATTGGCCTGAAATCCGGGTGATCTGGCTTTGCCTCTCCACATGGTCTCAGAGGCTACAAGGGCGTCCAGTCATAATCCAGTCGGACAAACACCACAGTGGTGGCGTATGTCAATCTTCTAGGAAGAACAAGCAGCTCTGCTGCAGCATCGGAGGGCGCTCCCCTCCAAAGGGGTGCAGAAAGTAGCATACCAGGCCTGTCGGCCTTATACATTCGGGTGTGGGACACTGGCAGGCAAACTACTTGAGTTGCCAAATCTTGGACCAAGGAGAATGGTCTTTATACCCGGAGGCGTTTCAGCTCCTTTACCAGAGGGGAAGCACGCCGGTCGTATATCTCATGGCTTCTCTAGTCAATCGGAAGGTATTGAGGTTTGTGGCCAGGTCAAGAGACCCATGGGCAAACACAAACACGACAGATGCGTTGATGGTACTGTGGAGTCAGTACCGGCTAATCTATGCCTTTCCTCCTCGGAAGCTCCTTCCTCATATGCTTCGTAGACTGGAGGCAGAGAGGATTACAATGGTCCCAATTGCTCTGAATTGGCCTTGGCGTCCTTGGTACGCCGATCTAGTGCGTCTAGTGGCAGACGCCTTTTGACATCTTCCACTAAGAAGGACCTGCTGTCGCAAGGTCCCATACGCCATCCTGTTTTTTTACAGCCACTGGCTTAATGGCATGGCTTGAGAGCCAGGTGCTAAGAGACCGGGGCCTGTCAGACTCAGTGATCTCTACCATGAGGAGTGCTCGGAAATCATCCCCTAGGAAGATTACCATCGCACTTGGAAGACCTGCATATCCATTTGTGAGGAAATTAGGTGACATCCGCGTACTTTGGTTCCAGAGTCCTGCTGTTCTCAGCAGGGAACGGGCCAAAAATGTTACTTTAAGTACAATTAGGGGGCAGCTATCTGCCCTGGCTGTCTTTTTCAACGGTCCCTGGTGGCTCACTCTCTAGTAAGAACGTTTGTACAGTGGGTTCGGCAGGCGGCCCCTCCGGGCCACCCTCCACTACCTCCCGTGGGGCTTGTGTAGCAGATGTCCTTTTGGTGTCTACCACTACGAGAGGACCTGCTGTCGCAGGGTCCCATATGCCATCCTGCTTGCAGTCATTGGCTTTAACGGCATGGCCTCTAAGTGTCTCAGAAACCACAGTTTGAGAACATGAGGGAGATTCCCTTGTTGACACTTTTTCTCAGAAAGTGGTCCCTTTGGTGGCTGTTATGCCAGTAAGACGGGTTCCTGAGCAGGCAGCCTTGTCATGAAAGCCTCCCTATCTGATCTTCCATGAGGATAAGGTGGTGCTGCGTCCGCAGCCTCTTTTTCTTCCTAAGGTCGTGTTTCGACCTTCCATCTGAAGGAAGACATGGTACTGCCATCCTTTGTGTCCTCATCCGTCGAATACTAAGTAGAGGACGGTGCATTTCTTGGATGTTGTCCAAACTCTGAGAGTATGCTTGTCTGGTACTGCCCCGTCCTGGAGTCCAGACTCACGGTTTGCTTCAGTGGCTGGTCCCAAGTATGGCCCAGCGGTCTCGTCGGCCACCATCTCTAGGTGGATCCGACAGATCGTGATCAGGCTTACGCCATGAAGGGTCAGGTGCCTCCCTTTCCCGGCGCATTCGACCAGGGCAAGAGGTGCCTCTTGGTTTACACCAGTTAAGACAGTTTTCTGAGCCGGCAGCCTTGTCTTGCAAGGCTCCTTATCTGATCTTCCACAAGGATAAGTGGTGCTGCGTCCGCAGCCTTCTTTTCTTCCTAAGGTCTTTTCGACCTTCAATCTCAAGGAAGACATTGTACTGCCATTCTTGTGTCCTCATCCGTCGAATCCTTGGAGACGACGTTGTATTTTTGGATGCTGTCCGAGCTCTGAGAGCATCAAGCGTCTGTTTCACCAGGTGTGAAAGGCGGGGACCTGCTCGTCCGTTCATACTTTCACTAAACTTTACAAGTTGATGTGTGTGCATCTTCGGATGCTTCTTTCGGCCGCAAGGTATTGCAGGCGGCTGTTTAGGGTTGCAACTCCTCCGTTGAGGAGCTCTGTTTTTTGTTTTGGGGTGAAGTTGTTTTAATGCTGTTCCCACCCCTATTTTTTGACACTGCTTTGGGACGTCCCACTTGTCAATAGGAAGCTGTGTCCGTCCATGAACGAAAGAGTAAATAGGATTTTTTACTCACCGTAAAATCCCTTTCTCGGAGTTCATGGACTGACACAGCACCCACCCCTCGTTTTAAGTTTGTACTGCTTTTTGACAAACTGATCTGCGAGAGAGGGATTATACCCAGAGGGTCTGCCCCCTGGGCGGTGCTGTAGAGGGTGTGGTGTGTTAACACTTTCTACAAGTTTTCTGCCTAGTCACTCCTAAATGAAGGATAATACCCATTTGTCAATAGGAAGCTGTGTCCGTCCATGAACTCAAAGAAAAGGATTTTACGGTGAGTAAAAAATCCTATTTTTTGTATTTTACTATCTTTGATCTCTTAGCCTCCTCTGCTGATTTTAGCAGACACCACTTTTGGCATGATGGGTCACTGCTCCCCTTCTCTGTTTTTATTTATTTTTTCCCCTGAACAGTGACCTCAGTGGGGACCTGTTTGTGCTTTCCCCCTCCTTTTTCTGTGCCTGGTCCAAAACTTTTGATCAGACCTGGCTTCTTGGAGGGCTTGGGCACATTATGCCCCTATGTTTTGGGCTATACATCAGCTGTTTGAGTGTTCCCAATGGATGGGAATGTCTATCCCCCCTTCCGAGACACCATGACTAGTGGGTGGGCCTGTGAGTTGTCTCTTGGTCTCGCCATGCTGGGCATGTGTGCCTACCCTATTGGTGGCAGCTGGGGCGCATGCACACTTGTGGCGCGCTCTGCCTGTGACTATATTGGTTTTAGTGGTGCTGGTTTTGCATGTGGGCATAAGCAGCTTCATCTTTGCTGAGGCGCTGGTGCATGACCAGTAACACGCCCAACATATGGCCCCCATCTTTTGGTTTCCCATTGGAAAAAGTGCCCACCTAGGGGGTGGACCTAATTTGCTTTGATGTCAGTATAAAATCAGCACTGCCCCAAGCGATCACTACCGCTCGGACCACACTACAGGATACAAGGTGTACATAAAAAAGTTCAAAAGGTAGGAAGAGCTGATTTTGGAGAGAGGGTATGACCCCATTCCTCTATGCATTTACTATGGTTTTTGTTACTATCGGGCAACTTTGTGTGCCGTAGCTTTCTTTACAAGATTCTTCAGATACTTCAGTTTGATTATTTAAATTTTTTTAGACCATTGGCGGATCGTTGCTATTTCATGACACTGTACATCGTTGTTTATACAGGTCCTTCTCAAAAAATTAGCATATTGTGATAAAGTTCATTATTTTCTGTAATGTACTGATAAACATTAGACTTTCATATATTTTAGATTCATTACACACAACTGAAGTAGTTCAAGCCTTTTCTTCTTTTAATATTGATGATTTTGGCATACAGCTCATGAAAACCCCAAAATCCTATCTCAAAAAATTAGCATATTTCATCCGACCAATAAAAGAAAAGTGTTTTTAATACAAAAAAAGTCAACCTTCAAATAATTATGTTCAGTTATGCACTCAATACTTGGTCGGGAATCCTTTTGCAGAAATGACTGCTTCAATGCGGCGTGGCATGGAGGCAACCAGCCTGTGGCACTGCTGAGGTGTTATGGAGGCCCAGGATGCTTCGATAGCGGCCTTAAGCTCATCCAGAGTGTTGGGTCTTGCGTCTCTCAACTTTCTCTTCCCAATATCCCACAGATTCTCTATGGGGTTCAGGTCAGGAGAGTTGGCAGGCCAATTGAGCACAGTAATACCATGGTCAGTAAACCATTTACCAGTGGTTTTGGCACTGTGAGCAGGTGCCAGGTCGTGCTGAAAAATGAAATCTTCATCTCCATAAAGCTTTTCAGCAGATGGAAGCATGAAGTGCTCCAAAATCTCCTGATAGCTAGCTGCATTGACCCTGCCCTTGATAAAACACAGTGGACCAACACCAGCAGCTGACATGACACCCCAGACCATCACTGACTGTGGGTACTTGACACTGGACTTCAGGCATTTTGGCATTTCCCTCTCCCCAGTCTTCCTCCAGACTCTGGCACCTTGATTTCCGAATGTACTTTGGACCACTGAGCAACAGTCCAGTGCTGCTTCTCTGTAGCCCAGGTCAGGCGCTTCTGCCGCTGTTTCTGGTTCAAAAGTGGCTTGACCTGGGGAATGCAGCACCTGTAGCCCATTTCCTGCACACGCCTGTTCACGGTGGCTCTGGATGTTTCTACTCCAGACTCAGTCCACTGCTTCCGCAGGTCCTCCAAGGTCTGGAATCGGTCCTTCTCCACAATCTTCTTCAGGGTCCGGTCACCTCTTCTCGTTGTGCAGCGTTTTCTGCCACACTTTTTCCTTCCCACAGACTTCCCACTGAGGTGCCTTGATACAGCACTCTGGGAACAGCCTATTCGTTCAGAAATTTCTTTCTGTGTCTTACCCTCTTGCTTGAGGGTGTCAATGATGGCCTTCTAGACAGAAGTCAGGTCGGCAGTCTTACCCATGATTGCGGTTTTGAGTAATGAACCAGGCTGGGAGTTTTTAAAAGCCTCAGGAATCTTTTGCAGGTGTTTAGAGTTAATTAGTTGATTCAGATGATTAGGTTAATAGCTCGTTTAGAGAACCTTTTCATGATCTGCTAATTTTTTGAGATAGGATTTTTGGGTTTTCATGAGCTGTATGCCAAAATCATCAATATTAAAACAAGAAAAGGCTTGAACTACTTCAGTTGTGTGTAATGAATCTAAAATATATGAAAGTCTAATGTTTATCAGTACATTACAGAAAATAATGAACTTTATCACAATATGCTAATTTTTTGAGAAGGACCTGTACATGGCAGATCTGCACATGGGGACATTGTAAATGTATTTTCTTAAAGCTATAGGGTAGGTATAAAACTAGTTAAAACCACCCAAAACATTGACCCCCTGTCTGTGTCTTCGATATTTCTCCATATTTATTTCTATATTTTTGACCTAATAGATACTGTATTTAATTTTTAAAATACAATATTGAGTTTGGTATTTATATAGAATGTATACAGCCAAACATGTCTTTTGTATGCAATAACACTAGCATTGTGTTTGTCCCTCACCGATTATATTGTTTACATACACATTAAATATACAATATTAAACAAGACATTCATATACATCAAAGCATATTAGGTTTTCATAAACTGACTGCCTAATCATGCACTCATAATTACATATTTTGTTAGCTAGAATGTTTAATTGTATATCTTTAGCAATCCAGTTCTGCGCAGACAGAGTTGTTGTATTTAAAACCATAGCTAAAATTTGTGATTATCTAGTGGATTATGATACATTCTTTCCTGTCCATTGCACTAAAGTCAATAAAGGGATTTTTATAACAGCTTGCCTGTAAAATCCTTTTCTTGGAGCACATCACGGGACACAGAGCGACTTATGCCCCATACACACGATCGTTTTTCATGCCATTAAAAATGCCATTTTTAAAAATGGCCATTAAAACTGATCGTGTGTATGCTCCAGAGCATTTTTAACGACGTGAGAAACGGCCATTAAAAATTTCGAACATGCTCTCTTTTTTCACGTCGTTTTTCATGTCGTTTTTTTTTAACGACGTGAAAAACGATAGTGTGTAGGCTTTAACGACGTGAAAAAAACGCGCATGCTCAGAATCAAGTATGAGACGGGAGCGCTCGTTCTGGTAAAACTAGCGTTCGTAATAGAGATAGCACATTCGTCACGCTGTAACGGACTGAAAAGCACGAGGCTGAAAAGTGCGAATCGTCGCTCAACAAACTTTACTAACATGAAGGGTGGCGTCATTAGAATGGAACTTCCCCTTTATAATGCCGTTGTACGTCACTGCGCTTTGCTTGAACATTTTTTAAAATGATGGTGTGTACGCAAGACAGGCTTGAGAGGAAACAAGAAAAAAAAATGACGAGAAAAACGTCAGTTTTAAAAATGGCATGAAAAACGATTGTGTGTATGGGGCATTAGTCATTACTAATGGGTTATATAGTTTACCTTCAGGTGCTGGCACTGGCAACTTCCAAACCGGAAGTACCCTCCCCTATATAAGCCCCTCCCATCCGGGAGCACCTCAGTTTTGTAGCAAAGCAATAAGTGTCCCAAAAAGAGGGGTGGGAGCTCTGTGTCCCGTGATGTACTCCAAGAAAAGGATTTTACAGGTAAGCTGTTATAAAAATCCCTTTTTTCTTTTTCGTACATCACGGGACACAGAGCGACTTAGTCATTACTAATGGGACGTCCCAAAGCAATGCCCAATGAGGGGAGGGATACACTATACATAAGCTGGGCGCCATCAGGCATGAGGCTCTTTTGCGGCCTGCAACACACTGCGCCCAAAGGCGACATCCTCCTGACTTCTGACGTCTACCTGGTAGAATCTAGTAAACGTGTGTACTAAGGACCATGTTGTGGCCTTACAGACTTGAGCCAGGGAGGCTTGGTGATGCACTGCCCATGAAGTTCCAACTGCTCTTGTGGAGTGCGCCCTAACTTTGAACGGAGGCGGTCTCTTTTTCAAGCCATAGGCTTGTATTATGACCTGTCGAATCCACTTGGCTAAAGTAGATTTTTGATGCTGCCTGACCCTTTCTGGGGCCTTCCGTCAGAACAAACAAAGTATCCGTTCTACGAATCTGAGCAGTGGCTTTAAGATAAGCTTTAACTGCTCTTACTACATCCAAAGAATGCAATAACTTTTCCTCTACCGAACTAGGTTTGGGGAAAAAGGAAGGAAGAACCACATCTTGGTTCAAATGGAACCTCGATACCACCTTAGGAAGAAGGCTGGATGAGGACGTAATACTACTCTGTCTTATGGATAACCAGATATGGCTCCTTACAGGACAAGGCGGCTAATTCCGATACTCTTTTAGCCGAACAAATGGCTACTAAGAAAATCAATTTCCTGGTGAAAAGAACCAAGGAAATGTGCCGCAATGGTTCAAATGGTTGTCTCTGTAGAACCGACAGAACCAGGTTTAAGTCCCATGGACATATGGGAATACTAACCGGAGGGCTAATACGCATCACTCCTTGTATGAAAGCTTTGACTAATGAATGCAAAGCCAAGGGCCTTTGAAAAAATATTGACAAGGCCGTCTGACCCTTGATAGTACTCAAGGCAAGCTTCCTATGTACAGCCCACTGTAGGAAGTCCAGAATCCTACCTATTACGTACTTACGTGGATGCCATTTCCTGGCCTCACACCACGTGATGTACGCCTTCTAGATCCTATAATAGATCTGCCTGGATACCGGCTTCCTGGCATTGATCATGGTAGATACCACAGGATTAGAGAGCCCTCTCTTTTTTAGAATGTGGGCTTCAATACCCAGGCCGTCAAACCTAGGGCTGGTAAGGAAGGGTAGTATATCGGTCCTTGCGAAAGCAGGTCCGGACGATGTGGGAGGGTCCAAGGACTTCCCACTGACATTTTTACAATCTCCGCGTACCATGCCCTTCGGGGCCACGCTGGAGCCACCAGAATCACTGTTTTCTTTTCTACCCTGATTCTGCAGATTAATCGCGGTGGGAATGCATATATCAGCTTGAACTGATCCCAAGGGAACACTAGGGCATCCGAACCGCAAGCTAGGGGATCCTTTGTGCGAGACACAAATCTGTCCACCTTTGCGTTGAATCTGGATGCTAGCAGATCTACATCCGGTGTTCCCCACCGCTGGCATATTGCCTGGAAAACCTCGGGGTGAAGAGACCATTCCCCGGGCATAATTGCTGGCGACTTAAAAAGTCCGCTCTCCAATTTTCCACTCCTGGGATGAAAACCGCGGATATGGCTGTGACATACCTTTCTGCCCATTCCAGGATGCAATTTGCTTCCCTCTGGGCTGCACGACTCCTGGTGCCACCCTGGTGATTGATATATGCCACTGCTGTGGCATTGTCTGATTGAATTCTGACAGGTGACCCTTGGAGTTTGGATGTCCATGCTACTAGGGCATACCGGGCTGCTCGTATCTCTAAGAGATTGGTGGGCAGGGCCTTCTCTGCTTCTGACCACTTGCCCTGGAGAGACCATTGCTCCAGTACTGTCCCCCAGCCTATGAGGCTGGCATCTGTAGTGACCACCTTCCAAGAAACCGGACTGAAGGGTTTCCCTTTTTCCAGATTCTGGCACCAACCACCAATGGAGGCTCTTGCGAACGGAAGGGGACAGGGACATTGGTAAGTCTAAAGCCTGAACTTTTTTGTTCCAGGCTGACAGTATGGCCCTCTGCAAGTTCCTTGAATGGAATTGACCGTAGGGTACTGCTTCGAATGAAGCCACCATTTTTCCCAGCAGCCTTATACACAGGCGTATGGATGGTTTTTCTTTTTTGTACCCACTAAGTGGGTCAAATCTTTCAAAGACGACACCTTCTCTGGAGGTAAGAAAATCTTTCTCTGATTTGAATCCAGTCTTAGCCCCCAAGTATTCCAGGCATTTGACTGGTTTTTGGGCTGACTTGTCTCGGTTGATAATGCAACCGTGAGATTCCAGATACTTGATTATCTTGTGAACGACCACTTCTAGTTTTTTTCACTGAGTGGTCTATCAGCAACAAGTCGTCTAGATATGCCATTATCGTTACACCTTGTGTTCCTAGTTTGGCCAATCGTAGGGCCAGAATTTTTGTGAACACTCGTGGTGCTGTGGCCAGACCGAAAGGTAAGGCTCTGAACTGAAAATGGCGCCCTTCTACTGCAAAGCGTAGAAATTTCTGGTGGGCCGGACAGATGGGAATATGCAAATAAGCATCCCTTATGTCGATCGAGGCTAACCATTCCTGCCCTTGTAGGGCGGTGGCCACCGATCGGATCGACTCCATCCGAAAAAGTCCTGATATGTAGGAACTTGTTTAGCCCTTTTATATTTAATATGGGCCTCATGTCCCCATTTGGTTTGGGGACTGTGACAAGGTTCGAGTAAAACCCGAACCCGTTTTCTTCCAAGGGAACCTTCATGATTACCCTTGGGGCAATAGTTGCTCTAGTGCCAGAAGGAGGGATCCACTCTTCTGGGGATCGCTTGGCACGTTTGACCTTATAAAATGGGCAGGAGGAATGTCTTTTAACTCCAGCCTGTATCCCAGACTTACTGCGGAGATCACCCATCTCTGATGGTGTCCCACCAGGTCTCTGTGAACAACTGAAGTCTTCCCCTCACCCGATTGAGTGGGGGCAACCCTTCATGACTTGGGGGGAGGTTTTGTACCTCTCTTGACCCAGGGTTTCTTGTTACCCTGTGATTGTCCCTGATTTCTGCCCCCTGGATTTGACCGCGGAGGCCGTCGGAACTGTTTCACAGCCGATGTGCCAGGGACTGGAGAAGTAGGCCTCTTAAAAGAAGGACTTCTACCCTTGTTCTTAACCGGCAAGAGTGTACTTTTACCGGCAGAAGTTTTCTGGATATATTTGTCCAGATCATCTCCAGATAAGCGTTCTCCATGAAATGGGAAGCTAATCAGCAATTTCTTACAGGGAGCTTCAGCAGACCAGTTTTTGAGCCATAGAAGCCTACGCATATGTCTACAGACAGCGTAAAGCGGGATGCCTGTTGGATTGTATCCTTTATGGCATCCACCGCAACACAAGGCTCTAGGTAGGTCAGCTAGGGCAAGAGCCTGCTGATCTGGTAAGTCCCTTAAGACTTGTTTCAACTGATCTTTCATTGCTTGGCAGACTCCAATCGCTGCTACTGCAGGTTGTGTCACCATGCTTGCTGTAGAGAAAGCAGATTTTAGTAAAGACTCCAATTTTTTATCTATTGGGTCTTTGAACATTGGAACATTATCTACTGGACATGTCAGTGATTTATTTACACAAGAGATGGCTGTGTCCACTGTAGGGACCCTCCATTTTTTTTTTTCATGAACTTATCCTCCATGGGATAGATCACTGGAAATCTCTTGGGGGGAGTAAATATTTTACAGGATGCTCCCAATCCTGGTAAATAAACCCTTCCAATAAAGGGTGGATTGGGAAGGAACAGACAGTCTGGGGAGCTTTCAGCGACCCCAGCGAGGAGACAGTAGTGGTTGATGGTTCCGCCAGAGGCATTTAAAATGCTGCTCGGACCATGTTAGTCAGAGACTGAACCCATAATCTTTCAGCCTGAGATGCTGAGAAAGGTTCTTCCACTGTTGATTCCT
The DNA here is from genome assembly GCA_029206835.1 of Rana muscosa. Classification (NCBI taxonomy): domain Eukaryota; kingdom Metazoa; phylum Chordata; class Amphibia; order Anura; family Ranidae; genus Rana; species Rana muscosa. The sequence continues at coordinate 699,681,830 of CM055117.1, read as the reverse complement.
CTATAACTTTATCAACCTCACCTGATCCCCTTCAGGTAGGTCGATCTCTGGGACTGTTCCTCCACTAACAGGCACTCTGCAGGAGGAGACGGAGATCGGACGCGCTTTTCCTGTGACAGGGAAGCAGCGATCAATGCTGTTAATCTCTCTTCCAATCCTCCCAGAGTTGAGGATAAAACCTCCTCTGTTATATATACAGGAGCAGGTGGACTCGGGACAGCCGCAGTACCAGGTACTCCTGCGGGGTTCCTACGGCTACTGACCTCTGAAATTTCAGGGGAGATTGGCGCAGTACAGCATGCCCAAAATCCTCAGAGCCCGACGGAGACCCCTTTCGCTTCTTGGAAGATCTATTTCCAGAGCGTCTGGACGACATATCCTATAAGCACAAAGCTGAGGTATTCCCGTCGTCATACACCAATTTTGCTGGTAATAGTCTAACACAGTTGCTGCTATATACCAGCTGGTGTCCACTAAAGTGCCTTTCTATGGGGATGCCTGCATCAACCGCCTCTGTGTGCCACTGTTTGTTGCTAGCTCTGTTTGCATCCAGCTGACACTTGTACTGTGTCTTTATACAAGCTGGGACGCCTGCACATGCGCAGAAGCGCCGTGGCGCGCATCGAGCGTCATCCACCCGCCCCGCCCCTTTTTTTTCATAGGAGGCGCGTGCACGCGCCCGCGCGCCAGTGCACCATTGGCGCCCTTTTCGAAAATCAAACAGGGACTAGGAGCCAGGGCCCTTTTTGCCGGAGGGCCTGTGCGGTGGATGAGCGCAGCAACAGGGCAGAGGAAGTGGATTCCCACAGAGAAACTTACCAACTGCCTGGATCTTTTGACTTGAGAAAACCAAAGATCCACATGACAAGAAAAATGGACCACAGCAGCCTCTAGTGGTTTAACACAGGTACCGCGGTCCTTTTTTTTTTTTTTTTTTTCTTGACTACTATTAAAATTTTACATTTTCAGTAGTTACAGGCATACACAGATATTAGCGGGAATACCGTTAGGTAACAGACAGAAAGACAAATTAGGCTTGGGGGTCCCCCAATAGAACCAAGTTCCTGGGGGCCCCCACTTACCTGTTCCCCGCCGCAGGACTCTGTTTGGTCCACAGAAGCCCAAACTTCACCTATCACGGCAGGCATTGTAATTAAACCTTCAGGGACCGGGTTCCCAAGGATTCCACTCCCCTGGACCTGTATAGCACCCTGCACAGACAACATCTTGGTCGTGGGTATGACCAGAGCTCTGGATCCCAGGGTCCAGCCCTCCTAAGAGAGGCATTACAGGCAAAACCTTGCTCTTCTGCTGCAAGGCCCGGGTACCGACCGTTTAGCTATGAAGCTTTTTTGGTGGGATCCGGAACAGCTTACTAAGGCCCAAAAGAACCTGTACGCAAGCCCAGTGAAAACACATGTTACTCTTTGGCCAACACCTTAGACACTGGCAAAAAAACTGAGGTGCTCCCGGATGGGAGGGGCTTATATAGGGGAGGGTACTTCCGGTTTGGAAGTTGCCAGTGCCAGCACCTGAAGGTACACTATATAACCCATTAGTAATGACTAAGTCGCTCTGTGTCCCGTGATGTACGAAAAAGAAAAGCCATTTCTTTTAATAGAAATACAATTTGATGAAAACTGATTACACTAGAGTGACCAATAGGGCTCGTATCCATGACTACATAATGCCTGCAACTTGTACTGAACAGTCAGGCTGTTTTGACATATTGGATGCTAAGCTCCTACAAATTGCTTGCTTTTCAGGTGTTTCTGCTTAGGCATCCTAACAAAGTATTAGAAAATAACATACGTTTTTAATTACCATGGATTTCCCATTGGCTTTCAATTACCATATATACTCGAGTATAAGCCGACCCGAGTATAAGCCAAGGTACTTAATTTTACCACAAAAAACTGGGAAAACGTATTGACTCGCGTATAAGCCTAGGGTGAGAATGCAGCAGCTACTGTAAGCGGAAAAGAGGGTCAACAATGCCCATTTGCATGCCTCACTGTGCCCATTGCAACCTCACTGTGCCCATTGCAACCTCACTGTGCCTGAACAGTGTACCTAAAAATCTTGACAGGCTGAGGGCGTCCATTCATTGTTTAAAAGTCGCGGTCTCCTCCTGGTCCCGTTCCGTGATGGGCGTTTCCCAGCAGACACCAATCACCAACGTCTTTTCATCCTCGGAAAAGAAGACGTCCGTGACTGGCGGAACACTGAACACAGTGTCTGCTGGGAAACACCTATCACCGAAGGGACCAGGAGGAGACCACGACTTTTAAACAATGGACTGTCAAGAATTTCAGGTACACTGACTCGAGTATAAGCCGATGGGGGTATTTTGAGCCTTAAATAAAGGGCTGAAAAACGTGGCTTATACTTGAGTATATACGGTATCTAGCTTCAAGAATAAAGCTAGATCTGATTGTGATTGGGATACTGTGGTGTTTGATCAAGTATTATTTTATTTTCAAGAATGGTAATGAAATAAGGCCTACAATCAATTCATAGTAGGAACTGCAGGATTCAAAACGTCTGCCAATATTTTAGTGCTGTCTGTATCCTCAATGGGGAGATATGCCCTTGCTTCATAATTCTTTGACACCAGGAAACTCAACAGAAGTTAACCTCTTGACTATTTCTCTACTCATAGAATTAGGCGTAAGTACAGATTCAGACTGATGTGGATACACATGGCTTCTGCAAACTTTTGCACTCTGAATTCACTCAGCAATCACTAGTGGATCCATTCACTAGATGCCTTTCCCAACACAATATGTCGGCTCACATAGTGCTATTTTGCCTGGTGTAAAATATACCAGTATATTGGGCCTCTTGGCTTGATGCAATTTTTATATGCACACCAATATCTCTTTTGTGTAGTTGTCAGATTGTTTATTGCCTTGTATTGATCTGGAATGTGCATTATGCAGCTGAATGCAGTTTATTTACTAAAGGCAAATCCACTGTGCACTGCAAGTGCACTTGGAAGTGCAGTCACTATAGATCTGAGGGGGGCATGCAAGGAAAATAAAAAAAAACTGCATTTTTGCTTGCATATGATTGGATGATAGAAATCAGTAGAGCTTCCCCTTATTTCAAATCTTCCCCTTAGATCTACAGTAACTGCACTTGCAGTGCACGTGTGCTCAGTGGATTTGCCTTTAGTAAATAAACCCCAATGCATCATTGTTATCTGGTGCATACTGTTAAATAAAAAATTAGAAGTATGTTTTTTTTTTTGGTTATACTTACCTAGGTGGATGCAGCATCAGACTGATGCTGCATCTGCCCCCCGGCATCTCTGCACTGAGGACCGAGCCACCGAACACTGCCAATGGCTCGGTTCTCACTCCTCCCCAAGCAGAGCGATGCTGACTGTCAGTCAGCATCCCTTCTGCTCTACTTCTCAGCGCTCATTGGAGTGCTGCGCCGTGGAGGGGCGGGGATCGGCCGTCTCAGCGGCTCGCTGAGACTGCCATCAAGGTAGTCTCAGCAGCTCGCTGAGACTTCCATCAAGGCAGCTGGCAGATCCCAACTTGGAAGTTGGGATGACACGCTGCCTCAACTGATGGCAGTGACGTCACCGGAGACCGGACTTCAGACCGCTCTCCGCTGAAAACGAGTCACTGGAGTGCAAAACGAATTGCACTCCTGTGACCCATAGGAGAAGCCCAGCCTAAAAAGCTCAGGCTGGACTTCTCCTTTAAGAAAAAGAAAAGTTCCAACCTTTCCCCACTCTACCCAAATAAGAAAAAAAAAGCATTTCTAATCCCCACTAAATATATTGTAGCTTACCCTAGGTGGGGTGGCTTCATTTTTTTTTTTTTTTTCCAGGCTTTTTTTTTTTTTACTTTCACCTGGAAACCTTGAGAATAATACAATTCCTGTTCCTGCGTAGCTTCTCAAAATCCACTATTTTATTCATGGATGGAGCCATGGCTGCAACCCAGGCTGGACTTCAAACATATCAGCCTTTGTTCATCTCCATTACATGGGGGGTGTGTGGACTGGTAGTTTACTGAAGGGAGATTCACATCAGCAGGACTTTATAAGACCTGTGTTGCTATACTTTTTCTTCTAATTTGGAGGGGGGATAATTTTTTGCCCTATGGTGTGCCCCTGGAATTGGCAAACTTTTGGCCTTCAGTTTGGCTGAAATCCCATCATGGCTTTGCCTTTGGGACCCCTGCATTAGAGGATTCAGCATCTATGGGAAAAATGCTGTCTATCTGCCATATTTTGTGCCCATGCAGCACTACCTACTGCACAGTTCTGCTGCCAAGTCCTGGAAAGCCTGTGTTTCAAATGTAGCACTGAGAGGCAGGGGAAAATATATCATATTGGATACAATTATGAATTGGAGACTCTGTGACTTTTATTATTTTTTAGCAAATATATGCATTCTCTATATCTACAATATATACCCTTTAAGAAGCTGAAATTGCAAAGTATGTTTATTGTTATAGCTTGACTTTTTGTAATAGCTTGTGGTTCAGAAATTCTTAATTGTGTCTGTTTTCTGTGTCCTTGCTCATGAAGTACACATATGGAAAATTTCCTTTTCTACTAAAGTACAATGAAACAAAATAAAAAGGGGAAAAATGCCAGACTAAATAATAATAAAAAAAAAACACGCAAGTGTCCAAATGCTCTTTTGCCATTTCATAACTTTATTTCAAAGGATGCCAAACTGGCGGTTTGTACTGGTATATCTGGTAGGATTGTCAGAATGGTAAACATTTTTGAACCAATCCTAATAGCCTGATATATACAGTTACTGGTGTAATCTTTTCACAAGGATCTGTACAAAGCGTTGTTAAACAAATAAAAACAAAAACAAAAAAGCGCTTGCACCAATACCCAATTTAAGCTGGTTAGCCATATCCTAATAGAAGCCAAAAGAGTGATAGCCAGGCATTAAAGTTCCCCAAATTACCCTTTGCAACAGGTATAGCACTGGTGTTCTCAGATCATGTTTTATGTTTGTTTTTTTTCAGAGCTTACAACAATTGTGTCCATGCATAGTGCCCACAGTTTCTAACTGTCTCAGACTGCGTCTCTTCAGCATACTATCATTTCTTGCCTACCTTTATACAGCATACCTGCAGCCTTTGACTGCTTGCCTGCAGTGTGACTGCCTTTCTGCACAGCCTCCCAGCATCATGAATTCAGTCTTTGACTGCTTCCTCACAGCATACCTACAGTCTAACTGTCTCCCTGCGGTATTCCTAAAGTCTCTGACTGCATCTCTGCTGGATGTCTGCAGTCTGACTCAAAACTTTGTCTTGAAACTTATCAGTTGTAAAACAAGCTATACTGTATGTAAGAAATCTGCTTCTGAAAAATGTATTTTTTTTTTCTTTTTTCAATGACCAAAGTTTTACCACACATTCGAAAAAAGGAAATGGATTTTAAAATTCTTTGTAGGGAATAGATTTACACCATCGGTATTTCGGATAAGTAAATAACACTATAATATTTCATCTATTGTGACAATAATTTTAACTTTTTTAAAAACACTTAGTTTTCTTTATTACCAGTTACTACAAATATTTTTTTTTTCTACCATGCTAATAAATTCTATCACCCAGTTAGCAGCACATCATTCTTGCTACTTTATCTCCTTGAAGAGAAAAAAAGAGAAAAAAATACTGAGACAAAATTATTCCCAACAAGTACACCAACTGTTTTTACATGACCAGTTCCTTTGCATCCTATAAAAGAAAGGTGCAAAGCCTAGAGCTACCATTTCCCAGAATGACATGTCTTTATCTTCGTTTTCAGATGATCTTGGTGGCAGTGTTCTCAGAAACAGGATTCTTTGATTACTGTGCTGTTAAAGTAAGTAAAGACAACATTTTTATGGGGAGGGATAATTGTAATGCATTATATTGTATAGGTTATTAGCAGTTTGTGATTCTATTAAAGCAGTAGTTAACTCTTAAAACATACAAACAAAAAAAAAGTTCCCCTGCAGGTTAATGTCATAATGTGCTAGTATGCATCGCATACTAGCACATTTTGACGCCTACCTGCAATCAGATCCTTCCAGCAGCATGCTGACAGGGCTTCCATCTTCACCCAGTCTTTCTGGGTTTGCACGCTTCGGTCCTTTGAATTCCTGGGCTGCAATGACGTGCGCAAGAGTCACAATCGTGGCACAGTGCTCTGAATAGATGGCACACAGGTGTGCCTGTAGGGTGGGGGGGCAGGCGGATGCTTCCCTCCTCATTGGGTGCCACGTGTGGGTCACATAGGATGCCTACCCTAGGGTCGGTTCTTCTGCACTATGCTAGGCACTATCCTTGCCTGATGCCATGTTTTATCAAAAAAGAGGTCTAAAAGCATACCCGAAAGCCACACATTAGCACTAGGGTCAGTTTTCAATGCTAAGAAAGCATTCACGAAGGAATCTGAGCCAAAATTTATGTAGAACAAGTCTAAAATATCCTCAGCCTTCTCTGTGTTTGACAGAAGCAGAGAGAATATTCGGGGATCTTCTCTTTGGATTAAATCAATAAATTCCCTAGTGTCATTGAGTGGCCATTAATAAACGTGACCTGGTCCAGATGTAGCAGTCTATAGTCTATGTATAAGAGGTTGCAACCTATTAGCTAGGAGTTTATTGTATAACTATACCCGTAAAGGGGCAAAAAATGTGCAGGTGGTTTGCCTTGTTTAGGGATTGCAATAAGATCTTCTAGAGAATCTTTAGGGATAGGACCTGTAGTAGCTGCTAGATTTACTATTGCACATTAAGGAGATAAAATATTCACAAATGTTTTAAAACATTCATTGGTATACCCATCTAGGCCTGAGAATTTATAAAAAAAGATTGCAAAGTACCTCATCCAATTCTTTAGCAGTAAAGGGCTTATAAAGAAGCACTAATTTCTCAGGGAAGATCTTGAGAAGCTTAAATTAAATTGATTTGTGTACCTGTAGGGAGGACAGAAGTCAGTGAAAATATATTGAGTCATAAAACTTTGCTAAAAGAATTAGGGATTGGTAATTATACCCACAAGATGGTCAGATAAAGAAGAAATGTTGGATTTCACATGTTTGGATATGAACTATTCTCCTAAAAATGCTCCCACTTTTTTAGCTTGGGTGAAAAAAGCTAATTTTTTTTTTTTTTTGAGCAGATATTCATGTTGGTTTTGCACTATGGTAGTATCAATGGAACATTTATGACTGTTTTCAAGAACTTTTATTTGACATAAAGGTCTGACGTTTTACTGGATCTGGCTTTATGGGTGTTCCACAATAAACAAAACAATCAATATCTTGAATAGCGTCTGAAAAAAGAAAGACAATCATTGTTTCCTGTGGTCCTTGTATTGTGGGTTTATGAGCAAAACAGAATTAAGCCTCCACACAAGTATTTTTGATAAATGAAATGAGAAATATGTCTATGGAAATAAGCATGATACAGCCAACTTCTGCCTCTGATGCATGTTGAAAGGTGATTTTATAAAAAAGAATAGATAAATCGGATTCATTGTCACTAAAACATCTCCATGCATTATACAGATCCCCAGTTTCTAAAATCGAGGACATGGTAGATGAACATTTTATATGTTTTGTTAGAGGTGCCAAGGGAGACATTTACAACATTTCCACAGAGTATAAGATGGCCCGAGAGTACTATTAAATGTTTCAAAATAAGGCTTTTTAAAAAAAAAAGATTTTTGATGTATATTGGGAGCTTGTAGGTTAACTAAAGTGATGAGTGTCACGCCGTGTCTGGGATTTGATCCCAGGGCCTGGTGTTCATAGACTGTTTTCCTATGTCCTGAACCACCAGTGAACTGGTTTTATGTTAGCATCGTAGTTATGTTCTTTTTCTCTAGTGGGGATGTTTGCTCCACCCTGGGACCAGCTGTCAGCAGTCTTCTCATTAGTGTCCCTATATATTCCCACTTCCCCTTCCTGTCCGTGCCTTAGGATAGGTTCCTGTTTATGGATGCTCTTGCTTTTTGGTTACCTACTTGGCTCGTCTTGACTACGATTCCTGGATTATCCCTTGAACCTGGTTAACCTTGCTGCCGACCCTCCCTGGCTTGTTCTGACTACGTTACCTGGATTGTCCTTTTCCCTCCTGGGATCCTGTCTTCTGCCTACTAACCGTGAGTTGTTGCTGGGGGTTGTGGTTAGGCTATCTGCACCTTCCTTTGTGGTTCCTTATTTCCTGTCTGTGGGAGATCTCAGCCGTCCCTCCACCTGACACCGGGATAACAAGACTACCGGTCAGGAAAGCGGAGGGACGGTTGTAGTTTCCTGGCAGACCTGACATTATCCTAAGGCCAGATGGACCTCAGCGAGCTGGTGCAGGCAGTCTCTCTACAGGGTCAGATGTTGGGTGAGCAGGCTAATCATGTACAGTCATTGGAGGAGAAATTGGGTGCCATCGCTACTCTGTTATCTACTTTGGCCTCGGCACATGGTACTAGTCCTGCTACACCAAAAAATCTTGCGTCTGGGGTTGGGGAACCTGTAGTTGTGTCTAAATCTGTGGGCTCTCCCGCTCCAAAGATACCTCTCCCCGATAAGTATGATGGGAACCCCTTGGATTGCAGGGGATTTCTCAACCATTGCCGGTTGCATTTTAAAAATCAACCTTCTGTGTTTACCTCTACCCAAGCCAAGGTGACATTTATTATTTCCTTGCTTAAGGGTAGAGCTCTGTCCTGGGTGTCGCCTCTTCTTGAGAAAGATTCTCCTGTACTTACTGATTACCCCACGTTTATGCAAACCGTTGAGAGAATATTTGACGTTCCTGACAGAGTAAGGGCAGCTGAGGCCAGTATTCTTGACTTACACCAGGGTAAACGCACAGTAGCATCTTATGCAATAGAATTCCGCACACTTGCGGCAGATACTTCCTGGGATAATTGCGCCCTTAAGGCCGCCTTCCGCAGAGGTCTAGCGGAACGCATTAAGGACGAATTAACTTACCGTGAGATCCCAGTGGCATTGGAGGATTTCATCAATTTGTGTATCCTCGTGGATACTCGCTTCTCTGAACGCCAGTCTGAGAGGGAGCGTCAGAGACAATTTTTTCCTCCAACCGCCGGGTTTGAGGAAGAACCCATGGATGTAGGGGCTGTGCGTTTGTCTGATGATGAACGTACCAAACGCAGAACTCTAGGCCTCTGTCTATTTTGTGGTAAGCCGGGTCACTTCCTGCATTCTTGTCCGATGCGACTGAAAAAACTCCCGGGCTTAATGGGAGATCAAGGAGCCCCATTAGGCCACACTGTTTTGAAACCTCCTCTAGAGAGATTAGTAGTACCCGTATTATTATCTTGGAACAATAAGAGCTACTCCACCGTTGCCTTTGTTGATTCCGGTGCAAGTGGGGTATTTCTCGATGCAACGCTGGTTAAGAGTCTTCAGATTCCGACGGTTCCGAAAGATCCACCTCTGTGTGTAACTACTCTTGGCGGAGAACCTCTTGGTGATGGACTTATCTCTCTAGAGACCAAGCCCCTTTCCGTTCTAGTGGGGGCTCTGCATTCTGAAGAGCTATCATTTAATGTCATTCCGTCTCCTAAGTATCCTGTAATTCTTGGGTTCCCTTGGTTATGTAAACATAACCCATCTATTGACTGGTCCTCTGGTCAAATTTCTGCCTGGAGCACCTTTTGTCATGTTCACTGTATCCAAAAGTTTATACGTAATAAAGTGTCCATTCTTGGGGTCTCTACTGTCCCTGAACTACCGGAGGCTTATGCCGGGTTTACTGATGTATTTTCTGAAAAAGAAGCAGAGGGCCTCCCTCCACACCGCCCGTATGACTGTGCTATTGACTTGCTTCCTGGTTCTCCTCTTCCTAAGGGGAGAACCTATCCTCTTAACCTTGCGGAAACCAAGGCTATGGAGGAATACATTGAAGACAGTCTAAAAAAGGGTTTCATCCGGCCTTCCTCCTCTCCTGTGGGAGCAGGCTTCTTTTTCGTGGAGAAAAAGGATGGAGGACTTAGACCCTGCGTTGACTACAGATCTCTCAACCGTATTACTGTAAAGAATCGGTATCCGTTGCCCTTAATTACTGAGCTGTTTGACCGTGTCCAGGGGTCAAAGATCTTTACCAAATTGGATCTTCGGTCTGCATATAACCTCATTAGAATTAAAGCAGGAGATGAATGGAAGACAGCTTTTAATACCAGAAGGGGGCATTATGAGTGTCTTGTGATGCCTTTTGGGCTTTGCAATGCTCCCGCGGTATTTCAAGAGTTTGTGAATGATATTTTCAGGGATCTACTTGACTCTTTTGTTGTTGTCTATTTAGATGATATACTCATTCACTCTAAAGACTTAAAGCTTCACCGTGGCCATGTTTGCACTGTTCTCCAACGTTTAAGAGATCATAAGCTGTACGCCAAACCTTCCAAGTGCTCTTTTGAACAAACGGAAATACCTTTCTTAGGTTATATAATTTCTTCTAATGGATTCCAGATGGACTCCAAGAAACTCGATGCTATCTTACAATGGCCTAGACCTTCTACCTTAAAGGAAATACAGCGTTTTATTGGATTTTGTAACTACTACCGCAAATTCATCAAGAATTTCTCCAAAATTTTGGCTCCCATCACCGTCCTCACAAAAAAAGGGACCAAATGCTCTCAGTGGCCTCCTGAAGCTCTGGAGGCTTTCGACCTTCTCAAATCTGCTTTTTGCTCTGCTCCTGTTCTTCGCCATCCTCAGCCTTCGGCTCAATATTTCTTGGAAGTTGATGCCTCCGTAGTAGGGGCTGGAGCAGTATTATCCCAACGAGAACCCACTTCTAACAAGTTGCATCCGGTAGCCTTTTTCTCCAAGAAGTTCTCTGCTGCAGAACAAAAATATGACATAGGGAATAGAGAACTTTTAGCTATAAAATTAGCATTTTCCGAATGGAGACATCTTTTAGAAGGTACGGAACTTCCTGTTGTGGTTCAAACTGACCATAAGAACCTAATCTACTTAGAGAAGGCCCAAAGACTGAATCCCAGACAAGCCCGCTGGGCGTTATTCTTCACCCGATTCAACTTTGTAGTGACGTACATTCCTGGCACCAAGAACACCAAGGCCGATGCCCTGTCTCGGCAATTCCCTTGTGAGAATCTGCAAATACCTCCTGATCATATTGTTCCTCCGGAACGAATTATTGCACAACTGGATACTGCTTTACAAAGGAACTTGTTGGCCGCACAGTCTCGGGCACCTTCTAATCTCTCAGTTCCACCCAATACGTTGTTTGTTCCCCTAGAATTACGAAAAGAAGTGTTACAGTGGGCCCATGGCCAGATGGTATCCGGACACCCTGGTATCAACCAAACCTTCCTACGTTTGAAGTCCCTGGTTTGGTGGCCTACTTTAAAAAAGGATGTTATAGCCTTTGTTAGAGCCTGTTCGGTTTGTGCTGCCATCAAAATGCATCGTTCTGTTCCTCAAGGTCTACTTCAACCGTTACCTGTTCCTCGTGCTCCCTGGACTCATATCAGCATGGATTTTATCGTGGACTTGCCCACCTCCAGTGGAAATACCGTAATTTGGGTGATAGTGGACCGATTTTCAAAGTTGGCCCACTTCATTCCCATGCCCGCACTACCTTCTGCCCCAAGCCTGGCTTTATCCTTTATTGAGAATGTCATCCGCTTACACGGCATCCCTGTTGATATTGTTAGCGATAGAGGCCCTCAATTCATATCCTCGTTCTGGAGGGCCATTTGCAAACATCTGGGGATCAAGAATTCCCTGTCCTCTGGATACCATCCTCAATCTAATGGCCAGACAGAGAGGGTCAATCAAGATTTGGAGATCTACCTACGAGCTTATATCAATGCTGAACATGACAACTGGAGCGAGATGTTACCTCTAGCAGAACTAGCACACAATTCGCAGTGGCACTCTTCCCTTAGATGTTCCCCTTTCCAAGCTGCCTTTTGGGTATCAACCCAGGGTTCTCCCCTTCCAGTCTTCCTTGGTGGAGGTACCTGCGGCAGCCAACATGGTATCAAGATTGACTACGCACTGGAGAAACATAAGAAAGGTTCTGCTTCAGTCTGTACATAGATACAAGGGGTATGCAGATCGTCACAGAAAACCTGCACCCCGCTATCGTCTTAATCAGCTGGTTTGGTTGTCCACCAAGAACATGAAACTGCGACAACTTTCCTCCAAGTTAGGTCCTAGATTTATAGGACCTTTTCGCATTCTCTGTCAGGTCAACCCTGTGGCTTATAAACTACGCTTGCCCCTTCATCTTCGTATTCCCAATACATTTCATGTATCTTTGCTTAAGCCCTTTGTCAAGAATAGATTCTCTCTCCCCTCTAGACGTCCCTCTCCAGTCTCTGTGGATGACCATCAAGAGTATGAAGTTAGCAAAATTCTGGATTCCCGACATAGGGGTAGACAATTACAATATCTGGTGGACTGGAAGGGCTACTCCATTGCAGAGAGGACTTGGGTGCCTGCTCGTGATGTTCATGCCCCACGGCTGGTCAAGTCCTTCCACGACAGGCACCCATCCAAACCCAAATAGGTTTGGGGGCATCTTTGTGTGGGGGGTACTGTCACGCCGTGTCTGGGATTTGATCCCAGGGCCTGGTGTTCATAGACTGTTTTCCTATGTCCTGACCCACCAGTGAACTGGTTTTATGTTAGCATCGTAGTTATGTTCTTTTTCTCTAGTGGGGATGTTTGCTCCACCCTGGGACCAGCTGTCAGCAGTCTTCTCATTAGTGTCCCTATATATTCCCACTTCCCCTTCCTGTCCGTGCCTTAGGATAGGTTCCTGTTTATGGATGCTCTTGCTTTTTGGTTACCTACTTGGCTCGTCTTGACTACGATTCCTGGATTATCCCTTGAACCTGGTTAACCTTGCTGCCGACCCTCCCTGGCTTGTTCTGACTACGTTACCTGGATTGTCCTTTTCCCTCCTGGGATCCTGTCTTCTGCCTACTAACCGTGAGTTGTTGCTGGGGGTTGTGGTTAGGCTATCTGCACCTTCCTTTGTGGTTCCTTATTTCCTGTCTGTGGGAGATCTCAGCCGTCCCTCCACCTGACACCGGGATAACAAGACTACCGGTCAGGAAAGCGGAGGGACGGTTGTAGTTTCCTGGCAGACCTGACAATGAGATTGTCAACTGACTGGTAAAAATAATCTCCCAGTAGGGTCTGAGAAGAAAGAATAGAGGTGAAAGCCCAACATGTGTTTACAATCTCACCTTTTGGATTTTTTTTATCAGAATTGGCGGGAATTTTTTTTTGTAAAACCCCTATGTTACCATGTGGATGGTTGAGAGTGCTTGAAGTGTGTCTCTTGGACATACAGTATATCAGTATGTAGTGTTAATGCCTCTCTCCAAAAGGCAGAGCCTATGTATGAAAAATAAGTGCCTATATATTTTTTAAAACCAGTAATACATGGTCTCATTCTGTTCTACAAATGCTCAGTGGCTCTTTTTTGGCATTGTGTCTAAATTCAGAGTCACTGGAAGCCAATTTGCTGTCAGCCTAAAGATTTACTGCTGCTCGGGGGCTCTGGGTTTCAGCAAAAATGGCACTTTCCGGCAAGAAGAAACCAGAGCAATGCTGGAAACAATTTAGAGCACGCACTTCTTTTTCATAGCATAATAATAATTATTATTATTGAATGTATGTTCCTTGCTAAAGAACATTTTTTTTTCAAGTTATAGGTAAAGTTTAGTTTTAATCTGAGACATAAAACAGTTATGCAAAAATTGTAAGCTATCAAAAATCTAGTGGGGAGTGTAACCTGTCAAAAATAAATATAAACGACAACAGTAAATGAACAAAGTGAAATACCAGGTAGTAAGTTCTGCCATATGAGAAGGTTGAATCTGCATATGAGTAACAGACTTTTGTAAATCAAACTGAATATCTTTTATGATGCGTCTGGGGCTGGAAGTAATTTTAATACATTGCTAGATTCATGAATCTCGGACAAAACGGTGCAAGATAACAAAGTTTGTCTTTTACTTACAGGAGCCTTTGTATGAGGTTACTGTAATAATGAGAAATACAGGAAAAATAACAAACAGACCTCCACACACCTAAATGAGTTAAACTACAAAATTTAATAGCCTATAATGGAGGCAAAGTTGCATGAAAAAACACATCCTATATTCACCAAAATTATCCTATAAATACAACCAGAATGCACAAAGTAAAAACTGTACGATCACTGTAAAACTCCCCAATGTGGAGATAGCACAGCAGTCACACAGCTGGCAGACCTACTCCCTCCCCTAGTTGAAAGAACACCCCCTAAATAAACCTAATAAACCCTGTGAGTCACCTCCAGGACAAAAACCTCCCACAAATAATTCATAATGCAGGACAGTGTATACCTGAAACAGGTTAAAATCACTATCCTGCAATGGAAAAATCAGCCTGAGCTGGATAATAACCTCCCAGGAAACACCCAGCCGTCAATCAGTCTGTCAAAAAACGTGATAATAAGTATAATGCCTCCAATGAGATCAATGGAAGTCCAATAAACCAATAGATCGCCAGATCTAGGGGTATATGGTTATATAGTGTTCCTGACCGGATACTTGTGTGAAGGAAGGTTATTCCAAAGTTTTTAAGATACTACAGGAATGGTTTAGATAGCTGTATGAACCGTGGCAGATAATGCAAATTAGTCAGAATAATTCAGACACACTGTTGCGAATTCATAGAGTATGTGTATATGTAGCAGATCCCCAGTCAATGGGTTAATCTCTATAGCCATCCATAAATGATACACATAGCAAAGTCTCTTTCTTGTCCTATGAGCTGGTTGATAGTGTATAGGTCTGTCACTGTGCAAGTCACGATGAATCTATCTGTGTATATCAGGGATATGCAATTAGCGGTCCTCCAGCTGTTGCAAAACTACAAGTCCCATCATGCCTTTAGGTGTCATGCTTGTGGCTGTCAGTCTTGCTATGCCTCATGGGACTTGTAGTTCTGCAACAGCTGGAGGTCCGCTAATTGCATATCCCTGGTGTATATCATATGAGCACAGATTGCCACACGAGGGATGATTCCTCGATATTCAAGATGTATCAGTGTGAGACACTTATCCAAAACTTCACACTAACAGATCATGACAGCTATATATATGGTCACAATTCATGTAGTGTAACTACAATGAGCGTTCCTGCAGCCTGCAGTTAAATCCCACAACAGATGTTTTGAAAATGCGAGCAGTGGTGTAAGGTTACTCACGGAACCGCAGGGATCACCAAAAGGATACTGTAATAATGATGTGGCAGGCCTTTTAGCCAAATTTGGGAGAAGCAGGATCTGAGCGATCATCCTCTGCAGCCACCACTGAGTTCACTGTGTCTGCAGACAGACAGGCAGTGCTTCTCGGATCTGTGTTTCAGTGCCATCTTGGTTGTTTTCTGCATCAGGTTTGGGGAAGAAATCCTTCAGCTGGCATGGTGGCTTTTTCTTTTTTTTTCCTCGGTTATTGTCCTGATAAACAGGCTGTTCCAAAAGCACAGGTGGGCATGCGATTGCCTGTCATTGCGGGTTAATTTATGAAAGGTGGCCATGATTGTCAGCGGCTCAGACATTTCCTTCTCAAAACTTTAAAGCCCTGTACATGCGATCGGATTTCCGATAGATTTTTCCATCGGAAAACCGATGAAGCTGACTTTTATCAGTCTTACCTACACACCATCAGTCAAAAAACCGACCGTTCCAAGCACTGTGACGTAAAACACTTCGACAAGCCGAGAAAAATGAAGTTCAATGCTTCTGAGCATGTCGACTTGATTCTGAACATGCGTGGGTTTTTTGTCCGATGGAGGTTCCACACAGACGATTGGAATTTGCTATCGTTTTTTTTTCCATCGGATAAATTTAAAACATGGTCTATGGCGCATGTGCGGCACCGGACGAGATGGACGCCTGAGTGACTAGCTCCGCTCCTCCCGGGCTGAATTCGACTCTTGGAGGGCTATTAACACCTACGATCCTCGCTCTTTTAACACTCCTCGAGTCCTATTAGTGGTGCATGCCTTCAGCTAAGAAAAAAGGTAGGGGCTCTGCTCAAAAGTCACTTTCCCACTACCTTCTTCGCACGAGGGAACAGTACGGCATGGAACAAGATGGCGCCGGCGGCGGAGCACAATCTTCAGCTCCAGCCCCTTCTCCGGGTCCCTCAGAGGCCCACAACCGTGAGTACCCGACTGCGTTTTCAAAAGCAGACCTGGATGCCAGTCTGGAGGACATGTATACTAAGCTGGCCACGAAATTTCAAACCGAGCTCCATAAGACCTTGCAGACTCTGTCCTTGGAAATTACAGCATTCGGCATTAGGACAGACAAACTTGAGACCAAGCACGATGAACTTGCCCTTGCCTATAATGACCTTAGCCGCGAACATGACTCTCTGGCTACGGCTTTCTCGCAGATCCAGGCCCAGGTCGAGGATCTTGACAACCGCAATAGGCGCAATAACCTGCGTTTACGGGGTGTTACTGAAACGGAGACGAATCTCATCCCCACAGTTATCCGACTTTTCAAGTCCCTCCTGCCAGAATGTGATTCCGCGGCCTTTACCTGCGACAGGATCCACAGGGCTCTTAGGCCCAAACCGCCAGCAGATAAGCCTCCTAGGGACATTGTCCTCTGTATGAAAGACTTTCTGACTAAAGAGGAGATCCTGAGAGCCGCACAGAACCAGCCGCGGATTACCCTTGATGAACACATCATCCAGATTTACCCTGACATCTCCCCGGCCACCCTGGAGAGGCATCGGGGCCTAAAGCAGATCACCTCGGTTCTCCAGTCGGCTCGGATTCGCTATCGCTGGGGGTTCCCTTTCAAACTAGTGATCCCACACAATGGCTCCACATACACAGCCACCTCCCTGCTGGAGGGGCAGGAGGTTCTGGTCAAGTTGGGCCTTCTTGATCCCGAAGCAATCCGCCGCCCCCCTCTAACCCCTAGACCGTCTCCACTTTGGCGCACACCACCTCCTCGCCTGAACCGTAGGAGGATCAGATACAACGCTAGGGACCGAGGTCTAGACTGACACCTAGTTCGGCTGTGCTTGGCTGCACCCCCGTGCCTTCTGAAGCTGCCACAAGTTTTTTTCTTTGATCCCTGTTTGTTTTGCCCGGACACTTTGGAGTTCTCCCGCCAGATCCGCTGTATGAACTCCCCCACCAGCCACCAGTGTTTTTTTTCTGTTGCTCTCTTGATGACTGTTTTTTATGATAAGCTCCTCTCCTCCGGTAATTTTTCTGGAGAGAGGTCAGAAACTGCTCTTTGGTTGGGTTTGAGACGCATCTGTCTCGTAAGTCTGTTCTTTTTTTCAGGTTGTTCCTTTTTACCTGAACCATCTCACTTTTTCTGGCTCTCATTTTATTTTATTTATTTTGGATTCTATATTATTTTTTTATGTTTTACTTCTCTCAGGTCGGTGCTTTTCCCACATATGTATGTTCTACTACCTATATGACCTCATGGTTCTATTATCAATTTGGTTGCTCAATCTTTTAGTCTTGTTATGTAATCTCTGCTCTAATATGGGTTTGATTTGCTGCATGGGGGCGACCCCTACTGCTCCTGCACGGCACTGCGGGCTCCTGTGTAGTAAGCTTACTCTTGAGAATTTTGATGACACTGATCTGCGGATAGTCCTTTTCCTAAGGTCTAATGGTCTTTAGTTGCATATCACACAATGTAAAAGGCTTTAACTCCCCTATTAAATGGAAAAAGGCGTTCGCCTTCTATAAAAATTTAAATGCCAAAATCCTCTTGCTCCAAGAAACGCATTTTTCTCAAGCCTCTCACCCTAAGTTTTTCCATAGGCATTTTCCCCATTCCTTTTACATGCTTCACTCTACCAAGAGCAGGGGGGCAGCAATATTCCTACATGCCTCCCTCCCTATGGATATGAGGAAGGTATTGTCATGGATATGCAGTAGTGTTTGTCAGCTTACCTTCCTTCCCATGTGTTCATCTTAGAGGCCAGACTCTCTCTCACCTGGCTTCCTTTATAATCTCCTCCCAGCCTGACTCCACCCCAGGCCCTATCACAGAACACTATATTAACCTGTGCACTGCAAGCCTGCTTTGCTGATCAACGTGTTTTGTTAAGCATTGTGTGTTTGGGTTCCTGCCTGCCGTGTGCTACGTCTGTCTCTCTGTTACGATATTGGCTTGTCCCTGACTATCCCTGTCTGCTTGTGACCCTTGACCTTCGGCTTGTCCTTCGCTATTCTTGTATCCAGAGCTGCTGCTTCCCCTCTTTTCTCCTTCCCTACGAGGCGTGAGCTAGGAGACTCTAGGGGTTGCGACCTGGAACTAGCTGCAGCGTAACATCCTCACCACTAGAGGCTCTGGAGAAGACCTGCTGGGTCTTAGACTCCGCGCCCTGGGGAATCTTGGCTCTAGCTTCCTGTAGGATCCCGGTTGTGCTCCTCTGGTCCCGCTTTCCTCAACCACCTAGTTTCCTATCCGCAGCAGTCAGCCATAGGGTTCACTACCTTGTGGTGCACTCCTGACCCCCTACGGTGTGCATCTGTCATCTGGCCACAGGTGACCTGACAGGTATATACAGTAGGGACAAGGAAAGCAGGTTTGTCATAATACAAGGTATTTTGAATAATAGGGAACTAACTATTGCGAGTGTCTATGCCCCCAACGATTCTACTGCTTCGTTTTTTGTATCATTTTTTGAATGTCTCGCATTATACCAATCTCCACACATGATTGTAGGTGGGGATTTCAATTTGGTGGCTAACCCTGTACTGGATATGTGTTCGGTGGCCGCTTCCTCTAGGGTTTTTCCCAGATCTCTTACCAGAGGTATGCGGGATTGTCAACTGGTGGACTCCTGGAGGGCGCATAATATTGGAGCTAGGGAGTACACATTTTACTCCCACCCCCATAAGTTACACCAGACTTTATTATATTTTTGTCACTCCGATTGTCCTGGCCAACTCCACAACCGCCTCCATACACCCCTGTGTTTGGTCGGACCACCAAGTTACCTCTTTTGAGACTGAGTTCATTGGGTTAGCCCCTACCCCCTTCACCTGGCGCCTAAATGAGTCTCTTTTGTCAGATCTTGCTATTGAGTCTGAGGTATCACGGGCCATAGACCAATACTTTGACCTCATTGCCATCCCCGAGACGCCCATCCCGGTCGTCTGGACGGCCCATAAGGCTGTACTTAGGGGTAGACTCATTGGAATAGCCTCTGCCCGTAATAGGGAAAACAGACAGAGGATCCTTCAGCTCACATCTGATTTAGATATGTTATATAAACGTTCCTCTGCGCTAAACCAGGAGTCCACCAGGGGGTTGATCGATCAGAAATGCCTGGAACTAGACATTTTGCTTAACTCTAAGGCAGAGAAGGCTCTCAGATGGTCAAAGGCCAGATTTTTACTCCATAGTAATGCCTCGTCGACCATGTTTGCTGGACGACTGAACCAGTCTGCTAGGCCTACTCATGTGTATAAACTGATGACAGACTCTGGACTGACTACGTCACACCCTCAGGAGGTTCTTAAGATATTTAATCAATTCTATTCTACTCTTTTGGCACCCTCCCGATCTAGGCCCTCCGTTGAGGATGCTGCCTGGTTTGATTCAATCCCTCTTCCCTCACTCTCCCCTTCCCAAGTAGACAAGCTAAACTCGCCTATCTCGCAGGCTGAAGTCTTGAACGTTATCAAATCACTAAAATCCGGCTCGGCTCCCGGCCCTGTCGGTTTCTTGGCCATCTATTACAATAAATTCGCCCCTTCCTTATCCGGCAGACTGGTTCAGTTGTTTAATTCGGTCTTACAGGGAGGCTCTTTCCCGGCTGAGATGTTACTGGCGAACATGTCGCTCATTCCCAAACCAAACAAAAATCATACCCTCCCCCAGAACTATAGACCTATATCAGTTATCAATAATGATCTAAAGATATTTAGCAGGATCTTGGCTGATAGACTGGCATCCACCATCTCTTCCTTGATTTCCCCGTATCAGGCTGGTTTCATTCCCCATAGGCTCATTACTGATAACATCCGTTTAGCCACTAACATTATTCCGGATGCAAACTTGTTCGCTAAAAAATTGTTTCTGTTGAGCCTAGATATACAGAAGGCGTTCGTTAGTGCGTCTTGGAGCTACGTGTCCACCTTGTTACAATGCATGGGCTTTCAGGGGGAATTCCTCTATGCCTTCCAGGCTTTGTATAATGACCCTCAGACCCGGATCAAAATGCCAGGATGTAGTTTGGAATTTTTCACATTGGGCAGAGGCACAAGGCAGGGGTGCCCGCTTTCCCCTTTGATCTTTGCCCTGGCCCTGGAATCCCTGGCCGTGGAGCTTTTGAGGAACCCAGACATATCTGGGTATTGCAAGGGCTCTATAGATTATAAATTCTGCATGTATGCGGATGACATATTGATGTTTATCACCAACCCGTTGATCTCCTTGCCCAATCTTTTCCAGTCCCTGTCCAGATTTGCTGAGGTCTCGGGCCTCTCGGTGAATGTCTCTAAATCCCTGGCCCTCCCTAATAGGCTACTCTCAACCCGAGCTAGAACACCTCAAACATTCCTTCAGATTCTCATGGGCTGGCCAATCCCTCCCATATTTAGGGGTTAATTTTACAGGTGATTTTACCAAATTATTTGAGGCTAATTACCCCCCTATGATCTCTAAACTTAAACAACTACTTAAGCTTTGGTCCCCACTTCACATCGCCTTCCTGGGTAGGATAACCACACTTAAAATGACTGGCTTACCCAAATTACTTTACCTGTTCCGATCCTTGCCAATTGGGCTATCCAAATCCTATTTGCTCAAGATTCAAATCATCTTTAATAAATTTATATGGAAAAGTAGGCCCCCTAGATTTGCTAAGGCAAACCCTATACCGTTCGGTGAGGCAGGGGGGCTTGGGTGTCCCTCAGGTCTGGCTCTACTACTTGTCCAGCAGGTTTTCACAACAAGCTCAATGGAACATTCCTCACTCTAAAGTTCCTTGGGTCAAATTTGAACAGGATTCGATTTTTCCTGCTTATCTCCCGGGCATTATGTGGTCCTCTAACCCTTCACGTTCCCTGGGGCCCCCCAATAATAGCTTGGTGGCGACGAGCTTAAAGCTTTGGGATAGGTATAAGTTGAAATTCAACCTCATCTTGGGGTTCCCCTTGGGCACTTCCTATCTGGGAGACTCAAGATTTCCCCCGGCCTTCGCTCACCCGGAGGAGTTCCGACTCTGGACGAGCCTGGGGCTTGTCAGGTTAGAAGACTTCCTACAGGGAGAGAGATTTGTGTCATTCCCTAATATACTGACCAAACATCCGGCCCTTGTGGGCGAATTTTATCACAATCTCCAAATCGGCACTTCTTCCTGAGTTGCTATGCGGGCCCCCTTTCAGACTCTGGAACCTTCTACGAGAAGATTTGTCTTACAGCACCTAGACAAAAAGGCCTTATTTCAATTATTTATAGAGCTTTAGAGTCAGTTCTAGAGGGCCCTGTGCTCAAATATAGAGCCCAATGGGAGAGGGAGCTCAATCTTGCTGCGGAGGACTTAGACTGGACTGCTGGCTGGACCAACATGAGAAAATGCACGCTTTCTCTCACGATCTGAGAGACAGACATTAAATTGTTGACCCACTGGTATTTCACTCCTCTGCGCCTCAACAGGATATACCCACAGGTGTCGCCCTCTTGCTTTCGAGGATGCGATCTCCTGGGCTCCCTCTTTCATTTGTTCTGGGAATGTGACAAACTGCGTCCTACATGGGCTGCTGCTTTGGATCTGATTGATAATCTTTCAGGTGGGCATGTGGCTCTGACACACACTCAATGTCTCCTTTTTCAAAATGTGCCGGACACTCCTAAACCCGTTTTGAGATTGATCCATTCAGTCTGTTTAGCTGTACAGTGGGCTATAGCCCTATCCTGGAAAACTGGCTCAGTTCCCTTTTTCACTGGTTATATCCAGAATGGATCAAATGATGCTAGTCGAAAAAATACACCACATATTAAGGGATTCTATTCCTTTGTATGATGCTAAATGGAACCCTTGGTCCATTTTTAGACTTCAGCACTGACCTTTCATTTAATTTAATTTTTTTATTTTTTTTATTGTTTGTTTTTGCATGTTCTCCTTTATTTTATTCTCTATTTTATGACTTCTTTTTCTTTTCTTCTCTTTGTATTTTCTCTCTTACTGATTATTTCTCGACTGTTGAATTTCTGATCTTATAATCTTTATTGGGTACTTCTGACGTTGCTTTATTGCACTGTTATGCATAGCTAGATACCAACTGAATTATTCTGATCAACCCTTTTATATCGGTCTTGTACTCTGAGTTATATGTTTATATGTTGATCTGTTGGATATGAAAACTAGCTATGTAAATTTTCAATTTTTTTTCTTTACTTTGTATGTACATGGTATATCTATGCCCTGTTTCTAATAAAACTCTTTGAAAACTAAAACATGTTCTATTTTTAAACACCAATGGAAAAAAGACCGATGGGGCCCATACACGATCGGTTTGTCCGATGAAAAAAGTCCATTGGACTGTTTTTTATCAGTAAAACCTATCGTGTGTACACGGCTTTAGCCTTTTAAAAAGATCCACTCACTGCCATGTGTTTTTGTTTTTCTGCATTGGCACATGTCTTACATGGCAGTGCTCAGTTACCCATGCCCTTTTTTTTAAAATCAACAGCTTGCAAATTGAACTTGAAAAATGGCAAATAAGTAAGATTCAGCTTCCATAGGGGTTCAAGCACCGTGTTCTTGGTTTGCAGTTTCTCCTTTGTTTGGCAAACATTCGGTGAACCAAATTTTGCATGGTTTGATAGTCATGAAGAGTATTGCGCTTTTTTTTTTTTTTTTTTTTTTTCGTATGAACTCAAGAAAATACATTTTCATGGGTACTGCTTTAGGCACAATAAACATTTCTAAATGTTGCATATAAGACAGCAGATCTGAAATATTTGAGTTCAGGTTCACTTTAGGCTACAAAACTAGTATTTGTTTCCAATATAGAGCATTGCCAAAGTTAAATATGAAATAGGATCAAAACGCGAAGCAACAAGTTTTAAGGTTTACCCGTTCGCATTCTTTTTTTTACAAAAATAGTGAAACTTTGATTAGTTTCTTCTTTAGCAGCTGCCTTTCCTCTAAGGTTAGTATGTTTACCAGTATTTGGATGACTTGGGGTGTGTTGCTATGTTTGCAGAACTCTGATGCTTCCCAAAAAAACTGAGCGTTCACGTACAGTGTCAGATGCTTTAGGGTGCATAATGGATCAAGGTAGGGCAATATGCAGGAACCAATCAGTACTAGTGACTAGCTAAATGCCAAGCTTGCAGTAGTCTGGTCTTGCTAGCAGCAAAGGTAAGGACAGGCGGCAATCAGTACACTTATCTAGGGGAAAAAAGGTTAGGACAAGTAGTAATAAATAGCGTATCTGTAATGCAGGCAAAGTTCAGGGCAGGTTGCAATCTTTACCATAGCCATTATCCAGGGGAAGGGAGGTACAGGGGGCAATTGATGGCGTATCTGTTATCTAGGCAAAGGTCAGAGCATGAGGCAACTAATAATGTGTCAGCTACTCGGGCTAGGGTCAGGGGAAACCGAAACAGAGCTAAGGCTTGGGTCAGGACAGATGGGATAAATCAGAGGCTTGGCAAGGGTCAGAACACACAACATTCAAAGGCCAGGCTCTCGGTGCAGGAGCCAGGAAGCAAAATGCTATCATAAAACCAGAACCCTGGGCTTGTGATGATTAAAGTCCCACAGTACTGCCACATGTATCCAGTTCCATCTTGAACATCTGTAGGTAAAAAAAAAAAACTCCTTTTGACAATAAGTTAATTTATGAGATTGATCTTTACATTGCACACTTTCTAAGGTGAGACAATTAGCTAGCATACAATGAGAAATGGTTCAGATTTTGAGATGTTTTCTCTGTGGCTTTTAAATTGACAATTATTTGTTCCCAGCATGGCATGATTGGTTTTAAGAAACCAATTTTATTGTTGCAGCTTTATGCACATTATTAGTTTGAGTGTCTGAACCTGTTGCTTGCACGATGTGAAACAACATATAGATTTTTTTTTATAATATATTTTGACTGTGGTAATATAACACTGAAAAGGGAGTAAGGTGAACTATTTATCTGTTCCGTTTTGCTTTTTAGCTTACAAATCCACTTATACAATACTTTTCAAAACCTTTTGGTTACCACAAGATGTCTCTTAATATCTATGCATATTTATTCCTTTTTGTAGGCTTACCGGCTCTCTAAGGGAAGAGTGTGGCCCATGATAATAATTCTTTGTCTCATTGCTGCTATTCTCTCTGCATTCCTGGACAATGTCACCACCATGTTGCTTTTTACTCCAGTAACAATAAGGTACTCCTATATATACTTTGATCATTAAATAGTTAAATATACATATGTCAATGGTAATTGTATAAGGCAGCTTTATAATTTGCCTTGATATGACATTTTGTACAAAAATATTGCTTTCTTTTTTATTTTAGTTGTTGGAGTTGAGTGCTAATTTACGTAAACTGCAATTGACGTAATTTCATCCTATGAGTTATGCTCTTGAATATATATGAACCTTAAGGGTGTTGCGTTAGGATTGACCACATGCTTTTGGTAACACTGGCAGAACTACTAGCAAAGCAAGCCATCTAACTGCTATGGGGCATAAGGTGGGGGAGCCTGGTTAGAGCTTCAGGGATGAGACGCAGTGGGGCGAAGGAAGATCATCCATCTTTGCCAGCCCATTCCACCTATAAGTAGTTAAATTGAGCAGTGTGGCTCCATGCAGTCTTCCATCAGCTGTTAGTGGGTAAACTGGGACCCACTGTAACAGCTTAGACTTGATAAAAATAAATACTGGTCTCATGCTTCTTCAATAGGAAAACATTTAAACCTGGTGTTACTATAAAACATATTGCATCAGTAACAAAATATTGTGCAACAAAAATATAAAATACCAAAAAAAAATCCTAATCCTGAAAATCCTTATAGTCCATCTCAAGTGAGTTAATAACAAAATAACCTGGGCAACCTCACACATGATCAACTAAAAAGTGTACAAAAAGTAACCCAAATGATAAATATTAGTGCTAGCTTGCAGCTAATTGTACAAAAGTTGTATCACTTCACCCCACACAAAATGCAATGGCTAAAAATGTGCAGTGCTGCCCCCTGATAATTAGATCACTAAAAGTTTATAAATAAAAATAAATACATCAATATATCTGAATTGCATGCATCTTGTGATAAACACAAAAATTATTAAGTGCACAACCATATAAATGTGTAGTACAACAGCCAGTTGAAATCACATCCAAACCATATCCAAAAGTATAAAGTGCAAAACGATATAAATGTGAAGGCAAACGTTTGTCTAACTATCAGCACACTATATTCAGTCCCCATCCAAATGCAGAACATGGCAAGTAAGAATTCAGCGCATTTATGATGTACAAATCCAGCCACAGAGGGACAATGGAACAGCTTACCAATCGTTCAATGTACCTGATACTCCCAGCTAGCGCTATGATGTCATTTGGCAGGCGTGCCTCCTTCTGAATGCCTTGCTTTGCATTCCCTATTATGCACTGCCTCATTTCATTTGACATACTGTACATTTCTTAGTCTGTCCAACTGCACCACTTTGTTCCATTTGCTATGTTATATATTGCCTTTTCCACACCACCTCATTCCATATGAAATGGTGTGCATTCACTAGTCCACACCAACTTTAGTTTAAATGCCATGGTGTATGTGTGCTATTACACATTACTTCATTCTAAACACTGTTCACTTACCTCATTATCACCAGTGTGTCCACTTCAGTCCTTTTGTAACCTGCCATGGTACTTGGGGCGTTGTACAATGGTGCTTTTCATTTTTTTTAATTTTAAATGTTTTGCTATGGTGCCTTATTTCTAGTTACACCCCTGGCTAGTAATGTTAATTTTTGTCAAAATATGACTTTAATGTTTAATCCTCCTATTTTTTCCCCCCTCACTTTTAACATACGCCTTATCTCAGAACCTGTATAATAATGGATAGACACAGGATATCAATAAATAACGTACTTGGCTGTAATGAGAGTAATTTGCTAAATGTATATTAAAAACCATTTTTTTATTAGCATATTGACCAGAACGAACCTAACATGTCTTTCAAAGCATCAATATGGTTTCAAATATATCAGTCTTTTATAAGTAGGCTAAAAGTGCTTACGTAATACAGATCAGCAGGACACCTAAGGGTTGAATTATTTACTCGGTTAAGTTTTACTAAAACACTCCTTAAGCCCCGTACACACGGTCGGACTTTTGGCCAACAAACTTTATTTTGAGCAAGTTGGACCAACAATCTGACCGTGTGTACGCTCCATCGGACAAACTTTTTTTGCTTTTTTCTTGTTTTCATCGGACAAAAGTTGGGTCTGCAAACGGACAAACTTTTGCCCAACAAAAGTCAGATGGAGCAAAGTCCGACCGTGTGTACAGAAAACCATCGGACTTTTGTCTGATGGACAAAACAACTAATATTAAAATCAACCAACAATAGCAGAAGTTGACCAAAGGGTGGCGGTAAAGAGCAGAAAAAACACTTGATGTTGCAAAAAGTTTTGGGAAAGTTCGCAGAAAAGTCAGAGCGTGTGTATGCTATGGGTGTTCCCGACCAACTCCGTTCGGACAAAAAAACACGGAAAAGTCAGATGGAAGTCCGACCGTGTGTACGGGGCTTTATAGTCTGATTCCTGACATTTGCCCAAAGCCATTTTTTTTTTTTTTTTTTTTCAAGCAGTGTCCTTCATACTTTTACTAAAGGCACACCAACAGGCACAATTTTAATGAAGAGAATAAGCTTCGCATATAACAAAGAAAAAATGAATGAAAAAAATAAGCTTTTTGAAAGAATGAGCTACTTGCTAAAAATACTAAAGCAACATCTTAAAAATGTGAATTCCAAATATTAAAACCTAAATCAATGCAGCTCTGTTATCACTAATATATAATTAAATGCATTTTTAAATGCAAGCAGTGTAGGTTCCTGAATTTGTCCTGATATCAGGCTTATGAAGTCCTTGCACAGGGCTGGAGTGTGAAAGAATGCAATACAAGGAGCCAATCAGTTAATGTGGTGATGGGAAAATCAATGTGTCACAGCAGAGAAAAATGAGCTGATCACTGTGCCGTTTTATATATCACTGTCCAGTAAACAGTTGATGCATGTCCGGGATTACTTGGGCTCAGAGGAAGTGGGTTGAAAGATGCTGGCCATCAGACTGAGGAAATCCAGCAAGAAAAAAAGTACTGAAGGCAAAACTTCTGGATTGACAATATATATACTTTGTATCAGCGACAGCTGGTTTTGTTGGTTCATCATTTTAATGGGCTCCTCATTTTCATCTTATTTTTAGCTGGAGTTCTGATTTAATGTGAAGCTTGTAAGAATTTTAAATCAATTTGATCACATTTTCCAACTGCTATTTTATGATATACTGTATTGTTTTTTTACAAATATGAAAAATGAAGACATGAAAAAGGGTTCTCAGAGTGCTATGTGTAAAATTTAGAGGTAGCTTTGGTTGCATTTAAAAGCTCAGCTGACTAAAATCTTTAGCACATCTGTCTGATAAAGAATGAGCCCCTGCTCTGATGAGGTCTTTCTGCAAGCTTCTTTCCGCAAAGCTGAAAAGCATACAGTCGGAAAAAAAAAGACTCGAGTTTACACATGCTTGCTAGTTAGATTTCATAATATGTAATATTTCATATTTATCTGACTTGAAAGACGATCTTTTAATTTTTTATTTCTGATGATAATTAAAAGAAAAATATGTACCAGACCAATATACATTTCCTGTGCTTTGCCTACGCAGGGCAAAACAACAACTTGATTTGCTGTCTCTCCTCTGCAGATGCATATACTTAAAGTGGTATTAAACCCCAAAACAAAAAAAATATATACAAATAAATTTAAAGTGCTTGTAAACCCACTTAAAAAACAAAACAAAACAACCTGCAAGACAAAGGCATAATGAGCTAGTATGCATAGCATACTAGCTCATTATGAATTACTTGCCTTAGATCAAAGCTCTCGCAGCGGTCCTCGTACACTGCTCTGGCCAGCGACATCACTCCTGGAGTTACTTCCGGGGATCACAGGTTCCGGCGATGTTACTACCGCGCATGCGCACTGGAGCTGCCGGTAATGGCATACTAGCTGAAGCAAATGGCACGTACGTGCCATTGCTTCAGTGCGCATGTACCGATGACATTCCCTGTATCAGCATCTGCCGACATCTCCTAAACCGTGCAGGTTTAGGAGATATCCGGGATAGCTACAGGTAAGCCTTATTATAGGCTTACCTGTAGCAAAACCTGGTTGGAAAGGGTTTACAACCACTTTAATGCTGTATAACTTGACAAGTATTGTGCTCTGTGTCATTCTAATAATTAAAAAATTTAACTTTTTTTTTTTTCTCTACACTTTAATAATAATAGCTGATGCCTACCAATCCATAAACGTGATGGCTGCATTTTCTTAGTTTTTTTTACTATTTTTTTAAATTTATTTTTACACTGTGATCTGGCTGGTAATGCACTTCCTGTTTTATGGTGCCTTCATTCTGGATGGAGGAGAAATTGAGACACCTTTTGGAAAGCATCATTGTCAACCAGTGGTAAAGGAGTAGTGTTTTGTTGGATGCATTAACATATTTAGATGGACTTGCCTAAAGCTGACCACACACTAGTAAAATTTTGTTCAAATTTCTAATTGTTAGTGGGGGGTCAAATAGATGTTCATTTTTGGCCATAGTGATGAGAAATTTTGAAGATCCCGGATGGGAGATTATTCTCAGAAGAATGAACTTCTAACAGCATATGTAGTTTTCTTTTGAGTAATAACATTCATTTTCAATTTTGAAGTCATTTCAAATTACATTCTTTAAGTCATCAAATGTACGAATGTTAGTATGAATAGTCATATGAACGTTTGTTTTAAAATTTACTAGTGTATTGTGAAAGAGACTTCCAGCTAATAGTTTGAAAGCTAATTGGCTTCCTCATTCTGCATGGAAAAAACGAAGCTTAATCTAAGTGTAGTAGTATTATTATGTTCTTGTATAAGAAACATTTAGTGCATAATAAAAGACCCTTCAAATACTAGAAGAATATTAAGAATACATTCCAGTCAGGTATTCCATTCTCCAAAAATACCTTTCTGGATAGCTGTGAAATATAGATAACACAAAGTATGTGTCATTTTTAGATTTGGGGGAAGATTAGAATGCCTGTCAGGTTTTTATTGCTGTCTGTGGGGGGACATTCACCCTCTATTTGTCCAGGTGACCATTCTCACTGAAAATATAAAGAAAATCACACCTTTTTAGTAGTCACCAGAACAGATAGGGTGGGTGAGTCTTCCAATGGAGACACTAGTTTTGTTGACCACCCAGGGATTTCCCTGTTGTCCCTATGGAACATTAAGTGTCTGTTCCTCCCTCCATTCCATGCATTCCCAACATTCTCTCTTCTGGGAGATCCACCAATCACAGAAGGGTAAAGACCATACAGGGAACTCCTTAAGGAGTTATAGTGACATCTGCCTAAGAGCCCTTTTACACAACAGTAATTTATTATTTGAAGTAGTGGGTTTCTGTTGAGTCTGTAAAGGTTTTGATAGAA
Organism: Rana muscosa; assembly: GCA_029206835.1. Classification (NCBI taxonomy): domain Eukaryota; kingdom Metazoa; phylum Chordata; class Amphibia; order Anura; family Ranidae; genus Rana; species Rana muscosa. The sequence continues at coordinate 699,652,093 of CM055117.1, read as the reverse complement.
TTTACAATGTGATGCAAAATTTACTCTGGCATCATGTAAAATTTTCTGCAGTGTTTGAGTATAAAAGCATGGAGCTCCCGATTCCATGCAAATTTTTTCTATTGCGCCTCTGATTGACACCAATGGCACCCAAGCCACAGACTTTTTTCCATTGAGCGTGAGTTAAAAAAATAATGGCCCACCGTGGCTATTGGGCCACTTAAACCTCATTTAACATACTGAAAGTTATAAACAATTTGGTATTCACAATACTTTCAGCGTTATACTAGTCACAAACTTTACCGCTCCATATATACGGCTATTGAAAATGAATCGCTACCTTTTTGTTTTTCATACACTGATCAGCAGATAAAGTACCAAAATGTGTCTGCATAGGTTATATTCTTTGCTGTATAGCAAGTCTTGCTACAGTTGTTTATGGCTTATAAGTTTGTATCCTCCTAGGAATATCAATCCATAAAATGGAGATAAGTACTGTATTATAATGCATGCCACATTGATGAGAGAGTGGAGCCAAATATTATTTCCAGTTCCTGAGCCTGAAAACTGGTCAGAGATCAAAACTATTTTCTAGAAATGAGCAGTTATTTGGGAGAAAAAAAAAATATTCCTCAGCTAATGTTTTATCAACTTCCTGAAAATGTTTTAAAAAAAAAAAAAAAAAATCAGTGACCGTCCCACAAAATAACATAATTTGCCCCCCCCCCCCCCCCAAAAAAAAACTACACCTACAAAAATACAAATTGCACTGATTGAGTCTGGCCACGTGATCTCCATTAACATATCCGCTGCTAAACTAAACTTCCCTTGTTCATTTTGCTAGCAGACACTCTAGACTCATGTTTGATCCACGGACAACCAGATGAAAAAGGACTTGCATCTTTGTTACATCAGGCTATCTCCGATCTGTCATTTTAAGGTCTAGAAGAATGGAAAAGGACAGTCTTTTTTTTTTTCTTCTTCTGGATGGACTTGTAAGTAAGTGGATGTAAATGGTGCACATCTGTTTACATCTGCCTGCCCATAGGCTTACATGGAGTTTCTGATCAGGTCCACTTGAAAGTTGGACAGGCAGGCATGATCGGAAAGCCCATGTAAAATGACCGTCAGACTAAATTCACACAAGCCTCCTGCATTTAGGCTATTTAAAGGCAGAAAATATAAACCAGCTTTATGCTTCCCAAATCAAGCTTCAGTGTGTTTAAATGTATTTGCCTATATGCAATTAAGAGAAGTATGGCCAAAGCTTTTTTTCCTGTAAACACAGTTTGCTGTCAACAAGAAAAACTATCAATGTGATCAAATTAAGGAAATTGTGTTTAAATGTATAAACTCTGTTTAAATTCATGCCTGAAAGGCTAAGGAATGCATTATCCCACATGTAATACCAACGCAATGGTGGCAAAAAAAGTTGCATCAGGTTTTTTTCTGCTAGACAATACAAAACATGTTCTGATTGTGGACTATTAGCGGAAGAAATATGGAATCCCTAAAGAGTTTTAATCTAACTATCTGCAGTCAAAGGGACAAACTGGAGGAGATTGATACAGCACTATGCTGAAAAACAGGCACACAATCCCTTATCACAGGGTGACCAGTTCAGCTGCTCATGAATAAAAAATCAATTGATGTTAACCCCAATTTAACGCGACATGATGTGTTGACAGGCAGTTCCACCGATCAACCTCAGCCATTAATGGTAACTGGGCAAGTGTTTGGCTCATAGTTGTGGCCCATTAGCCTCTTTATGAACTGCAGTTTAGTACAAAAAACTGAAAATTGTATCATACTTACCAGTAATTTTTATTTTCCTGGTGCCTATTCATGGCAGCATACCTGTGATAGAGCTCCTCCTCGACTCCTCCTTCAGGACTAGTGAATAGCATAAATTAAAGGCATAGTCCCTCCCCCAATATTCTCTGTAATATAGAATACCGAGGGTGGGAGCGTATGCTGCCATGGATAGGCACCAGGAAAGGAAAGTTACTGGTAAGTATGATACAATTTTCCATTTTCCTGGTGCCTCCATGGCAGCATACCTGTGATAAATAACTAGCTGATACGGGTGGGATAATGCTTAACAATAAATGTTTAATTAGAAGAGGACATAGCAGCCTGAACTGCCCTTCTTTCGAACTCAACAGTCGTGAGCGCTCCTGGGTCAATATGGTAGTGTCTGAGGAACGTATGGTGAGAAGACCAGGTGGCGGCCCTGCACACCGTCTCCAACGAAACATTAGCCCTTGCTGCCCAGGAAGCTGAGACTGCCCTTGTAGAATGAACATTCACTCGGGATGGAGGCTCCATATTCTTCACCCTGTAGGCCTTCTGGATTAACTTTACAACCCAAGATGCCAGAGTTCTGATGGAAGCTTCTTTGCCCCTGTATCTACCGAACGGTACGATGAAAAGTCTCTCAGAATTTCTGAAGGGGCCGGTGGCTTCTAGGTAGGCCCTATCCCTAAAGAGATAAGTTCCGAGATCCTTCTGCCAGATGTAATAGCTAGCAGAAAGCTGTCTTTAGTGTCAGGTTCCATATTGTCACTTGTTCCACTGGAGCAAAGAAATGGTCAGATAGAACTTCAAGGACCGGGGACAGATCCCACTTAGTAAATATTCGTCTGACAGGTGGGCGAAACTTCAATACACCTCTGAGGAAAGTGACTACTAAAGGATCCGCCACCCATCTCTTATTTGTTGCAGCAGAGATTGCTGCTACCTGCACTTTGAGGGAGCTCAGACCAAGTCCCAGATCAAAGTCCTGTCTGAAGGAATCCTAGAACATGAGATGTAGAAGGAAGGATTGGATCAAATCCATTTCCGGAAGCAAATGACAAGAACTTGTCCCATATTCTTGAATATATGGCATTAGTTGCAGGATTCCTAGCTTTTAGAAGGGTTGATATGACTCCTGAGGAACACCCTAGGGACTCGAACCTTCGCCTCTCAACCTCCAGATTCAAAGATTCAACTTCTGAGGGTTTGGATGAACTAGACTGCCCTGCGACAGAAGTTGAGGGAAAGGAGGGATCTTGATTGGAGAGCCCACACTCAGGCGCATGGCTAGAGGAAACCAGTTCTCTTCGGCCAATACGGAAGTACTGCCACCACCTGGACCGACTCCCTGAGGAGCCTCAGGAGGAACTTGAATATTAATGGCCTCGGAGGAAAGGCATATGCCGTGGTGAACCTCCAGGGGCATGACAGGGCATCCACTGCCTCGGCTTGTGGATGTGGCAGCCGAGAGAAGAATCTGTCCAGTTTGGCGTTCTTGGGGGAGGAAAAACAGGTCTACCTGAGGGGGATCCCATATGGTTTCCCCGCAATGGGCTCCCCAGCCCTGTCCGCTTGCATCGGACGTAATTGTGATCCAAGGAAGGGAGCCCAGGTAACGAGGCTTGGAGAGGTTTTCCGGAACTGTCCACCAGTGAAGACTCCTGCTCATTTTTCCCGTCAACAGGATCGTCTGAGATGGTCGTTGTTTCTTCCACTGCGCCAAGAAACCAGTCTGGAAATACCTCAAGTGCCAATAGTCCCAAGGAACCATGGGTATACAGGAAGACATTGTGCCAATGAGGCTCAGGCATTGTGAAGCCGTCAGATACGGGCTCCGGATGACTTTAACCATTCTCTGAATGCCAATCCTTGCCTTCGGCGGTGGTAATGACACTGTCTCCTCCTGAGTGTCGAACATTGCGCCCAAGTAGATCTGCTGTGTTGGCGTTAGTTGACTCTTGTCGGAATTCACCCAGCCACCCTAGCTCTTTTAGGGTCTGCAGAAGAATTTCCCGGTGACGTACCAACTGATCCGGATTGCTTGCTAGGAGGAGGATATCGTCCAAGTGGTGATATATATCCTCAAGCCCCTCTCCCACAGGGGAACAAAAGCAGATCTTAGTATCTTGATGAACACCCTGGGAGAGGTGCACAGACCGAAAGGCAGGGCTTGAAACTGTAGGTGGGTCCGACCCATTGCAAATCTCAGGTATTTTTGAAATGCAGGTAGAATTGGAACGTGTAGGTACGCATCCTGCAGATCGACTGAAATCATCCAATCTGATGGCTAGACTGCCTGAATAATTTTCTGCAGGGAATCCATTTTGAAGCTTTCAGGGCGGATATACCGGTTGAGCCTCTTTAGGTCTATCACAGGCCTCCACCCACCTGTCCCTGAAATAGGGTGGAGTAGAAGCCTGCGAAGCGCTCTGCCAAGGGAACCGGAACAGCTGCCCCCTGAAGCTTGAGTGACGTTAGGAAGTTTTTTAGAGCTTGAGCCTTCAGTGGAGAGGATGGAATCTCTGTTCCTTTGGAAGAATTCCGAGGTGGGGGTTGAGAGAAAATTCCAAAAGTGCCCCCATTGAATTGCTGACAGAACCCAGGGGTGGTGGCAGCGGGTGGCCCAGACTGGGACAAAAAACTTTAGCCTGGCTCCCACCGGGAGTGCCTGGGTTACTCTGGCATCAAAAAGACTGCTTCTGCTCCTGTGGAGCCAGAAGGGCTTTCATCTTCCTGTTCAAAAAGGATCCCTGAGTACCTTTCCAAGGTCTTTTGTTGTCTCTGGTCTGTCTCGACTGCCTAAAATCCCTTGGGTTTGACTGGCGGACCCTAGAGGAACCACCTCTGAAACTTTGCATCCTTCTGTCCTGTGGAAGCATACCAGACTTCCCTCCTGACAGCCTGGAGATAGCTTTATCCATTTTGTCTCCGAATAGTGCTTTCCCATCAAACAAGATTTTGCACCAATTTTGTTTGGAGGATAAGTCAGCCGTCCAGGGTTTCAGCCACAAGGCCCTCTTTGCCATCACTGAATGCAACATGGATCTTGCCGAGCACCTGATCGTGTCAATGGCCGCTACCCCGACAAAGTCTGCCGACAATCTAAGCTCTTCCAAGGCCTTAATTATATCCTCAATGGGGACATCCTGACGCAAAGCCGTCTCAATATTATCTGTCCAAGATCTTATGGCATTTGATACTGATGTGAGGGCAATGGCTGGCTTACACGCTGCTCCCGCGGCTAAGTAGCTCCTCTTCAGCTCCAGGTCGATTCGCCTGTCTAGAGGGTCTTTGAAGGAAGCGGAATCCTCCACTGGCAAAGTTATATTTTTTGCGAGTCGCACCACCGACACGTCTACCACTCGCATGGAGTTTAGGGACTGCGTTCCCGACTCTGGTAAGGGATATAGTTTATTGAACCGGCCCAATGAAAGTTTTTTATCAGTCTTTGACCATTCGTTCTGAATGACTTTACTAATCTCGCTCATCAACTGGAAAATAACCTGATTCCTTTAGAGGAATAGGAAGTAGCTCGTAGACTCTTGGGGAGGCTATTCTGCGTCTTTCCAGGCGATTGCAGTTTTGACTGCCTGGATGAATGGCTTTACCAAGGAGAGACTGAAGCCAGAAGGTTCTCACTCCTCTGAAGAGTCCCCTGAAGAGTCTTCAGGTGGTGAATCTCTAGCTGGTCGGCCTGACGTACTGACTGCTGATGGACCAGGGAGATTAGGTTCTATATACTGAACCTGGGATATCTGCTGAAGTGGTTGAGCGGGGACCGAAGCCAAGAGCTCAGAGAAGGTGTCCTTCATTGTTCGCTTGAGCAGATCTACAGCGTGCTGATTTTCTAGCTTGCGGTTGGACGCATAGTCCGTAAAACAGTCCTTACAGACCACTCTGTCTGGTAATGGTGTAGCCCCACATGTCCAGCATTTCTTCTTTCTATAGGTCCTAGGAGAGGGGGACCGATCACGTCCTATGGATCTTGACCTCTCTGATCTACGACGTGAAGAATGGGACCTACGCCCTGATGAGCGGGACCCCTTGGTGTGGGTAGGGCTACGATGTAATGAACTCACGTTATACCAGTGAGCGCACTTTTTTATTTATTTTATTTTTATACTCGCGTATAGTTGGTCACATACCTAATAGAAGTGTGAGGATCTTTGATGCGAGATGAATGACTCATTGCGGAGTTGGGCACAAGGATCAGCTGCGGAATTATAGTAAGAAAGGGAAAAGAGCCAGGAGTTTTTGGCGTCATTTTTATATCGTCATCTTTTATTTTTTTTGAGAAAATAAAAGGTACCTACCACAGAGCAGCGTCAGAGAAACCTAGCAGGGCACAGCTGAGGAGACTCTGACATCCAGCCCTGAATCTGAACCTAAATAGGCTCAAGGTGGGTGGGCTAATCCCATAAACCACCATTGGGAATTGATTCTGGAAAAAAGTGCAAATCTAGCCTTCTTTCCAGAATCCAAGAGGGCCACCATTGAACCAAGTGACCGCACATGCGCAGAAGATCCAGCGTCGCCCAGTACAGAGAGCCGAGAAACTATGGCTATGTATAACTCCCGAATCGCTCATGCACAGACGGCGGCGAGGATGCCGCTCCGTGACACTCTCCTACCTGGCGGGATGTACAGAGCACCTGTAGCCCACCCGAACCCAGAAATAAGCACCACGATGTTGCACAGAGAGGCACCTGCCCTATCCAGCTACACAGTTTTAATTTTAGTTTTTTATTGAAATTTTTCATGTATACAAAAAACAGATACAAAAGATTGTCAGAGTATAAAATAGAGCATACAGCATGTAATAAAAGTGTATCAATCAAATCCCAGTACTGCCAACATACAATTATCATGGGATATTAGCCGTACAAAAGGAATTGAGCGAGTGAGTAAGTAGCCAGTGAATGGGCAAAACAAAATTAAACATCATATAACGCATGTAAGCAAAATTGTATTCACTGGGTCTGATGACAGAGAGACACCCAGGGCGCCCCCCCAGAAATCGAGGGCACCACGCAGGTATCGCACCGAGTGAGAGCACCAAAAAAAAAAAAAGGGGGGGGGGAAAGCACCATGGAATCTTCAAAGGGATTAGTGAACAAAACCTCTACATTCTAATTGTGGGATAAAGGTCAAGATAAAGTCTCCTCGCTGGAAGATAAGGAAGTGCCATTAGGATTGAGATCTGAGTGTTCCCAAATATCCCACACTTTCGAAAATTGAGGAAGAGTGTCGTGCACCATTGCAGTGAGGCGTTCCATTTTACAGATCAGTCCCAATAATTGAAGAACTTGTGGAAGTGTGGGCGGGGAAGAGGACAACCATTGTGAGGGTATCGCCCGTTTTGCTGCTAAAATGATATAAGTAGCCAATTTTTGGGTATGTTTGGAGACACCAGGGATCGGCAGGCCTAGAAGGAAATGAACCGGGTCTAATGGGGGGGTGACGTCTAACAACTGCTGTAGAAAGGTCTGGACAGAAGACCAAAATGGGCGAATCAAAGGACATTCCCAAAAAATGTGGAAATGAGAGCCAACGTCGCCCCGGCATCTCCAACATACGTGAGGAGTTGTGGGATCATATTTATGTAGTATGTCAGGTGTTCTATACCAAAAATATAAAATTTTGTATGCCGTCTCTCTTTGTTCTACACATCGTGAAGACCTGGAAATAGCCTCCCAAATCGTCCTCCATTGAGGAAGGGGGATGGGACGGCCTATTAATTGGGACCATTTGTACATGTATAGATGGGATGTGTCAGTAAGTGAGGCAGCGTCATGCAAATATTTGTAGATATCAGAAATGAGATGAGTCTGGTATGGTCCCTGAGCACATAAAAGTTCGAACGGGGTGGGTTTTTCAAGAGTCAGAGAAGCTGCTTTAGCAAAGTAATGTTTAATCTGGAAGTAGGAGTATAACAATTGTTTAGGGATCTGATATTTCCTCTGTAGATCGGCAAAGGGCAAAAGTGTACGAGTGAGGGGGTGTACAATGTTTCGGAGTTGAAAGATTCCAGCTTGTGTCCACGGAAGCATGCGAATATAAGATAGGCTATCAGGGATGTCAGGATTGAACAACACGTTTAGTAGCGGTGGACATGGGGATGCAAGAGAGAATTGGCGTGAACATTTTTTCCACACAGAGAGGGAGAACAACATTGGCCCTAGGCAAATACTTCGAAGTCGACCTATAGACGAATCCAGGTTAGCCCAGATCATAGCGCATGGATGTACTGGTCTAGTGACTCTCATTTCGATCTCTGCCCACACACTAGGCGCCATTCTGGAGGACCAAACAATGATTGGTTTGAGATGAGTGGCGTAATAATATTTAATGAGATCTGGGGCCCCCAACCCACCTCTCGCCCTAGGGGCCAGCACCACAGAGCCCGCAATCCTGTGAGCCCTATAGTGCCAGATAAAATTAAGAAATGCTCTTTGCGTAGCTTTAAGTTGGGACCTGGGAATGGGAATCGGGAGAGTGTCAAATAAGTATAAAAGTCTAGGCATAATAGACATCTTCAGGACATTAATGCGCCCCAAGAGAGAGATGGGATACATATCCCATTGCCGCAAGAGCCGATCAATGTCTCGGAAGAGCGGGGGGTAATTAGCCTGATATAAAGTGGAGTATGAAGAGGTTAAATTCACCCCCAAATACTTAAGGGAATCCGAGCACCAATGAAATGAATAATTTTGTGTGAGAGTTGTGAGTTCTGAGGGTGGAATGTGTATAGGTAGGGCTTCGGTTTTAGTGGTGTTAATTTTATAACCCGAGATAGAACTAAATTCGTTCAGTAGCGCTATGAGGTTTGGAAGAGAGGTATGGGGCCTAGTCAGAGTCAGCAGAATATCATCTGCAAACAGGGTTAATTTATACTCCTTCTGGCGAAGTAAGACCCCACGAATATCAGGATGGTTGCGAATAGCCGCGGCTAAGGGTTCAAGGCATAGGATGAAGAGTAGGGGGGATAATGGGCATCCTTGTCTGGTACCATTGCTCAATAAGAAGGATGACGACAGATAAGAGGATAATTGTACTTGGGATGAAGGACATGAGTATAGGGCGTGTAAGGCTGCAATAAAGGGACCTCCAAACCCATATTTGGAGAGGGTAGCAAACATAAACGGCCAGCTGAGCCGGTCAAAAGCCTTTTGTGCATCAAGGCTCAGTATCAGGGCTGGGCGGGACATTTTGTTCAATAGGTCTATTAGATCGATCGTGCGTCTCGTATTATCACCTGCGTGTCTGGTCCTCACAAAGCCTACCTGATCCTTGTGTATGAGTCTGGGAAGGAAATGGGACAATCGATTCGCCAATATTTTCGTAAATATCTTGTAATCAGAGTTAAGTAATGCAATGGGTCTATAGTTATCAGGGATGGAGGGGTCTTTACCCGGTTTTGGGATCACAGAAACATGGGCATGTAAAAAGTGTGGGTGTGGAATGGTACCTTTAAATAGTGAAGCATACAAGGAAAGCAAGTGAGGGCTTAGGATAGGTAAAAAGGTCTTATAATAGGAGTACGGTAGGCCATCAGGGCCAGGAGATTTCTGGGTGGGGAGATGTTTTATGACATCCTCCAATTCCTCGGGTGTAACTGTCGAGTTCAAGGAGGCTAAGTGTGCGGGTGAAAGTTTAGGTAGTTGTAGGGACTCGAAGAATGAATCAAATTTCTCTTGAGTAAATTCATACCTGGAATCCGTACGTAGGCAGTTGTACAATTGGTGATAAAATTCACCAAAGATTTTGGACATAGTGAGGGGGCAATATGTGGGTGTTCCATCCGTTTGCCTAAGAAAGTCAGGAGAGGTTTGAAAGGGGCGGGGTTTCAGCCTATTTACCAGCATTTTGTGAGGTTTATTTGAATATTCATAAAATTTTTGTTTGGACCATAAAAGAGCTTTGTCAATTTTATCCATTTTCAAGGCCTTAAGTCGATTCCGTAAGGAAACAACAGTCCGGAGCCAAGCCACCGTGGGGGGTGACAACAAGAGCCTCTCCGCCGAACGGAGTTCAGACATAATAGATGAATATTGAAATGCAGCATCTTTTTTTAGACGGGAACCTGTAGCAATGCAATGTCCCCGGAAGACGGCCTTATGCGCCTCCCACAAAGTGGAGGGCTCCGAGACTGAACCAGCATTAAGTTGAAAGTATTCAGTTAGGCTAGCAGCTAGGTGATCTTTAATGTCAGGGATACGGAGAAACGTCTCATTGAGTCTCCAATGACAGGTTTTAGGAGACACCGAAGAGAGGAGAATGTCAAGGTTTACAGACGAGTGGTCAGACCAAGATATGGGATTGATATCAGAGGATATTGTGGACGGCAGGAGAGGAGTAGAGATAAAAAAATGATCTAGTCTGGAGTAGAGTTTGTGGGAGTGTGAGTAGAACGTGTATTGTCTATGTGTAGGATGTTTAATCCTCCAAATATCTAAAAGATTTTTAGCTCTGATAAGCTTACGAAAGAATTTAGAAAGGCGATCAGGTCTGGCAGGGGAAGAGGATGGAAACAATATGTGTCTGTCTTTGCCAGGTGACATGGTAACATTAAAATCACCCCCAATGACCATGAAAGGTTGGGAGAAATTGTCTAGGATCTCAAACATAGAGGATACAAATTTGATCTGACCTGTATTGGGGGCATACACATTAACAATAGTAAGGGATTGATTGAGAAAGGAGCAGTCCAGAACAATAAATCTGCCATGGGGGTCCAGGTGGGTAGATTTAACTCGTAAAGGGCATGATCTATTAATCAAAATAGCTACGCCTGCCTTCCCGGATGGGTCAGATGCTATAAAGGACTTAGGAAAGTGTTTACTAGCGAATTTAAAGGATCCTCCAGTACGGAAATGAGTCTCCTGGATCAGGATTACATCTGCTCTAGAAGCTTTAAACTCTTTCAAAGCCAGCCATCTTTTTTGAATAGAGTTTAAACCTTTTAACATTGCATGTCAAAAATTTTAGAGCCCTAGCAATTCAGTCTGGAAAAAGACCAATAGACATAGCCTACAATATATAATGGATGAAAAATACCATGGTGCATTGTGGATATAAAAAAAATAATAAAATATCACAGATACAAATAAAACATTGGTAGCATTGCAGTGGGGACGTCTTAAGGCTATCTGAGACAGTAACCGCAGGTCAAAAAAAGGACCTGATAGAAAAAAATAGATGTAGAAACAAAAACAAAAAAAACAAAACAAAAAAAAAAGGTCAACTTCTACCAAATAGAAACCTGGAAGGCCGATTGCCTCCAGGAAACCCAGGACCAAGCCTTGGGTCATTAAGAGGAGCACGAGAGCCCCCAGACATGGAGACGGGAAAACCCCCGCCACCTCCCAGAGCAAAGAGTCCTGGAGTATAAAACTGAGGGAGTAGATATATATAACCGATAAACCAGGGTGGCTGTGGAGCGAGAAGCCACGTATCCCCCGGGCCAGGGGATGCAAAAAACCCCGCTAAAGGGGCCAATGGCCACTCAAAAAACACCAACAAATAACATAGAAAAAACAACAACTGGAGGCCAATTAAATTTTGGTATACAGAACCTCAGACATTTTTAAAAGGAAGTTCAGGTTGGTAATCTTGAAGCATGACGCCTCTGGGGCGCAAGATTGGACTTGGATGGTTTCTGGCGTACCGGGGTCCAAATGCGATTTGGAGCCGTCAACGGTTTAGGAGTAACAGGAAGCGGTGTTGGATCTTCATCAGGAAGAGGGGGTATGCCCAGGTTGCGTAAAAAGGTGTCGCTCTCTTGAAGATCACGGAGAGAATATTGTACGCCATCTCGAGATGCAGAAAGGCGGAAGGGGAACCCCCAACGATATACGACTTTATGAGATTGGAGATGTAGCGTCAGCGGGCGCAGGTTCCTTCTTCTAGCTAGAGTAATCGGGGAGAGGTCACTAAAGATTTGGATCTTGGATCCTTTGAACTCGATTCTGGATTGATTACGGGTTGCAGTGGTTAGAGCTTCTTTACTATCGTAGTAATGAAATCTGACAATCACATCTCTTGGGTTAGCGCCAGCCGGGGGTTTAGGGCCTAGTGATCTGTGAGCTCTGTCCAAGCGCCAGTCTATATCAGGGATGTTTGGAGCAAGTACATTAAATAGACTTAGAAGGTAGGAGCGGAGGTCTCTGTCTTCAACAGCTTCCGGGATACCTCTGATTCTCAAGTTTTGCCTGCGTTCCCTGTTTTCTAGGTCTTCTTGTTGGGCTTGGAGCTGAGTAACTGTGTTTTTTATGGCAGCATTATCTTCCTCAAGCACCTGTACATATTGAACCATCTCATCGAATTTGTATTCTAGGGAATCAGTGCGCTCTCCAAGCTGGCTAATTTCCCCCCGTAATTCCTTCGCTAACTTCCCGACTTCCTGTGTGATGTTATGGGTAATAGCCTGGAGTAGGGACTGTAATTTGGCATCTAAAACTTCTTCTGTCAGCGGGGGGGATGGCCCCGGTACAGGGGTGGGGAGAATGGCAAAGAAAGTACCTGTGTCTACGTCTGATTGCTCCAGTCCGGTTTGTGCGCCGTCATCAATATTTGAGGCTGTGGATGTAGGCTTATTCAGGAAGCGGTCCATCGTGGTTGAAGTCTGAGATCTGAAGACCGTGGTGTAGTTGTGTCGTTGGTCTCCAATTTTGCCCATGGGGCACGTGGCCATCGCGTGGAACTGAGAAGACGACTCCCGTAGAAATCAAAGCCGTTGAACGTTTAGTGGGAGTCACAGGGAGGCGGCGGGGGTCTCACACGTCCGCCACGGCTAGAAGCCGTGCATGCGCCTTCCAACAAAACTCATGTCAAGTGAGTATCCGGTGGGTAAATTTTGTGTCAAGTATATGTCCACAACCGGTCTGCCGCGTACGTTTAACAGGGGGGGGGTGGCCCTCTGGATGTAGCAAAATGGTCTTTATGAATTTGTCACGATCAAAGTCTACTAGACAAGTTTGCAGTGGGAGTGTTGCGGGGATTGGGGACAGGCAGCTTTTCGCGTGTTGAGGGGGGGTGGCCAGCCGTCAATGAACAATTGTAGTAATAGGTAGGGATGAGCTTCGTGTTCGAGTCGAACATACGTTCGACTCGAACATCGGCTGTTCGATCGTTCGACGAAGATCGAACGATTTGGGCCGTTCGCGCCAAATTCGAGTGACGCGAACGGCCCACAATGCACTACGCCATCGCAGTGTCATCCAGGCGCTGTGATTGGCCAAGCATGCACTGTGACCCCGCATGCTTGGCCAATCACAGCGCCGGCAGCGAGGAGAGCAATGATTGGCCACAGGCAGGATGCCTGTGGCCAATTATTGCTGAGGGGGTTTAGTACACGCCCCACACTATAAAAGGCCGCCAGCACGGCGGCCTAGTGTAGTGTGTTCCGGAGCAGGGATAGAGCAGCATAGGCAGGGACAGTGACTTTTATTTCTTTCTTGCTTAACCTGGATTCCTTTAGTTTAGGGAAAGAGAAGGATAGGTAGGGAGAGTGTCAGTGTGTTTTGTGCTTGTGCTATATTGTGCTTAAAAAAAACATTTTTTCTAGGGACAGAAAACTGTAGGTAGGGAGAGTGTGTCAGTTTCTTTCACTGTCAAAGTCCTTGTTTCCAGGGACCTGGAAGGACAGTGAGTGAATTCTCCTTGTGCTATATTGTGCTTAAAAAAAACATTTTTTCTAGGGACAGAAAACTGTAGGTAGGGAGAGTGTGTCAGTTTCTTTCACTGTCAAAGTCCTTGTTTCCAGGGACCTGGAAGGACAGTGAGGTAATTCTCCTTGTGCTAAATTGTGCTTAAAAAAAACATTTTTTCTAGGGACAGAAAACTGTAGGTAGGGAGAGTGTGTCAGTTTCTTTCACTGTCAAAGTCCTTGTTTCCAGGGACCTGGAAGGACAGTGAGGTAATTCTCCTTGTGCTAAATTGTGCTTAAAAAAAACATTTTTTCTAGGGACAGAAAACTGTAGGTAGGGAGAGTGTGTCAGTTTCTTTCACTGTCAAAGTCCTTGTTTCCAGGGACCTGGAAGGACAGTGAGGTAATTCTCCTTGTGCTAAATTGTGCTTAAAAAAAACATTTTTTCTAGGGACAGAAAACTGTAGGTAGGGAGAGTGTGTCAGTTTCTTTCACTGCCAAAGTCCTTGTTTCCAGGGACCTGGAAGGACAGTGAGGTAATTCTCCTTGTGCTAAATTGTGCTTAAAAAAAACATTTTTTCTAGGGACAGAAAACTGTAGGTAGGGAGAGTGTGTCAGTTTCTTTCACTGTCAAAGTCCTTGTTTCCAGGGACCTGGAAGGACAGTGAGGTAATTCTCCTTGTGCTAAATTGTGCTTAAAAAAAACATTTTTTCTAGGGACAGAAAACTGTAGGTAGGGAGAGTGTGTCAGTTTCTTTCACTGTCAAAGTCCTTGTTTCCAGGGACCTGGAAGGACAGTGAGGTAATTCTCCTTGTGCTAAATTGTGCTTAAAAAAAACATTTTTTCTAGGGACAGAAAACTGTAGGTAGGGAGAGTGTGTCAGTTTCTTTCACTGTCAAAGTCCTTGTTTCCAGGGACCTGGAAGGACAGTGAGTGAATTCTCCTTGTGCTATATTGTGCTTAAAAAAAACATTTTTTCTAGGGACAGAAAACTGTAGGTAGGGAGAGTGTGTCAGTTTCTTTCACTGTCAAAGTCCTTGTTTCCAGGGACCTGGAAGGACAGTGAGGTAATTCTCCTTGTGCTAAATTGTGCTTAAAAAAAACATTTTTTCTAGGGACAGAAAACTGTAGGTAGGGACTAGAGTGTGTCAGTTTCTTTCACTGTCAAAGTCCTTGTTTCAAGGGACAGAGAAGGACACCTGAAGGTAGCCCTTATTGCTTTTTTCCCATCTCCCTGCAGGCCATCTATTAGAATGTCTGGAAGGCAAACAAGGAGAGGCAGACAGTCAGGAGGCAATAAAAGAGGGCAAGCAGGCTCTGTGTCTGGGGGCAACAGTGCTGGTCGTGGACGCGGTGCATTGTCATCAGCACATGGCCATGGGACACGCTTGTCCTTCTTTTCGGCAGCTGGACATGTTGAGCCACATCATGCCGAAGACTTGGTAGAGTGGATGACCAAGCCCTCCTCCTCCTCCTCATCCTCTCTCACCCAGGCTCAGGGTACTGGAAAAGCAGCTGCCAAAGCGTCCTCTTCCCTGGTATCAATGTCAGACTCATCATCAGTCACTCCTTCCCTAGACCCACCATGTCCTCCTCCTGAGGAGTCCCCCGAACTGTTTCAGCACAGTGTTGGGTACATGCTCCAGGAGGATGCCCAGCGTTTCGAAGGGTCTGATGATGAAACCCAGCTAGAGGAAGGCAGTAGCGTGAGAGCAGACAGAGGGGATGCTCAAGAAGGACACCAATCTGGCAGTCATGTTCCAGCAGCTGCAGCATACTGCCAGATTGCCTCCAGTGATGAGGAGGGAGGTGATGATGAGGTCACTGACTCCACGTGGGTGCCTAATAGGAGAGAGGAGGAGGAGGAGGATGAGGAGGAGGCACATCTCCAACGAGGCAGGATGCCCTTTGGTGGCCAGCGTAAGGGCAGTACACCAACGGAATCACACCGCAGAGCTCCGCCTGTGCAGGGCGCTGCCTCTGCCCGTCATTCAAAAAGTTCTTTGGTGTGGGCCTTTTTTGAGGCTAGTGCATCAGATCGCACAGCTGCTGTTTGCAACATATGTCTCAAGCGTATATCGCGTGGCCAAAACATCAGCCGCTTGGGTACCACATGCCTGACCAGACATATGTTGACCTGCCATGCAGCTCGTTGGCAAGCCTACCTCAAAGACCCACACCAAAGAACAAAGCGGACCTCTCCTTGCACCGCATCAGCTGGGATCTCCAACCCCACTATAACTTCAGTCCTCTCTGAAACATGCACTGAGAGGAATGAAGGTGTAGAATTAGGTGTGTCACAGCCAAGTACTTGCGGCCACTCTGCTAGCAGTACACCGACGTCCGATTCTAGCAGGCAAATTTCCCTGCCCCAGCTGCTGGACCGTCAAAAGAAGTTCACTCCCAGCCATCCACATGCCCAGCGGTTGAATGCTAGCTTGGCTAAATTGCTAGCGCTTCAACTGCTGCCTTTTCAGTTGGTAGACTCGGCCCCCTTCCGTGAGTTTGTGCAATGTGCGGTTCCTCAGTGGCAGGTTCCCAAACGCCACTTTTTCTCACGGAAGGCTATTCCGGCTCTCTACCGGCATGTGGAAGGCAATGTCTTGGCCTCGCTGGACAGGGCGGTCAGCGGTAAGGTGCATATTACCGCTGACTCATGGTCCAGCAGGCATGGACAGGGACGTTACCTTTCTTTCACGGCCCATTGGGTCACTCTTTTGGCAGCTGGGAAGGATGCAGGACAAGGTGCAGTAGTGTTGGAGGTTGTCCCACCGCCACGCCTCCAAAATGCTACTACTGGTTGTGACACACCTCTCTCCTCCACCCCCTCCTCTTCTTCTTCCTCCATGGCCTCTTCCTGTGGTTTGTCCTATGAACCAGCGGTGCTCCGTAGCCGTTCACGGGGCTACGCAAGTACGCAGGCAAAAAGATGCCATGCCGTGCTTGCGCTGGTGTGTTTGGGGGACAGAAGCCACACTGGGGCAGAGGTCCTGTCTGCTCTGCAGGGCCAGGCCGAGAGGTGGTTGACGCCACGCCAGCTTAAGCCAGGAATGGTGGTTTGCGACAATGGCACCAACCTCCTCTCCGCCCTCCGACAGGGACAACTGACCCATGTGCCCTGTGTGGCTCACGTCCTTAACCTGGTGGTGCAGCGGTTCTTGGGCAGGTACCCGGGCTTACAGGATGTCCTGAGGCAGGCCAGGAAAGTCTGTGTGCATTTCCGCAGATCTTATAATGCCAGTGCTCGCCTGGCTGAGCTGCAAAAGGAGTTGAACCTGCCCAAGAACCGCCTTATATGTGACATGCCCACCAGGTGGAACTCAACGTTGGCCATGCTGCAGCGGCTGCACACGCAGCAGAGGGCCATCAATGAGTACCTGTGCGACTACGGCACCAGGACAGGGTCAGGGGAGCTTGGTTTTTTTTCTCCACGCCAGTGGGGCATGATCAGGGATGCATGCACTGTCCTGGCACCATTTGAGGAGGCCACGAGGATGGTGAGCAGTGACAGTGCATGCATCAGTGACACTGTACCTCTTGTCCACCTGTTGGAGCACACGCTGCGTGGAATAATGGACAGGGCACTTGAGGCAGAACAGAGGCAGGAAGAGGAGGACTTCCTTGCCTCTCAAGGCCCCCTTTACCCAGACAGTGTTCCTTCTGTCCCACCCATCGCACAGGAAGAGGAGGAGGAGGAGGAGGAGGAGGAGGAGGATTGTGTCAGCATGGAGGTGGAGGCTGGCACTCAGCATCATCAGCAGCAGTCTTTTAGGGATGATTTACAGTCCCAAGAAACCAGTGGACTTGTACGTGGCTGGGAGGAGGTGGCTGCGGATCATGTCGTCCTTAGTGACCCAGAGGACTCCGGAGCGAATGCCTCAGCAAACCTACGCTGCATGGCCTCCCTGATCCTGCAAAGTCTGCGGAAGGATCCTCGTATTCTTCGGATCAAGGAGAGGGACCATTACTGGCTGGCCACTCTCCTTGATCCACGGTACAAGGGTAAGGTTGCGGACCTTATGTTACCGTCGCAGAGGGAGCAGAGGATGAGACAACTCCGGGAGGCCTTGCAGAAAGGTCTGTGCAACGCGTTCCCAGAGACTGGGAGGTTACAAACTCCTGGTCCTGGACAACGAGTTGCTGAGGCTTCGGCCAGTCAAAGAAGGAGCGGTGGGGAAGGTGGCCGTCTGACCGATGCGTTCAGACAATTCTTTAGTCCGCAGCCCCAAAGTATGATCGGTTCCAGCAACCATCGCCAGCGTCTGATAAACATGGTGCAGGAATATCTAGGGGCAAGGTCAGACTTGGACACCTTCCCCACCGAAAATCCTCTGGCTTACTGGGTCTTGAGGATGGATCACTGGCCAGAGCTTGCACAGTATGCAATTGAGCTACTGGCCTGTCCTGCATCCAGCGTTCTTTCGGAACGCACATTCAGTGCTGCTGGAGGATTTGTCACGGATCACAGGGTGCGCCTGTCCACCGACTCGGTTGATCGACTGACTTTCATCAAGATGAACCAGTCTTGGATCACCACCAGCTACCACACACCTGATGCTGATATAACAGACTAATTGATTTTAACATGTCACATCCCTTCAAGACTGATGCTGATGCTGAGTGCCTGTGCTGTTATGTTGACTGGCTATCCTCCTCCTCCGAGTCCTCAATGATACGATTGATGATGATAGCTTGGAAGATCATTTTTGTTTATGGGTGCCGCCACCAGTGGCTAAGGCCCAATTTTTCAGCCCCTGTTTTACAGGGGCGTGTAATTACAATTTTTTTAGCAATAATTTGCCATAGGGCTCATTGCTGTGCTCCAAGTACAGTATCTGTGAGGGGTTGGAGTGTTGTGGCACCAGTGCCTAAGGCCCAATTTTTCAGCCCCTGTTTAACAGGGGCGTGTCATTACAATTTTTGAAGCAATACTTTGCAACAGGGCTCATTGCTGTGCTCCAAGTACAGTATCTGTGAGGGGTTGTAGTGTTGTGCCACCAGTGCCTAAGGCCCAATTTTTCAGCCCCTGTTCAACAGGGGCATGCAATTACAATTCTTGATCTAATAATTCACAGCAGGGTCCATTGCTGCACCCACCAAGAGTAACTCTGAGGGCTTACAGTCTTGTGGCAACGCCACCACCACCACGAAAGGCCCAATTTTTCAGCCCCTGTTCAAAAGGGGCATGTAATTACAATTCTTGATCTAATAATTCACAGCAGGGCCCATTGCTGCACCCACCAAGAGTAACTGTCAGGGCTTACAGTGTTGTGGCACCAGCACCACCATCAAAGCCCCAATTTTTACTACCACTGTTCAACAATTATATGTAATTAAAATTCCTGATATAATAGTTGACAGCAGGGCGTTCCAGCACCAACCAAGAGTAACTGAGTGCTTACAGTGTTGTGCCAACACCAACAACTAAGGGGCCTATTTCTGCAGAGTATATACGGCAGGTCCCTACTTTCAAACATCCAACTTACAAACGACTCCTACTTGCAAACGAAAGAAGACAACAGGAAGTGAGAGGAAATCTACCCCTAGAAAGGAAAATTCTCTCCTGTAAGAATAAATATGGGAGAAAGGGGTCTCATCTGTACTGATGCTTTATCAGCAATCCTTGTTTCAAGAAAAACACCACATTTCAAAAACAGTTGTCATTGGGACGGAAAGTGAGGTGAAATGTTCTGAACAGGGGCACAGACAGCAAAACAAATGTTACAGGGGTGATAACCCTTACCTATGTTTCCCAAAAAGTTTAAAAATAGATTTTTGGGCTGGAGCTACACTTGAACAATGTACCTGTTCAAAATTACAAACAGATTCTACATAAGAACAAACCTACAGTCCCTGTCTTGTATGCACCGCCTGTATACGGCTGTTCAGAGTATATAGGGCCTTTTTTATTTTATGTGCGGGGTTCCCCTTAATATCCATACAAGACCCAAAGGGGCTGGTAATGGGCTGGGGTAGGGGGGGGTCATGGGGTAGCTATGCCATTTTTCTTAAAGAATTTCATCCATATTACCGGGACCAGACATTACATTAAAGCCGCAAGCAGTTTTAAATGGCTTTTTTTTCCTTTAGAAGTGTCATTTTGTGCAGGGACAGTTCTAAACACGGGAAACACGTGGCACTTCACAGGCATACTTTAGACACCCCCCAGGTACGATATTTAAAGGAATATTTGACTTTTTTTTTTCACTTTATGCATCATTAAAATGACTGCTCCCGAAAAACGACCGTTTTTAAAACTTCTTTTTGCATTGATACATGTCCCCTGGTGCACAACCCGGGTTCCCAAACCCTATTTATGACAATAACATGCATAATAGTTGTTATAATTAGCACTTTAGAATTCGAACGTTCGCATCCATTGTATTTAATAGGGTTCTAATGTTCGTTCGAACTTTCGGTCCGTTCGCGGGTTCTGGTGCGAACCGAACCCGGGGGTGTTCGGCTCATCACTAGTAATAGGCCTCCGGAATCCCTCCCTCTACAGCCTCTGTCTAACGTAGGAAGAAACCGTTCAACCCCAGGGGCATGGGTCCAGGGGCAGGAGTAGGAGATGACCGGGGGTTTGATAAAGCACAGTACCTGACAGGGGAGGGCTCCGTATGCCTCAAGGTGTCTTTATATCAGGTCTTCAGAGGTCCTCCTGTGGCCTTCTACAAGTGGAGACAAGGGGGGATGGTGTCAGCTGCCGGATGGGTGTAGTGGGAGCAGCAAGATGGCCGCCGACTACCAGAGGTAGGCCAAAGCCGCGGACTTTCCCAGAGCCAGCCGCCGCGGACCCGTGGGACCGAACTTTCCGGGGTTACTCCTGAGGTCTCACAGGCATAGAGGTCAGTCCAGTGTAGGCTCTGTTGCGATCAAGCTCCGCGTCGTCCCCCCCGCCGATCGCGGCAATGTAGGCTGGAGGATGCCGACTGTCCTGCAGGCCGCAAGATGGCGACCAGGCTCCGGAGCCGACCACGGGCCGGCAAACGTATAAAGAGGTTCCCCACTTCCACCGAAGCCCCGGCGGGGGTATCGGACGTCGACGGGATGTCTGTAGCCCAACAGGGGAGCGGCGGAGGTCTCGTAGGCCTCAAGATGGCGGTGGGCCTGGGCTGCGTGGAGCGGACCTGGCGGGCTCCAATCGGCTGGCCGGGAGGCACGACTCAGGCCAGGATGAAGGTAGGGGACCCTCAGGGATAAGGGGGGTAGATTTGGAACGACCCCCACCAAACCTGCAGCAAGGATGGCCGTAGATTAGAGCAGCAATTGCGGAGCTCAATGGCCGCACGTCTTCCCCGATCGGCTTCCGGACACGCCCCCCCAGCTACACAGTTTTAAAGGAACAAAAAAGTAAGACAACAATTTTAAAGGAGCCTAACAAGCAAAGGGGAGGGGAGGGGGAGAGAGGAAAAGAAAGGGAAGAAACACAAATGCCTGTAATAAAAAAATGGAAACCACCAGCCTGGGAAGAAGGAGCCGATCCTTTTGCGACTCCTACTGCATTCATCATGTGTACAATAGCCGACTGCGTTCTTGTGAGGAAACTCTGCAAAATGACCCCAACAGATCAACAGAGGGGTTCCCAGTCTTATCAGTGCTGTGAGCGGCCCAAGAACAGGGACTGCGCAAGGGAAAGGCTAAACCCGGCGGACGCTGCCGACTGCAGAGGTTTGGACGTACTGCTACTCTTCACCAGCACAAGAAGGTATGAGGAAAAAAAGGAGAATGTTGGGGGAGGGACTATGCCTTTAATTTATGCTATTCACTAGTCCTGAAGGAGGAGTCGAGGCGGAGCTCTATCACAGGTATGCTGCCATGGAGGCACCAGGATTTTTTTTTTAAGATTTACCACTTGTACACCGAATAACAGCTGCTTAGATGGGCTCTAAAAAGCTACCTACCAGTAATCACTTTTTCAGAGCTTTGACTAGTGTAAATCTAGCCTTACCGCTGTAGTAATGTAGATAAAATAGTGCCTAGGCACACTTGCATGCCAGGAAGTGCACTGGTATTTTTTTAAGAGGAACTCCAGACAAAAGGCACATTTTTATTTTTATTTTTTTTCTTGGACACAATATACTCTGTATTACCAAAAGTATTGGGATGTCTGCCTTTACACGCACATGAACTATAGTGGCATCCCAGTCTTCTTCCGTAGGGTTCAATATTGAGCTGGCCCACCCTTTGCAGCTATAACAGCTTACTCTCCTCTGGCAAGTCCGTCCACAAGGTTTAGTAGTGTGTCTATGGGAATGTTTGACCGTTCTTCCAAAAGCACATTTGTGAGGTCAGGCACTGATGTTGGACGAGCAGGCCTGGGTCGCAGTCTCCACTCTAATTCATCCCAAAGGTGTTCTATCGGGTTGCGGTCCGGACTCTGTGCAGGCCAGTCAAGTTCCTCCTTCCCAAACTCACTCATCAGTGTCTTTACAGACCTTGCTTTGTGCACTGGTCCAAATCATTTGGTGGAGGGGGGTTATGGTGTGGGTTTGTTTTTCAGGGGTTGGGCTTGGCCCATTAGTTCTTGTTAAGGGAACTCTTAAGGCATCAGCATACCAAGACATTTTGGACAATTTCATGCTCCCAACTTTGTGGAAACAGTTTGGGGATGGTCTCTTCCTGTTCAAACATGACTGCACACCAGTTCACAAACAAGGTCCATAAAGACATGGATGGGCAAGTTCGGGGTGGAGGAACTTGACTGGCCTGCACATGGGTCCTGACCTCAACCCAATAGAACACCTTTGTGATGAATTAGACTGGAGACTGTGAGCCCAGGCCTTCTCCTCCACATCAGTGCCTGACCCCACAAATGCTCTTCTGGAAGAATGGTAAAACATTCCCATAGACGCACTCCTAAATCTCGTGGACAGCCTTCCCAGAAGAGTTGACGCTATTATAGCTGCAAGGGGTGGGCCAACTCAATATTGAACCCTACGGACTAAGGCTTTATGTAAATGGGATGTTTTAAAACCTCTCCTGAATGATTTAACTTTACAGACAGTAACCAACGTTTAAAAATGTCTGTTGTGTCATGTTTACATACCACGTTTGCATTTAGAAGCGTTTTTTTTACATTGAAAATAGTCAAAAATGTTTCTCCTTTAAAAACGCCTGTAAATGAAATGCGGCTATACGGTTTTACAAGCTGTTACAGGCATTTGGCATTTCAAATGCCTCTGAACATCCGTCCTGAACGCATTTTTTTTGCTTTCCAAAAAATGCTTCTAAACTCAACTGCCTATAAACGACTATAAATGACCCTGTGTACATGTACTGATAAGATAACATTGAGGAATAGACATGTGCGTTTTGTTTTGATTCTGAATTAATATTCAAACAAAGTTTCGTTATTCGAAGATTCGTTAATATCTGAATACCCAAATTACAATATAAACAAATTTTACCGAATGCGAATAACGAAACAAAATTTGTCTGCATTTTGGAAATTTGGACTGAAATTCGAATATAATTTTACAGCGAACTTCAGTTGAATTCTAACTGTACGCATATTGCTGAAATCAAAGACTGTGTGTGTTGTTAGAGTACCATTTTGAAAAAATGCTGTTTTAGTTAAGCCAAAGGCGATTTAAAGAGTCATTGTAATCATTTGATGAAGATTTTTCTTTCGTTCACTTTGCCACGTTGGAGTTAAAAAAAAAATAAAAAAAATTAACGTTTTCGATTCGACCTAATCAAAATGTATTGAGTCGAACATTTTGAATCGAAAAAAAATGTAAATTCGAAAGATTACGAATTGAACATATCAACCGAATTTAACGGAACTAAATAACTAGATTAACAAAACAATTATTATTTTTTTGTCATGCATGTCTTTTGAGGAGAGTTCAGGTGCAGCTGAAAAAACCGCCCAACTGCTCCTAAACATCCATTTACCAGCAGCAGTGTACATGAACCCTAAAACTAGGATGCCATTAAATTTCATGTGCGTGTAAAGGCAGGCATCCCAATACATTTGGTAATATAGTGTATATTTCTAAATGTCGCTTATTGCAAACCTTCACTTTTATGAGTTCAGGTCCACTTTAACAAATGACTGCCCTAAGGTGTGACGTTTTTGTTTCCTGTATGTGCTTGTAATGTTACTTAAGTATGCAAAGAATAGAAATGTAATTTTTATTGCTGGTTTTTCAGATTTCCCAAATTAAAGATACTGGGTTTGGTCTTTTTAATGAAATTTCAAATTAAAAACTAGAATAGCCACTAAAACACTAGAATGACTCATTTTATGACCTACTTTTAAATTACTCCATTAGAGTCATTATTCAGAACAGTCAGCATTTTAGAACTGTGTTATGTTAACCTCAAAAGATCTGACATTTTCAGCATATTGCTTAATCAAATGTAAATTCCCTCAAAGCCACCACATATGCTTGCACTGTACCCCTTTTAAACTTCAAATAAAAACCTTGTATAATTAGAAAATAATGCAGGCTTTATGTTCTGATCCATGCTTCAGGACAAAGCTCTTCATCGTTGGTGACCTTTCATTCATTGCTTTAACGCTTGCCACCAGTGATGTAAACGCCTCATCATATCCAGTGGCTATAACCTTTCATTTCAGAGACTGTTTCATCAAAAGCCAGGCTGTAATCTGACATGGTTACTTTCTTATATTCTAGGTAGGTTTATTTTAGGAAGTTCATAAAGCAAATGCTTATGTTCTTTACCAAATGTGTGTTTTTTATAGGCTTTCATGTAGAAAAAGACTGCAGTTTAAAATCACTTGGCCTTAACATCGTAATCATTTGTTATCAGGACAGAAACTTGGACTAGTTAACAGCGCTGTCTGAGAACAAATGCTGTGGGGCACATATTCATGGTTTTTACTTTGCTTTGTGATACACTCTAAAAAACAAATGTCAAACAGAGTTTGTCACATTATTCTTGTACTGATGTATATAGATAATGAAAGCTGACAATCTCTTATTTTAAAAGTGTCGTGTAAATATAAATTTTTATTGCACGCTTTTGCAAGAAATTTTGATTGTAGAACTACTTCAGATGTTTAAAAGTCAAATACTATTAATACTATTTTGAATTATCTCACTACTGGAGGGCTACATTAAAAAATTTGGGACGATTGGCAAAGTTAGATGCAAAACTTTACACCTAAACTGATGTACTAGTAAGTGACTGAATGGGTTACCTTTTGTTTAATCACTTCAACTCTTCATGACCAGGCCATTTTTTGTGATATGGCACTGCGTTACTTTAACTGACAATTGCGCGGTCGTGCGACACTGTACCCAAATTTGCCCCCCCCCCCCAAATAGAGCCTGATCACCTCTGCAGTTTTTATTTTTTGTGCCACCTAAAAAAAAAAGACCGACCATTTTGAAAAAAAATAATTTACTTTCTGCTATGAAATATTCCCAATAAAAAATCAAAAAAAAAAATCAAATTTCTTCATCAATTTAGGCCAACTTGTATTCTGCTACATGTTTTTAGTAAAAAAAAATCCTGATACGTGTATATAGATTGGTTTGCGCAAAAGTTACAGCATCTACAGACTATGGTATATTTTTATTTTTGTACTAGTAATGGTGGCAATCAGTGACTTATAATGGGACTGTGATATTGCGGGGGACAAATCTGACACTTGACAGTTTTTGGGGAGCAGTGACACTAATACAGTGATCAGTGCTAAAAAAAATGCACCGTTTCTGTACTAATGACACTGGCAGGGAAGGGGTTAGCATCTGGGGTTAAGGGTTAAATGTGTTCCCTGGGAACGATTACTAACTGGGTGAGGGGGTGCTTTGACTGGAGGAATGTAAAGATCCATGTTCCTGCTTCC
This sequence comes from Rana muscosa, assembly GCA_029206835.1. Lineage (NCBI taxonomy): Eukaryota > Metazoa > Chordata > Amphibia > Anura > Ranidae > Rana > Rana muscosa. Next base: position 699,626,845 of record CM055117.1, on the reverse strand, counting down.
TCAACGATCTGCGGGTCCCCGCGGACATCGCGTCCACCTGACACGCTGAGTCCAATCACTGCGGGTCACCGGCGGTACGTGCGCCCCAGACCCGAAAGTTTTAGATCACGTACCAGGTACGAGATCTGGCGCAGATCGGTCGCCCTGCCACAGTTTATCTATGGTGAGTGGTCGCTAAGTGGTTAAAGTGTTATAGTGAATAAAGGGTCCTGGGTTTAGTATCTGGTCTCCCACAGTACACAGAACATGGAAATGCAATTATTTTAGTAAACAAACTGCTAAATACCTTTTCATATTGTAGTATTTTGACTTCTATCAGTGTCTGTTTAAAGCTTGTAGGAGAAGTTTTCATTCTACTGGCCTATGAGGCTACCCCTCACCCTCTGTCTGGACAGTGCTGTTTGGCCCTGTGCTGATCACATGCACCCTCCCAAGAGTTTAAAACAAAACAAAAATAACACGCTCTAGCAATACACACCAGGGTGGACATGCCCCCAGGGTTTGGTACTGTCAGGAGATAGATTGAGGACAGTGGAAGAAGGGGCTGATCAGAGAAGACCATCTCAAATAGCCTTTTTACACAATACACAGGATTAACCCCTTAGGTTAAACAATGAGTATAACAAGCATGCTTTACATAGTTTAGTAACACTTTAAGCTGACAATAATTTTTATACAGGAAGCTGAATAATACTCCCAAACAAATGCTGAAAAAGCTAGCAAAATTAAAATGGAAGCAAATATTATACAGGATTTATATAGCGCCAACAGTTTACGCAGCGTTTTACAATATAAAAGGGAGACAATACAGTTACAATACAATAAAATACACAAGGATTAAGAGGGCCCTGCTCAGAAAAGCTTACAATCTAATAGGGTGGGGCAGGTGGTACAAAAGGTTGTAACTGTGGGGAATGAGCTGATGGAAGTGGTAAAAGATTAGTTGGATACGTGATAGGCTTCCCTGAAGAGGTGAGTTTTCAGGGATCGTCTGAAGGTAGCAAGAGTAGGGGATAGCCGGACAGGTTGAGGTAGCAAGTTCCAGAGGCTGGGAGCGGCTCTGGAGAAATCCTGGAGACTAGCATTGGAGGAGGAGACGAGAGAGCTTGACAGTAGGAGGTCTTGTGAAGAGCGGAGAGAACGGTTTGGGATATGTTTGGAGACCAGATTGGTCACTATGACCCGCATGCTTGGCCAATCACAGCGCCGTCTGTACAGAGAGCCGTAATTGGCCAAAGCCAGGGTGGCTTTGGCCAATCATGGCTCAGAGCAGTAGGTACACGCCCCACACTATATAAGGCTGCCTGGAAGACGGCCTTGTGTAGTGTGTTGGCGTTTGTGAAAGAGAGAGTTAGAGAGAGAGACAGTGTCATTTATATTGAGTTAGAGCAGGCAGGCGAGTCAGTTAGCTGCTGTTAGTGTGTAGAGCATATATATGCATCCTAGGTGTTGTATATATATTTATACACTGTATTGAGTTTAGCTAGATTCGTTCCTGTTAGTCTCTATACTGTGACAGGCAGGCAGGTGATTGTGCTAGCTGCAGACAGTCAGTGTTTCACTTAGTGTACTACTGTGTGCTTTGCATAGCATTCACCTAAAGCTCACCTGAATACAGTTATTCTCTATACTGTGACAGGCAGGCCGGTGATTGTGCAAGCTGCAGACAGTCAGTGCATAGCATTCACCTAAAGCTCACCTGAATACAGTTAGTGACTATTATAGTGGTGTTCTCATAATAAAACCACAAGCAGAGAGCTGCAAGTATTTTCAGTGTACTTTGTCCTCTGCACAGTTTTCACCTAAAACTAACTGAAAACAATTGCTGCTTTTCCCATACTAACACCACAGCAGGAAATTAGTATGTCTGCAAGGCAAACAATGAGAGGCAGACAGTCACAAGGCAATACAAGAGGGCAAGCAGGCTCTGTGTCTAGAGGCAACAGTGCTGCTGGTCATGGACACGGTGCATCCTCATCAGCACGTGGCCGTGGGACACGCTTGTCCTTTTCGGGAGCTGGCCATGTTGAGCTGCAACATGCCTAAGACTTGGTAGAGTGGATGACAAAGCCGTCCTCCTCCTCCTCATCCTCTCTCACCCAGGCTGAGGGTACTTTGTCTGGCAAAGCAGCTGCCAAAGTGGTCTCTTCCCTCGGCTCAATGGCATCAGTCACTCCTTCCCTAGCCCCACCATGTCCTCCTGAGGAGTCCCCCGAACTGTTTGAGCACAGTGTTGGGTACATGCTCCAAGAGGATGCCCAGCGTTTTGAAGGCTCCGATGATGGAACCCAGCTGGAGGAAGGCAGTAAACTGAGCTCAGAGAGGGGGTAGTAACGTGAGCCCAGAGAGAGGGGGTGCCCAACAAGGTCAGCTATCTGGCAGTCCAGCTGCAGCATACTGCCAGATTGGCTCCATTGATGAGGACGGAGGGGATGATGAGGTCACTGACTCCACGTGGATGCCTGATTGGAGGAAGAGGAGGAGGCACATCTCCAACAAGGCAGGATGCACTCCAGGGGCCAGCTTAAGGGCAGCAGACCGACTGCATCACACCGCAGAGGTCTGCATGTGCAAGGCGCTGCTGTCTCTGCGCGTTATTAAAAAAGTTCTTTGGTGTGGGCCTTTTTTCAGATGTGTGCTGCAGATCTCACCGTTGCCATTTGCAACATATGACTAAAGCGTATCTCGCGTGGCCAAAACATCAGCCGCTTGGGCACCACGTGCTTGACCAGACATATGTCGACCTGCCATGCAGTCCGTTGGCAGGCACAACTAAAAGACCCACACCAAAGAACAAGGCGGACCTCTCCTTGCTCCTCATCAGCTGGTATCTCCAACCCCACTATACCTTCAGTCCTCTCTGAAACCTGCACTGAGAGGAATGAAGGTGTAGAATTAGGTGTGTCACAGCCAAGTACTTGCGGGCAATCTGCTATCGGTACACCGATGTCCGATTGTACCAGGCAAATTTCCCTGCCCCAGCTGCTGCACCACCGAAAGAAGTTCGATCCCAGCCATCCACATGCCCAGCTAGCTTGGCTAAATTGCTAGCACTTCAACTGCTGCCTTTTCAGTTGGTAGACTCTGCCCCCTTCCGTGAGTTTGTGGAATGTGCGGTTCTTCAGTGGCAGGTTCCCAAACGCCACTTTTTCTCACGGCAGGCGATTCCGGCTCTCTACCGGCATGTGGAAGGCAATGTCTTGGCCTCGCTGGACAGAGCGGTCAGCGGTAAGGTGCATATTACCGCTGACTCATGGTCCAGCAGGCATGGACAGGGATGTTGCCTATCTTTCACGGCGCATTGGGTGACTCTGCTGGCAGCTGGGAAGGATGCAGGACAAAGTGCAGTAGTTGGAGGTTGTTCCCCCACCACGCCTCCAAAATTTTATACTGGTGATACTGACACACCTCTCTTCTCCACCCCCTCTTCTTCTTCCTCCATGGCCTCTTCCTGTGCTGATTTGTCCTCGGAACCAGCGGTGCTCCATAGGCGTTCAAGGGGCTACGCCAGTACGCAGGCAAAAAGATGCCATTTGGTGCTTGAGCTGGTGTGGTTGGGGGGACAGGAGCCACACTGGGCCAGAGATTGTCAGCTCTGCAGGGGCAGGGGCAGAGGTGGTTGATGCCACGCCAGTTTAAGCCAGGAAAGGTGGTTTCCGACAATGGCACCAACCTCCTCTCCGCCCTCCGACAGGGACAACTGACCCATGTGCCCTGTTTGAATCACGTCCTTAACTTGGTGGTGCAGCAGTTCTTGGGCAGGTACCCAGGCTTACAGGAGGTCCTGAAGCAGGCCAGGAAGCTCTGTAGGCATTTCCGCCGGTCATATAATGCCAGTGCTCAGCTGGCTGAGCTGCAAAAAGATTACAACCTGCCCAAGAACCGCCTAATCTGTGACATGCCCACCAGGTGGAACTCTACGTTGGCCATGCTGCAGTGGCTGCACACGCAGCAGAGGGCCATCAATGAGTATCTGTTGCAATATGGCACTAGGACAGGGTCAGGGGAGCTTGGATTTTTTCCCCACGCCAGTGGGCCATGATCAGGGATGCATGCACTGTCCTGGCACCATTTGAGGAGGCCACGAGGATGGTGAGCAGTGACAGTGCAAGCATCAGTGACACTGTCCCTCTTGTCCACCTGTTGGAGCACACGCTGCGTGGAATTATGGACAGGGCACTTGAGGCAGAACAGAGGCAGAAAGAGGAGGACTTCCTTACCTCTCAAGGCCCCCTTTATCCAGACAGTGTTCCTGCTGGCCCGGCTATCACACAGGAAGGGGACGAGGAGGAGGAGGATTGTGTCAGCATGGAGGTGGAGACTAGCACTCAGCATCAGCAGCAAGCAGTCTTCAAGGGATAAATTACAGTCCCAATACACCCATGGACTTGTACGTGACTGCGGATCATATCGTCCTCAGTGACCCAGAGGACTCCGCACCAAATGCCTCAGCAAACCTACGCTGCATGGCCTCCCTGATCCTGTAAAGCCTGCGGAAGGATGCTCATATTCGTGCGATCAAGGAGAGGGATCATTACTGGCTGGCAACCCTCCTTGCTCTACGTTAAAAGGGTAAGGTTGCGGACCTTATCTTGCCGTCGCAGAGGGAGCAGAGGATGAGACATCTCTGGGAGGCCTTGCAGAAAGGTCTGTGCAACGCGTTCCCAGAGACTGGGAGATTACAAATTCCTGGTCCTGGACAACGTGTTGCTGAGGCTTCGGTCAGTCAAAGGAGTGGTGGAGAAGGTGGCTGCCTGACCGATGCGTTCAGACAATTTTTTAGTCCGCAGCCCCAAGGTATGATCAGTTCCAGCAACCATTGCCAGCGTCTGGTTTACATGGTGCAGGAATACCTAGGGGCAAGATCAGACTTGGACAGCTTTCCCACCAAAAATCCTCTGGGTTACTGGGTCTTGAGGATGGATCACTGGCCAGAGCTTGCACAGTATGCAATTGAGCTACTGGCCTGTCCTGCATCCAGCGTTCTTTCGGAACGCACATTCAGTGCTGCTGGAGACTTTGTAACCGATCACAGGGTGCGCCTGTCAACCGACTCGGTCGATCGACTGACCTTCATAAAAATGAATCAGTCTTGGATCACCACCAGCTACCAAGCACCTGATGCTGATGTAACAGAATAATTTTCTTTTAAATGTCAGATCCCTTCAAGACTGCCTATGCTGATGCAGAGTGACTATCCTGTTATGCTGAGTGACTATCCTCTTCCTCAATAATCATGCTGATAGCTTGAAAGAACATTTTGGTTCTGGGCACCGCCACCAGTGGCTAAGGCCCAATTTTTCAGCCCCTGTTTAACAGGGGCGTGTATTTACAATTTTTGATGCAATGCTTTGCAGCAGGGCTCATTGCTGTGCTCCAAGTACAGTATATGTGAGGGGTTGCAGTGTTGTGGCACCAGCACCAGTGCCTAAGGCCCAATTTTTCTGCCCCTGTTTAACAGGGGCAAGTAATTACAATTATTGATCTAATATTTCACAGCTGGGCCCATTCCTGCGCCCACTAAGAGTAACTGTGAGGGCTTACAGTGTTGTGGCACCAGCACCACCACCAAAGGCCCAATTTTTCCTACCACTGTTCAACAATGGCATGTAATTACAATTCCTGATCTGATAGTTCACAGCAGGGTGTTCCAGTGCCCAACAAGAGTAACTGTGAGGGCTTACAGTGTTGTGGCAACACCAAAACCTAAGGGGCACATTTCTGCAGAGTATATACGGCAGGCCCCTACTTTCAAACATCCAACTTACAAATGACTCCTACTTGCAAACGGAAGGAGACAACAGAAAGTGAGAGGAAATCTACCCCTAGGAAGGGAAATTCTCTCCTGTAAGAGCCGGTGGTTCACACCAGGGCGACTCAGGATCCGACTTCAGGTCGCCCCAAGTCGCCCTGTAATGTTAGTCTATGGGGCCGTCTTTATGCACACTACAGAAGTCGCTCCGACTTCAAAAAAGGTTCCTGTACTACTTCAAGGCAACTTCTAGGCGACTTGTACCCATTGATTTCAATGGAAGTCGCCTTCAAAGTCGGATCAGTGTCTTAACTGAAGCAACTTTACAGGAAGACAAAATTGTTTTCTCAGGCAAACCCCTCCCTCCCACAGAGCTGATTATTGTTTGATTGGCCACTGGCAAAGTCGCCTGTCGTGGAGGCAACTCAAAGTTGCCTCGAAGTTGCCTCGTAAAGTCGCACTGGAAGTAGTGTTGCCCCAGTGTTATCCGGCTCTAAGAGTTAATATGGGAAAAAGGTGTCTCCTCTCTACTGATGCTTTATCACCAATCTTTGTTTCAATAAAAAAAACAAATTTTCCAAAAACATTTGTCATTGGGACGGAAAGTGAGGTCAAATGTTCTGAACAGGTTCACAGACAGCAAAACAAATGTTACAGGGGTGGTAACCCTTCCCTATGTTCTCCAAAAAGCTTAAAAATAGTTTTTTTGGCTGGAGCTACACTTCAAAATGTACCAGTTCCAAGTTACAGATTCTACTGAAGAATAAACTTACAGTCCCTGTCTTGTTTGCCTGTATACTGCTGTTCAGAGTATATAGGGCCTTTTTTTATTTTGGATGCAGGGTTTCCCTCAGCATCAATACAAGATCCAAAGGGGCTGGGGTGGGGGGGTGGGGTACCCATGCCATTTTTCTCAATGATGTTCATCCATATTGCCGGGACCAAACATCACATTAAAGCCGCAAGCAGTTTTAAATGACTTTTTTTTTTCCTTTTAGAAATTTGATTTTGTGCAGGGACAGTTCTAAACACGGGAAACACGCACCACTTCACAGGCATACTTTAGACACCCCCCAGGTAAGATATTATTTCTTTTTCACTTTATGCATCATTAAAATCACTGCTCCCGAAAAAACTGCTATTTTTAAAACGTCTTTTTGCATTGATACATGTCCCCTGGGGCAGGACCCGGGTCCCCAAACCCTTTTTAGGACAAGAACTTGCATATTAGCCATTATAATTAGCATTCTTGATTTTGAACGTTCGCGTCCATTGTATTTAATTGGGTTCTAAAGTTCGCACGAACTTTCGGTCTGTTCACAGGTTCTGGTGTGAACCAAGCAGGGGGGTGTTCGGCTCATCCCTAGTCACGCATCACTAACTTACTAACAGACATCTGTCTGGATCTCATACCACTTCCTCAAACTCATCTTGTCCAAAACCGAGCTCATAATATTTCCTCCCCCACGTGCCTCTTCCCCTGACTTCTCTGTCAAGAGCAATGGCACAGCCATCCACCCATCCCAACATGTCGGGGTGCTAGGTATTGTTATTCTGCACTCTAAACTCTCCTTTTGGCCCCACATCCAATCACTCTCCATAGTTTACCGCATCAACCTCTGCAACATCTCTAATCTATGTCCCTTTCTAACCAATAAAACCACAAAGCTCCCGATCCACGCCCTGGTTATCTCTCGCCTCAACTACTGTAACTCCCTCCTCATTGGCTTACCTCTAAATAGACTATCCCCCCTTCAGTCCATCATGAATTCTTCTGCCAGACTCATCCACCTTACAAACCGCTCAGTGTCTGCTACCCCTCTTTGACAATCCCTCCATTGGCTTCCACTCACCCAACAAATTAAATTCAAAATACTAACAACTTACAAAGCCACCCACAAATCAGCCCCCAGCTACATCATTAGCCTAGTCTCAAAATACCAACCTAATCATCCTCTTCATTCATCCCAAGACCTCCTGCGCTCTAGCTCCCTCATCACCTCCTCCCATATTCGCCTCCAGGGCTTCTCCCAAGCATCTCCCATCCTCTGGAACTCCCTTCCTCCCCAATCTGTCAGACTCCAAATCTATTCACTTTTAGGCAAAAACTTTTCTCTTCAGAGAAGCCTATCCTCCCTCCACCTAACAACTACACTTCTATTTTCTTCTTAATTAATTCCCCACATCTATTACCCTTTTGTATCACTTGACCCTCCCTCCTAGATTGTAAGCTCTAACGAGTAGGGCCCTCTGAATCCTCCTGTATTGAATTGAATTGTAATTATACTGTCTGCCCTAATGTAAGCGCTGCGCAAACTGTCGGCACTATATAAATCCTGTATAATAACAGGCAGTCGATTAGCTTTTTCAATAGGAGGTCAGAAATTACATCTGGGAATGTTTTTTATCTAAATCTAACCAAAATCTTACCATGAACATGTCTCTATAGATAACCAACCCCCTCATCTCAATATCTTTGTAGCCAAGAGATGTGGCTGTTCATTATGTAAAAAATATTCAATTTCTTTGTCACTGTACAGCAGAATGTCCACTGTTATATCCTAAATGTGTGATCTCTGGTTTTCAATTGGCTGTTTGCTGTCTTATTGTTTTTCAATAGCCCTAATATGGCACTCTGCTAGAAGAACAAGCACAATACAATATTAGAAAAAGATTTATAGACTTGCATGTCATGATTAAAAATCACTAGGACTTCTGGTTCCGGCGCCGCATGAGGTAGCTGCGCCTCCTTCAGGTCCCGCACCAGGACCCGCTAAATCTGCTTAAAAACTTAGCCTGAGAGCTCCCCTAAATACCGGCACCATCTCCGGGAGCCCACGCATCGCTGTCCAGCCTATGATGGCCCGTTTTGTAGAGAAAACGGGCGTCCGCTCGTACGCGGCCACGGCGGCGCCGTCTGCCAAGCCGCAAATCGAAGCCCCGGCTTCGGCCTACTCCCACGCCGTGGAGGTGTCTCAGGCGGCCGACATGCAGGTGAGTGAACATCCCTCCCAGCACTCCAGCACTCCAACACTCCTGAAACTTCCTCCCAGGGGACAGCTTCACCACATACCATACCTGCCACACCAGGGGGACAGGCAATATCCTCACCCCCAGGGGATGCAGACCACACACACCGCATTGCCAATGCAGTGGCAGCCCTTCTCTCCCCTATGATCTCCTCCTCCGTGGAACAAGCAGTTAACTCGGGCATGAAACAAATCAAAGCCCAACTCACTGAACATTCCCATAGATTAAATGAGGTGGAACACCCCCTATCAGAAGTGGAGGACGAACTTTACCAAGCGCAGGCCACGGAACAGTCGCAGGACAAGACTAATCAATTTATTATTCAAAATCTGGAAGATTTGGAGAATAGATCCAGGAGGAGCAACTTGCGTTTTATAGGTGTCCCTGAATCGCTCCCCTCTGCAGCTCTGGCGGAATTCTGCTCAAAACGCATCCCGGAAGCCATGGGTCTTTCAGGCCTGTTCACTGTGGAACGCACACATCGTATGGGCTCCTATAATACTGAACGCAAAACACCCCGTCCCATCATTGCCAAGTACCTCAACTATGCTGACAAATCTCTTATTTTGAAGTCATTCCGACAATCCCCATCTCTCCAAATTGAAGGGGTAAAAATCCTCATTTTCGCCGACTACTCGATTGAGGTTTCCAAGAAGAGAAAAGCTTTTCAACCGATCTGCTCTGAGCTCTTTAAGCAACAAATAAAATTCACCCTGGCTTTTCCTGCAACTCTACGCCTCAAATCACCAAAAGGGGAACAACTGTCCTTCCAGGACCCCTTGGAGGCAGAATCCTTTCTCCGTTCCCTACGGGGTGATACTTTTCCTCACACGCCTTCCAAGTCGTCTTCGAGTCTCCGATCCCTGGAACAAAGAAGCCCTCGCAAGGACTCTCCAAAACATTTTAAGCCTACTGCTCCGGATCAACGCAACCGTAACTCTCTGCGGTGAAATTCCCCGCACAGCCAAGGTCTTTCGTTATCCCGATCCAGGTCGTATGGTCTCTCTCTTTTGAACCTGATGATTGTGATGTTTTGCCCCATTTTATATGATCCCTTCTGCGGTCACCCAGAGTCCATCTCTGTGAAATGACCCCTGAATGGTCACCCAGGGCTTATCCTCTCTCGTTTGTCTTGGACTAACTTATTGTTCTTTCATATGCATTCTATTATACTGTTTGTTATATCAGAGCTCGTTGTTTCTTTTTTTTTTTTTTCTATGTGATAGGGCAACACTGTATTCATGCCATGCTGAACGCAATCTTGTCCACGTTTTAGATGTCCGTCATGCCTTCGCTGTATGACGTCCTGGCCCCATTTATCATAGTTGAAATCCGGGGGCCCCTTGCGCATCGCTGATGTTCCTGGGGCGCTCAGGCATGTTTGATGCTCTCCTCTTTGCATGCTGGGTCCTGCATGGGGAACTATCTCGCACAGCGTACTCATGCGGAAAAAAGTGAAGTTCATTCTGATGTTTATTTTAGTTAGTCGTTTTGTTACTCGTTGTTCTCTCTTCTCCTCCCTCCCTTTTCCCCCTAACACCCCAGTCCACATTCTTATCTACGCTCACTACTCAAGGGCTCCACTTATAGATGTTCCTGATTCTCCCGTGCCTACAGTATGCCTCCAAACCCCCACATATTCTCCTACAGGTACTAATCCTACGTTCATACCCCTCCTTATTCGAGACGTCTTAGGGTAATCTCATGGAATGTGAAGGGTCTTCATTCTCCTAACAAGAGAATGAGGATACTTCGCCATCTCAAAAGGCTAATGGCCGACATAGCGCTACTACAGGAATCTCATCTTACGGCATCTGACTTTGGTTGTATGCAGAAACTCTGGGTTGGTACGGTTTTAGGGGCGGAATCAGTTGGACGAAGGCTGGCGTCGTCGTCCTGATTCACAAAAACCTCCCATGCACAGTTATATCCACGCAAACAGACGACCAAGGGCATTTAATTTCTACCAGGGTTAAAATAGGCACCAAAGAACTAGTCATTTCTAATGTTTACGCGCCTAACAGCCCCACAAAGACATTTTATTCCTAACTCTCCTCTTGGCTCCTCACCGTCCCCCGCTTGGTTGGGGGAGACTTCAATGACCTCATGTATCCTCCAGACGATAGGTCCACATCGAAGCAATCCACCCTGGCATTCACTACGTCTGCTCCCACCCTATTTGCCTCAACTATGGACTCCCTACATCTCACTGACATTTGGCGTTTATCACACCCGGTAGACAGAGAGTATACTTTTTACTCTAACCCCCACAAGATCCTCACTAGGATCGACTACTTTTTTGGATCTGACAACCTTATTCCTCTAGTCTCGGATTCTGAGGTTGGAGTCATAGCTATTTCAGACCATGCCCTGATAACCCTCACTCTGGAAAAGCTAGACCTCCCACCTCATCCTAACATTTGGCGCTTCCCATCCTTCCTCCACAATAATGCTGATTTCAAAACATACATGGAACGATCATGGGCGGAGTTTTCCTCCACTAATGCTCCACATGCAGGGGATCCGAACCTTCTATGGGATGCTGGTAAAGCATACCTAAGGGGTCGGATTATATCATACGCCACTTCCTTCAAAAGAAATGCTTTATCGAAATACAGACTGGCCAGCGATAGACTTCACCTTGCGCAACGTAACCTCGCTACCTCGACCTCACCGGCTAACAGGGCTGAATGGTCGGCGGCTAAAACCGCTTTTGACACCTGGGCTGATACTCTGGAACTCACAAAAAGAACACACCTAGATGCCACTCCACATAAATATGGCAATAAGGCTGGTAAACTCCTCTTCAGACTATGTAAGGACACATTCCGTCCGACACACATCACTTCGCACTGGATATGTACATTCTACCCCACTGCATATAAATAAAACCATGCTAGACTATTACACGGCCCTCTATGCTCCTGATCCTATTGACCATAAGCTAGCCCATGCCTTTCTTGCAAAAATGTATCTACCGACTATCTCTCCCACTCAACTGGACACCTTGAACGCCCCCATCTCCCTTGACGAAATAGACCGCACCATTCGTAATCTCCACCCTTCGAAAGCACCCGGCCCAGACAGCTTCACAAGCGAATTCTATAAAACCCTCCCGAATATCACGGCACCCATACGTCATTCGGTTTATTCCAACATGTGGGCGGGTGGCCCCTATCTACCGACGGGTAACCAGGCTATCCTCAAGCTACTTTCTAAAAAGGGCAAAGACCCCCTAGAACCGGGCTCATACATTTCACTACTCAACCTGAATGTCAAAATTTTATCCAAGATAGTGGCCTCCAGGCTAGCTGCCATCCTCCCTGACCTCATACACCCGGCCCAATCAGGCTTTGTGAAAGGGAGGACAGCTGCTCTTAACATTCAAAAGGTACTCTTGGCCCTCGAACAAGCCAAACAGGACCCCTCGGGGGATTATGCCATCATTACTCTAGATTCAGAAAAAGCTTTCGACAATGTTAGTTTTGACTGGCTATCTCTTACACTCTCTAAAATGGGATTTTCAGGCCCATTTTGACACTTTATCAATTCTATGTATACAGCACTCTCAGCTAGACTTTTTGTGGCAGGACTTCTCTCAGATGACTTCCGCCTTCACAAAGGGACCAGACAGGGCTGCCCTCTTTCCCCCCTCCTATTCAACATCGCATTAGAACCCCTCTCCAGATATCTATCCCAGATAGCCCCCCTACGAGGTATCAAAATAGGCGACACTGAACTCTGCACTTCATTATTCGCTGACGACGTCCTTATATTCACGGGCAATCCCCGAGATGATATCCTGACCGTTAAAAGCACCTTTGATGACTTTCGACTGTGCTCTGGCCTCCGTATTAATTACTCCAAGTGTGAAATCCTACCTATCGGCATGCACTCCCCACCCCCATGGGCCAAACACTCCCTGTTCAAAGTCGCCACATCTCACATTACTTATCTAGGAATAAAGATTGGGAGACTACCCTCCTCTATTTACCACCTTAATTATCCCCCTGTTTTCACTAAACTTTTTCAGGAACTGTCTAACTGGATGGATCTCCCCCTCTCACTCCTGGGAAGGTGCCACCTTGTCAAAATGATTAGCTTCGCCAGACTGCTTTATCCTTTGCAAACAATACCTCTGCTCTTAAAACAGATGTCAAATCTCTCAATTCCAGAATTTTGCGTTTCATCTGGCACGGCAAAAGACCTCGGATAGCCTTTAAAAAATTACACCTTCCCAGACGTGACAGGGGTATCAGTCTACCTCATATCAGATTGTATAATTTAGCATGTCTGTTTAGAACCAGTCTAAACTGGATAGCCCACTCTTACCAACACTCAACTACGCCCTAGAATCCGAAATGGCTCGCCCCTACTCATTGGTAGCTCTCCTACACTGCAGATGGAAATCGGTTCCCCCCCATATCAACACAATCTCCTTTTACGGGATGCAGCTCTAGCTTGGAGGGAAATCAGGAAGATCTCCAAGTTATCTCCCTTCATATCTCCCCATTTACCGATCCAGGGAAATCCTGGCTTCCTCCCTGGTCTTCAATGTAAAGCGTTCTCGGTCTGGCAGGATCGAGGTCTGTCAAATTTTTCTTCCTTGTGTGATGGCGCCACTGGAAAACCTCTTCCTTTTTCCACGATATCCTCAGCATTTTCTCTGCCTCCTTCTCCCATTTTTCACTTTCACCAATGCATCAGTTTCCTATCTACCGCCTGCAAAGACGCACACCGGAGATTTCAAACCAGCTTTTCTGAACTCTTATTACAAAATGGTCATTACAAGATTTCGGATATCTACAAACCTCTCTTGCGAGACTCATCCCCGTCCTTGTCCTCCTCATCTGTTGCTAACTGGGCTGCAGACTTCCCAGATCCGTACATAACGAACAAGATCCTGGCTGGGCTGCAAAAAACTCTTCAGCTGATACCAAACGAAATTTGGAGAGAAACCCAACTCAAGATCGCCCACTGGGCCTACATCCCATTCCTTTCCCCCAAATCCAATAAGGATGGTGCCTCATGTCCTTCATGCAAGATACCTAAACCTCCCCTCTCTCACCGGTTTTGGTCCTGCTCCTACATTTCCTCATTTTGAGATCAAGTCTTATCTTACGTTTTCAAAACCACTTTATTGAAACTGCCTAAAGACATTTTACTCCTAATATTCGGGTATTGGGACCCTCTACTGCTGCCCTGGTCTCTGTCCTCTGCTGCATCAACCTCCTCTGGGTCCACCAATCATTCTTCCTCTAAGGATTGGATTTTGCTTTGCCTTCTCATTGCTAGGAGACTCATTCTTAGGCAATGGATCTCTCCTCAAAGCCCTTCGCTCATCCAACTCGAAGTAATGCCTTACTCTTTTCTATAAAGAACGTTTTCTCACAGACTTCAAAGAACCCAGGTCTAGAGATCGCTTTCTCGTAGATGGCGTTCCTTCATCACTTCAACCCTCTCATCAACTGATCAGGCAGCTCTGGACCAACTCTCCTTCTCCTATGATGTCCCGATCCCAAAAGGACCATAAGAACTTCCTTGGCACAACTCAATCTATGCTTCCCTCTGGGTCCTACCATGACTTTTCGCTCTTGAAATCCCCCATGTTTTTGGATCAAATAAACAGCCACTATTTCTGGACTCTCTCCCCTTCCCCCCATTCCACTTATTTTCTGTTGTGTTCCCTCCCCTATTTTCTACTTTAATGATAGGGGCGTGTAGAAAGATCCATCCAGTATGTATCTCCCGGACATATATCCGTATTGGTAACTATCTTGATATTTATCTAGGATGACTTTATACATTCTCACTAGGTGAGATTAGTGTCTATGCAACTTTCTACTACCCCTCAATGTCAATCTTCGAGTGTCGAATTTTATCTTTTGTCTACGTTCTCTTTGATCTTTACAACTCGCTAAATCTTTGTCTATGCGAACCATTGTTTGTAACCGATTGACGATTTTCTTGTACAATTGTCTTTTATATCCCAATAAAAACTTATTAAAAAATAAATAAAAAAATCACTAGACAGATATTTTATTAATATTCTTTCAAACCAGTGAAGTTAGTAGTACTATCCAGATTTTTAATTACTTTTCTGTTCATTCTTATTTTATTGTTCTTGTAAGACTGATCACAAAATTACAGTGTATACTTGGATATAAAAACGAAAAACATTCAAATGTGAACATTCAAAAGTTGTCCGTTCCAGGTCATAGCAGGTAGGCAGCATATAGAACGAGGAATAAGGTATGAGACCTTCAAAACATACCGGAGTAAACAGTAGAACCAAGATTGAAGCTGATGCAATCAATCTGAAATGAAGGATAGGAGGTGTGCAGGAATGCATTTCATAAAATCAAAATCCAACAGTTTAGAGTCATGAAAGGCAAGAGAGTAGGAAAATAATGGGAAAGGATAGAAGAACAGAGAAGAGGGAGGTAGACCGCTCTAGGCGGGCCCAGGACTTGTCGCATTACAAACTTGAGTAGTAAGAGCTCAAGGCTCCAGTAGGGACTCTTCAAACCCAGATGGAAGCAAATGATCCGCCAAAGATTGCAATGTTTTGAGGTGTTTAGGAATTTTGTCCTGGATATATGAAATTACTTTTATCTTATAGTGCCTGTTTAACCACTTGTCCACCACCCGTCATCAAATGACGGCGGGAGGAAGACCCTCTCGTTCTGGGTGGACATCATATGACGTTGCGCCTTCCCAAGCCACTAGGGGGCGAGCCCCCGCATCACAGGGGCCCTGAGGCGCGTGCCTGGCGGCCGCGATGGCCGCCAGGCACCCGTGATTGCCCAGTAACTGAGCAGGACCGTGGATCTGTGTGTGTGTGTGTGTGTGTAAACACACAGATCCACGTCCTGTCAGGGAGAGGAGACCGATGGTGTGTCCCTTGTACATAGGGACAACCATCGGTCACCTCCCCCAGTCAGTCCCCTCCCCCACAGTAAGAATCACTCCCAAGGGAACACATTTAACCCCTTGATCGCCCCCCAGTGTTAACTTCCTGCCAGTCATATTTATACAGTAATCAATGCATTTTTATAGCAGGGATCGCTGTATAAATGTGAATGGTCCCAAAAATGTGTCAAGTGTCCGATGTGTCCAAGGCCACGGTTAAAGCGCGGGGGGAGGCGATAGGGTTGGCATGTCCTCATTACAAGGGTTTTTCCCCGTCCACCCCGCTTTGGATGAATCCTAAACTGGCGCATTTCTACTCCTTTGATGACCCAATGGGGTGGGTGACTGGGAATAAAAACTCTCAAGGACATCACGGTATGTGGATGGTTGATGACTTTTGACAAGCTTAAAGCCAGACACGCTATGTCAAATTTCACTTCTTCCGGTATATTCAGTTGAAGCACGCCTGTCTCGCGCAATTTAAAAATATGACGATTGAATCTTTCCCGTCGGACCTGGAAAATTTACTGACAACCGAAGACCTTCCCAAGACGCTCTCGGTCTCCTATAAGAAACTGTTTGTGACGAGCCCTGTGGGAGTGCGTAAGTGTAGGGAATGGTGGGAAGCTGGGGTGCCAGATATTCAGGGGGAAGATTGGAATGATATGTGGACTCACCCTTTCCAACACCTGGTAGCAGCCAGAGATAAGCTAATCCAATTTAAGTTTTTACACAGGATATATTATACGCCTGCTAGACTGGCCTCCATTTACCCGTCCGTATCGGCAGAGTGTTGGAGATGTACCCATGCTCCGGCGGATGCTGAACATGTGTTCTGGAGCTGCCCTCAGGTCAAACAATTTTGGCAGGAGGTCACCTCTTGCATATCAGAGGTATTAATGGTCTTGATCCCAATGACGGTTAGAGTATGTCTCCTGGGATTAGTCGAGGAGATTGTTGTGTCCAGGGCGCATAGAACTCTACTGAACATTCTCCTTTTTTATGGAAGGAAATCCATCTTGGTACGCTGGCGTAAGCCGCGGGGCACCGGATGTGTGCTTCTGGAAAGGCCTGATAAATGCTATAATGCCGTACTACACAGCTACTTACAGGTCCTTCTCAAAAAATTAGCATATTGTGATAAAGTTCATTATTTTCTGTAATGTACTGATAAACATTAGACTTTCATATATTTTAGATTCATTACACACAACTGAAGTAGTTCAAGCCTTTTCTTGTTTTAATATTGATGATTTTGGCATACAGCTCATGAAAACCCAAAAATCCTATCTCAAAAAATTAGCATATCATGAAAAGGTTCTCTAAACGAGCTATTAACCTAATCATCTGAATCAACTAATTAACTCTAAACACCTGCAAAAGATTCCTGAGGCTTTTAAAAACTCCCAGCCTGGTTCATTACTCAAAACCGCAATCATGGGTAAGACTGCCGACCTGACTGCTGTCCAGAAGGCCATCATTGACACCCTCAAGCAAGAGGGTAAGACACAGAAAGAAATAGGCTGTTCCCAGAGTGCTGTATCAAGGCACCTCAGTGGGAAGTCTGTGGGAAGGAAAAAGTGTGGCAGAAAACGCTGCACAACGAGAAGAGGTGACCGGACCCTGAAGAAGATTGTGGAGAAGGACCGATTCCAGACCTTGGAGGACCTGCGGAAGCAGTGGACTGAGTCTGGAGTAGAAACATCCAGAGCCACCGTGAACAGGCGTGTGCAGGAAATGGGCTACAGGTGCTGCATTCCCCAGGTCAAGCCACTTTTGAACCAGAAACAGCGGCAGAAGCGCCTGACCTGGGCTACAGAGAAGCAGCACTGGACTGTTGCTCAGTGGTCCAAAGTACTTTTTTCGGATGAAAGCAAATTTTGCATGTCATTCGGAAATCAAGGTGCCAGAGTCTGGAGGAAGACTGGGGAGAGGGAAATGCCAAAATGCCTGAAGTCCAGTGTCAAGTACCCACAGTCAGTGATGGTCTGGGGTGCCATGTCAGCTGCTGGTGTTGGTCCACTGTGTTTTATCAAGGGCAGGGTCAATGCAGCTAGCTATCAGGAGATTTTGGAGCACTTCATGCTTCCATCTGCTGAAAAGCTTTATGGAGATGAAGATTTCATTTTTCAGCACGACCTGGCACCTGCTCACAGTGCCAAAACCACTGGTAAATGGTTTACTGACCATGGTATTACTGTGCTCAATTGGCCTGCCAACTCTCCTGACCTGAACCCCATAGAGAATCTGTGGGATATTGGGAAGAGAAAGTTGAGAGACGCAAGACCCAACACTCTGGATGAGCTTAAGGCCACTATCGAAGCATTCTGGGCCTCCATAACACCTCAGCAGTGCCACAGGCTGGTTGCCTCCATGCCACGCCGCATTGAAGCAGTCATTTCTGCAAAAGGATTCCCGACCAAGTATTGAGTGCATAACTGAACATAATTATTTGAAGGTTGACTTTTTTTGTATTAAAAACACTTTTCTTTTATTGGTCGGATGAAATATGCTAATTTTTTGAGATAGGATTTTTGGGTTTTCATGAGCTGTATGCCAAAATCATCAATATTAAAACAAGAAAAGGCTTGAACTACTTCAGTTGTGTGTAATGAATCTAAAATATATGAAAGTCTAATGTTTATCAGTACATTACAGAAAATAATGAACTTTATCACAATATGCTAATTTTTTGAGAAGGACCTGTACATATCTAGGGGATGTGGAAAGAAATTTGATAAGGTGTGGCAAGCCTGGTATAACTCGGACAGAACGGTGGGTTAGTGGGTGGTGGCAACGGAGGTTGAGCTTGTCTATTTGACCTGATTAGAGAGCAGGGTCTTTCTCAAAAGTATTTGGGGCATGTATAAATATATATTGTCTTGTGGCTGGAAGGGGGTGGTGGCGCGAAACCTTTTTGTTTTTTGTTGATCTTAATCTCCTGGGTTGGGAGGGGGGGGATATGTATATAGGTTTTGTAGTAGTTAGGTAGAAGTACTGTTAGATAGTCAGGATATGTTGATACTTGTATAAGTTGTATGGGCGTTGTTGGTCTAGTACTGTCCTGGCAGTTTAGCTAGGTCAGCTGTGTTTGTATGTTATGTAAAATTTAAAACTCAATAAAAATAAATTGTTAAAAAAAAGTGTCCGATGTGTCCGCCGCAATATTGCAGTCACGATAAAAATCGCTGATCTCCGCCATTACTAGTAAAAATAAAATAATAATAAAAATGCTATAAATCTATCCCCTATTTTGTAGCTGCTATAATTTTTGCGCAAACCAATCAATATACGCTTATTGCGATTTTTTTTTTTACCAAAAATATGTAGAAGAATACATATCGACCTAAACTGAGGAAAAATTTTGTTTAAAAAAAAAATGGATTTTTATTATAGCAAAAAGTAAAAAATGTTGTGTTTTTTTTTCAAACTTGTCCCTCTTCTTTTGTTTATAGCGCAAGAAATAAAAAACGTATAAAAATTTCATTTTGGTACAGTGTTGCATGACTACGCAATTGTCATTCAAAATGTGACGGCGCTGAAAGCTGAAAAATGGCTTGGGCAGGAAGGGGGTGAAAGTGCCCTGTATTGAGGTGGTTAAAGTACTCATGAATACATTGTACGTACGTTTTCCTTGCTGACCTGCTCATGTTCTACTTTGACTTTAATGCTTTGAGTTGAATACTTAGGGCAGACAAAAATCTGAGTTCGCTCTTTTTTATGTATGCTTCAGATTTGTTTCTACAAATTATTAAAGCCAGACAATCGCCTGTACTAGAAGTTGGTGAACAATTGCAGCTTTTAATATTTTTTTCATGACGGGTGCTTAATTTTTAAGGGAATCAGTATTTTGCCTATCCTGCACAGAGATTCTTTTCTCTCGCCATGTAAAAATACTCAGAGCTTGTGAATAGTTGTGTGCACCAGCACTATATGCTGCATTGTGAAAGGCAGAGAAGAGAGCATACCCTTACATAGAAATTTCTTTTTTTTTTTCTTTAGGACTTTAGCAGGTGAACAGCTAGCAGGAAAACAGCAGGAAAACAAATGGGAGAGGAGCATAAGCACCAAACGTCTGCTTGTCAGTTATTTTTACCACAATGGGCAATGTTTCATTCATGTGTAATCTTTTTTTAGACTTTGAAAATGCCACCTTTGATGATGATGGCTAATAGTTATAAATGAAAGTAAATGTTGCTTGTCTAACTTAATACAGACAGTATCTCCAGCTACAAAATATAGGATTGTGGCAAGAAATTGATCAAACTGCATTTAGGGCAGATTTTTTTTACCAGTTGGATTTTTGTTTATCTGGAATGTGAGAGAGTGCAGAGCAGTGGCGGCTGGTGCTCAAAATTTCTGGGGGGGGCGCAAACAAACTGAAAAAAAAAAAAATCAATTGCCACCACTGTGCCCATTAAACGCAGCCACTGTGCCCAAACGCCACCAGTTTGCCCCCTCAAATACAGCCAGTTTGTTTCCATATACAGCCAGTTTGTCCCCATATATAGCCAGTGTGCCCCTATATATATATATATATATATATATATATATATATATATATATATATATATATATATATAACCAGTGTGCCCCCATATATATAACCAGTGTGCCCCCATATATATAACCAGTGTGCCCCCATATATACAGCCACTGTGCCCCCATATATACAGCCAGTGTGCCCCCATATTCAGCCAGTTTGTCCCCCATATACAGCCAGTTCCCCCCAAATGCAGCCAGTTTGTCCCCCATATACAGCCAGTTTGTCCCCCATATACAGCCAGTTTGTCCCCCATATACAGCCAGTTTGTCCCCCATATACAGCCAGTTTGTCCCCCATATACAGCCAGTTTGTCCCCCATATACAGCCAGTTTGTCCCCCATATACAGCCAGTTTGTCCCCCATATACAGCCAGTTTGTCCCCCATATACAGCCAGTTTGTCCCCCATATACAGCCAGTTTGTCCCCCATATACAGCCAGTTTGTCCCCCATATACAGCCAGTTTGTCCCCCATATACAGCCAGTTTGTCCCCCATATACAGCCAGTTTGTCCCCCATATACAGCCAGTTTGTCCCCCATATACAGCCAGTTTGTCCCCCATATACAGCCAGTTTGTCCCCCATATACAGCCAGTTTGTCCCCCATATACAGCCAGTTTGTCCCCCATATACAGCCAGTTTGTCCCCCATATACAGCCAGTTTGTCCCCCATAGACAGCCAGTTGTCCCCCATATACAGCCAGTTGTCCCCCATATACAGCCAGTTCTCCCCCAAATGCAGCCAGTTTGTCCCCCATATACAGCCAGTTTCCCCCAAATGCAGCCAGTTTGTCCCCCATATACAGCCAGTTCCCCCCATATTCAGCCAGTGTGTCCCCCATATACAGCCTGTCCCCCCCCCCAGCCCTGCACTTATCTTCCTCGGTCTGCGCCGTCCTCGATGTGTTCTCCCGCCCTCGATGACGCTTCAGCCAATCAGGTTACCGGTAACCAGATCCGGTGAACCTGATTGGCTGAAACCTCCACAGTCTTCTCCAAGGAACGCACCCCCGTGCGTACCTGGGAGTTTTTGGAAGCCAAATACAGCGTGAGAGCTGTATTCGGAAAGCCTATCAGATCCGCTGGCTCTGATAGACACTTCCAGAACACACCCACTGCCGGGCACCGCTGTAATTCATATGGCCAGCGCTCACCAGGAGGCCGGCCATATGAATAGTGGGCAGCGCGGCAGCGGTGACAATACACAGATTCATGCAATGCATGAATCTGTGTATTGTCTTTCAGTGGCGGTGCGGGAGCGAGAGGGGGCGGCGCTCCGGCGCCCTCTATGGACGCACCGCCACTGGTGCAGAGGAATGCAAATTTGGTGGGTAACACCCAAATGAACAGGAATCAAGAATTGTCATTGAGAGATCACTGTTGGGGTATCAAAGATTCATAAGAAGACAAGATCTGACTGGCTAAAAGATCGCCTAAGCTTTAATCTGGCGATATACTTGCAGAACTTTTCAGCCTGCAGGCTAACCAAAAAATGAATTCTTCCATCCATGCCAACAGTGCAGATGGATGAACCCCCCTGCTGGTCTATTGCATTTTGAAAGCCAGCCGTGCCAACTGTCAAAATATCAAAACAGTGGCTTCATCTGATTGGATGCAGCTGCTTTTTGGTGACTGTTCCCCCCCCCCCCCCCCAGCTATTTAATTTTCTCAATTGATGGATGTCAGGTGGGAGATGGCAAAAAGGGGTCAGGTTTCAAAGGGGACTTGAAATATCTATATTAAAAAGGTTTGCCTTTTTTTTTTCCGAATCCTAAACAAGGTTAAATGCAATTACCGTATATACTCAAGTATAAGCCGACCAGAGTATAAGCCGAGGTACCTAATTTTACCACAAAAAATGTGGAAAACGTATTGACTCGAGTATAAGCCGAGGGTGAGAATGCAGCAGCTACTGTAAGCAGAAAACAGGGTCAACAATGCCCATTGCAACCTCACTGTGCCCATTGCAGTCTCACTGTGCCATACCTCACTGTGCCCATTGCAGTCTCACTGTCATACCTCACTGTGCCCATTGCAGTCTCACTGTGCCATACGGTACTCACTGTGCCCATTGCAGTCTCACTGTGCCCGAGTACCTGCATTCTTGACATGCGTCTATTTTTTAAAAGTCTCGGCTTTCTCCTAGCGTTCCATTTCGTGATAGGCATTTGACACTGTGTTCTGCCTATCACGGAAGTCCGCTCATCCTCGGACTCAGTTTCCCAGCAGACACTGTGTTCAGTGTTCCGCCAATCACGGGCATTCTTTCATCCTCTAACAAGAGGACGTCCGCGATTGATGGAACACTGAACACAGTGTCTGCTGGGAAACTGTCCGAGGATGAGAAGACCTCCGTGATAGGCGGAATGCCTATCACGGAACGCCAGGAGGAAACCGCGACTTTTACAAAATGGACGCCTGGCTAGAATTCAGGTACGGACTTGAGTATAAGCTGAGGGGGGTATTTTCAGCCCTAAAAAAGGGCTGAAAAACTTGGCTTATACTCGAGTATATACGGTAAATAGATCTCATGTCTCGTTAACTATAAACCCTATTTTGGAAACCCATTTATTCTTAATCCTCATGGTGCACACAACTTATCTATAATAGTCTGTCTTTTTTAATATGAAACTACATTTGTTTTCTACAGAAAATTTATAGGCAATTTTTTATTTATATAAAATATGGTTTGGTAGGGTAAAGCCTTATTTAATTTACATTAGCCTATGCTTACCTGTGTAAACTAGTTTTTCATTTGAGGAATTCATTAATATTTTCTATCTTTGCAAAACTAAAAATAACCCATGTTAATAAAATTGAACACTTTTTGGCTTTGTACACACACAGGCTTATTTTAAGTACTTTTGTTAGACATTTTGTATAAAGATAGACAGCCATAGCTATTCTTTGTTACTATGGAAACAGAATCAATGTTTCCGGAGGTGGGGTGCAAACAAAACTAATGGAATTTCTAGTTCTGAATTTGTAATATGGTAATATTCAGTAGGGCCAGTGGTTCACTCATTGCCAACCAGTGCATTCAGTTCTTTAGCTATACCCATATCTGAAATCTTACAACATATTATCCCCCATTAACACTTCACAAGAGATCAAGGCAATCTTCTGTATCTTCCCCAGGTTGTCACATTTTATCTTTCAGGCTGCCTTGACACTAGTGATGAGCCAAACACCCCCGGGTTCGGTTCGCACCAGAACCCGCGAACGGACCGAAAGTTTGCACGAACTTTAGAACCCTATTAAATACAATGGATGCGAACGTTCGAAATCTAAAGTGCTATTTATAATGACTAATATGCATGTTATTGTCCTAAAAAGGGTTTGGGAACCCGGGTTCTGCACCAGGGGACATGTATCAATCCCCAAAAAAGTTTTAAAAACGGCCGTTTTTCTGGAGCAGTAATTTTAATGGTGCATACAGTGAAAAAAAAAAAAAGTCAAATATTCCTTTAAATATCGTACCTGGGGGGTGTCTAAAGTATGCCTGTGAAGTGCCACGTGTTTCCCGTGTTTAGAACTGTCCCTGCACAAAATTACATTTCTAAAGGAAAAAAAGCCATTTAAAACTGCTTGCGGCTTTAATGTAATGTCTGGTCCCGGTAATATGGATGAAAATCTTTAAGAAAAATGGCATAGCTACCCCATCACAGCCCCCCCCACCCCAGCCCATTACCAGCCCCTTTGGGTCTTGTATGGATATTAAGGGGAACCCCGCACACAAAATAAAAAAGGCCCTATATACTCTGAACAGCCGTATACAGGCGGTGCATACAAGACAGGGACTGTAGGTTTGTTCTTATGTAGAATCTGTTTGTAATTTTGAACAGGTACATTGTTTAAGTGTAGCTCTAGCCAAAAAATCTATTTTTCAACTTTTTGGAAAACATAGGGAAGGGTTATCACCCCTGTAACATTTGTTTTGCTGTCTGTGCCGTGTGCACCGGTTCAGAACAGTTCACCTCACTTTCCGTCCTAATGACAAATGTGTTTTGAAAATTTGGGGTTTTTATTGAAACAAGAATTGGTGATAAAGCATCAGTGGAGAGGAGACACTTTTTTCCCATATTAACTCTTACAGGAGAGAATTTCCCTTCCTAGGGGTAATTTCCTCTCACTTCCTGTTGTATCCTTCCGTTTGCAAGGAGGAGTCGTTTGTAAGTTGGATGTTTGAAAGTAGGGGCCCTGCCGTATATACTCAGCTGAAATTTGCCCCTTACATGTTGGTGTTGCCACAACACTGTGAGCCCTCACAGTTACTCTTGGTGGGCGCATGAATGGGCCCTGCTGTGAATTATTAGATCAAGAATTGTAATTGCATGCCCCTGTTGAACAGGGGCTGAAAAACTGGGCCTTTGGTGGTGGTGTTGACACAAAACTGTAAGGCCTCACAGTTAGTCTTGGTGGGCGCAGGAATGGGCCCTGCTGTGAATTATTAGATCAAGAATTGTAATTACATGCCCCTGTTAAACAGGGGCAGAAAAATTGGGCCTTAGGCACTGGTGCCACAACACTGCAACCCCTCACAGATACTGTACTTGGAGCACAGCAATGAGCCCTGTTGCAAAGTATTGCATCAAAAATTGTAATTACACGCCCCTGTTAAACAGGGGCTGAAAAATTGGGCCTTAGCCACTGGTGCTGGTGCCACAACACTGCAACCTCTCCCAGATACTCTAGTTGGAGTGCAGGAATGAGCCCTGCTGCAAAGCATTGCATAAAAAATTGTAATAACACGCCCCTGTTAAACAGGGGCTGAAAAATTGGGCCTTAGCCACTGGTGGCGGCACCCAGAAACAAAAATGTTCTAACAAGCTATCATCATCAATCGGATCATTGAGGAGGAGGAGGATAGTCAGTCAACATAACAGGACAGTCTCTCAGCATCAGTCTTGAAGGGATGTGACATTTGAAAATAAATTAGTCTGTTATATCAGCTTCAGGTGTTTGGTAGCTGGTGGTGATCCAAGACTGGTTCATCTTTATGAAGGTCAGTCGATCAACAGTCGGTGGACAGGCGCACCCTGTGATCCGTGACAAATCCTCCAGCAGCACTGAATGTGCGTTCTGAAAGAACGCTGGATGCAGGACAGGCCAGTAGCTCAATTGCATACTGTGCAAGCTCTGGCCAGTGATCCATCCTCAAGACCCAGTAAGCCAGAGGATTTTCGGTGGGGAAGATGTCCAAGTCTGACCTTGCCCCTAGGTATTCCTGCACCATGTATATCAGACGCTGGCGATGGTTGCTGGAACCGATCATACCTTGGGGCTGCGGACTAAAGAATTATCTGAACGCATCGGTCAGACGGCCACCTTCCCCACCGCTCCTTCTTTGACTGACCGAAGCCTCAGCAACTCGTTGTCCAGGACCAGGAGTTTGTAACCTCCCAGTCTCTGGGAACGTGTTGCACAGACCTTTCTGCAAGGCCTCCCGGAGTTGTCTCATCCTCTGCTCCCTCTGCGACGGTAAGATAAGGTCCGCAACCTTACCCTTGTACCGTGGATCAAGGAGAGTGGCCAGCCAGTAATGGTCCCTCTCCTTGATCCGAAGAATACGAGGATCCTTCCGCAGACTCTGCAGGATCAGGGAGGCCATGCAGCGTAGGTTAGCTGAGGTATTTGGTCCGGAGTCCACTGGGTCACTAAGGACGACATGATCCGCAGCCACCTCCTCCCAGCCACGTACAACGACTGTAAATCATCCCTAAAAGACTGCTGCTGATGATGCTGAGTGCCAGGCTCCACCTCCATGCTGACACAATCCTCCTCCTCCTCCTCTTCTTCTTCCTGTGCGATGGGTGGGACAGAAGGAACACTGTCTGGGTAAAGGGGGCCTTGAGAGGCAAGGAAGTCCTCCTCTTCCTGCCTCTGTTCTGCCTCAAGTGCCCTGTCCATTATTCCACGCAGCGTATGTTCCAACAGGTGGACAAGAGGTACAGTGTCACTGATGCATGCACTGTCACTGCTCACCA
This sequence comes from Rana muscosa, assembly GCA_029206835.1. NCBI lineage: Eukaryota > Metazoa > Chordata > Amphibia > Anura > Ranidae > Rana > Rana muscosa. The sequence continues at coordinate 699,600,620 of CM055117.1, read as the reverse complement.
TCCTCGTGGCCTCCTCAAATGGTGCCAGGACAGTGCATGCATCCCTGATCATGCCCCACTGGCGTGGTGAAAAAAACCGAGCTCCCCTGACCCTGTCCTGGTGCCGTAGTCGCACAGGTACTCATTGATGGCCCTCTGCTGCGTGTGCAGCCGCTGCAGCATGGCCAACGTTGAGTTCCACCTGGTGGGCGTGTCACATATAAGGCGGTTCTTGGGCAGGTTCAACTCCTTTTGCAGCTCAGCCAGGCGAGCACTGCCATTATAAGATCTGCGGAAATGCACACAGACTTTCCTGGCCTGCCTCAGGACATCCTGTAAGCCCGGGTACCTGCCCAAGAACCGCTGCACCACCAGGTTAAGGACGTGAGCCACACAGGGCACATGGGTCAGTTGTCCCTGTCGGAGAGCGGAGAGGAGGTTGGTGCCATTGTCGCAAACTACCATTCCTGGCTTAAGCTGGCGTGGCGTCAACCACCTCTCGGCCTGCCCCTGCAGAGCAGACAGAACCTCTGCCCCAGTGTGGCTCCTGTCCCCCAAACACACCAGCGCAAGCACGGCATGGCATCTTTTTGCCTGCGTACTTGCGTAGCCCCTTGAACGCCTACGGAGCACGGCTGGTTCAGAGGACAAAGCACAGGAAGAGGCCACGGAGGAAGAAGAAGAGGAGGGGGTGGAGGACAGAGGTGTGTCACAACCAGTAGTAGCATTTTGGAGGTGTGGTGGTGGAACAACCTCCAACACTACTGCCCCTTGTCCTGCATCCTTCCCAGCTGCCAAAAGAGTGACCCAATGGGCCGTGAAAGAAAGGTAACGTCCCTGTCCATGCCTGCTGGACCATGAGTCAGCGGTAATATGCACCTTACCGCTGACCGCCCTGTCCAGCGAGGCCAAGACATTGCCTTCCACATGCCGGTAGAGAGCCGGAATCGCCTTCCGTGAGAAAAAGTGGCGTTTGGGAACCTGCCACTGAGGAACCGCACATTGCACAAACTCACGGAAGGGGGCCGAGTCTACCAACTGAAAAGGCAGCAGTTGAAGCGCTAGCAATTTAGCCAAGCTAGCATTCAACCGCTGGACATGTGGATGGCTGGGAGTGAACTTCTTTCGACGGTCCAGCAGCTGGGGCAGGGAAATTTGCCTGCTAGAATCGGACGTCGGTGTACTGCTCGCAGAGTGCCCGCAAGTACTTGGCTGTGACACACCTAATTCTGCACCTTCATTCCTCTCAGAGCAGGTTTCAGAGAGGACGGAAGGTATAGTGGGGTTGGAGATCCCAGCTGATGCGGTGCAAGAAGAGGTCCGCTTTGTTCTTTGGTGTGGGTCTTTAAGGTAGGCTTGCCAACGAGCTGCATGGCAGGTCAACATATGTCTGGTCAAGCATGTGGTGCCCAAGCGGGTGATGTTTTGGCCGCGCGATATACGCTTGAGACATATGTTGCAAACAGCAGCTGTGCGATCTGATGCACTCGATTCAAAAAAGGCCCACACCAAAGAACTTTTTGAATAACGGGCAGAGGCAGCGCCCTGCACAGGCGGAGCTCTGCGGTGTGATTCCGTCAGTGTGCTGCCCTTACGCTGGCCCCCCGAGGGCATCCTGCCTCGTTGGAGATGTGCCTCATCCTCCTCCTCCTCCTCCTCTCTCCTATTAGGCACCCACGTGGAGTCAGTGACCTCATCATCCCCTCCCTCCTCATCACTGGAGCCAATCTGGCAGTATGCTGCAGCTGCTGGAACATGACTGCCAGATTGGTGTCCTTCTTGAGCATCCCCTCTGTCTGCTCTCACGCTACTGCCTTCCTCTAGCTGGGTATCATCATCAGACCCTTCGAAACGCTGGGCATCCTCCTGGAGCATGTACCCAACACTGTGCTCAAACAATTCGGGGGACTCCTCAGGAGGACATGGTTGGTCTAGGGAAGGAGTGACTGATGATGACATTGATACCAGGGAAGAGGACGCTTTGGCAGCTGCTTTGCCAGTACCCTGAGCCTGGGTGAGAGAGGATAAGGAGGGCTTGGTCATCCACTCTACAAAGTCTTCGGCATGATGCGGCTCAACACGTCCAGCTGCCGAAAAGAAGGACAAGCGTGTCCCATGGCCACGTGCTGATGGCGATGCACCGCGTCCACGACCAGCACTGTTATCTCTAGACACAGAGCCTGCTTGCCCTCTTTTATTGGCTCCTGACTGTCTACCTCTCCTTGTTTGCCTTCCAGACATTCTAATGGCCTGCAGGGAAATGGGAAAACCAGCAATAAGGCCTAGCTTCAGGAGTATATTTTGCAGGAATCGCACTACGCCTGCTGTAGGTGCTGCAAATGCCTGTTGGTGTAACACACCAGGAAAAAGCAGTAATACAGGCTAACTTCAGGTGTAATATGGTCAGGAGGCACACTCCGCCCGCTGTAAGTGCCGCAAAATCCTGTTGGTGTAACACACCAGGAAAAAGCAGCAATACAGGCTAAGTTCAGGTGTATAATGTGCAGGAGGCTTAGCAACACTGACACTGTCCCCTGCCTATCCTTCTTTCTCCCTGCACACAAGGTTTAGCAAAGAATATGACACTGACACTGTCCCCTGCCTATCCTTCTCTCTCCCTGCACACAAGGTTTATCAAAGTATATGACACTGACACTCTCCCTGCCTATCCTTCTCTGTCCCTACACACAAGGTTTAGCAAAGAATGGATTTGACACTGTCCCTGCCTATCCTTCACTTTCCCTGCTCCGGAACACACTACACAAGGCTGCCGCGCTGGCGGCCTTTTATAGTGTGGGGCGTGTACTAAACCCCCTCAGCTATAATTGGCCACAGGCATCCTGCCTGTGGCCAATCATTGCTCTCCTCGCTGCCGGCGCTGTGATTGGCCAAGCATGCAGGGTCACAGTGCATGCTTGGCCAATCACAGCGCCGGGATTACACTGCGATGGCGCAGTGTATTGTGGGCCGTTCGCGTCACTCGAATTTGGCGCGAACGGACCAAATCGTTCGTTGTTCGCCGAACGCGCGAACAGCCGATGTTCGAGTCGAACCTATGTTCGACTCGAACACCGAGCTCATCCCTACTTGACACCCTGGTTTCCCTTTTTTGCAATAAAACGATCCTTGCACTACAAATGAGTATGGTTTAAATTGAGCATCTCATGTACAACCAAAGTCATGGAAAATGACCTGCTGCCTTCTACATTACTATATGTAATTGATTTGTATTGGGCTGGTTTCAAACTGCCGCACTTCAGTTTGGCGGTAGCGCAGGTGTACCCAGGTTTTTTTTTGCCAATAATCAATGGACTTTCTTTTAGACTTTCTATTAGAGTAATTTTCAAACTGTGTGCCACGTGAGATTTGCAGGTGTGCCGTGGGAGATTTGAAAAATATTTAAAATTGCTAGCGTTTTGAAACCTTGAACATATCGAAAAATTAAATGGCAAATCAATGTCGCAAAAGTTAAAGAAACATATATAAAAACGCAATCTCTGTCAGTCTGTTATTTATTGGTTCCTTTCATAATGTGAGACTTGTGTGAGATCTTGGGAGAACTCGATCACTCTAATTTTATTATAATAGACCGTTCCATTCCAACTTATTCGTAATTGGAATTCTGCCATTTGTGTCTTCGTGGTTTTGTGAGTTTGGATTTTCAGCATCGACTGAAATCAAATCGAAAAAGACTGAGCGACTTCTTAAAATCGTTGCTGAAATGCATGCTGGTTTGTCAACTTTTAAGCCTTGCTTGAATCTGATTTGCTTTCAAAAGCAGGCGCATACTTCACATTAAATGTAAAATTAAATATAAACACAAAAATGTTTTTCACCATAATTAAAGTGGATGTAAACCCGAATTTTTTTTTTTTTTAATTAAGGCTTGCACCTTGTACAGTATAGGATTTCATGTCATCTGTGCCCAGTCTCGCCACAAAGAGTTAATCCAGCTCTGAGCAAGCCTCTTATTTTTTATCAGTGAGATAAAAACTGACACACAGAGAAATAGGAGTCAGTTCTTTCACCTTGCTGTGAGTGACAGGTGATTTACATATCTCATGCACGAGCCTAAGAGGCATTCTGTGTACTTCAGATCCCTCCTTTCTTCTCCAGCTCTCCCAGGTTTGGCTGCTCCACACCTCAGCATGATTGGGCATGCTGAAGTCATGTGGTGACCTTTCTGGGTTTTGACTGGATATTGGTGATTATAGCAGAAGTTCAGTGTAAGAAATACACAGGAGAAAAGGCATGTTGACGAGGTGGGCGGGGAGTCTACTGACATCACGAGTCCACCCACCGAGCTCCGGACAACAGACACACCCACAGAATCCGCAGTTTTTACGGGTCTCGTAACAGACAGAGTGGAGACATTTGACAGGTAAATGCCGTATACACACGATCGGAAATTCCGACAGCAAAAGTCCGATGTGAGCTTTTGAACGGAAATTCCGATCGTGTGTATGCTCCCTCGGACTTTTGCTGTCGGAATTACCGCCAACAAAAGATTGAGAGCTGGTTCTCAAATTTTTAGAGGAAAATAATTCCTATCGGAAAATCTGTTCATCTGTATGCAAATCCGATGTGCAAAAAAACACGCATGCTCAGAATCAAGTACGAGACGGAAGCTCTCGGTCTGGTAAAACTAGCGTTTGTAATTGAGATAGCACATTCGTCACTCTGCAACTTATTGGATCTTTTAATGCAGCGCATTCTTTTGTTCTTTATAATGCTAGAATAATGAAGTTGTTTTGCTGCTGATATTCACACAAAGTTCAGACAAACTTATTTCTTATTTCTCGTGATCTCATGAATAATCTTTATTTATTTTTTTAAAGCCATAATAATGTTTAGAATTTTTTTAATCAATATTTCCTGTTTTATTTTTTTATTTATTTTTTTAAATAATTTTCTAGTGATCTCCATAATTTATTTATTTTTGTGTCAAGTTACCACAACAACATTATTATCTTGTATTTTTTAACCTCAAGGAAATTGGTGTTGGTGTCCCTTGTTAATTTGACATTGTATTTTTGAAACGTACCTGCCTACTCACAAACTGTCCTATTTGAAGGAAAAAAGCTAGGCAAGTATTTTCTAAAAAAATAAATATCCATTCATTCTGGCTCATAACAAAAAAGAGGAAGGCAAAGCTGGAGAAACTGCTGGAGTTTGGAAAGCCTTTGAACCCCAGGGCAAAACATCAACACTTTGCAAAACAAAATTGGTAGCCTGAAAATTCCATATAATAGGGAGCCCAATCTGGTCCTGGACTCCCAGAGATCAGGAACAGCAGCAGATGACATATATGTACCCAGTCTGTGGTACTACAACAGCCTGCGTCTTCTGTCAGACCAGACTTCACCCAGGCCATCACTTGTCTTCCCTGCAGCCTTCCCTGCCCGCTTCCTTAGAGGCTGTGGCTTTGGAGGTGGACTTGTGGCAGGAGGAGGAGGATGGGCGAGCTCACATAAGTGGATGTGTTCTGTCAGTTGGCCCCTTATGAAGGACCTGAAAAATGTCCTCACAGATGAGGCGTTTGCCCTCCTCCATTTTCTGCAATCTACCAGCTACATAGCAGCCATAGGCCTCTTCAGTGTCGGGGGGGGGGGGTCTCAGGGCCGCATTAGCCTCCCTAATGAGGCCCAGTGCTTCCTCCTCCATGTTACTCCCCTTCCTGGGCCTTTTTTTTGGAAGGCGGAGGGGAGGCACCTGGGATTGGGTGAGGCTACTGTGTCCGGCCACCTCCTGGCTGACACTTAACCCTGCCTCCTCCTGGCTGCCACATTCCAGACCCTCGTCCTGGCTGAGATCTTCCTGTGTATAAAAAAGGGACATGGTTTTAGTTTTTGGTTCACCAATCGCACACAATTTTCAGCTCATGACTGTTACAAATTGAATGTTAAAGTGGAAGTAAACCCTCCTATCATTTTCAGGCAAGGAAGCTGCCATCTTGGCCTCTGTTTAATCTTCAACTGCCATGATGCTGCACATGTGATCAGTTATGACACCAGCCATTGTATGGTTTTGACAGTTTGGTTGAGAGCACAACCAATGTGACAGTTAGCAATCCCGGCATGCCGGAAATGTAACTGCTTTTTGAAACTGTTAAATCGATGGGTTTACTTCCGCTTTAATAGAAAAGACTATCATTCTGACCCCAGCAGTTTTCATTCTTGTCCCAATTATTTTTGGCCCCTACTGTCTATTGAGATGTCAAAAACGTTTTGTTTAATCATTAATTTGTTATCAATAATAACATCTAGTTAACAATAATGTTAGGACAATAAATATATTGAAAAATACTATACCTGGCTCCAGCTGGGCTCCTCCACTTCTTCCAGGTTGGTCCTCGGAAGCCTCAGCTGGGGTTGAGGGAAGGGTGGAAGGAAGGGGGGAAGTGATGGCCTCACTTCAATCTGGTCTTCCAGAAACCGCATTCTGTTGTAGTACCACAGACTGGGTACATACACGTCTTCTGCTGCTGCTCCTGATTTTTGGGATGCCAGGACCTTATTACACTCCTTCCTTCTCAAGCTACCAATTTTCTTTTCCACAAAGTCGATGTCTTCGTCGGGAACCTGCGTCTTCACAAATTGCAGCAGTTTCTCCAGCGTTGCCTTCCTAGCTGGTTTATTTCTATATAAGGGGTTTTTAATCTCCCACAAATTGCTCAGCTCCCTGTACCTGTCCATGAACTGGCCCAGGAAATCTGAGTCCTTGAACTGTTTCATATTGTCTGCAAAACACAAGACAAAAACACTGTCAGGCTAAACTCTCCTAATCTTATCCCAATATAAGCGTCGATATAGAATCGGTATAGGCCACTGATGCCCCAAGTTTAAATTTTACCTTCATTAGAACGATCGGCGCTTATGTTGCTCCTTCCTCCGCACACAGAACGTAGGTATGACACATGCGTGTTAGCTTTATATACACTGTGCATGCGTGAAACTCCGCACACGTCGCCCGCCCCTGACATTCTTTCTAGTATATTCCCTGCCCCTTCTCTTTTGGCGCAGTGGGAGAGGACATTGCGGAGACACAGCATGTGCATGATAATGGCACCAACGAGGAGGAAAGCCCGGAGCCAGAAACGTCACGATCCACGAGGAGATATAAGGCCTCAAATATGTCCTTTGTAGAGATGACGGAGATGGTGGACATCTTGAAGATGACCGACTATGATGGGAAGTATGGACCGTACTCCAACCCTAATATGAGAGAGGCCAAGATCATGAGTAAGGTTGTGAGAAGTCTGCACAGGAATTTTGGGGTACGACGATCCAAGGAGCAATTGAGGATACGCTGGTCAGACCTGATATTGAGGGAGCGTGATCAGTACAGAAGGATCAGGAAAATGCTTCTAAAAAGTATGTATTTGTCCTGTGTTCCTATTATTATTAGTTGCATGTTGCTCCATGTAATTTTCTTTACTGTTGGACAGTTTAAAATGGCGTTGGCAGATACAGGTTAACTACATTTGGTCATGCCCATTTGTCTAAAAAAAAAGTTAGTACATTGTTATTGTCTAGATGTGTTTGTAACTAGAATGAAATGAAAACTTGATTCGGTGTAAAGGAGAGGACACTTAGCAGCTGTTTACACCTCTGGACTCAGGAGCACTAGTGTGGGACACCAGAACAACCTTTTTAGGGTGTCCACACAGGTGCTCCAGTGGATACTTGGGGTGTCTCCATGTGTGAAACTTGTCCCAAAAGGGTAAGTATTCCATCTTTGGTAAGGGAAAAAAATCATGTCTTCAGCTTGTAACTTCCAAAACAGACAATTGTACCAAACTTCCAAGCAATGTTTCATATTCCTAATTCTGGCCTCAAATATCTGTGTTCTAAGTATACCTTTTGTTTCATTCTCATAGGGGAGAAAAGACTCGGGACATCTGAGGACACCAGGAACCCCACACCTCATAAAGAAGGGGAACTCCGCACACCACAACCTGAGCATGTGGAGGGAGGAGAGGTGGAAGAAGTAGGTGAAATAGTGACCACAACAGGTCAGTGTCTGACACCACAGCTTCAGGTAAGAGATGTATGCCTGCATATTTATAATACATGTGTGTTTTTTATTTTAGGTGATGTTGATGAAGAATCTCGTTTCACCAGTGCAAGTGCACACATACTCATCCAGGACATAATGGTGTGCAATCGGGATTTAGACCTGATCAAGAAAAAAATGAATGAGATTGAACAAAAAATTAAGAACCTCATTGATGTTTTAGGCAGAATCTAAAACACACAAAAATTAAACTTTAAAAAAATAATAATTGTGAGTTGAATTTTTTTTTTACGCATTTTAAAAGCCAAATTTTGAAGATGCACACAGTGTGTCAACATGTGCTATCTACCATCACGAGAAATCAATGTATGCATTTTGTGGGTGCAACCCCTTCCTCGCAACTCAAGTAGGTGGGAGGAAGGGGTTGCACCCCCAAAATACGTCCATTGATCCCCCATGATGGGAAATGGCACATGTTGACATTAGGCATGGGATCAGAAAGGAAATCCGCATTTTTCCTCTCAATTTGTGTGCATCTTCAAAATTTGGCTTTTACAGGGGTGACATCACCCCATCTGATGAAGGCAAGAACACATTTTTGACATACTATGTCTGATATTGCCTTCACTTTTTTGATGTTGAACTTTGTAAGTTCCAGAGTTGTGTATGTTATGTTTTGAAACATACCTGTTTATGCAAACAATTTTTTTTTTAAATGTCAAACTTTATAAAACAAAGATGTTGTTTTTTTACCCAAAATTTTTTTATAACGCACATGTGAATGTGCACTGAGTAAAAGGTTTTCTACTCAAGAATGTGTGGATTCTTCTTTCAATGCTCAATATCAGTTTTTGAATTAATTTGGTGTTTACAGTGACAATGGGGGTTATTTAATAATGGAAAATCCACTTGGTACTACAAGTGCACTAGGAGAACCTAGGAGACGGCTAAAAGAAACACAAGCAATAAATGAAATTCAAGATTTTATCAGATCAAAATAATTTTTTATTTTAGAAAAAAATCACAAATTTGCTGGCATAGCAATGGCCCCCCTACCCGTAAAATATTCAACATATTTTTGTCGCACTTCACGGGCGCTTTGGGGGGGCAAGCCAGGACGGCCAGCTTCCAGGGCCGTCAGGGTATTTTCATGAAGAAGTCCGGCCTCAAGCCCAACTGAGGCAACATTAATTTGGAGCATTAATCCTTAAAAAGTTGTGAAGTATGCAGCACGAAAGCACTGTGGTTCAGTTTGTACTCCGCCATGTTAATTGCGGCAAAAAATAAGCGGAACCGGCTGGCCATTATTCCAAAGGCATTCTCCACGACTCTTCTGGCTCTGGCCAGCCAGTAATTAAAAACCCTCTTCTCCGGGGTCAGGGTCCTCTGGGGGAATGGCCTCATCAGATCACCCGGACCAAACGCTTCATCTGCGACAAACACGAATGGGAGTCCTTCCACGTTCTCTGCAGCAGGTTGCAATGCCAATCCACCACTCTGGAGCCGTCTGGAAAACTTGGTCTGGGAAAACACTCCCCCATCCGACATCCGGGCATTCTTTCCCACGTCCACATACAAAAACTCAAATGTCTCCGACACCACCGCCATCAACACGATACTATTGAACCTCTTATGCCGTGTACACACGATCGGTTTTACCAATGAAAACAGTCTGATGGACTTTTCTAATCGGACAAACCGATCGTGTATGGACCCCATTGGTCTTTTTTCCATCGGTGAGAAAAAATAGAACATGTTTTAAATTTATCCGATGGGGGAAAAAAAAACGATAGAAAATTCCGATCGTCTGTGTTGGAACTCCATCGGACAAAAAACCCACGCATGCTCAGAATCAAGTCGACGCATGCTCAGAAGCATTGAACTACATTTTTCTCCACCGCGTTTGGGACGGTTGGATTTTTGACTGATGGTGTGTAGGCAAGACTGATGCAAGTCGGCTTCATCGGATTTCCGATGGAAAAATCCATCGGATTAGAATCCATAGGAAATCCGATCGTGTGTACAGGGCTTTAGTTATAATAGTATGACCCCGAGTGGGGTGGAGGGATGGTGTGGACGTGTTTCCCATCGATTGCCCCTCCGCAGTTGGGAAGTCCCATCGCGCGGCAAATTGGTAAGCCACAATCTGCCATTTCTGTGGCGTTAAAGGAAACTGTGGAGTCAAACAAGAAAAATTGTACTTTTGCACATAACATTGCAAGCAGATTAGACACAAACATTCTTGGCTAACATCAGTATAAGCTTTATTTTAAGGAGTATTTAAAGACAAAAATATAAGGTCCACTTATCAGATTCCTCGCCCCCTCTGATGGCCCATTTTTTTTTCAGGGGGGTTCTAGATGAGTTTGGGACCCCCAAAAAAAGCCCCTGCCACCCTGCCTGAATTTAATGAGAATAATGACATTTGAAATTGTTTTAGGGGGTGTTTAGGGTAAAGCACTACAATGGAGCTGACTAAATACATTAAGTGACTAGGCTAGGTGTGTATAGGCCCAGGATAGTATTCTGGAGAGATTAGTGAAGGCAAATATGCATGTAGGCCAGAAAAGGAGCATTAAAAGCTTACAGCATGCATGGGGACAAAGGGGACATTCACAGCATATTACAATCCTGGTAATTAGGGAATGATGAAAGACATAAAATACATTAGCATACATTAATTACATAGAATGTGATGTTAAAGGAGAAAACTTACCTTTATTATAGTCCTTCTACAGGACTTGCATGATGGCAGAACAGGTCTCTGGGATAATGATCCCCAGAGCCTGGGGGGAGATGCCTGTCAAGAACTTGAGGTCCTGCAGACTTCTCCCTGTCGCAAAGTATCGCAACGTGGCGACTAGCCTTTGCTCGGGAGTGGTGGCTTGCCACATGCAGGTGTCCTGCTTGGTAATGTAAGGGGACAGCAAAGCCAACAGACGGTGAAAAACGGGGTCCGTCATCCGGAGATAATTCCTAAAATCATCAGGATTATTCTCTTGGATCTCCCGCAGCAAAGGCATATGACAGAATTGGTCACGCTGGAGCAGCCAATTCTTCGTCCATGAACTCCTCCCCATCCTGTTCATGGACTGGGCTTGGATCAAAGCAAGAACCCGAACACCAAGCCCCTGCACAGCACGAACTCTACGACGAGTACGTACCCGCAACATGGCTAGAAAGCGGTCGGCTGGTCAGAACAAACTAACAGAACGTACTGAAGAACAGAAGGGCCTATAAAGAACGACCTGAAAATCAGAAACGAGCAGACAAGAACGCACTGAAAACCAGATACGAACTAACTACACGCACTGAAAAACAAATACGAACCCACAAGCACAAACTGAATAGCAGGAACGGTCTGAAAAGCACGAAGGCTGAAAGCGCGAATCGTCTCTCCAAACTTCTACTAACACGAGATTAGCAAAAGGGTATCAGACTCGGAATGGAATTTCCGTTTTATAGTGCCGTTGTACGTGTTGTTCATCAACGCTTTCTTGACGGGTGGAATTTGGTGTGACCGTGTGTATGCAAGCCAACTTTGAGCGGAATTTTGTCGGAAAAACCACCCAAGGTTTTTTCCAACGGAAAATCCGATCGTTTGCAGGAGGCATGTATATCCTTGTAGATAACCACTATGGTAGTAGTTTAGAAAGGATGCGAGTGGGTTTACATTAGGGATGAGCCGAACACCCCCATGTTCGGTTCGCACCAGAACATGCGAACAGCCAGAATGTTCGCGTGAACTTTAGAACCCTATGGACTCGAACGTTCGAAATCAAAAGTGCTTATTATAAAGGCTAATATGCAAGTTATTGTCCTAAAAAGGGTTTGGGGACCCGGGTCCTGCCCCAGGGGACATGTATCAGTGCAAATAAGTTTCAAAAACTACAGTTTTTGCGGGAGCAGTGATTTTAATAATGCTTAAAATGAAAAAATAAAAGTGAAATTTTCCTTTACATTTCGTACCTAGGGTGTGTATATAGTATGCCTGTAAAGTCGCACTTGTTTCCCGTGCTTAGAACTGTCCCTGCACAAAGTGTCATTTCTGAAGGAAAAAAGTCATTTAAAACTCACTCGTGGCTATGATGAATTATCGGCTCCCGGCAATACAGAGAAAAGTCATTGATAAAAAAAAAAGCGTGAGGGTCCCCCCAAATTCAATTACCAGGCCCTTCAGGTCTGGTATGGATATTAAGGGGAACCCCGCTGCAAATTTTTAAAAAAAATGCGTGCGGTTCCCCCAAATATCCATACCAGGCCCTTCAGGTCTGGTATGGATTTTAAGGGGAACTCCATCCCAAATTAAAAAAAATGGCGTGGAGTTCCCCCAAAAATCCATACCAGACCCTTTATCCGAGCACGCAACATGGCAGGCCGCAGGAAAAGAGGGGGGGACGAGAGAGCGCCCCCCCTCCAGAACCGTACCGGGCCACATGCCCTCAACATAGGGAGGATGTCCCCATGTTGATGGGGACAAGGGCCTCCTCCCCACAACCCTTGCCCCCCCTATGTGAATTGGTAAGGGGTACATTGTACCTCTACCATTTCACGAAGAAAGTGTAAAAAAAAGTAATAAAACACACACCGACACCTTGGAAAAGTCCTTTATTAAACATAAAAAAATAAATAAAATAATAAAGCATTCCTGCGATGAAATCCAGTGTCCCGCGCCGATCCGATGTCCAGCGCTGTCCGTCATTGGCTGAGCCTGAGCGGACCTGATGGGGAACATCCTCCGCAGTGTATTAAATGAATAGACCCGCCCCTTCTAAAGTTCCCCATCAGGTCCGCTCAGCCAATGACGTAGGTGTAAGGCTGAGGACCTGATGCGGAACGTGAGAAGGGGCGGGTCTATTCATGTATTAAACTGTGGAGGAAGTTCCCCATCAGGTCCGCCCCCTCGTATTTCAGACACCGCCTACATCATTGGCTGAGCGGACCTGATGGGGAACTTCCTCCCAGTATAATAAATGAATAGACCCGCTCTCTCATAATTTTTTTTATCAATGACTTTTCTATATATTGCCGGGAGCCGACAATTCATTAATAGCCGCGAGTGAGTTTAAAATGACTTTTTTCCTTCAGAAATTACACTTTATGCAGGGACAGTTCTAAGCACGGGAAACAAGCGCAAATTTACATGCATACTATGCACACACCCTAGGTACGAAATTTAGTTATTAAAATCACTGCTCCCGAAAAAACGGCCATTTTTAAAACTTTTTTTTGCATTGATACATGTCCCCTGGGGCAGGACCCGGGTCCCCAAACACTTTTTAGGACAATAACTTGCATATAAGCCTTTAAAATTAGCACTTTAGATTTCTCCCATAGACTTTTCAAATTTGCCGCGAACACCCCAATTTGTTCGCTGTTCGGCGAACAGGCAATGTTCGAGTCGAACATGAGTTTGACTCGAACTCGAAGCTCATCCCTAGTTTACATCCACTTTAAATCTTTTCAGGAGTGCCGTGAAAATGTTTAGATCTTATTGGTGTGCCGCAAGACAAAGTTTGAGAAACGCTGTATTAGACCTTTCTAACATTTTTGGAGTATTTTTTGAAAGCACATTGAAGATGCGGGACATTTGGGCTTCCAGATAATGCACCAAAAATGCACAATATAATAAAAAGTCAATGAGAAACCACGGGTTAACTGCAGAAGCCACAGGACAGCAATGTGAAACCTGCCTTAGGGACCTATAGTTTGAACTGCCTTTGCCGTTTTTTTATTTTACAAAAGGTTTATTGGCAGTTGTCACAATGTACAAAGATTACAAGCTGTTCAAATGAGTACAAAGTAAATGGTTGCAGAACTAAGGTGGTTTGCAGAAGGGAAGATGATTAATATGTACAGTTAGACACATGAGTAACAATGCCTCAACACCTAAAGTTTCAAGAACTATAGAATGAAAAAGAGGTACAAAAAGTAATGTGTTTAGGAAATGTTAAAGCCTAAATGTCTCATTCAGGGGCTCAACTGGTATCTGGAAATGGCCAGGGGCACTGGACTAATGGTGATGGATTAGGCCAAAACCTGCCATGGTAAAGAAAGTGTCTAAATGTAGAGAAATGGGGGTGAGGAGGGTAAAGGAAAGTTAGAAGGATGAGAAGGGAGAATTGGAAGAGCGGTTTTAGAAGGGTGTATGGATGAGGGGGGTGGTCCCAGTTGGTTGTAGTGCCAACAATATTAGATAGTTAAACGTAGGTGATCAAATCTAGATGGCTTTGCATAAGCATTCAAGGTTGCCAAGCTCAGAGAAAATTTGACATGAGAGTCCATTAATATAGCTGTCAGTTTGTTTGTTAACCATTAGATCATTCACTTGGTTCTTCAGCAGTGACAACTTTGTAGGGAATGGTGCCACCTACAAACCGCTGTATAAGACGATGTCTTATATGCGACTCACTGTAATTCAGCAGTGTTATTCTATGACTTCTACCGTACTATGTTGATTTTTAGATGATTGCATCTGTAACATGTGTACGCATTCTTAATTTTCTTATCAAAATTCAATACAAGGTTATTGATGAAGGAAAAAAGACAGGATTTCCAAACCCTAGTGATAGTAGGCTTGGTTGCTGTAAAAATGTGTGTGGCAAGCATTCGCTCTGAAGAGAGGAGGATATTAATAAGGTTGAAGTAATGCAGAGAAGAAGTGTACAGGGAAGCCGTTATTTTAAAGAAAAACAAAATTACATGTTTATAATGTCCATATGGAGTATACTTGGCATTTTATTTATTTTTTATATTTGCTATACATTCATGGTAAAGGTAGTAAAATTGATATTGGTAGTAAGTTATGTTTCTGTGCCAGGAGCCCAGCACTGTGTGGTTTGCAGTCCAAAATGCGTCACAAACTTAAAAAGAAAGTGCTTAACCATACCCTATTTTAACATTTAGGGACAGTTCACACCAGGGATGCCCATGCGGTTAAATGCGGTGCGATTTGAGCCATTTCATTTTGAATTAGTTTGATTCCACTTTGCTGCAGCAAAAATAGTGCATTCACTACTTTAAAAATGAAGAGCAACCAGGATCGCATGGTACTTCTGAACCCAAAATGTTGTATTTACCCCCCCCCCCACCACACACACACACGTTTACTTCCATTTTTTCCTTTTAGCTTAGCCCTTAACCTGAAACCAACATTTAACAAAGCACCAAGTGTGCCCTGAACTCTCATCCTCCTACATACAATTAATAAACAATAAAACCGAACTACATTTTATCTTAAAAAAATGAAACTAAGCCCCATAATTCCTGACATCCACTCCCAAGACTAACTCCTACAACACTCAACCCATTCTGCAGCATATACTCATCTTGTCTTGCGCTTTACACTGGAAACAGTGAACCAGAATCCTCTGTTCTGTGCCCAAACAATACTTGCATACCCTGTGCTCAAAGGTATTGATCCAGAAATCTATATGTCTTCCAGTGAGCAAATTGACAAAAAGAATCATAAGAGCAATGGCCCATTTGCATGTAAACATCGATGAAGGTACACAGGTCAGCCATTGTTTTAAATAGTGCTAGGCATCAATGTTCGTTCGTTCATGTTTGTTTTTGTTGTTTTTGCATCAACAGCACTGTAGGGTCGATTGATTAAAACTGTAGCTCATAAAATGTATAGAAACCTGCATTAAAATGTGTCCATCCAGCTGTGTTTACAATCACAGTACTTATTACAATTTTTATTGGAACATGTAACCTAAAGCAAAATGAAATAAAAAATATGCCTAGTGGGGTGGAGTCTTCGTGTGATAAGTCAAAGGAACCTGTGCTTGGATAAATATGGCGCCTGTCATTGATGACCTTTTTCTGAAAATACTAGTTGTCTGACTATCTCTGACTTCAATACTTTCTGAATTGGTGACCTGAAATTAGTACAAAGCTGGTGAAGTCAGAACACCTGCCCTGCATACTTTTTCCGGGTCAGTGAAATACTTGATTAGCATGACAGCCAGTGGCCAGCTGTCACGTACCTGGATCGTGAGCCTGACGTGTAGAGGAGAGCCTCTCTTGCCGCACCGGCTTGTGGGACCCCGAGGTTGAGACAGTAGCTACAGAAGCATGGTGACGCAGGAGTGCCTAGGATCAGTCCAGTATTTGGTATGGCTGGATGTTCATAGCTGGTGATGCAACAGACAGACCGGCAGGGTGGATCGCATAAGAGACAGGAACTGGTGTGATTTTTCAGAGCAGAACTGCAGCAGGCAGAGAAGCGGATGCAGAGTCAGGCAGGCCAGGTCGGTAGCGTTCAGGTGGATCAGGCAGAGCAGCAGGCAGAAGGGAAGTCCAAAACAAGCCGAAGTCAGGGTATCAAGCCGACAAGGTTAGTGAGAGCAAGCCGGGTTCAAGATCAGAAGTCAGCACAGGTAACGGGTTTCAGACACACAGAAGCTGCAGACCAAACAGCAAAGAGTCTTTGGTGCACTCACTTTAAATGGCCCCTTTGACTTCAATGTTGGTGACAGGCGCATGTGGGCACGCTGACGCACCGTAAATGCGCGTGTCTGGCGTGCAATTCCTGCTGGACGGCTATGCCTTTCCTGACACCAGCATTGTTGACAATGACCGCCAAACGTATTTCTGTTGGCATAGGTTTTCTTTACATTTCTAAATGGGAAACTTTAGTGTACTTAGAGAAGAGATAATCTGTTAGCGGTATTTGGCTAAATAACCATGTATGTATCCAAACTCTCACTGAGATTTGTATTTGGTTTACTTTTAGCCCTCATTCTAAAAATATATATTTTTTTTCTTTCCCGTTTTCCCTCAGATTGTGTGAGGTACTTAACCTTGATCCAAGGCATGTGCTGATTGCAGAAGTAATCTTCACCAATATTGGAGGGGCAGCTACGGCTGTTGGGGATCCACCCAATGTTATAATTGTTTCCAATCAAGAGCTGAGGAAAGTGGTAAGTAGTGATGCAGTTTTTACGGAAAAACACACCAGAGTCTATATAGCAGCTGAAAAGCTTCTGCCCTTTGGCAGCAGTATTTGTGATCGACAAGCATTTAAAACATAATCCAATGTATAAAGGTTTAAATGACACTAAACTTTTTTCAAATAAATACAATGTGTTTAAATATATAACTAGGATGTACCTTCTATCTCTCTTGCTTTTTTGTTTCATCTCAAATGCAAGCTTTTTTTCCCCTGCTATTCTCAGACTTCCTCGTCTATGGTGGCTACATTTGTTCTCTGTGCCCCTTTTGTGTATATGAATGTAGCCACCCTCTCTCCTGTGTTTCGTCAGAATCAGAGACCCGTCAGATTAGGCAACGGAAGTGACGTTCCGTCACTACATCTCAACGCCCATCTTGGTACACCCCACACTCAGCTGTAGTAAGTCTGCAGTCAGAAGGTGGCAGCAGACATCTTTTTACACCCCACCCAAGTCTTGCGTTTCATACTTAATTTTTACCAGTAAACTGAGCTTATATATTGAAATACAGTATTTTGAAATCTGTCAGACTGTTTTGACTTTGAATTTTAAAAGCAGCGGTGTTCTGTCAGATTAGCAAACCTGAGAGATCTGCAGGTTTGCCGCTGCTTTTAAAATTCTACATAACAGTGTCATGGATTTTCAAAATACTGTGTTTCACTATATAAGCTCATCTTACTGGCCAAAAAAAGTGTGAAATGCAAGACTTGGAAGGGTGTAGGATAGGGAGCATGCACAGGACAAAAGAAGCCTGAAAACAGTAATGCCGTGTACGCACGATCGGTTTTACCGATGAAAACAGTCCGATGGACTTTTATCATCGTCTTTTTTAGCAAATTCCAATCGTCTGTGTGGAACTCCATCGGACAAAAAACCCACGCATGCTCAGAATCAAGTCGACGCATGCTCAGAAGCATTGAACTTAATTTTTCTCGGCTTGTCAGAGTGTTTTACGTCACAGCGTTTGGGACGGTCGGAATTTGGACTGATGGTGTGTAGGCAAGACTGATGGAAGTCGGCTTCATCGGATTTCCGATGGAAAAATCCATCGGATTAGAATCTATAGGAAATCCGATCGTGTGTACAGGGCTTAAGACTTTTTAAACAAAAGGAAAAAAATGAAAAATTGAGCCATGGTGTATTTGATATGTTGGAAAGATTGATTTTCAAAAAACTGAGTTTAGTGTCATTTTAATTAGTTGATCCCCGCTGAGACGGCTGAAGACAGGGCGGTCCCTGCACACTGTGCAGGGACAGCCCTGTCAGATCTCCGCTCTTCCCTATGGGGGGATCGGATGAACACAGACCATCTGTCCGTGTTCACCCGATCCGCTCTGCAGACGGATGGAAAAATAGGATTTTCCTCCGTCTGCAGAATCGGAGCATTGCGGACATGGATGCGATCGAGTGTCAGCGGATGTTCATCCGCTGACACCGGCTATCTCATAGGGATACATGCATGTCCCTTTTTCATCCGTAAACGGATGGATGAAAAAGCGGTCATACGGTCCGCATGTGTGAATGGGGCCTAAGGCCCACAGCGACCATTCAGGTTTCATCCTTTCACATTTGAGGGAAGTCTATAAACGATAAAAGATTAGTGGTGAGCATTTACTGAGAATTAAGTCCAACAGGCTGGCATAATAATAGTATATGAAATCCTAATGTATGTCTATCCGCCTGTAATGTTTGTTTGTTCTGAACAGCTCCAAAAATGTAGATGTTTTGTAGTGTAAATTTAAGTGAATGGTCTAATTTAATTTATATGATACATTCTAAAATGGCTAACAACAGTAATATACTGTAACCTTTAAACTAATCATATACAGCAATATAGCATTAAAGTTAGAGGTAGCACACATTTTATCTGTGGTAGTTTTACATCTCACAATTATGAATAAAACATGGTTAAGGCTGCCTGATTAACATCCAAAACTCCCCTTTATATGGGGCAAAACAGTTCCAATAGTATCCTGCTGCAGAAAACATGATAAATACTTAAATCAATTATTGCAGGTTGAATGTTCCTTTGAAAGCAATATCCAGCATAAATTTAAGACCCATGGAAACATTAAATGTTGATTTTGTGTTGGCTTCACATGAAAAGCAATATATCTTTCCATTATGTTTACTTGCATGATAAATGGCCAGGAGAAAGAGAAAAATTACAATTTTCTCAAGAGCCATTAATTTCACATTTCCTTACATATGTTCTATATGTGTCATCATTGGGTGATATATAGTTTATGAATCCTGGTACTTCAAAAAGGAATTTCAAGCTATTGGATACCCCATCTAAGGTCCTGACCTGCATTTGATTGTAATGAATCTGTTTTAGCTTGAAATTAGAAAGGTTTATTAAACAAAACGATGATGGTGCCATACATAATCTCATAAAGTCGCAAAGTTTCTCTGTGAAAAACCCATATGCAATACTGCAACATTAATGGCTGAGTAAATGACAAAAATTTGTGCCTTGCTCAATTTTGCCAAGCGTAGATATTTGCAGACTTTTAGTACGGTAGTTTGTACAACATTTGTGATGATCTATGCTTCCTTATAAGACCTGCTGTGCTTGGCAAGCCAAAGATGAGGGGTTTTACATAAGATCAAGATAGAATGATGGATGACCTCTTCCTCTGCAGCCTGTTTCAAAACTCTTAGCTCCACATGTACTATAGACCTTATTGACCTGTTAAATAAGACTAACCGCCTAACCCTTATTCTGCGTTTGGACACCCAAAAAGCCTTTGATAGTCTTGGCTGGCCATTTGTGTACACTACGCTGTCTCACTATGGCTTTTCGGGTCCCTTTATTCAGGCACAAAGAGCACTATATTCCTCACCATCATCTCAAGTACAGTTGTCTTTTTGTGTTGCAATCATTCCAACTGAGTAATTGCACCAGGTAGGGTTTTGCCTCGCTCCCCTGCTCTTATTACTCAGTTTGTAACCCCTAGAGAAGCGATACATTCTCAGCCTGATATTCATGGGGAGTACCTGCAACTGAGGGAATAATACAAACTATCTTTTTGCTGATGACATTCTTTTAACATTGTCTAACCCACGTTTCACTCCCCACTCTCCATGACTTTGTTGTTCCTATATCAGGTTATAAGGTCGGGTTATAAGGCCAACATGACTAAAACGGAGGCTCTTGCCTGGGAAGTATTCCCTATATGATTTCTTCTGGGGTCACTGAAAGAGTCATGAAAAAGCCCCCTTGTGTTTTGTAATCTAATACGTGACTGTGCCTTTAAAAGTTATCATTTTGCTGATTTAAGTAGAAATTATATTGTGGAAAATGGGTCTTGTGTTGAAAATGAAACCAGACATAGGAAGTTGCGGATGTGTCATGAGATGTCTGCATTTAAATCTGACATAATAATTGAACATAATGGGTTTGCTTGGATAAAGAGTTAATGACTATGATTCTTTAAACTAAACTTAATAAAAAAAGATTGAAAATAAAATGGAGGCTCTTTGCCTTCATATTCCTCCCTCTCTACTTGCCACCATACAGCAGAATTTCACCTATAACTGGTGCTCCTACACCCTTAAATACCTAGGTGTTTAAATAACTTGCTTCTATGCCACCCTCTACCATGCAAATTGTCCCCCTTTGTTTAAGGAAATTAATTGCCTTTTTCGGGCATCTACAAGCACACTGAAGAAACTGGCTGCATTTGTTTTATCAGCCACAAAACGAGTTATACCTTTAGGCTGGCTATCTTCCACGTCTCCAACACACTCACAACTATTGAACACTATAGCTGACATTCATAGAATGGAACATCTTACTGCTGTAGTAGATGGCTCATTACCACAATTTACTAAAACGTGGGACCGTTCTGAGTTTGGCCTTGAATTGTCATCCCAGACACTTAGCTAGCTACCTCTCTTGTCCCTTTTAATTATGTTGCCCTTTCTTACCTCTCTCTTAAAATGGGCTCATGGTGTGTTCCTTTTCTTTCTCCTTTTCCTTGTACATTTTACTGATACAGTATTGTGTTATGTGAATATGGTCGTACATCTGAGCCTCATTATCTTGTATGTGGATTTTATACTGGATTTACTTCTTCTGATTTTTTTTATAATCTGATTTCTTTGTGTGCTTTGGGCAATGTTTTCTTTTACGGTATATATGCTTTCAGATTTATATGTATCTGCTGTTTTTATGTTCCTTGTCAGTGTATACTGATATGTTGGTTATCTTTGTAATATTTGAAATGCCCAATAAATACACAATTATAATAAAAAAAAACTCTCAGCTCAAAAAGGGTTGCTGCTTCCACTCTTTATTTTAGAGGTATGTGTAATAGCTGCCTTGGCCTGCATTGACTATTCTTGAATTTGGGCCATTGCTTCTTAGACCAATGCTGGGCAACCCCATGGAGTGTTTGGCAAGATGCATTTACATGCATTTATAATATCCTTTACTCTGTCCATGACTTGGCCACTTGGACATTACAGGTTTCATCAGCAACCGTTATGCACTGCATAGTCATATTCCACTGACCAGATACATTATTAGTCATTTCTGCCTTGTTTCATATCACTGGATAAGTAAGAATAGTTTGGTGATGTGTTCTGGTCTGACAGATATTTATCTGCAGCAATCCAGCTTCATCTTGAGTGGTTTATTTTCTGTAGCTGAGCTTCTGTCTCTAGTGAATGCAAAGATCCTTTTATGACAAATTCTTTAAGTGGGGGTTGTGCCAGGTGTGCCTGAGCAAACCCTAATCACTGTGTGCAGTGCCGATCTTCCCCTTGTATTGTGGCCCCCCCGCAGTGCTGCTGTCTTCCCTCCTTCCCTCACTCCCCCCACCCCCCCGCCGACTCTTGCGAGGGATGCTTCTGAGTGGAGAGTGGAAGAAGGGACTAGTAAATGCAATATACTGGCCCCTTCCTTTTCTAAATGAATACAGTGAACAAATACACTATGTTCATTCATAACTGAAGCATAGTAAACAATGTTTACTATGCTTTAGTTTTTGAATAAACAGGAAGCTGCTCAGCACAGAGCACTTCCAGAGCACTTCCCATTCAGTCACTGTCCAGTGCAGCTGAGGCTGCAGAGAAAGGCATGTGTGTTTTTTGCGCTTTGGTACACACACCCTAATGCAATAGGCTGCACACACCTATGTTAGCTTGTGCAAATCAGATAATACAGAGAAGCAGGAATAATAAGGTGACCAGATTTTTTAAATGAAATCCGGGGACATATTTTTTTTAACTAGTAATGGCGGCAATCAGCGACTCTCTGCCCGTCGCCGCCTCACAGCCAGTCAAGTCTTACTCTCCGGGCCTCGGCTACTACTGGGTGGGGAGCGGATGAAGATCACTCCACCTGGGAAGGCAAGGTGATAAGCAGGCAGGCGGCTGGCCAGGACTTGAACCAAGGCAGAAGAACATGCGAGCAGAGCTGGATGGGCATGCACCAGAAACTGAAGAAATATTCCCTCCGCTCTGAACAAGCACATGATCATCAGAGAGGGGCACAGATAATGGAAAAAAATACACCCCCCTAGGCTAGTAGGCGCGGCGGAGCGGGGGTGTGTAATTCATTTTTTTAAATTTTATTCTGCACTGACTGTCTTTGAAATTGCCCCAGCCCCTGTCCAAATCCAATCCGGGGACAAAACCAGGGACAGACTTGGTCCGGGGACATTGTCCTCAATCCGGGGACTGTCCCCGGAAACAGGGCATGTCTGGTCCCCCTAAGGAATAAGTCCAAATCAAGGCAATTTACAAAAGCAGGGAGAATTTACGAAACGGGTCAAGTTTTTCCACAACCAATAGTTGATGCACAGAAAACTCTTAATACATGCACAGTTTCTCAAACTGTAGAATGATTTGCTTCTAATCAGTATAGCCAGACACAAGAAGTGTGGTATTCATGACTGTAACACTAGCTTTGTATCGCGTTGCAGTCATGTGCTCTCTAAGGCATACATGAACTTCACAATGGAGTAGAGTGTATAGACAGGCTTTAGAAGTCAATATTTCCACTGTTCTGTTTTAAATGCCTTTTTGTGCAATTGACATAACTTCCTGAAATACAGCCCATATGAACAGAGTGGAATTTTGCTGACCTGGCAGAATCCACGGTCCGCTTCCAAAACCAAGATGAAATGAAGAACCCAGTGTTGTTTATTCAGGCCTAACAATTTAAAGCAGGGGTAAGCAACCTCGGCACTCCAGCTGTGGTGAAACTACAAATACCATCACCCTCTAGGAGTCATGGCTGTGATTGTCAGGGTCTTGAAATGTCTCATGGAACTTGTAGTTTCACCACAGCTGGAGGGCCGAGCTTTCCTACCCCTGATTTAAAGGATATAATTATTTTGTCTTTTTGTTGAAAGTGAAAAGACCTTTCTGAAAGCCTTATTACACCAAAAGAACCCTCTTAACCTAGCATCGTTTCTGAGCCTCCTTTTTTTTTTTTTTTTCTTTTCGTCCCTCTTTTTACTCTTGCATACATAACTTGGTTATGTATTTGAACAATGGTTAAAGAGATATGTTTAACCACTTAACGACCGCTCACTGTATATATACGTCGGCACAATGGCACCGACAGGCACAATCACGTAGAGTGTACGTGATTGCCTTTGTACAGTTGGGGGGTCCAATCGGACCCCCCTTCTGTACAGTGAGCGGTCGGAATTCATTGGGGAGCGATCCGACATGAGGGGACGGCCGTTCGATTCCGGCCACCCCCCCCGCGATCGCTCCCGGCGAATGGAAATGCCCCCTCTGTCTGTGGAATGTACACACAGACAGAGGAAGTGATGTCATCTCCTGTGCGGCGCTCACATATACCGAGCGCCGTACAAGAGAAGACATCAAGGTTAGTGCACAAACACTACACTAACACCAGCACACATAGGCATATAAATGCCCCCCCCCCAGATCACCCCCCAGCCCCCAGTCACAGTGTCACTGATTGCAGTGACCATTTATTTTACTGATCACTGCAATCAGTGACATTTGTGACTGTAAAAGTGTCACTACAGTTTAGTTTTAGGTCCAGTGTAGCCCCCTAACCCCCCCCTAATAAAGGTTTAACCCCTTGATCACCCCCCAGGTAACCCTTTCACCCCCTATCACCACTGTCGCTAAGCGATCATTTTTCTGATCGATGTCTTAGCGTCGGTGATGCAGATCGGTAGCCAGTATTTTTTTTTTAGGTTCGCCGCACGTTTTTATAGCGTCGGGTACCCCCATAAATTATCTAATAAAGGTTTAACCCCCTTGATCGCCCCCCAGGTAACCCTTTCACCCCCTATCACCACTGTCGCTAAGCGATCATTTTTCTGATCGCTGTCTTAGCGTCGGTGATGCAGATCAGTAGCCAGTAATTTTTTTTAGGTTCGCCGCAGGTTTTTATAGCGTCAGGTACCCCCATAAATTATCTAATAAAGGTTTAACCCCCTTGATCGCCCCCCAGGTAACCCTTTCACCCCCTATCACCACTGTCGCTAAGCGATAATTTTTCTGATCGCTGTCTTAGCGTCGGTGATGCAGATCAGTAGCCAGTATTTTTTTTTTAGGTTTGCCGCAGGTTTTTATAGCGTCAGGTACCCCCATAAATTATCTAATAAAGGTTTAACCCCCTTGATCGCCCCCAGGTAACCCTTTCACCCCCTATCACCACTGTCGCTAAGCGATCATTTTTCTGATCGCTGTCTTAACGTTGGTGATGCAGATCGGTAGCCAGTAATTTTTTTTAGGTTTGCCGCAGGTTTTTATAGCGTCAGGTACCCCCATATATTACCTAATAAAGGTTTTAACCCCCTAATTGCCCCTAGTTAACCCTTTCACCAGTGATCATCATATAAGTGTTACGGGTGACGCTGGTTAGTTAGTTTGCTTTTTATAGTGTCAGGGCACCCGCCGTATAGAACCCAATAAAGGTTTAACCCCCTGATCGCCCGGCGGGTGATATCAATTAGGTTTTAGCGTCAGAGAGGGTCTGCGTCACACCACCAGGCAGCGTCAGGTTAGTGCCAGTAACGCTAACACCCACGCGTGAAGCATACACCTCCCTTAGTGGTATAGTATCTGAACAGATCAATATCTGATCTGATCAGATCTATACTAGCGTCCCCAGCAGTTTAGGGTTCCCAAAAACGCAGTGTTAGCGGGATCAGCCCAGATACCTGCTAGCACCTGCGTTTTGCCCCTCCGTCCAGCCCAGGCCACCCAAGTGCAGTATCGATCGATCACTGTCACTTACAAAACACAACACACATAACTGCAGCGTTCGCAGAGACAGGCCTGATCCCTGCGACTCCAGTGCTGTAGGAGGTGATTTCACCACCACAGTTAAAAAAAAAAAAAGCAAATATGCCGAAGCATTGGGGCAGCAGGGGCGGAGGAGTGATTTTGCTCCTAATGCCGCTTACATACGGTCGAAATTCCGATGGAGGCTTGCCCGTGGAAAAGTCCGACCATGTGTGTGCGGCATAACTTTTTTGCGGGAGGATGCCCCCATGCTTCGGCATATATAAATGGTGCATGTATGCCCATCATTAGAAGTGGGTGGATGAAGGGCGGTATTCTAATGGTGGGCATACCCACCGATCAATCTCTTTTTTCATTCAGCCAACTGGCTGCATGAAAAAAAAAGATTACAATACATGTCCAACAAGGACCAGCAACGTACTGGTATGTTGCTGGACTTTGAATGGTTATACCAGATTGATGCCTGCGGGTTTAGGTATCATCTTGGTATCATTCTTTTCAGCCAGCGGCCGGCTTTCATGTAAAAGCAATCCTAGTGGCTAATTAGCCTCTGGACTGCTTTTACAAGCAGTGGGAGGGAATGTCCCCCCCTGGATATAAAAAGCGCCATTGGGAAATTGGGAAAGCATTTTATCACACCGATCTTGGTGTGGTCAGATGCTTTGAGGGCAGAGGAAAGATCTAGGGTCTAGACTCCAGTTTTTTCAAAAAAAGAGTACCTGTCACTACCTATTGCTATCATAGGGGATATTTACATTCCCTGAGATAACAATAAAAATGATAAAAAAAAAAATATGGAAGGAACAATTTAAAAATAAAATAAAAAAGCAAAATTAATAATAAAAAAAAAAAAAAAAGCACCCCTGTCCTGCCCTGCTCTTGCCCAATGGCGAACGCAAGCATCGGTCTGGCGTCATATGTAAACAGCAATTGCACCATGCATGTGAGGTATCACCGCGAAGGTCAGATCGAGGGCAGTAATTTTAGCAGTAGACCTCTTCTGTAAATCTAACGGGGTAACCTGTAAAGGCTTTTAAAAATGTATGTAGTTTGTCGCCAATGCGCGTTTGTGCGAAATTTTAAAGCATGTCGTGTTTGGTATCTATGTACTCGGCCTAAGATCATCTTTTTTATTTCATCAAACATTTGGGCAATATAGTGTGTTTTAGTGCATTAAAATTAAAAAAAAAGTATTTTTTCCCCAAAAAATGCGTTTGAAAAATCGCTGCGCAAATACTGTGTAGAAAAAAAAAATGCAACACCCACCATTTTATTCTGTACGGCCTTTGCTTTAAAAATATATATAATGTTTGGGGGTTCAACATAATTTTCCTGCAAAAAAAATATGTTTTCATGTAAACAAAAAGTGTCAAAAAGGGCTTTGTCTTCAAGTGGTTAGAAGAGTGGATGTAAGCTTCCTAATGTTGTGTATAAAATGCCAGAACAGTTCAAAACCCCCCCAAATGACCCCATTTTGGAAAGTAGACACCCCAAGCTATATACTGAGAGGCATGTCGAGTCCATGGAATATTTTATATGTTGACACAAGTTGCGGAAAAAATACAATTTTTAATTTAATTTTTTATTTTTTGCACAAAGTTGTCACTAAATGATATATTGCTCAAACATGCCATGGGCATATGTGGAATTACACCCCAAAATACATTCTGTTGCTTCTCCTGAGTACGGGGATGCCACATGTGTGAGACTTTTTGGGAGCCTAGCCGCGTACGGCAGTGGCGTCACTAGGGTTGGTGTCACCCGGTGCGAAAAAAAATGGTGTCACCCCCCAACAACTATAGTCCCCCCTCGGTACAGACCCCCCTCCACTAACTACAGACCCCACTCCCACAGTATAGATCCCTTCCCTCAGTACAAACCCGCTCCACTAAGTACAGACTCTCCGCCATCAATATAGACCCGCCTCCCTCAGTATGAACCCCCACCTCAGTGCAGACCGCTCCATCAGTACAGACACCCCCACCTCAGTGCAGACCCCCTCAGTTACAGACACCCCCCCTCAGTTACAGACACCCCTCGTACATACACCCCCCTCAGTACAGACACCCCCCTCAGTACAGACACCCCCCTCAGTGCAGACCGCTCCATCAGTACAGACACCCCCACCTCAGTGCAGACCCCCTCAGTTACAGACACCCCCCCTCAGTTACAAACACCCCCCTCAGTACAGACACCCCCCTCAGTACAGACACCCCCCTCAGTACAGACACCCCCCTCAGTACAGACACCCCCCTCAGTACAGACACCCCCCTCAGTACAGACACCCCCCTCAGTACAGACACCCCCCTCAGTACAGACACCCCCCTCAGTAACAGACACCCTCCTCAGTAACAGACACCCTCCTCAGTAACAGACACCCCCTCAGTTAAAGACCCCCCTCAGTTAAAGACCCCCCTCAGTTACAGACACCCCCCTCAGTTACAGACACCCCCCTCAGTTACAGACACCCCCCTCAGTTACAGACACCCCCCTCAGTTACAGACACCCCCCTCAGTTACAGACACCCCCCTCAGTTACAGACACCCCCCTCAGTTACAGACACCCCCCTCAGTTACAGACACCCCCCTCAGTTACAGACACCCCCCTCAGTTACAGACACCCCCCTCAGTTACAGACACCCCCCCTCAGTTACAGACACCCCCCCCTCAGTTACAGACACCCCCCCCTCAGTTACAGACACCCCCCTCAGTTACAGACACCCCCCTCAGTTACAGACACCCCCCTCAGTTGCAGACACCCCCCTCAGTTGCAGACACCCCCCCCCTCAGTTACAGACACCCCCCCTCAGTTACAGACACCCCCACCTCAGTTACAGACACCCCCACCTCAGTTACAGACACCCCCACCTCAGTTACAGACACCCCCACCTCAGTTACAGACACCCCCACCTCAGTTACAGACACCCCCACCTCAGTTACAGACACCCCCACCTCAGTTACAGACACCCCCACCTCAGTTACAGACACCCCCACCTCAGTTACAGACACCCCCACCTCAGTTACAGACACCCCCACCTCAGTTACAGACACCCCCACCTCAGTACAGACACCCCCACCTCAGTACAGACACCCCCACCTCAGTACAGACACCCCCACCTCAGTACAGACACCCCCACCTCAGTACAGACACCCCCACCTCAGTACAGACACCCCCACCTCAGTACAGACACCCCCACCTCAGTACAGACACCCCCACCTCAGTACAGACACCCCCACCTCAGTACAGACACCCCCACCTCAGTACAGACACCCCCACCTCAGTACAGACACCCCCACCTCAGTACAGACCGCTCCATCAGTACAGACCTCCTCAGTTACAGACACCCTGCTCAGTTACAGACACCCCTCGTACAGACACCCCCCTCAGTACAGACACCCCCTTGGTACCAGACCCCCCTCAGTACAGACACCCCCTCAGTTACAGCCCCCCTGGTGCAAACTCCCCCTAGTGCAGACCCCAGCAGTACAGACACCCCCTCCCCCCATCAGTAAAGATGCCCCCCTTACCTTACAGACCTCAGAACAGAGCGGCAGATACACACAGCGGTGTGTCTCTCGAGCGCAGGCTCCTCCTCCTCCTCTGTGGATGTAAACAGAGAGGAGGCAGAGGGGGCGGCGGCTTCCTTCCGCTCCGCTGAGGGACACAGCCGCAGCGTGAGCCTAAGGCACAGGGCAGCGGGCAATGTCAGTGTGGTGCCGCTGCGCTACCCACGGGTGTCACCCCTCTGGTGGGTGTCACCCGGGTGCGGCCCGCCCCCCCCCCCACACCTGGCTAGCAACGCTAGTGCGTGTCGTCACATCATCACAGTGCAGTGTGATGATGTGACAGGCTGAGTCGCTCGCTGGCTCTGTAGGGTAGGGAGGAGGATTGGAATTTAGGAATAGGAAGAATAAGGAGCCGGAGGACACACATCAGGCGCGGCCGCGGCGCTGGAGGTGTTGTTCCAGGCTTCCAGCCCAGCGGGGTGAAATTAATCAATGAATGGGTCAGCTGTAAAAAAAAAAAAAAATAGGGAGGGTGTCACCCCTCTAGCGGGTGTCACCCGGGGGCGGACCGCACCCCCCGCACCCCCCTAGCAACGCCTCTGGCGTACGGGACCCCAAAAACCAATCACCGCCTTCAGGCTTTCTAAGGGTGTAAATTTTTGATTTCACTTCTCACTGCCTATCACAATTTCGGAGGCAATGGAATGCCCAGATGGCTCAAAACCCCCCCAAATGACCCCATTTTGGAAAGTAGACACCCCAAGCTATTTGCTGAGAGGTATTGTGAGTATTTTGCAGATCTCGCTTTTTGTCACAAAGTTTTGAAAATTGAAAAAAAAAAAGAAAAAAAAAAAAGTCTTTCTTCATTTTCAAAAACAAATGAGAGCTGTAAAATACTCACCATGCCTCTCAGCAAACAGCTTGGGGTGTCTACTTTCCAAAATGGGGTCATTTGGGGGGGTTTTGTGCTATTTTGGCATTTTATGGCCTTCAAAACTGTGATAGGTAGTGAGGAGTCAAATCAAAAATTTGTGCCTAGAAATCCTGAAGGCGGTGATTGGTTTTCGGGGTCCCGTACGCGGCTAGGCTCCTAAAAAGTCCCACACATGTGGTATCCCCGTACTCAGGAGAAGCAGCAGAATGTATTTTGGGGTGCAATTCCACATATAACCATGGCATGTGTGAGCAATATATCATTTAGTGACAACTTTTTGTAATTTTTTTATTTTTTTTGTCATTATTCAATCACTTGGGACAAAAAAAAATATTCAATGGGCTCAACATGCCTCTCAGCAATTTCCTTGGGGTGTCTACTTTCCAAAATGGGGTCATTTGGGGGGGTTTTGTACTGCCCTGCCATTTTAGCACCTCAAGAAATGAGATAGGCAGTCATAAATTTAAAGCTGTGTAAATTCCAGAAAATGTACCCTAGTTTGTAAACGCTATAACTTTTGCGCAAACCAATAAATATACACTTATTGACATTTTTTTTACTAAAGACATGTGGCTGAATACATTTTGGCCTAAATGTATGACTAAAATTGAGTTTATTCGATTTTTCTTATAGCAAAAATTAGAAAATATCATTTTTTTTCAAAACTTTCGGTCTTTTTCCGTTTATATCGCAAAAAATAGGATTTTTATAACAGCTTACCTGTAAAATCCTTTTCTTGGAGTACATCACGGGACACAGAGCGACATAGTCATTACTAATGGGTTATATAGATACCGTCAGGT
Source organism: Rana muscosa (assembly GCA_029206835.1). NCBI lineage: Eukaryota > Metazoa > Chordata > Amphibia > Anura > Ranidae > Rana > Rana muscosa. The sequence goes on along the minus strand of CM055117.1, from coordinate 699,570,178 downwards.
GCTGGCACTGGCAACTTCCAAAACCGGAAGTACCCTCCCCTATATAAGCCCCTCCCATCCGGGAGCACCTCAGTTTTGTAGCAAAGCAATAAGTGTCCCCAAAGAGGGGTGGGAGCTCTGTGTCCCGTGATGTACTCCAAGAAAAGGATTTTACAGGTAAGCTGTTATAAAAATCCTATTTTCTTTTTCGTACATCACGGGACACAGAGCGACATAGTCATTACTAATGGGATGTCCTAAAGCAATGCCAAATGAGGGGGGGGGATACACCATATATAAGCTGAGCGCTATCAGACATGAGGATCTTTTGCGGCCTGCAACACACTGCGCCCAAAGGCGACATCCTCCTGACTTCCAACGTCCACCTGGTAGAACCTAGTAAACGTGTGTACTGAAGACCATGTTGCGGCCTTACAGATTTGAGCCAGGGAGGCCTGGTGATGCACTGCCCATGAAGTTCCAACTGCTCTCGTGGAGTGCGCCCTAACTTTGAACGGAGGCGGTCTATTTCTCAAGCCATAGGCTTGTATTATGACCTGTCGAATCCACTTGGCTAAAGTAGATTTTGACGCTGCCTGACCCCTTCTGGGGCCTTCCGGCAGAATAAACAAAGTATCCGTTCTGCGAATCTGAGCAGTGGCTTTTAGATAAGCTTTAACTGCTCTTACTACATCCAAAGAATGCAATAACTTTTCCTCTACCGAAGTAGGTTTGGGGAAAAAAGAAGGAAGAACCACATCTTGGTTCAAATGAAACCTCGATACCACCTTAGGAAGAAAGGCTGGATGAGAACGTAACACTACTCCTGTCCTTATGGATAACCAGATATGGCTCCCTACAGGACATAGCTGCTAATTCCGACACTCTTTTAGCCGAACAAATGGCTACTAGAAAAATCAATTTCCTGGTGAGAAGAACCAAAGAAATATGCTGTAATGGTTCAAATGGTTGTTTCTGTAGAACCGACAGAACCAAGTTTAGATCCCATGGACATATGGGAATATTAACCGGAGGACTAATACGCATCACTCCTTGTATAAAGGCTTTGACTAGTGAATGCGAAGCCAAGGGCCTTTGAAAAAATATTGACAAGGCCGAAATCTGACCCTTGATAGTACTCAAGGCAAGCTTCCTATCTACAGCCCATTGTAGGGAGTCCAGACTCCTACCTATTACGTACTTACGTGGATGCCATTTCTTGGCTTCACACCAGGCGATGTACGCCTTCCAGATTCTATAGTAGATCTGCCTGGATACCGGCTTCCTGGCATTGATCATGGTAGATACCACAGAATTAGAGAGCCCTCTCTTTTTTAGAATGTGGGCTTCAATAGCCAGGCCGTCAAACCTAGGGCTGGTAAGGAAGGGTGGTATATCGGTCCTTGCGAAAGCAGGTCCGGACGATGTGGGAGAGTCCAAGGACTCCCCACTGACATTTTACAATCTCCACGTACCACGCTCTTCGGGGCCACGCTGGAGCCACCAGAATCACTGGTTTCTTTTCTACCCTGATTCTGCGGAGTAATCGAGGTAACCATTGTGGCGGTGTGAATGCATATATCAGCTTGAACTGATCCCAAGGGAACACTAGGGCATCCGAGCCGCAAGCTAGGGGATCCCTTGTCCGAGAGACAAACCTGTCCCCCTTTGCGTTGAATCTGGATGCTAGAAGATCTACATCCGATGTTCCCCACCGCTGACATATTGTCCAGAAAACCTCGGGGTGAAGGGACCCTTCCTCTGGGCCTAATTTCTGGCGACTTAGAAAGTCCGCCTTCCAATTCTCCACTCCTGGAATGAATACCGCAGATATGGCTGGGACATATTTTTTCTGCCCATTTCAGGATGTAATTTACTTCCCTCTGGGCTGCACGACTCCTGGTGCCCCCCTGATGATTGATATATGCCACTGCTGTGGCATTGTCTGATTGAATTCTGACAGGGGACCCTTGGAGTTTGGATGTCCATGCTACTAGGGCATACCGGGCTGCTCGTATCTCTAAGAGATTGATGGGCAGGGCCTTTTCTGCATCCGACCATCTGCCCTGGAGAGACTATTGCTCCAGTACTGCTCCCCAGCCTATAAGGCTGGCATCTGTAGTGACCACCTTCCAAGAAATCGGACTGAAGGATTTCCTTTTTTCCAGATTCTGGGAAACCAACCACCAACGGAGGCTCTTGCGAACGGAAGGGGACAAGGACATTGTAAGTCTAGGCCTGAATTTTTTTGTTCCAGGCTGACAGTATGGCCCCTTGCAAATTCCTTGAATGGAATTGACCGTAGGGTACTGCTTCGAATGATGCCACCATTTTTCCCAGCAGCCTCATATACAGGCGTATGGACGGCTGTCTTTTTTGTACCCACTAAGTGGATCAAATCTTTCAAAGACAACACCTTTCCTCGAGGCAAGAATATTTTTCTCTGGCCTGAATCCAACCTTAGCCCCAAGTATTCCAGACTTTTGACTGGTTTTTAGGGCTGATTTGTCTCGGTTGATAATCCAACCGTGAGATTCCAGATACTTGATCGTCTTGTGAACGACCACGTCTAGTTTTTTCACTGAGTGGTCTATCAGCAACAAGTCATCCAGATATGCCATTATCATTACACCTTGTGTTCTTAGATTGGCCAATAAAGGGCCAGAATTTTTGTAAACACTCGTGGTGCTGTGGCCAAACCGAAGGGTAAGGCTCTGAACTGAAAATGGCGCCCTTCTACTGCAAAGCGTAGAAATTTTTGGTGGACTGGAAAGATGGGAATGTGCAAATAAGCATCTTTGATGTCGATCGTGGCTAACCAATCCTCCCCTTGTAGGGCAGTGGCCACCGATCGGATCGACTCCATCGGAAAGACCTGATATACAGGAATTTGTATAGCCCTTTTAGAATTAATATGGGCCTCCCGTCCGCGTTTGCTTCGGGACTGTAAAGAGGTTTGAGTAAAACCCGAACCCTCATTCTTCCAGGGGAACCTCCATAATTACTCCTTGGAGCAATAGTTGTTCTAGTGCCAACAGGAGGGACTCTCTCTTCCGGGGATCCCTTGGCACGTTTGACCTCAAAAATGGGAAGGAAGAGAGTCTTTTAACTCCAAACTGTATCCCAAACCTACTGCGGAGAGCACCTATCTGTCTTGATCGTGTCCCGCCAGGTCTCTTGCGAACAACTGGAGTCCTCCCCCCACCCGACTGAGTGGGGGCTTCAATGAATTTAACTTTGGGGGAGGTTTTGTACCTCCCCTGACCCAGGGTTTCTCATTACCCTGCTACTGTCCCTGTTTTTTACCCCCGGGATTTGACCGAGGAGGCCGTCGGAACTGTTACACAGCCGATGCCCCAGGGACTGGAGAAGCAGGCCTCTTAAAGAGGGACCTCTAATTCTGCTTTTAACCGGCAAGAGCGTATTTTTACCGCTGGAAATTTTCTGGATATATTTGTCCAGGTTTTCCCTGAATAAGCGTTCACCATGAAATGGGACGCTAACCAGCCATTCTTTACAGGGAGCTTCAGCAGACCAGTTTTTGAGCCATAGGAGCCTACGCGTATGTCTATAGACAGCGTAAGGCGGGAGGCCTGATGGACTGAATCCTCTATGGCGTCAACCGCAAAGCCTAAGGCTCTAGGTAGATCAGCTAGGGCAAAGCCTGCTGATCTGTCAAGTCCCTCAAGACCTGTTTCAACTGATCCTTCACTGCTTAGCAGACCCCAATAGCTGCTACTGCTGGTTGTATCACCAAGCAGATTTTCATAAGGACTCCAATCTTTTATTTATTGGGTTCTTGAACATTTGGACATTATCCACTGGACATGTCAGTGATTTATACATACAAGAGATGGCTGCGTCCACTGTAGGGACCTTCCATTTTTTTTTTCTTTTTTGATGAACTTATCCTCCATGGGATAGACCACCGGAAATCTCTTGGGGGAATAAATATTTTCTCAGGACGTTTCCAATCCTGGTAAATGAGCCCTTTCAGTAAAGGGTGAAGTGGAAAAGAACAAACAGTCTGGGGGCTTCTAGCGACCCCAACGAGGATACAGTAGTGGTTGATGGTTCCGCAAGGTGCATTTTTAAATGCTGATCGGACCATGTTAGTCAGAGACTGAACCCATAATCTTTCAGCTTGAGATGCTGAGAAAAGGTTCCCCCACTGTTGATTCCTCTATAACAGAATCAACCTCATCCTGATCCCCTTCAGGCAGGTCGATCCCTGTATGGGACTGTTGCTCTGCTAACAGGCACTCTGAAGGAGGAGACGGAGATCGGGCGTGCTTTCCCTGACAGGGAGGCAGCGATAAATGTTGACAATCTCTCTCTAATCCTCCCAGAGCTGAGGAAAAAACCTCCTCTGTTACATACACAGGAGCAGGTGACTGAGGACAGCCACAGTACCAAGTACCCCTGCGGGGTCTCTACGGTCACTTACCTCTGAACTTCAGGGGAGACTGGTGCAGCAGAAGTATGCCCAAGATCCTCAGAGCCCGATGAGACCCCTTTCGCTTCCTGGAAGATTCAGTTCCGGAGCTTCTGGACGGCATATTCCTAAGCCTAAAGCTGAGGTATTCCAGCCGTAATACACCACTTTTACTGAGAATAGTCTAGCACAATTGCTGCTATATCACAGTTGGTGTCTACTAATGTGCCTTTCTAGGGGATGCCTGTATCAACCGCTTGCTGTATGCCTTTAAATGTTGCCAGCTCTGTCTCTGTACTTCATAGCCAGCTCACTACAATATTGTGTTTTTTTTAAAACTGCTGGGACGCCCGCACATGCGCAGAAGCGCTGCGGCGCGCACAGAGCGTCATCCCCCAGGCTCCGCCCCCTTTCCCGGCTCACCTCTATATATAGAGGCGCGTGCACGCGCGCCTTCGGCGCTAATTTCAAATATGGTAACAAGGGACAGGAGCCAGGGCCCCTCTTTGCCGCAGGCCGGGGGATGGACAAACACTGCAACATGGCAGAGGAAGCAGTTTCCTATAAGAGAACTCACCATCTGCCTGGACTTTGCTCTGCTGAGAAGAAGCTAGTCCACATGACAAGAAAACATTCCACAGCGGCCTCTAGTGGACAAACACAGGTACCGCAGTCTAATATATTAAATATATATATATAAAAAAAAATTATTTTTTTCTTGACCACCATTAAAAATTATTACATTTTTTTAGTAGTTACAGGCATGCACAGAATTTTGCGGGAATACCATTAGGTAACAGACAGAAAGACAAATTAGGCTTGGGGGTCCCCCAATAGAACCAAGTTCCTGGGGGCCCCCACTTACCTGTTCCCCGCCGCAGGACTTTGTTTGGTCCACAAAAGCCCAAACTTCACCTATCACGGCAGGCATTGTAATCAAACCTTCAGGGACCGGGTTCCCAAGGATTCCACTCCCCTGGACCTGTATAGCACCCTGCACAGAAAACATCTTGGTCGTGGGTATGACCAGAGCTCTGGATCCCAGGGTCCAGCTCTCCTAAGAGAAGCATTACAGGCAAAACCTTGCTCTTCTCTGCAAGGCCCGGGTACCGACCGTTTAGCTATGAAGCTTTTTTGGTCGGATCCGGAATAGCTTACTGAGGCCCAAAAGAACCTGTACGCAAGCTCAGTGAAAAACACATGTTTCTTCTTGGCCAACACCTTAGACACTGGCAAAAAACTGAGGTGCTCCCGGATGGGAGGGGCTTATATAGGGGAGGGTACTTCCGGTTTTGGAAGTTGCCAGTGCCAGCACCTGACGGTATCTATATAACCCATTAGTAATGACTATGTCGCTCTGTGTCCCGTGATGTACGAAAAAGAAAATAAAAATCGCAGAGGCAATCAAATACCATTAAAAGAAAGCTCTATTTGTGGGAAGAAAAGGACGCAAATTTTGTTTGGGTACAACATTGCATGTCCGCACAATTTACAGTTAAAGCAGCGCAGTGCAAAATTCTGAATTCACCTCTGGTCCTTTAGCTACCAAATGGTCCGGGGCTTAAGTGGTTAACATGGCACAAATTTTCATGTGCGACGTGCCAAAGTTATACACACATTGCCAATGTCTAGTTGCTGACATTGTTATTCGTTTGAATGTGCTGTCTACCGCATTGATATCGCACAAAAGAAGTGTAGGACTCTTTTTTTTTTTTTCAAATGTTTTTGCACCAAAATGCATACTTTGCTACAATGTGTTGAGATTTTTCACTCCAGTGGTGTGTTGGGGTGCCATTGTTAGTGTTAACCCCACAAAAAATTTAGATCCTGGTCCCTTAAAGCAGATTAAACAGCACAGTGCTTGTCCTGTGTAATCTGTCCCCCTCTAAACTGTGAAAAAAAAAACCTCCCTGAACCTGTCACTTCCTGTATCCCCTCTCTGTACTGACCATGAAAATCAGGTCTGCTGAGCCCTGACTACCGTGGTCAGAGTGTGTGCCTCCGTCAAACGCAGCTGTCCTCTGTTCTCCTCTCTCCCCCTCACCCCCTCCTCCCTGCCTGTCAGCTCCGTCTCTGTGTCTCTGTCTCTGTCCCCCCCCCTCCGCTATTATTAAAAATAAATAACCTACAATGGTCACTGCCAGCCCCTCTATTAGAGCCTGGCATACCACACTATGTAAGTCATTTCTAAAAATGAGCATTGTAAATACCTCTTTAGAGCTGTCTTCAGGCCGGTCACGTGACTCACGGCCACTTTACAGCTCCAATAAATGGGTTCTGCGGGAGGGGCTGAGATCTCCGTCTGACGTCGGTCAGATCATGTGGTCTCCGGCAGAAGCCCTGTCTCGGAGATCTAAAGCGGCCGCGAGTCACGTGACCGGCCTTAAGATAGCTCTAAAGAGGTATTTACAATGCATGTTTTTAGAAATTGCTTGCATATTGTGGTATGCCAGGCTCTAATAGAGGGGCTGGCCATGTTTTAAAAGATTGACTTAAAGACTTGTAGCAGGGTGGTACCCTGCCAGGGTCCAGGTCTAATAAACAGCCAGTTCACTAATGAGTCAGCTGCGTTCTGGGCTTCAAGTAATCACCAGACCAAGGCTCCAGGCTCCCAGTTGGAGACAACTCCACCCTGCAGAAAGGAGGTCTGAGAGTCAGTAGGGCTTCACCTAGGAGAGAGAGGTGAGAGCCAGTGTAGCTCAAGGCTACTTGCTGTACGCATGGAGGTGCTGAGCGTCCGGTCTGTGGGGGACAGGCCAAGGCCCCTAAAGCATAAAGCCTGAGCTGGATAGCTGCATTTACAAGCCAGGAGGGCTGAATATCATTTACTTTGGTAGCAGGACTGAAAAACTGAATCTTCTGTGTTTGTTTTGAGTTTTCTTTTAAATAAAATTGGGCAAAACCAGCCCTGAAAGGGAGAAAAGCGAGTGGTGGTGTCCTTAAAGCGCTACACTTGGAGTGAACCCCTGACACACTGTAATGGCACTGCTGTGTGTCTGCAAAGGGGATGAATGTTTTTCGTGTGCTGTGGGAACAAATGTAAGTTTGTGTGCATTCCTGCATCACACAAATGTGAACCTAGCCTCAAAGTCCCTTTGAGGTTAACATCCATAGGAGTAGAAGGAGTAGGAGGGCTATGGATGACGGGGCCTCAATGAGGCTCACACCCCAAACAGGGAGGGAGGTGGGATGGGGGGGAGGGAGTGGGGTGGCTGGGGGGAAGGGGGGGTGGGAAGGTGGGGGAGGAAGGGTAGTGAGGGGGGGGGAGGGGAGGGAGGGAGGGGGGTGACCTCATGCTAAAAACCCTGAGAGAATTAGATTATGTTTGTTTAGCCCACCCTAAGAACACCAAATGCCTAAAATAAGTATAATTTCATATAACGTAAGAGGATTGAATGCGCCCACTAAGAGGGCAAACATAATTAGAGAATTAATCACACTGAAGGCGGATGTAGTTTTTTTACAGGAGACGCATTTTTGCGTCAGTTCTAACCGTCAAATTGTCTCTAAAGAATTCCCCCTGTGGTATTATGGAGACTCGCCTATTAGCAGGGCTAAAGGCGTGGCTATAGGGTTTGCCAGAGGGACCAGGTTCACGTTAGAAATGAAGGAGGATCCAGAGGGGAGATTTATTTTCTTAAAAGGGGAATTAAATGGAACCAAGGTCTCACTGGCAAACGTATATGGACCAAATAAAAAATCAACCCAATTCCTAATGAAAATTATATCTGAATTTATGGAATTCAGGAAGGGGGGGCCATAATAGCTGGAGATTTTAATATATGCCTCGAACCAATAATCGATAGTACGTCCCATGCTAGGGGGACAGGAAATAATCAGAAGAACAAATAAAAAAAAAAATGCACCAACACCAATTAATAGATGTGTGGAGGACACAACATCCAAAGCAACGGGAATTCACATTCCGCTCCCCCGTGCATGGGACGTACTCGAGAATAGATTACTTCTTAGTAGATCACAGGCTATTAGAGACAGTTGAAACGGAGATAGGTATAGCAACATTCTCTGATCATGCACCAATCACACTCCGATGGAATTCCGGAGAAGCACAAAAAAGTAATAATATATGGAAGCTGAATGAAGAACTATTAATGAATAAAAATATAAACCAGAGAATAAAAGTAGAACTGGAACAATTTTTTAAGGAGAATAGCACTGAGGGTATGTCAGAGGCCATAGTTTGGGAAACCCACAAAGTATATATTAGAGGGATCCTGATAAAGGAGGGTGCGGTTAAAAAGAGAAGGAGTTTTGAAAAAAAAACACTACTGACTAAAGAGCTCTCCGAACTAGAACAGCAACATCAAAAAACCAAGGGGAAAGGGACATTATTACGTCTCAATTCTAAAAGAGAGGAATTAAGAGAGATTTATGAACAAGAAAATCAGACACTTTATAATCAAATTAAGAAAGAGAGATATATGTGGGGTAATAAACCAGGGAAGTATTTGGCGAAAATTTAAAAAAAGAAAAAAAATACTAACTTTATAGAAAAAATCCAAAATAAAACAGGGGAAATTAGATACACCACCTCGGAAATATCTAACTCTCTTCAAGAATATCTCAGTCAATTATATGCACTTAATACCCAGGTAACAAAAGTAGAGAGTAAAAGAAGAGAAGAAAAAATTAAAACTTACATAGAGGAGATTGCTCCAGAAAAAATCCCTACGGATAAATTAGATTTTTTAGAAGCGCCCATAAAAGAAGAGGAGATCAGAAAAATTACCAAATGGGAAAAGCCCAGGACCTGATGGTCTGACGACACTTTATTATAAAAAATATTTAGATTTTCTAACCCCGAAATTGTGCTCTTATTTTAATGGGATAGGTGTAAAGTGGGACATGAGGAAGTAGGCACTAGAAGCTATAATAACTATAATCCCCAAGGAGGGCAAAGATTCTACACTATGCTCTAGCTGCAGGCCAATCTCACTCCTAAATATAGACACTAAGATTTTTTCAAAGATTTTAGCAAATAGGCTGAAAACTATTATGATAGATGTCATACACTCAGATCAAGTGGGTTTTATCCCAGGTAGGGAGTGTAAAGATAACGGAATTGGATCGCTCCTAGCTATTAAAGAATTGAAAGAGAGTGGGGCCCCAGGACTACTCCTGTCAATTGACGCCGAGAAGGCTTTTGACAGGTTAGACTGGGGCTTCATGTACTCCACACTGGTGGCAGGTGGTCTGGGTCCCAGAATGAGAACGTGGATCCAATCCTTGTACGAATATCCAACGGCAAGAGTCAAAGTTAACGGGGTGCTATCGGCACCGTTCCAGATGAAAAATGGAACTCGACAGGGTTGTCCTCTCTCGCCGTTGCTATTTGTACTTGCATTGGAACCCTTACTGAGGAAAATCAGGCAGGACCCAGAAATAAGAGGGATAGGGGTGGGCGATGAACATAAACTGGCGGCATATGCAGACGATGTTCTGCTGTTCATCACTCACCCCAAAGTAACCTTACCTAAGATTCTAAAAACACTAAATGAGTTTGGGGAGATGTCTAATTATAAAATAAATCGTACCAAATCCGAAACATTGAGCATTAATATTAAGAAAATAGATATGAATGAGTATCAAAAAGACTACTCATTCAAATGGGGGAACAGTTCAATCTCATACCTTGGAGTAAAATTAGCTGTTGATATTGAGACAATTTGCAGAGAAAATTATATCCCACTAATGAATGAAATAAGGGCAGAACTAAATAAAATCTCACGGGGTCAACTTTCCTGGATAGGGAGAATAGGAATTTTAAAGATGATAATCCTTCCAAAAATAGTGTATAAGATGCAGATGTTTCCGATCCCACTTTCTCGTTTTTTTTTAGATAAATTAGAATCACTGCTTTCGGTATTCACATGGCGAGGGAAAAAAACACGTATTAAGTGGTTGACACTCACCAAAGAGAAGGACCAGGGAGGACTAGGGGCACCCAATATCAAAAATTATTACAGTGCGATAGTAATAGCACGGATTATGGATTGGGCTAAAGACAGTACGGAAAAGAGATGGGTGAAAATGGAATGTAGAACTAGCAATGTAACATTAGGGAGTATATTATGGATACCGCCACAATATCGAGATCTGAGCACAAACACACACGAGATTACCAGAAACGCACTAAAAATTTGGGACCGATTGCACAAAAAAGAAAACTGGCTGTATAACTCCCCACTTATACCATTAAAAGATACCAGTTATTTTACACCAGGTAGGGAGGAATTTTCGGGAAAATGGATCTTAAAAGAAAACGTACAATTAAAAGATGTAATGGTCCAAAATAACTTTAATTACATATCAAGAACTAAAGAAGATTAAGGAGTGGAGACTGATTGATGAGTGGAGGTATACTCAGTTAAGACATTTTTTTGATAGCCTCCCTAAACCTATTAGAGCTAAAAACAATCTAAGGCCTTTGGAGAAAATCTGTGAGGATAAGAAGACGAAAGGCGTTATCTCTAAAATCTATAGGGTTTTAAATAATACACAAAGAAACTCAGAGAAACCGACTTGCATTAAGAAATGGGAAGAGGAACTAGGAACACAAAAGAGTGCGTACGAGATTAAACAAATAATTAATAGGGTGCACTCAACATCTGTGAATTGTAAGATAGTGGAAACTAACTACAAATGTCTTATTAGATGGTATATGACGCCAGACAGAGTACATAGATTCACAACGGAAAAATCACAGCTTTGCTGGCGAGGATGCCAGGAATTAGGGACAATGGCCCACATTTGGTGGACCTGTCCAAAAATTAAAAAATACTGGATAGAGATCAGAAGAACTATTAGAGACATCACTAAAACAGAAATAGCAGATGATCCGTGGGGTTGTTTACTGCACGGAATTCAGATGACGAATAAATTATACCGTAAAAGTTTGATCCCACATTTATTGGATGCAGCTAAGAGCCAAATTCCTAAATACTGGCAAGAACAGAACAGTCCTAACCTGAAGGGTTAGTGTAACAGAGTAGAGGAAATTTTTAATTTAGAATATTTAATATTCGGTGACTTGAATTCAATGGAAGTATTCGAAGAAAAGTGGAAGGGGTGGGTGGAATTTAAAAACACTCTGGGATATGCAGAAATAATGGGCGAACAAATTTAATGTAACCTAAGAAGGTGAAGTAAGAAGTAGATAGGGTAATTAAGAGAGGTCAGGGGATTGGGGGGCGGGGGGAGGGGATAATGGGGGGAGGGGGAGGAGGATCACAGGAAGGGAATGGTATTGATTCTGATGTTGAAATGGATTGTAATTAAGATAAATACTTATTCCTTTCGGAAATTTTTTTTTTTTTTTTTGGAGAACCACATAGAATCCCCGTCCATCCGGCGGGCGCGGGAAAACAAAAAAAAAACAAAACATGTTCACATTTAAGAATATTGGTTGTATTTAATATCTCTATCTACACTCACTGGCCACTTTATTGGGTACACCAGTTCAATTGTTTGGTAATGCAATTTGCTAATCGGCTAATCACATGAAAGCAACTCCATGCATTTAAGCATCTAGACATGGTGATGATGACTTGCTGTAATTTAAACAGAGCATCAGAATTTGGGAAAAAAGGGGATTCAAGTGACTTTGAACGTGGCATGGTTGTTAGCGCCAATCGGGCTGGTCTGAGTATTTAAAAAACTGATGATCTACTGGGATTTTCACGCACAACCATCTCTAGGGTTTACAGAGGATGGTCCAAAAAACAGAAAATATCCAGTGAGCAGCAGATGTGTGGGTGAAAATGCCTTGTTAATGTCAGAGGAGAATGGGCAGACTGGTTTGAGATTATAGGCAACAGTAACTCATATAACCACTTGTTACAACCAAGGTATGCAGAATACCATCTCTGAACGCACAACACATCAAACCTTGAAGCAGGTGGGCTACAGCAGCAGAAGACCACACTGGGTGCCACTCCTGTCGGCTAAGAACAGGAAACTGAGACTACAATTCCCACAGGCTCACCAAAAGTGGACAGTAGAAAATTGGAAAAACCTTTTCCTGGTCTGATGAGTCTCTAATTTCAGTTGCAAAATTCAGATGGTAGGGTCAGAATTTGGCGTAAATAACATGAACGCATGGATCTATCTTGCCTCGTCAAGGATTCAGGCTGGTGGTGGTCGTGTAATGGTGTGGAGGACATTTTCTTGGCACTCTTTGTACCAATTAATCATTGTTTAAATGTCACGGCCTACCTGAGTATTGTTGCTCACCATGTCCATCCCTTTATGACTACAGTGTACCCAGGGCAGGACTTAGGGTGGTGGGGGCCCCTGGGCTTGAGTCACTTTCGGGCCCTACCTTCTAAACATTACTTTAAATAGAACAACCCCGGCCGATTTTTGCAGTTTTTCAATTACTAAGTTATAACAGCTCATCGCAATGCAATATATATATATATATATATATATATATATATATATATATATATATATATTGTGAGGGGGTTAGCTCGGCAGCGGGTGTGTGTGACCCCCGAGATGGGCTCCCCACACAAAAACAGGCCCAGCAAACGGTGGTTGTGGTTTTCAAAATCATAAAGGTGCGGTTTATTTTCTATTTACAGTGACAAAACACAGCAAAGCAAAAGAAACATAAACAAAATAAATCCTGGTCAACTTGACCTCTGACTAAACATACAGGTTTCCTAACTAACAACTGGGATCAGCCTAGTGCTGTCCTAGTCCCTAAGTCCCTGGTTTTAAATGTCCAAGCAAATAGCCACACAGGCTTTGTCTCACCGCACAGGGGTTCACTCTCCCTAGACAGTCCACACAGGTCTGGTTCCAGGCATGAGCTAAGATCTAATGAAGCTGGGAGTTCTTATAGAGGCCTAAATGAGCTGACAAGCTTCAGCTGGTCTCATCAACTCCCTGTCTGTACGACGCCCCACACTCTCCCTAGAGGTATGAGTCATCCATGAGCCCACTAGCCTTATACAACTCTCCACCTAGTTGTATAAGTCGGCGTAAAGCCTGAATCTGGGCGAAATATATCTACCCCCCTGGATGCAACCAGGTGACTTTACCTTCCTGCTGTCACATACCCCCCCCTCTTGTTTTAACCTCGGGGTTGGAACACCAGCAATCAGGCATTCATGTACTCGAGACAAAGCATCCACATTCCCCATTTGAACGCCAGGGCGATGCTTTACTGTGAAGTTGAATTCCTGGAGGGCCAGGAACCACCTATTCACTCTTCTATTTGTTTCTTTGTTTTGAGCCATCCACTTTAACGGAGCGTGATCCGTAACCATGTCAAAGTGCCTACCTAGCAGGTAGTACCGAAGGGAATCTAGAGCCCACTTCACCGCTAAACACTCCTTTTCAACGGTGGCGTAATTTACCTCATGGGACTTCAACTTCCTGCTGAGGTAAATGACTGGGTGCTCTTCCCCGTTCCAGACCTGGGACAATACTGCTCCTAACCCCACATCTGACGCATCACTTTGTACGACAAAGTCTTTAGAGAAGTCGGGTGAGTACAACACTGGCTGGCTACATAAGGCTTGTTTCAAGAATTGGAATGCTGCCTCAGCCTCGGGGGTCCATTTAATCATGACCGACCCTTTCCCCTTCGTCAGGTTGGTTAGGGGCACAGCCTTAGAAGCAAAGTAAGGAATGAATCGCCGATAATACCCAGCGATTCCCAGAAAGGCTTGTACCTGCTTCTTGCTGTTGGGACGTGGCCAACTCTGGATGGCCTCGACTTTGTTGAGTTGGGGTTTTATTACTCCCCTCCCAATGGTGTACCCAAGATATTTGGCCTCCTCCTGCCCAATGGTACACTTCTTGGGGTTAGCCGTAAACCCCGCTTCCCGAACAGAGTCCAGGACTGCTTGCACTTTTGGCAGATGTGAGGCCCAATCTGTGCTATGGACAATTATGTCATCCAGGTAAGCCGCAGCATACTTCCGATGGGGCCTCAGCATCTGGTCCATTTTCCGCTGGAATGTGGCCGGCGCATTCTGTAACCCGAACGGCATTCTTTTATATTGGAACGCCCCGTCTGGGGTTACAAATGCGGTTTTCTCTTTGGCCGACTTGGCCAGGGGGATTTGCCAATACCCTTTTGTGAGGTCAAGAGTCGTCATGTATCGGGCTGTTCCCAGCCGGTCGATCAACTCATCTATACGTGGCATGGGGTAGGTGTCAAATTTTGTAACTTTGTTCAACTGTCGAAAATCGTTACAAAATCGCCAGCTCCCATCCGGTTTAGGCACCAACACAATGGGACTAGACCAATCACTTTGGGACTCCTCTATCACCCCTAAGTTCAGCATTTTCTGTACTTCCTCCCGTATTGCCTCCCGTCGGGCCTCTGGGATCCGATAGGGTTTTAACTTCACCCTTTCACCGGGCGGGGTAATGATGTCATGCTCTACCCCAGATGTTTGTCCCGGCAGCTCAGAGAATACCTCCTTGTTGCGAAGCACAAACTCCTTAACCTCCTGTTGTTGGGGTTGTGACAAGGTGGCTGCTATTCCAACCTCCGGAATCACGCAACCAGTTTGAGCTGGTGACCAAGTGTCTGCGACTAGGGACTCTCTATCCCTCCAGGCTTTCAACAGATTAACGTGATAGATCTGTTCGGGCTTTCGCCTTCCTGGTTGTCTGACCTTGTAATTCACTTCGCTCACTTTTTCCATTATCTCTTAGGGGCCTTGCCATTTGGCAAGGAATTTACTTTCAACCGTAGGGACAAGTACCAGTATCCTATCCCCCGGGGAAAAGGTACGGGTCTTGGCTCCACGGTTGTACACTCTCTGCTGTGCTAACTGCGCTTGGGCCAAATGTTCCTTCACGATGGGCATTACCTGTGCAATTCGGTCTTGCATCAGGGCGACATGCTCAATCACACTCCTGTGGGGAGAACTCTCACTTTCCCAAGTTTCCTTGGCAATATCCAACAGCCCTCTTGGGTGTCTCCCATACAGTAACTCAAAGGGGGAGAATCCCGTAGAGGATTGGGGCACCTCCCTAATAGCAAACATCAGATAAGGAAGTAGACAGTCCCAATCCTTTCCATCTCTATCCACCACTTTCTTCAACATTTGTTTTAGGGTTTTGTTGAACCTTTCAACCAGCCCATCGGTTTGGGGGTGATACACAGATGTACGTAATTGCGTCACTTTGAACAATTTACACAGCTCCTTCATAACCCGGGACATAAAGGGTGTACCTTGGTCCGTAAGCAGTTCTTTACAAATACCCACCCGGCTAAACACAAGAGATAGCTCTTTGGCTATGGTTTTGGCCGAGGTATTTCGGAGAGGGATCGCTTCTGGATAACGGGTGGCATAGTCCATTATAACTAATATGTACTGGTGCCCCCTAGCGGACTTGATTATAGGACCTACCAAATCCATGGCGATCCTCTCAAACGGGACCTCAATGATGGGTAGAGGGACCAGCGGGCTACGGAAATGTGGCATCGGGGCCGACCTCTGACACACAGGGCAGGAGGAACAATAATTTTCTATGTCCTTCATCACCCCCGGCCAATAGAATCTCTGTAATACCCTCTCTCGGGTTTTCTCTGTCCCCAGATGACCTCCAAGAATGTGCCCATGGGCCAACTCCAACACCAACTTCCTGTAAGGTTTGGGCACCACAAGCTGCTCAACGGTTTCTTCTGCCCTTTTTGCCACCCGATACAGTAGGTCCTTCTCTACGCTGAAGTATGGGTAAGTGCAGGTATTATCTGGGTTCACTAACTCGCCATCTATTTTCACTACGTTTTCCCGTGCCTTTATTAGGGCGGGGTCTTTCAACTGTTCTGTGGCAAAGTTTTCCCTGTGAACCTCAAGATCAGAAAACTCCACAGACGGTAGGTTTTCGTCTGAGGAGGTGGGCTCCTCTCCAGTTTCTTGAGTCTCCCCTGCCAATACTGATAAGGGAAATTCTGGAGAGTCCTCACCACTCTCAGGGGAGTTCTGGCTATCACATTCCTGGTACATAGGGGCACCAGTGGGGGGCTCAGGATCATCCCACAGTTCCCAGAACTTCGGAAAATCCCTTCCCACAATGGCGTCATGCGGTAACTGAGATACTAAGCCCACTGGATGAGAGAGGGTACCTTTGGGGGTCTCGAAACACACTGTAGTCACTGGATACTCTCGGGTGTCCCCATGCACACAAATAACAGCTACCTTGCTATTCCCAGAGACCTCTGTTTTAACTAACTCAGCCTTTATCAGGGTCACAAGGCTACCTGAATCCAGCAATACCACAACATTTCTACCATTAACACACATTTTGCATAAATGTTTCTCAGTTCCTCGAATGGCAGTGCATGCGACTGTCGCACACAGCGACTGACGTCTGCCCGTCAGAAAGTCACACTGCATGGGTTCCTCCACAACCGGGCAATTGGCTGCAATATGTCCCGCTTGCCGGCAGCGGTAGCAAACGATCCTTCTTGCGGCCTCTTGAGCCGCTGATTTCCCAGGCTGTTCTCGCCAAACTTGGGGTAGAGCTCCCACCCTCTCACTCTCTCCACCCTCACCCCTTGGAATCCTCTTATCCGCCCCTGGGGATGGTCTGGTCTTAGGGTGGAAAGTCCGAGTGTCTCTGGAAGAGGCCGTCAGGTTCTCTGTAGCCAAGTATTTCTCCACACGATCCACAAGACCATCGGCCGTCTCTGGGTCTCCATGGCTTACCCACTTTTGGATGGCAGTAGGAAGAGCTCTCAAAAACCGATCCATTACAACACGTTCCACAATCTTTGGTGCGGACAAAGTCTCTGGCTGTAGCCACTTTCTGCTCAGGTGAATGAGATCATACATTTGAGACCTGGGGGGTTTTCCAAGCTGGAAAGTCCAGTTATGCACACGCTGAGCCCGGACAGCCTGGGTGACACCCAGCCTTGCCAATATTTCAGCTTTTAGCATCGCATAGTCTTTTGCTTGGTTAGGCTCTAGGTCATAGTAAGCTTTCTGCGATTCACCAGTTAACAGAGGAGCCACCAGTCCAGCCCACTGCTCCTCAGGCCACTTTTCTCTTTCAGCGGTCCTTTCAAATGTGGTCAAAAATACCTCTGGATCATCCTCTCAAGTCATTTTTGTCAATAAACGACTCACCCCAAAGGACGCGGTATTAGTGGGACGGCTTTCCTCACTGGTCTGCGGACGTTGCTGCATTGCTGCTTCCATCTGTTGTTGTAGTCTCTGCTCTTGCTTCTGTAACAGGTCTATGAAGCGGGCCTCAGATTGCTGCTGGGCTTGTTGCTGAGCCTCCAGACTCTGTTGCAAAGTTGCGTTTGTCTGCTGCTGGGCTGCAAGGCTCTGTTGATGAGCTTGCTACTGGGCTGCAAGGCTCTGTTGATGAGCTTGCTGCTGGGCTGCGAAGTTCTGTTGTTGAGCTGCAAGGCTCTTTTGCAAACCTGCATTTGTCTGCTGTTGATTGGCATTTGCTAGAGCCAGCTGCTTCAGTATCTCCTCCATGCTGGCTTAAAAAAAAACTGCCCGCATTCTCCACCAACTGTGAGGGGGTTAGCTCGGCAGCGGGTGTGTGTGACCCCCGAGATGGGCTCCCCACACAAAAACAGGCCCAGCAAACGGTGGTTGTGGTTTTCAAAATCATAAAGGTGCGGTTTATTTTCTATTTACAGTGACAAAACACAGCAAAGCAAAAGAAACATAAACAAAATAAATCCTGGTCAACTTGACCTCTGACTAAACATACAGGTTTCCTAACTAACAACTGGGATCAGCCTAGTGCTGTCCTAGTCCCTAAGTCCCTGGTTTTAAATGTCCAAGCAAATAGCCACACAGGCTTTGTCTCACCGCACAGGGGTTCACTCTCCCTAGACAGTCCACACAGGTCTGGTTCCAGGCATGAGCTAACATCTAATGAAGCTGGGAGTTCTTATAGAGGCCTAAATGAGCTGACAAGCTTCAGCTGGTCTCATCAACTCCCTGTCTGTACGACGCCCCACACTCTCCCTAGAGGTATGAGTCATCCATGAGCCCACTAGCCTTATACAACTCTCCACCTAGTTGTATAAGTCGGCGTAAAGCCTGAATCTGGGCGAAATATATCTACCCCCCTGGATGCAACCAGGTGACTTTACCTTCCTGCTGTCACAATATATATATATATATATATATATATATCCCCCAAAAACGAGGCCTGCAAATACCTTTTTATGATGGTTTTGTTTTCTGTATTTCCGGGTATCTCAAGCGCCATTCGTACAGCAGTTATATGATTCAATTTATGACGTCGCTTCCGCCCTTATTGTGTCCCTGTCAGTAATCTTGCGCATTCGCCGTTGCGCCATAACCATTCGTTGCTGTGTCTGCGGCTGCTATTTTCTTTCACTCCTTTTGTGACGTCTTCTTTAGTCACACGGGGGAGTATCAGGAAGAGTGGAAGGAGCTAAACACCGCAAGACTTCTCCTCTGTGCCGGACAGAGGGGAAGTTCTCAGAGACTGCATTCCGGCAAGCTTTAAATGCCGGTTTAGAGGGGCTAATGTGCGCAAGCGCGGGGCCCATGGACTTGAGCCCAGTCAAGCCCAATGTTAAGTCCGGCCCTGAGTGTATCCATCTTCTGATGGCTACTTCCAGCAGGATAATACAACATGTCACAAAGCTCAAATCATCTCAAACTGGTTTCTTGAATGTGACAATGAGTTCACTGTACTGCAATGGCCTCCACAGCCACCAGATCTCAATCCAATAGACCACCTTTGGGATGTGGTGGAACAGGAGATTTGCATCATGGATGTGCAGCCGACAAATCTGCAGCAACTGTGTGATGCTATCGTGTCACTATGGCCCAAAATGACTGAGAAATGTTTTCAACACCTTGTTGAATCTATGCCAAGAAGAATTATGGCAGTTCTGAATGCAAAAGGGGGACCAACCCAGTACTAGCAATAAAGTGGTCGGTGAGTGTATTTAGAGATAAACAGTATATTTCCTTTTTTAGTATTTATAAAATGAAAAAAATAAATAAAACGCAACATCCTGTGTTGATGGGTCATCCAGTGCCCAGGGAAAAGATGCCAACACCCCCCCCCCTTTCCTGGTTGGTACCAGAGTCGGGTCTCTTATAGCATGCTAAAATGCATGCAAGTTATACATTTAATAGAGGTGCACTTGAAGACCGGAAGGATGCCCCTTAATGACCGGCCATTTTTTTGCAATACGGCACTGCGTTGCTTTAACTGACAATTGCGCTGCCTTGCAACGTTGTACACAAACAAATTTATGTCCTTTTTTTCCCCCACAAATAGAGCTTTTTTGATGGTACTTGATCACCTCTGCGTTTATTTTTTTTGCTCTATAAACCACTAAAGAGCGACAATTTTGAAAAAAACTCTATTTTTTACTTTTTTGCTATAATAAATATCCAATAATAAAAAAAAAAATCTTCATCAGTTTAGGCCAATATGTATTCTACATATTTTTGGTAAAAAAATAGCAGTAAGCGTATACTGATTGGTTTGCGAAAAGTTATAGCATGTATTTATGGCATTTTTTTTCTACTAGTAATGGCAGTGATCAGTGATTTATTTTTTTAGGGGGACTGCAACATTTCGGCAGACATATCGGACACTTGACACTTTTTTTGGGACCATTGACATTTATACAGCGATCAGAGGTAAAAGTAGCCACGGATTACTGTATAAATTTCACTGGCAGGGAAGGGGTTAACACTAGGGGGCGATCAAAGGGGTTAAGTGTTTCTTAGGGAGGTGTTTCTAACTGGGGGGGAGTGTACTGACTGGGAGTAGAGAGAGGTCGCTGTTCCTGATCACTAGGAACAACAGATCTCTCTCTACTTCCTTGACAGAATGGGGATCTGTCTGTTTTACATTGACAGATCCCCGTTCTGGCTTTTTGTGGAGCGATCATGGGTCGCCAGCGGACATCGAGGAAGTGAACAGGCAGCAGCTTCAGCTGCCCACAGTTAAAATGGATGCAGCCAGACTTGGTGGAGGGAGATTTCTGCAGCATATTTGGCAAGTACAGAATCAGTGTGTGTATATGTATGTGTGTGTGTGTGTGTATATTATATATATATATATATATATATATATATATATATATATATATATATATATATATATTATGCAAAGTGGTTAGAGGGAAGCTTCAGAATAACAAAGTTGTTTTTATTACAAATTATGTGAGCAGACTGCAGTTCCCCTTTACGTAAAATATGGGACTATGCCAAGAAATGCCTCCACATTAGTGTGAGGAAAAAAACCCTGCGTCGGTGGTGTCATTGCAAGGATAACATAACATTTCCCTGAATCAGTGGCGACACTGGAGAAAAAAAATGCTGCTGCATTAGTGGTGTCACTGAAAAAAAAAAAAAGATGCCCCTGGTTTGGTAGTGTCACCAAAATGTCTGCGTTGGTGTCAATAAAAGGAGAAAAAAAAAAAGTCTGTGTCGCTGGAAGGAAATAATGACACTGTATTGTGTCTGTGAGTGGAAACAAATGTGCCTGCTTGCCACCTTTTCTTCAAGCCAAACCCGAACACTTTACTGGCGCGCACTGCATTTTTATTTTTTTGGTATACACTATAGACAATAGGATTGTAAAAGACCTTGGAGCGGGAGTAGACGGGGGGTAGTGGGTTGTATGTACACCAACAGACTTTGAGGGATGGGAAAGATGCGTCAGCCTGTTTGCTTTTATGTCAGTCAGCTAAAATAAAAATGTTATTTCACTATTGTGAGTTCCGTT
This sequence comes from Rana muscosa, assembly GCA_029206835.1. Lineage (NCBI taxonomy): Eukaryota > Metazoa > Chordata > Amphibia > Anura > Ranidae > Rana > Rana muscosa. The sequence goes on along the minus strand of CM055117.1, from coordinate 699,549,021 downwards.
TCTCCTTGAAGTTCTTATATGGATTTGTATCTGTGAGATGTGCTTGCACTGTCTGTGATGCTTAGTGTGGCAGTTGCCCCATGCATAGATGCTGAAGCGCTGTATAACATTCTGATCTGGGGGGTAAAATTATGGGGGAGCCACTGTCTTTAGGTGTGAGGCATGGAAGAAGAATTGTTTAACCTTAATATTTTGTCGCATAAATGGACTTAAAGTGGTTGTAAACCCTGTTTTAAAAAACAAAAACAAAAAAAACACACCTGCAAGACAAAGCCATAATGAGCTAGTATGACTAGCATACTAGATCATTATGCATTTATTACCTTAGATCGAAGCCCCCGAAGCCATCCTTGTCTCCCCCTCCAGCCACAGCCATCGCTCCACAGATACCCGGAAGGTTACGCCGCTTCGGCGCTGTGATTGGCCGGAGCGGCGAAGACGTCACTCTGCGCATGCGCGCGAGAGACCTAAAATCCGGCAACAACGGATTTGTGAATGGGGATTAACCCTGTGAATGCACCGTTGTCTATGGCGCGCATGTGCCATAGACAACGTTGTAAAACTTTTTGGCAAATATCTCCTAAACCATGTAGCCTAATCTAGGCTTACCTGTAGGTGCAAGTTGTAATGGAGGGTTTACAACCACTTTAAGTTTTTGCACAGTTGGTGTTTATAGAAATGACTTGAATGTACGCTTATGAAATAAATGTTTTATAACTTATTGTAGGGTATATATAGAGTATATACTGGCAGTGTTATGTCCTTTAGGTTTATGTATATAGGGAAAATATTAGTAATTGTATGAATTATCAGATGATCACATCAATGGAGGATAATAAATTACGTACTCGGATATATAAATACGTTTAGTTAATCACATGTATAAACACACACACTTAAATGCATACAGATACTGAGATAAAACATATATGCTCAATTACATACAGTAGATGCATATATATATATATATATATACTGTATATACATATATATATATATATATATATATATATATATATATATATATACATACACTCAGATATATATGTAGCGACCTCGCACCTCTCACCCCTTCTCATTCTTGGCTTGTGTTGGTCTTGTCTAGGGGTTTAGTACTGGGGGGAAGGATGCGATACACCACGGCCCATGTCCTCCAGAGAGTTCTGGCTTTCACCTCCAGTCCATCGGGTTTTGTGTGTGTGTCCCAGAGTCAAATCCTTTCTTCGAAGTGACTCCCTTTGCTCCTAGTAACCAGAGTTTCACACACTGAAAAGATCCAACTCGTATTTATTCTCTTCCAGAAATAAATAGTCATACAGCACAGACAGGTTGAGACCCATAGAACACTTCAGTATTTGTGGGGAGTTGGTCAAGGCACAATTCTTGTAGTAGAGCTAACCACTGTGGTGTCACCAATGGTTATGATGTATAGTCACTGCCACCGACTATATAGAACAAGAGCATGAATTACCTTCGCTATCACAGCCCCTGTCAGAGGGAAGACATACATCCAAGAGAGTTACCAGAGGCCTCTCCGTCACCGGCAAATGCTGCGCCAGACTTTCCAGAGAAGTTCTGCTCACCGGCCTCCTCAATCTCAGACACGGGCACCCAAGGCGTTAGGGCCCCCTCTGATTCCTCCACCCTCACAGAACCTAGTCGAAGGTACTGGGTCCCAGGCTTCCGCATTAGTACCTCACCCCAGGCTAAAGGTGCCTGGGATGGACTCCATCTCCCGCTCCGGCCAGGTCAAGGTCACCTGGGCCCTGAACTCCGGAACGCCAGCACCCAGGCTGAAGGTATACAACACAAGGGGTTAACCAAGCGCACTCCAGATACAGGTAGGTGAATAGACTAATATAGGGACAGAGGGAAAATGACAAAATGATATGAGGAATGATAGACATTTGTAGTCCATAACATATAAGTCCATAAGTTTCTACAACATAGCTCACCCGCAGAGAAGGCTGCCAGCTGACAGATAGAAGATATCTGAAATAGCACAAAGGGAAACACAAAGCAGCGCCTACTGAGCGTAGCAGTCAATGTAAATTGATTGGAATTAAAAACAGATGCAAGTAAACACTCACAAACGAATAAATGGGGAAAGCTTATCTGGATGAGAGTACAAATCGTCCGCTCTTCCCAGGAAGGAGGTGCTGTATTTCCGGATGCTGGGGAGTAGGGATGAGCTTCGAGTTAGAGTCGAACTCATGTTCGACTCGAACATTGCCTGTTCGCCCGTTCGCCGAACAGCGAACAAATTGGGGTGTTCGTGGCAAATTCGAAAAATCTATGGGAGAAATCTAAAGTGCTAATTATAAAGGCTTATATGCAAGTTATTGTCCTAAAAAGTGTTTGGGGACCGGGGTCCTGCCCCAGGGGACATGTATCAATGCAAAAAGAAGTTTTAAAAACTGCAGTTTTTTCGGGAGCAGTGATTTTAATAATGCTTAAAATGAAAAAATAAAAGTGAAATATTCCTTTAAATTTCGTACCTGGGGGGTGTGTATGATATGCATGTGAAGTGGCGCATGTTTCCCGTGCTTAGAACTGTCCCTGCAAAAAATTTCATTTTTGAAAGAAAAAAAGTCTTTTAAAACTGACTCGCGGCTATTAATGAATTGTCGGCTCCCGGCAATACATACAAAAGTCATTGATAAAAAAAAAAAAAAGCGTGGGGGTTCCCCAGAATTCAATTACCAGGCCCTTCAGGTCTGGAATTTGCGGCGGGGTTCCCCTTAATATCCATTCCAGACCTTAAGGGCCTGGTAATTGAATTCTGGGGAACCCCCACGCTTTTTTTTTTTTTTTTTTATTAATGACTTTTGTATGTATTGCCGGAAGCCGACAATTCATTAATAGCCGCGTGTCAGTTTTAAAAGACTTTTTTTCTTTCAAAAATGACATTTTTTGCAGGGACAGTTCTAAGCACGGGAAACATGCGCCACTTCACATGCATATCATACACACCCCCCAGGTACGAAATTTAAAGGAATATTTCACTTTTATTTTTTCATTTTAAGCATTATTAAAATCACTGCTCCCGAAAAAACGGACGTTTTTAAAACTTCTTTTTGCATTGATACATGTCCCCTGGGGCAGGACCCAGGTCCACAAACACTTTTTAGGACAATAACTTGCATATCAGCCTTTATAATTAACACTTTAGATTTCGAACGTTCGAGTCCATTGTATTTAATAGGGTTCTAAAGTTTACACGAACATTTTGTCTGTTCGCAGGTTCTGGTGCGAACCGAACAGGGGGGTGTTCGGCTCATCCCTGCTGGGGAGAGATGATATCTCTAGGTGTCCTCGGCGTTGAGCGGAACCACACGTTCACAACAGCGGTGACGGGGAACAGCTTCCCTGGAACATAGCAGTAACGATCACTTCTGGGTCATGGGGTCAGCGGGAGGGTGCGCGCGTTCGAAGCCTGCGTGCTTCTTCATCAGGCTCACTGGGGGCCATATTCGATGTGGGCTATTAGTACTAATCAGGAGCTACCTGATAGGCTGCCTACTATCACCATGGAAACCGGAAATGAACTGCGGCCACTAGATGGTATATCCTAGCGCTGACAATAGTCATTAAAGAGTTTATGAAATAGATAAGAGAAATATATAAAAAAGAAGGGGACATATGTAATATAAAAAGAAGTGATCCCATATGGACCAACAATCATGAAAAGGACCTAAAAATTCCTAAAAGGATTTATATATAATATATATAAAAAATATACATATATATAAATTGTGACAGCAGGAAGGTAAAGTCACCTGGTTGCATCCAGGGGGGTAGATATATTTCGCCCAGATTCAGGCTTTACGCCGACTTATACAACTAGGTGGAGAGTTGTATAAGCCCAGCTGAGGCTAGTGGGCTCATGGATGACTCATACCTCTAGGGAGAGTGCTGGGCGTCGTGCAGGCAGGGAGTTGATGAGACCAGCTGAAGCTTGTCAGCTCGTTTAAGGCCTCTATAAAAACTCCCAGCTTCATTAGGTGTTTGCTCATGCCTGGAACCAGACCTGTGTGGACTGTCTAGGGAGAGTGAACCCCTGTGCGGTGAGACAAAGCCTGTGTGGCTATTTGCTTGGACATTTAAAACCAGGGACTTAGGGACTAGGACAGCACTAGGCTGATCCCAGTTGTTAGTTAGGAAACCTGTATGTTTAGTCAGAGGTCAAGTTGACCAGGATTTATTTTGTTTGTTTCTTTTGCTTTGCTGTGTTTTGTCACTGTAAATAGAAAATAAACCGCACCTTTTTGATTTTGAAAACCACAACCTCCGTTTGCTGGGCCTGTTTTTGTGTGGGGAGCCCATCCCGGGGGTCACACACACCCGCTGCCGAGCTAACCCCCTCACAGTTGGTGGAGAACCAGTGGCAGTTTTTTTTTAAGCCAGCATGGAGGAGATACTGAAGCAGCTGGCTCTAGCAAATGCCAATCAACAGCAGACAAATGCAGGTTTACAAAAGAGCCTTGCAGCTCATCAACAGAGCTTCGCAGCCCAGCAGCAAGCTCATCAACAGAGCCTTGCAGCTCAACAACAGAACTTCGCAGCCCAGCAGCAAGCTCATCAACAGAGCCTTGCAGCCCAGCAGCTGACAAACGCAACTTTGCAACAGAGTCTGGAGGCTCGGCAACAAGCCCAGCAGCAATCTGAGGCCCGCTTCATAGACCTGTTGCAGAAGCAAGAGCAGAGACTACAACAACAGATGGAAGCAGTAATGCAGCAACGTCCGCAGACCAGTGAGGAAAGCCGTCCCACTAATACCGCGTCCTTTGGGGTGAGTCGTTTATTGACAAAAATGACTGGAGAGGATGATCCAGAGGTATTTTTGACCACATTTGAAAGGACTGCTGAAAGAGAAAAGTGGCCTGAGGAGCAGTGGGCTGGACTGGTGGCTCCTCTGTTAACTGGTGAATCGCAGAAAGCTTACTATGACCTAGAGCCTAACCAAGCAAAAGACTATGTGATGCTAAAAGCTGAAATATTGGCAAGGCTGGGTGTCACCCAGGCTGTCCGGGCTCAGCGTGTGCATAACTGGACTTTCCAGCTTGGAAAACCCCCCAGGTCTCAAATGTATGATCTCATTCACCTGAGCAGAAAGTGGCTACAGCCAGAGACTTTGTCCGCACCAAAGATTGTGGAACGTGTTGTAATGGATCGATTTTTGAGAGCTCTTCCTACTGCCATCCAAAAGTGGGTAAGCCATGGAGACCCAGAGACGGCCGATGGTCTTGTGGATCGTGTGGAGAAATACTTGGCTACAGAGAACCTGACGGCCTCTTCCAGAGACTCTCGGACTTTCCACCCTAAGACCAGACCATCCCCAGGGGCGGATAAGAGGATTCCAAGGGGTGAGGGTGGAGAAAGTGAGAGGGTGGGAGCTCTACCCCAAGTTTGGCGAGAACAGCCTGGAAAATCAGCGGCTCAAGAGGCGGCAAGAAGGATCGTTTGCTACCGCTGCCGGCAAGCGGGACATATTGTAGCCAATTGCCCGGTTGTGGAGGAACCCATGCAGTGTGACTTTCTGACGGGCAGACGTCAGTCGCTGTGTGCGACAGTCGCATGCACTGCCATTCGAGGAACTGAGAAACATTTATGCAAAATGTGTGTTAATGGTAGAAATGTTGTGGTATTGCTGGATTCAGGTAGCCTTGTGACCCTGATAAAGGCTGAGTTAGTTAAAACAGAGGTCTCTGGGAATAGCAAGGTAGCTGTTATTTGTGTGCATGGGGACACCCGAGAGTATCCAGTGACTACAGTGTGTTTCGAGACCCCCAAAGGTACCCTCTCTCATCCAGTGGGCTTAGTATCTCAGTTACCGCATGACGCCATTGTGGGAAGGGATTTTCCGAAGTTCTGGGAACTGTGGGATGATCCTGAGCCCCCCACTGGTGCCCCTATGTACCAGGAATGTGATAGCCAGAACTCCCCTGAGAGTGGTGAGGACTCTCCGGAATTTCCCTTATCAGTATTGGCAGGGGAGACACAAGAAACTGGAGAGGAGCCCACCTCCTCAGACGAAAACCTACCGTCTGTGGAGTTTTCTGATCTTGAGGTTCACAGGGAAAACTTTGCCACAGAACAGTTGAGAGACCCCGCCCTAATAAAGGCACGGGAAAACGTAGTGAAAATAGATGGCGAGTTAGTGAACCCAGATAATACCTGCACTTACCCATACTTCAGCGTAGAGAAGGACCTACTGTATCGGGTGGCAAAAAGGGCAGAAGAAACCGTTGAGCAGCTTGTGGTGCCCAAACCTTACAGGAAGTTGGTGTTGGAGTTGGCCCATGGGCACATTCTTGGAGGTCATCTGGGGACAGAGAAAACCCGAGAGAGGGTATTACAGAGATTCTATTGGCCGGGGGTGATGAAGGACATAGAAAATTATTGTTCCTCCTGCCCTGTGTGTCAGAGGTTGGCCCCGATGCCACATTTCCGTAGCCCGCTGGTCCCTCTACCCATCATTGAGGTCCCGTTTGAGAGGATCGCCATGGATTTGGTAGGTCCTATAATCAAGTCCGCTAGGGGGCACCAATACATATTAGTTGTAATGGACTATGCCACCCGTTATCCAGAAGCGATCCCTCTCCGAAATACCTCGGCCAAAACCATAGCCAAAGAGCTATCTCTTGTGTTTAGCCGGGTGGGTATTTGTAAAGAACTGCTTACGGACCAAGGTACACCCTTTATGTCCCGGGTTATGAAGGAGCTGTGTAAATTGTTCAAAGTGACGCAATTACGTACATCTGTGTATCACCCCCAAACCGATGGGCTGGTTGAAAGATTCAACAAAACCCTAAAACAAATGTTGAAGAAAGTGGTGGATAGAGATGGAAAGGATTGGGACTGTCTACTTCCTTATCTGATGTTTGCTATTAGGGAGGTGCCCCAATCCTCTACGGGATTCTCCCCCTTTGAGTTACTGTATGGGAGACACCCAAGAGGGCTGTTGGATATTGCCAAGGAAACTTGGGAAAGTGAGAGTTCTCCCCACAGGAGTGTGATTGAGCATGTCGCCCTGATGCAAGACCGAATTGCACAGGTAATGCCCATCGTGAAGGAACATTTGGCCCAAGCGCAGTTAGCACAGCAGAGAGTGTACAACCGTGGAGCCAAGACCCGTACCTTTTCCCCGGGGGATAGGATACTGGTACTTGTCCCTACGGTTGAAAGTAAATTCCTTGCCAAATGGCAAGGCCCCTATGAGATGATGGAAAAAGTGAGCGAAGTGAATTACAAGGTCAGACAACCAGGAAGGCGAAAGCCCGAACAGATCTATCACGTTAATCTGTTGAAAGCCTGGAGGGATAGAGAGTCCCTAGTCGCAGACACTTGGTCACCAGCTCAAACTGGTTGCGTGATTCCTGAGGTTGGAATAGCAGCCACCTTGTCACAACCCCAACAACAGGAGGTTAAGGAGTTTGTGCTTCGCAACAAGGAGGTATTCTCTGAGCTGCCGGGACAAACATCTGGGGTAGAGCATGACATCATTACCCCACCCGGTGAAAGGGTGAAGTTAAAACCCTATCGGATCCCAGAGGCCCGACGGGAGGCAATACGGGAGGAAGTACAGAAAATGCTGAACTTAGGGGTGATAGAGGAGTCCCAAAGTGATTGGTCTAGTCCCATTGTGTTGGTGCCTAAACCGGATGGGAGCTGGCGATTTTGTAACGATTTTCGTCAGTTGAACAAAGTTACAAAATTTGACACCTACCCCATGCCACGTATTGATGAGTTGATCGACCGGCTGGGAACAGCCCGATACATGACGACTCTTGACCTCACAAAAGGGTATTGGCAAATCCCCCTGGCCAAGTCCGCCAAAGAGAAAACCGCATTTGTAACCCCAGACGGGGCGTTCCAATATAAAAGAATGCCGTTCGGGTTACAGAATGCGCCGGCCACATTCCAGCGGAAAATGGACCAGATGCTGAGGCCCCATCGGAAGTATGCTGCGGCTTACCTGGATGACGTAATTGTCCATAGCACAGATTGGGCCTCACATCTGCCAAAAGTGCAAGCAGTCCTGGACTCTGTTCGGGAAGCGGGGTTTACGGCTAACCCCAAGAAGTGTACCATTGGGCAGGAGGAGGCCAAATATCTTGGGTACACCATTGGGAGGGGAGTAATAAAACCCCAACTCAACAAAATCGAGGCCATCCAGAGTTGGCCACGTCCCAACAGCAAGAAGCAGGTACGAGCCTTTCTGGGAATCGCTGGGTATTATCGGCGATTCATTCCCCACTTTGCTTCTAAGGCTGTGCCCCTAACCAACCTGACGAAGGGGAAAGGGTCGGTCATGATTAAATGGACCCCCGAGGCTGAGGCAGCATTCCAATTCTTGAAACAAGCCTTATGTAGCCAGCCAGTGTTGTACTCACCCGACTTCTCTAAAGACTTTGTCGTACAAAGTGATGCGTCAGATGTGGGGTTAGGAGCAGTATTGTCCCAGGTCTGGAACGGGGAAGAGCACCCAGTCATTTACCTCAGCAGGAAGTTGAAGTCCCATGAGGTAAATTACGCCACCGTTGAAAAGGAGTGTTTAGCGGTGAAGTGGGCTCTAGATTCCCTTCGGTACTACCTGCTAGGTAGGCACTTTGACATGGTTACGGATCACGCTCCGTTAAAGTGGATGGCTCAAAACAAGGAAACAAATAGAAGAGTGAATAGGTGGTTCCTGGCCCTCCAGGAATTCAACTTCACAGTAAAGCATCGCCCTGGCGTTCAAATGGGGAATGTGGATGCTTTGTCTCGAGTACATGAATGCCTGATTGCTGGTGTTCCAACCCCGAGGTTAAAACAAGAGGGGGGGGGGGGTATGTGACAGCAGGAAGGTAAAGTCACCTGGTTGCATCCAGGGGGGGTAGATATATTTCGCCCAGATTCAGGCTTTACGCCGACTTATACAACTAGGTGGAGAGTTGTATAAGCCCAGCTGAGGCTAGTGGGCTCATGGATGACTCATACCTCTAGGGAGAGTGCTGGGCGTCGTGCAGGCAGGGAGTTGATGAGACCAGCTGAAGCTTGTCAGCTCGTTTAAGGCCTCTATAAAAACTCCCAGCTTCATTAGGTGTTTGCTCATGCCTGGAACCAGACCTGTGTGGACTGTCTAGGGAGAGTGAACCCCTGTGCGGTGAGACAAAGCCTGTGTGGCTATTTGCTTGGACATTTAAAACCAGGGACTTAGGGACTAGGACAGCACTAGACTGATCCCAGTTGTTAGTTAGGAAACCTGTATGTTTAGTCAGAGGTCAAGTTGACCAGGATTTATTTTGTTTATGTTTCTTTTGCTTTGCTGTGTTTTGTCACTGTAAATAGAAAATAAACCGCACCTTTTTGATTTTGAAAACCACAACCTCCGTTTGCTGGGCCTGTTTTTGTGTGGGGAGCCCATCCCGGGGGTCACACACACCCGCTGCCGAGCTAACCCCCTCACAAAATATATATAAAATATGATATCCTAATAGCCAAAAAAGTGATATCTGAACATTATTACACGATAAAATTATTATATAAAAAATTTTTTGTAAGAGATTATATAAAAAACTATATAAAATATATGCAGAGGGATGGAGAGTGTACTACCAAAAACTGTTGATATCAAAATACCCATAATAGCTATATAAACTCTCAAGAACATAAATGCATGCGCACAGGGTGATATCCCCACATCCATGCGTAACTACATAGGGTGGCAGTGCATGTATGAATCTACACGTGCAATATACATAAACAGACGCACGTATAAATATACACACATACACACCTATTCAAGTCGAATCAATATGAACAAGGGGAATACGTGTCAAACGGAAACCAAATATAGGTATTGAACTCATAACATACTAGAGAGATGAAGAATAAGAATAACAGATGGTAACATAAACATATATATGCACATAACGGTACCAATATATGAAGCCATTATGAACGAATCATTGTAAAATAATATTGATCATTATAAAATAATATTAATTTCGATACCCTCATTTAAGCCCCCAGGCGAGAGGCTATCGAGGGTATAGATCCAATAATTTTCACGCTCACATAATTTCTTATAGCGCTCAGCTTGGGGAAGATGTTTAGAGATGGCTTCTATAACCCAAACACGTAAACCCACAGATGATTGTTGATGGAACGCTTTGAAATGTCTTGCTACACTATATTTATCGAGACCTTTCTCAACAAAATTGCGGTGTTCTCCAAACCTTTTTCGGAGGGTGCGAATAGTGCGGCCTACATAAAATAGGCCACACGGACACGTCAGGCAATACACCACATACTCAGAAGAGCATGTATAGAAATCAGGTATGGTGTATTGCTTACCTTTACACGTAAACTCTTTCTGTCTATGAGTGACATGTTTACACGTGAGGCACAATGCCTTCCAGCACTGATACATACCCTTCAGATTGAAGAATGTCAAGGAAGCGCTAGCAGACGGCCCTGGGGGTTTGATTTTACTAGGGGCTATATGGGCCTTGATGTTTTTGGCCTTTCTATAACTTACTATGGGACGGTCTGTAAGTGTAGATTTTAAATGGGGGTCCTCCCTCAATATAGACCAGTGTTTAGCCAAAATCCGTTCCATCTTCCTGAATTGACTATGAAATTGGGTAACGAAATGGACTGGTTGGATACTGTCTTCTGTACTCATAACTCTATTCTTCCTCACGTCAGCATTAAGATAATGTAGATAGGCTCCCTCCACTAACTCATCTGGGTAGCCCTTCTCCAAAAATTTGGTTTTTAGCATCGAGCCATGAGAGATATAATCCTGTGACCGGGTACAATTGTGCCTCAGTCTACAGAACTGGCTCTTGGGTATATTCTTCACCCATCGAGGGTGATGACAACTATCATAATGTAGAAAGGAATTGCCAGCAGTGGGCTTGGTGTAATTCTGTGCACAGATCACATGGTCATCATGGAAGAGCTCAAGATCCAAGAAGGCCAGAGTGTTCTCATTTGTCACAGCAGTAAAAGACAGACCCATGTGGTTGGAATTACACTAATCCCAGGGTTCCTAGAATTTAGTATCACGCCCATCCCAGATTATGACCACGTCATCTATATAGCGGCCATAAAATACTAGATGGGAAGCATAAGGGTTGTTTTGCCAGATGTTTAAGTGTTCCCAATAACCCATCGTGAGGTTAGCATAGCTGGGGGCGAAATTAGCCCCCATAGCTGTTCCCTGGATTTGAATGTAGAATTGGCCATTGGCTTCAAAATAATTGTGATTAAGGCAATATTCTAACATTTCTAGTAAAAAATTGATCTGTCTGGTATTAAGTACTGGGTCCTCATTAAGAAAGTACTGTGTGGCATGTATGCCTACTTTGTGAGGGATAGACGTGTAGAGGGACACTACATCAAGCGAGACCCAACGATAGGAAGGTTCCCATCGATATTGTTGTAGCGTTTCAAGCAATGTTATACCATCTTTAATATATGAAGGGAGGTTGTTGACCAAGGGCTGTAAAAAATGGTCAATATATATGGAAAAGTAACTGGTAACACTTTCCATAGCTGCTACAATAGGTCTCCCCGGTGGATTGGCTAGATCTTTATGAACTTTGGGGAGATGATAAAAGTAAGGTCTCTTATAGAAGTCATGAAGGAGAAATGTGACCTCTGTTTTGGTGACTAATCCCTCAGTTTTGGCTTTATTGACAAGGTCGTGTGCTTCCTTGGCAAACGTGGGTAGTGGGTCACAGGTAAGCCTTAGATATGTTGTACTATCGGAGAGCAAACAAGCACTCTCCGATTGATAGTCCACAAGGTTTTGGACTACTATCCCTCCCCCCTTGTCGGCTGATCTAATTATGAGTTTTCTATTGTCAGTAAGATTTTTTAGGGCAATGGTCTCACCTTTGGAGAGATTGGTAGAGGATTTGTGTATAGGACATTGTTGGCACATACGTAGGGTCTCTGCATAGACTACTTGGTAGAAACTTTGAATGTAGGGTCCTTTGGCAAACGTGGGGTAAAAGATAGACTTAGGTCTGAATTTTGTCTGCTGAATAGGTGGAGAAGTGGACAGATGTTGAGTGAGTGACTCAATGAGATCATCTGAGTCTTCCGTGTATAAAAGCTCTAGATGGTCCAAAGCCATGCGCTCTGGGACACTACAATCCTGAAAGTGATCTAAAATAGGACATGTGTCAGTGAGCATGTCAGATATATCATCATCAGCAGAAGGATCTTGATTGCCCTTCATGTTGAAAAAACGTTTGACAGTAATGTTTCTAATAAATCTATTGAGATCCAAAAATAGAGTGAATGGGTTGGGGGGTGCTGTAGGGGCAAAGGTGAGACCTCTAGCAAGAAGCGACTCTTCAGGTTTGGTCAATTTATGACTGGAAAGATTGAAAAATCCTTACAGTCTGCGTAATTTCCGCTTCCTTTCTGTGTCTACGTCGTCCCCCTCTCCTGCCTCTGTGACAAGCTTTCTTTTTGGGCAGGAGAGAGGGGCGACCACTAAAAAAGGAGAAAGGGAACCAAGGATAGATGATTCATCAGTGTGCACAGGATAAGTCACACTGGCAGTGGGTAAAGGTGAGTCCAATATGGTGGCCGACGTACTGAAGGTAACATTTACCTCCTCCAAGTGTTGATGGGGTATCTCAACTGGAGTGGTATCAGAAGGATCAGAGTTGGATGACAAAGAGCAAGATATAGCAGTATTGGCATGAGTTATGGTACTGGAAACTAAAGCGTTAGTACAGAAAGAAACGGATTTAATGGATCCAGAATCAATCTTGGTACTAGTAGATGGAACTGGAGGTTTAATTGGGGGTAAACCATCTGTGGATATATGAGCAACAGGATTATTGGTATCTTTATTCACAGTAGGATATGACTGGGACCTGGAAGGTGGGGGATGACGACCATAGTTATTAATAAGGGGGCAAGATAAGTTGAACAGTGGTCTAATGGTTGGCCTGGGTACACAATCCATCAGCGGTATAATGCCGTCCGACCTAACCAGGCCAGGATCTTCATCATTGGGTTCAGGAGAATATAAATAAGAGGTTCTGGGTAGGTGCCTGGGCGCGGCTGCGTCCTCCGACTCTGAACCCCAAGGTCAGGATGTCCGCCCGTTTTATCTCCCCTCCCTTTGCGTCACAGCAGATTCCCAGCCCCGCTGTACCAGCGCCAGGAAAGGACAAAAAGGGATGCAGTCTTGCGGTGAGTGTTCTTGCGACAGCGCCACCTGCAGGCCGCAGGGAACCTCACACCACCAGAGTCCTCCAAGAACCATAAAAGGGTCTCAGATTCCCTAACAATCAATGCATCTGGGTTACACTACCACCCAGATGGCTCCCCTTAATTCAAATACCCGACACATATACAATCAGATACATACATCCACACTCAGATATATACAATCTGATACATACACACTCAGATATATACAATCAGATGGATACATACACACTCAGATATATACAGTACACATGCTCAGTTATATACATGCACACAACACACATAAATTTACACACTGAGATACATTCATACACTCAGATACACAAACAGGTATAAATACAAACACTAGACATAACCACAACATACTGTGAGATGAAAACTTACATATGTAGTCTAGTAATGGGAAGCCAGCTTCTCTTCTCCTTTCTCTGTCCCCCTCTTTCCTCACTCACAGCTCCTTCCTCTTCCCGCCCACACACACACGCAGCTCCTCTCGGTCTGTCAGAGTGAGCAGTCCCGACAGGGCTCCAGTAGCAGGAACTAGAAGCAGAGCATCGAAAATTTGGGCAGGAGGCTCTGTATCCCTCCACAGAGAGAAACTAGTCCCTTGTAATTAGGACTGTTTCCATCTAAACAACTACAAATATGTGAACATTTGATACATGTTATGGAAGAAGGATTCGAATTAAGCTTTAATGGTATTGCTAGGGGGGTGTTGGAAGAGTTTTTTGGGGGATGCTCTGGTGTCCGAGTGACAAGCAGTAAGAAACCTGGGCAAAGGATGTAAAAACCAGACTGTTCGGGTTAATCCCGGACAGGTGGCAACCCTAATCGGTGGTCTGAAGAAGACTGCTTTGGCATTTGTGTCAGTGGAATGGAGGAGGGAAGAGGAGTTGGCAGGCTGTGAGGTTTTGTGGAGTGTATTTAACGAAGGAGCCTGAAGTAAAGGAAGGGAGCTGTGTACTTGCAGTTTATACTTCTTTCTCAGTGTGTCTCCCACCCAGGAATGAAGGTAGCTGCTACTCCTTCCCACCTCTGGTCATGTCACATGACAGGGGGAGATGGAAAGAAGGGAAGTGTGCCCTCCTTGGTGAGTGCCTGTGCTGAGAAGGTCTGTTCCCAACAGACATCCAATCTGCCTGTTGTCTTCTATCCACAGTATACTGTTATTGGAGGTAAGAGAGAGCAGAATCTTCCCTTCCCTTTTAGCCATCCCAGTCCCCAATCTGAGCTCCATTCTCCAGCTGCTTAAATGACAGGATATTGATGGCAGCATCACTTCTGTCATTCAGGCAGCTAGAGGACAGAGCGCTAGCGCTCACCCTCCACATAAATACACTACCCCTGAGGCTGTTCCCCTTTACCCCTGCCCTGCTAAATACAGTAGCGTCATTTTACATGTTAGAGAAAAGAACAAATGGAAGCATTGACTATTGTATCCACTAATGCATTGAATTTCTATTTCTAACCTATGCTACATAAACTGGGCAGGTAAAGCCTGTTTAAGGTATTGTTATACCCCTGTAACTTTACAGTTGTATATTTAACCCCACTAGAGATTATTCCAAGGCTATGTTTGAATATTATTATTTTTTGTTCCTTTCTAGGGATTGGATTTTGCTGAATTTACGGGACATATGTTTCTTGGAATCTCTCTGGTTCTGCTGGTTTCTTTCCCATTTCTTAGACTCTTATATTGGAACAAAAAGCTGTACAATAGGGAACCCATTGACATTGTTGGTAAGCTAATGTGCATATTTTTATTCCGATGATTTCTTTTTCTCCTCAACACCAAATAATAGTAAAATGGCAAAGCACACATTGCAATGATTAGTGTCTTGGACTAGGTCGACAGTAAGGATAGCGTGGTCTTCCTAGGGTGCATTCTGGTTCCAAATATTTAATAGGCAGTGAACTGACAGCACTCCATCCAGTCACATCAGTATATGCTGAATTCTTCTGAAAAAGTAGAAATAACAGTCTGTTCATTATGAATAAACAAAATGTTTAGCTATTAAAACCCAATGCACTCCATCTAATTAATACCAATGTCACATCTGTCAATTATTCCTAATAAACAGTGTTTTCATATATGAACTTTCTATTTTGGTCATATTAGCACAAAATGCACACAACGAAAGGAGTGTTTGAATTCCTATTAAAATATCTTTGCTTTATGAAATGTGTACTGTAACTGACCTCTGTTGAAAATGTATGATTTTAAAAGAAGCTTACATATAACCCTTCTGCAGCACATTCTAGCTAGGTAGGTGCTAAAGTGAGGATTTTTCTGAGAGGAGGAAAATTTAGGCAGGCCTAGCTGGTTGCTAGGCCTGTTTGTTTTCATTCTGGGCTGGGAGTGGCTCAGGGTAGCTGTTGGACTCAGACAGCATCACTTCACTGTCACCTCCCTCTTCCTTCTAGAAAGTGCTAGAAGAGGAGGGGAAGAGAGGTGGAGCTGCCTGAGGTATCTTAAGGAGCCTTGACCAATCCCCAACTCGGATTGGCAGGTGCCGAGCCTCCTTAAATACCTGGGGTCAGCCCATCTGGGGAGGAGTTGTTGGGTGGAAGAGCTGGAGTAAGAGTGTGGAGGCTGTCGGGGCCCACGGGGAGCTTACCAGGGGAGGGGGGGAGGTTACCCTGGGCTGGGGCTCAGGCACATCCAGGAGGAGTGACGAGATCCTGGAAGGAGA
Organism: Rana muscosa; assembly: GCA_029206835.1. NCBI lineage: Eukaryota > Metazoa > Chordata > Amphibia > Anura > Ranidae > Rana > Rana muscosa. Next base: position 699,533,101 of record CM055117.1, on the reverse strand, counting down.
GGCACATGAGAGAGCAAGTAGAGAACACTTCTAAGCATCTCCAGGGAGGACTACTGGTCACAGCCAAGAGGGCTGGTGAGTGGAGCACAGTCTGGAGGACTGGGGAGGCATGTCTGAGATAACTGGGAGATTGGAGTTAAGATTGGTGCAGAACCAGGAGAGATGACTGTGAAAAAAGCAGTGGAGAGAGGTAATTGCAGCCAGGCTGGCTGGCAGGATCTAAAGAGGGCTTTCTGGGAGTGGTAGCTGAATAGAGGACAGCTAGCACCTGAACTATTCTTACCCATGGTCCCTGCCTGCAAAAGACAGTTCACTGGGGCCTGGCTGAAGCTGTTTCAAGCCTACCCATGTGGTGCTAGCTAGTCTGGAGGAGTAACAGTCTGCAGCAAGTAGAGTGCTGGAGGAGAAACGGTGTGCAGCAAGTGTTTGTGTTGGAGAGAAAGTTGAGGTGTATATACTAGAGTGTATAAAGGTGTCCCAAGCAGGTTTACACTGAATATTCATTTGGCATCTCATAATTCCCAAAATTCAAGTTTAATCCCCTCAAATAAAAACAATAACAAAGCTATGGACTGGTCTGTGTCTTTAAATGACTGAGAGATGGATTTCGGGCTGGGCAGAGTTACAAGTGAACCACAACATTCAGCAACCCCTACGGGGGCATGACTACACTTCTATACAATAATGAGATGTTTTCCATAGACCTGGAACAGTGGGGTTACAAAAATACAGGTGTAGTTGATCGTTGCAGCTTGTCAGAAAGCAACTACAATCAACTTCAATCAACAAAAACATTTTCGGTTACATTTCTTCTGATTAGCAATCAAAAACCCTGCTGTATCAGTAGCGGAAGATGAAATTGCTTCTTCAACATTTGCTGATTTCTGTATTTTTACATTCTGTGATTTATTTATTTTTTACTTGCTCTATTTTTAACTCTGCCAATTATTTTATACATCTTTTTGAACAGGGAATCACTGTTTACTATTGCTAAAGTTTTGATGAACTAATATAATGCAACAAGTATTACAGGCTTAAAAGATTTATATTTTTCTTACTTCCAGTAGACAAAATAGGGTCAACAGGTGAACAACTTATTGACATATATTGTAAAATTCTTCTATTTCTGTTTAGATATTTCAGTTCTATGTCATAGTTGGGTAGGTCAGGGATCTTAAACAAATAAGTGTAGCGGGGGTCCCAAATTTAAGGATTGCTATACTAAATTTAGGGGGGATTCGAGTGGTAGTTGGCTCGAATCTTTCAATTTACTGGACTCTGCCTTGCTGCTGTTTCACCTGGCATGCATTTCCCCTAAGAAGTATTGGTGGCGCTGTCACTTGTACTCGGGGTTGAACCGCATGTGATGGAGTGGCGGTTTGGGTGTCCAAAAGGGGCGGACGCCATTAGAGAGGGAGCAATTCCCGGGGGCCCATGCCCAGAGGGAGAACCTACGGTTCCAGTGCATGGCCCTCCAGGCTATGGGGCCACATGCGCTTCAGTCCCAGGCACCTTTAGTCCTGGGACTGCAACTTCATCCCTAGGCCCAGCACCTTTAGCTGGAGCCCACTTCGGGAAGGAGGAATCCCAGGGTGCCGCCTTGCTAGGGGACCCGCATCTGGAAGAGGAGGCTGGGGGAGGACAGTTCCGAAGGACTGGTGAGAGATGACAGTGAAGGAAGGGGCCCAGTAACTCTCCAGAGGGATGTCATCCATCCGCAAGGGATCTAAACAACGGAACCATTAGGAGGTTCGGGATAGGCTTGTGCAATTCGTTTCGTAACGAATCGAAATTCGTCCGAATTTAGCAACTTTCGGACATTCGGAAGCATTCGAATTTCCGAACAAAGCAATTACGAATAAAACCGAATCCGAAATAAATTATACCGCAAAATAGCGAATGCCCGAATGTCTTCGGCATAATTCGTTATGAAAAAACTTATGAATGTACAAATCCATTGGAAACACAATAACACTCACTCTGCTCTGCTCTCTGCTTCTCCTTCACCGTGCTGAACTCCCTCTCAAAATGGTGTACAGGGGCGGAGGCTATAGCCGCATGTAAAAAACGAAAGTAAAATACGAGATTTCTAATCCATTCGAAGCACAATAACACTCTGCTCTGCTCTCTGCTTCTCCCTCACCGTGCTGAACCCTCTCAAAATGGTGTACAGGGGCGGAGGCTATAGCCGCATGTAAAAAACGAAAGTAAAATACGAGATTTCGAATCGTTACAAATAACCGCTATGTATTTCGAAAAGTACAAATCCATTCGAAGCACATTAGGCATAATAGGCAGCGTCGTCGTGAGAGAGACACAGAAAATTACGAATCAACGAACCCAAAAAAAGTTACGAAAGTAGGAGTTGTGTCCAGAATCAACGAAAAACAACGTACTCTACCGAAAGTACGAATTATAAAGCAACAAAAAATTCAACGAAAAATGTCGCTTGCAAAAATACGAATGAGTCCGAACACGAAAATTCCCGTCTAGCAAAATTACGAATGATTACGAATCAACAGGACCGGAAAGAAACGAACCGAAACGGAACGAATTTTTCCGTTGTGCACAAGCCTAGTTCGGGACACTATAGATTCTGTGGCAGAGGATCTCCTGAACGCATTCCATTAGGGAATCTGATAAACTGTTTGAGCTACATGCCAGCTGCTAGTGCCATTGGGTGACTATCCAGGTGAGCTATACCCACTCGGGTTCGAGTGGCGAAGAAGCCAGGAGTGCTTGAATTGATCTGTCTTCCTAACACGTTTCTCTCTTCTCAACTTTGTGGATATTCATGCATAAGGAAAATAAACTCTACGTTGGAGTGGCTACTGGTGTGGACCTTTTGAGTTACTTGGGGTATAGAGACTTTGTCCTTACATTCTAGGGACAGAAGCCAACTTTGAGGGGAACCTTGCTGCAAGACCCATAAGTTAAAACAAGTGTGAGACAGGAGAAAGGGAGCCGCTCAGATTTGGAAATCCTTCAAATCACCTCCTCCCAGCAGCCGAGGGTGCAAGCAATGCTATTGACAGCAAACAGGAACGAACAAGTCTTCTGGACTGCAGCACTCCAAAAAATAAAAGCCTTTATTTTAAAATAAGGAATCCAAAATACATGCTATACATCACGGCACACAGGTCAAAAAAATCCGGCTAACATGTTTCGCACTATGCTAGTGCTTATTCATAGCCACTAGCTAAATAAGCACTGAATAAGCACTAGCATAGTGCGAAACATGTTAAATGGATTTTTTTGACCTGTGTGCTGTGATGTATAGCATGTATTTTGGATTCCTTATTTTAAAATAAAGGCTTTTATTTTTTGGAGTGCTGCAGTCCAGAAGACTTGTTCGTTCCTGTTTGCTTAACCACTTAACGACCGCCCACTGTAAATATACGTCAGCAGAATGGCACCGACAGGCAGAATCACGTATATGTACGTGTAGCGGGGTGTTCCCCTTTAATGCAGAGAGACAAGAAGTTCCAGGTGAGAGGTGAGTCGGGAGGAAGTAAAGAGACATTATGGAAGTGAAAGCAGAGGAGAGAGAGACTACATCTCCCAGTACATCTTGCAGCACCCAGGGTGCATTGCTCCAGAACAGAGACTGCTGGGGCAGACTTTATAAAGGGGAGGCGGAGTTTTGGTCAGCCTCTTTGGACCCCCCTCTCCTAGCAAGAGGATGTCTGTGCTGAACTGCTGTGTGCACAAGGCCTGAAGCCCGGGCCGTGTGCTCCTTTCCAAAGAGCCCTCTGCCAGCCTAGCAGAGCCTTAGAGACATCTAATCCTCCTTGCTGCAGTACACCAGAAGGATTGAAGACTTGGATGTCGGTGGATTCCTGTTCCTAGACGAATCGATGGAGGAAAGGGACTTGGACTTGTCCAGGTGGTGAGAGCTGTTTAAAGACAGATACTTTATCTTTACTATTCGTTGGGATTACAAAGTTGTTCTTCAAGTGCACCACCGAGAGATTGCTAGCAAATATTGTTTCACTGAACTTCCATTTAGATCAGTCAGGCCTGACTGCATAGGTAGACATTGCTGGGTGTTAGTCTACCCATGAGGGGAAGTAGCTGTAAAAGGGCAGCGCTAGAGTTGCATAGCAATACTTAATTATTCTGATTACTCTGTTTATCTTTATTACTGTTTATTGCAGGGATCTGCAACTTGTTATACTGTTGTTTATTACTTGCCCATTAACCTCAGTAAAATATCTGGGTAAAGTACATTTGGTGTCAGTTCCGCTTACTTTAATAGGAGTTTTAAAGTATATTCTGTGTATGTTTGTTATAGGACTGCATCACCAACAGTTGCGGTCACGCGGTCCTATCCCTCTATCACCAGCTGTGCCACGGGAGGTTAGAGCCGATTGCCAGGGGTTGACAGCAGTGCACTACAGGGCCCAAATCAATATCAGCGGCTCTCTTAACTGGGGGTAGCGCTACACGTGGGGGCTCGAGTCCGGGATCCTTGTACGTTGCACGCTGCAATCAAGCCGGTCAGAAGTACCAGCATGGACCCGCTGGCAATGTCACAGTGGTGCGCAGCGATTGGCGCCGATCCAACCGCGGCGGTAGTCATTGTACTCCCGGGGGAAAGATGGAAGGAAGAGGAGATAAAACATCTCGTATTGTTACTGTCTCCGAGCCACAAAGCATGGGTGATGGATTTTAGGCCAGATCCAGTGATCTCGTTTACATACGCACTGGTAGAATGGAAAAACGAAATCCCAGAGCATTTTAAAAGTCAGAGTATACAAGCCATAGATAATCAGATCTATCACTTGATACATACGCTGCCAGTGAAGGAAGAATGGTTTCAGACACCAAAGCCATCACTCCCACAATTATCTCCACCACTATCCCCTAAAGCAGAAAAGCTTAAGGAACTATTAAGCCCGGGATCACCGCTGGCCGCTATAGGGCCTGAATTGTTGAATGCTCTAGGAGACCTTGTAATTAAGTGCCTGAAAAGCAGTACGGTGCATGTGGAGGCCGGTTACCAGAAGCTTAGCACCTTCTCAGGGAAGCTCCCCGTCCCTGCGGGGGAGGAAGATTTTGACACTTGGGTGGAACAGGCATTGCAGGCAGTAGAAGCATGGGAGGTGCCTGAGGCACAGAAGAGACAGCGAGTCTTAGAAAGTCTGAAAGGTGCCGCGGCAGAATCGGTGAAGAGCTTCCGGTTTGGAAATGAAAACTGTACAGCTCAAGATTGCCTGGCCATGCTGCAGGAAGAGTTTGGTCAGCTGGAGAAGGTGTCAGAGATGATTTATCAAATTGAACACACTCTCCAGCAGCCGAATGAGAAACTGTCAGAATATGTTAGAAGGCTGAACAGGCAGTTATGCAAGATTGTACTGAAGAAGGGAATGCTGCCCAAAGATGCAGATGAAGCACGCATGAAGCAGATCATGAGGGGAGCGCGGCGCTCAGACCCGGTCTGGCTGCACCTGAAAACCTCAGGAGGAGGAATGTCACTAACCTACTCTGATCTAATAAAAATTATTAGGGACGAAGAGGCGCTGGAGGAAGATCAGCAGGTGGCCAAGGCGAATGTCACACCTGTACCAGTGTTGGTACATTCGGTCAAGAGCCCAGAAACAGAAGCGGAGGTTGACACTCTGAAATCGCAAATGGCCCAAGTGTTGGAGATGCTGACCTCTTTGATGGAGAAAGATCAGAGAAGACGAGAGAAACCAAGCCCAAGAAAGGAGTTGTTCCCGAACACCTCAGCACCGGCCTCCCTACAGGACCGAGAAGAGGTGATTTGCTATAACTGCGGAGGGAGTGGCCACTTTGCAAACGTATGCTCCAGCCCAAAGAAGAAGAGAACAGATAATTGCAAGCCGGCGGGAAACTCCAAAGGGCCCCGGTGAAGGAGTCAACCGGGTGCCCATCATCTTCAGTGCGCTCCAAACTAAAAAAAAAGGCCAAGAATGGAGGAGACAAACTCCTAGGAGGAGGTATAGTACACCCCCACCAAGATGTACCCCAGAGGGAGGGGGCAAGACCCCTCAGTGGAAGTACAGCACCCCAAAGAAGGAACATCCACCTAAAAGGAACAATAACATCCCTCAGCGGGTTTGTGCCCCCATTGAGAGGGAGAAAGTCAATGCATGCCAGGCTCAGGAAAAATTAAAGTCCAAAAGGAGCAGGGCAAGGGTCGAAAGCCAAAAAAAAGAGGTGACCCCAGTCCGGCCATACCCAAAGGAACTGGTGGGCCCGTCTCCTACTGTGCCCATTCAAGTGGAAGGAGTCTATACTAAAGCTCTTTTGGACACCGGAGCACAGGTGACTTTACTATACCGGGACTTCTATGATAGGCACTTGAGTCATCTGCCTATCCAGAAGATAGAAGAGCTGGAGATATGGGGACTTGGAACCCAGAGTTTCCCTTATGATGGGTACCTGCCCATAAAGATGACTTTCGACCCATCCGTGGCTGGGAAGGCTGAAGTGTTTGACACCCTGGCAGTTGTGTGTCCCCGGCCGCCTGGAGCCAGCAAGATTTCCCTGATCATTGGGACAAACACGGATCTAGTCAGGAGACTCCTGACCCCTCTAGTGAAAGAGAGAAACCATTCAGCCACCAAAATCCATCCCATGCTAAAGATGGCCTACCAACGACTGGTCTTAGAGCAGAAGACCCCGGGAGAGGGGATAGGGAAGGTGTGGAGACTTGGCAGAGAAGGAGTAGTGCTACAGCCCGGAGAAGTAACCTGTCTTAGGGCCACTGTGAAGCTTTCGTGGGAACAACCTGGCCCCTTTGTCATGCTGGAATCAGACCCAAGGGAAGAGTCCTCAGGCCTGGAAGTGATACCAGAAGTGATTCCGTTCAAGGCCCTGAAGAAGGCCCATGGCAGAGTTCCGGTGAGTGTTAGGAACACTACGGGAGGACCCATGGAGATCCCTGCCAGAGTGTTGCTTGGTCAGGTGAGCCCTGCTGCCCCGGTCACTTGGTCCGAAGTCAAGGGGACGGGTGACGGAGGAGATGTTTGGGAGAAACTGTCCGTGGAAAACCCGAACCTACCCAGGGCTTGGAAAGAAAGAGCCAAGGCCCAGCTGTCCAGGTGGGAGAAGATCTTTTCCAAAGATGAATTCGATGTGGGGTGTGCAAGAAGTGCCACCCATCGGATCCGCCTCCAAGAAGATAAGCCCTTCCGAGAGAGGGTCAGGCGGGTCCCCCTGGCAGATCTGGAGGATCTGAGGGAACAACTTGTAGAACTAAAGAAGACTGGTGTGATCCGGGAGTCTAGAAGTCCCTATGCCTCCCCAATCGTGGTGGTCAGAAAGAAGAATGGGTCGTTGAGGCTTTGTATCGATTACAGGACTCTCAACAGGAGAACCATCCCTGACCAATACACCACGCCAAGGATAGAAGATGCCCTACAAAGTTTGTCTGGAGCCAAATGGTTCAGTGTGATGGACCTCAAGAGTGGGTACTATCAAATCCCTATGCACCCAGAAGACAGGGAGAAGACAGCCTTCATAACCCCGGTGGGATTCTTCGAATTCAATAGGATGCCTCAGGGTCTGTCTGGAGCTCCTGCTACCTTTCAACGCCTTATGGAGAAGACTGTTGGAGACATGAATCTTATAGAAGTCCTTGTGTACTTGGACGATGTCATTGTCTTTGGAAGAACCTTGGAAGAACATGAAGCCAGGTTGGAGAAAGTATTGAGAAGACTCAGCGAAGAGGGACTTAAGCTTTCCCCCGAGAAGTGTCGGTTCTACCAGTCTTCTGTGAACTATCTGGGGCACATAGTGTCTGAAGAAGGGGTGGCCACAGATCCTGAGAAGTTGGAAGCAGTCACTTCCTGGCCACGACCCACCACAGTAACAGAGCTCAGATCCTTCCTGGGGTTCTGCTCCTATTATAGGAGGTTTGTGGAGGGGTTTGCTCGGATTGCCCGCCCGTTGAATGAATTGCTAAAGGCAGAAGGGGAAGAGGATGACTCAGGGCCCAGGAGGCCTGGTGAGTCAGTTCAAGATCAGTGGAACCCAAGGTGTGAAGAGGCCTTTCATGCTCTGAAGAGGAGCTTAACCACTGCCCCAGTCCTGGCCTACGCCGACCCTACCAGACCTTATGAATTACATGTGGATGCCAGCCATGAGGGTCTAGGTGGTGTACTCTACCAAGAACATGAAGGACAACTGCGACCAGTGGCCTATGTGAGCAGGAGCCTGACCCCCTCAGAAAAGAATTACCCCACTCATAAGCTGGAATTCCTGGCCCTCAAATGGGCGGTAGTAGACAAGCTAAAAGACTACTTGTATGGGGCAGAGTTTACTGTGAAGACAGACAACAACCCCCTGACCTACCTCTTCACCACCGCGAAACTAGATGCCACCGGACACAGGTGGTTGGCCGCATTGTCTGGATTCAACTTCAGTCTGAAGTACAGACCAGGAGCCGGAAATAGGGATGCAGATGCCCTGTCCCGGAGGTCTCATGCCACGACAAATGACTGGGAAGATTGGACCCAAGTGGCACCGGACGGGGTGCGGGCCCTTTGTCAAGGGGCTGAATTCCAAGCCAGAGGAGGCTCCAGAGCAGAAGAAATAGGGGTTACCATGGTAGGAGTCCCCAAACACTATTGTGGGGTAACTCAACTGGAGGAAGACAACCTACCGAGACTGTCCAAGAAGGAGTTGAGGTGTGACCAATTGGAAGACCCCATGGGGAGATTGGTCCTCGAAGCCCTGGAGAATCAGGATCCCAACAAATTCCTACATCACCCCTCAAAGGAGGCTCGCCTGTTGAGGAAGGAATTGGACAGGCTACAGGTACATCAGGGAGTGGTCTACCGAAGGGGCCCCTCTGATGACTCAGAAGATAAGTGGCAGTTATTTCTTCCAGAGAAGCACCGAGAGACTGTACTAATTGCCCTGCATGACCATCATGGTCACCTAGGGGCAGAAAGGACCTTCCAGCTTGTCAGAAATCGGTTCTATTGGCCCTGCATGAGGGCAGAAGTAGAGGAGTATTGCCATTCCTGTGCACGATGCATTCAGAGAAAGACCCTACCCCATCAAGCTGCCCCAATGGGCCATTTACAGAGTCAAGGCCCAATGGATCTGGTATGCATTGACTTTCTCTGCCTCGAACCCGACCTGAGTGGATTGGGGAATGTTCTGGTAATAACCGACCATTTCACCCGCTATGCTCAAGCTTTCCCAACCAAAGACCAGAAGGCATCCACCGTGGCCAAGATACTTATGGAGAAGTATTTTGTCCATTACGGACTACCACAGAGACTCCACTCAGATCAAGGAAGGGACTTTGAGAGTCGGTTGATCCGAAGACTTTTGGATTCATTAGGAATAAAGAAGACCAGAACCACGCCTTACCACCCACAAGGAGATGCTCAGCCGGAGAGATTTGACCGGACCCTGCTCAACATGTTGGGAACCTTAGAAACAGAGAAGAAGCAACACTGGAGTCAGCACATATCAGCCCTAGTACATGCCTATAACTGTACCACAAGTGACGCCACTGGCTACTCCCCTTATCGACTTATGTTTGGGAGAGAAGCAAGGCTACCTGTGGACCTGGCCTTTGGCACTTCTATAGACAATACCTCAGCTACATCCCACAAGGGATACGTGGACAGACTTAGACGTAGCTTGCAGGTGGCCTATGAACAAGCCCAGGCGGCTTCGGATCAAAGGGGGGCCCGCAACAAGAGAAATTTTGATCTGAAGGTTCGAGTGCAAGATCTGCAGCCTGGGGACCGAGTACTGCTACGCAATCTGGGGGTCCCCGGAAAACACAAGCTTGCCGACAGGTGGAGATCTGAGCCCTATGTTGTCTGTAGGAAGTTGCCCGGTTTGCCTGTCAACAAACTAAAGCCAGAAGGAAAGGTGGGTCCACTGAAGACGTGGCATCGGAACCACCTGCTCCCACTTGCTGAGGCAGTCAGAATACCTCCCGTGAGAGACTCCCCTGAACCGGCCTCTATCCTGGATATTCCTAGGCCGAACACTCGGTCCCAGACCTCTCGAGCCAAAGATGGGGAGGCCTCCCAATTGAGTACAGAAGAAGGTGGAGAACTGGACTGGCTGTGGCCTCCCTCGACTCTGGGAACGTCCTCCATAGATCTCCCAAATGGAGGGGATACCCCAGATGCAATGCTGAATCCGGAGGCTACTGAATTCATACCCTTCAGTCCCTCAGCTGATTACTGGGAAGATGTTCCTGACACTTGCGCAGAGGAGGACTCTAGAGATTCCATACGTCAGTTGACTTCTGAATCAGAGGTTCCAGAACCAGCAATGTTACCTGAACTTACTCCTGAAGAAGAGCCTGTGGTGCCAGAGTCAGAAGCACCAAGAGAGCAGAGGGCTCGCAGAGTCATCAGGCCTCCCAAGAAACTAACTTACCCCCAAATGGGGACGAGCTCAGAGGACTCTGTTGTAACGGCTAGGAGAAGTGTTGAACAACCTGATCCTTCCACCGTCCATTTGGTGGAGGGCAACCCCAGCTCAGCTCTCTGGCACAGTTAGGCAGGCCACTCATGGTAGTGTGACCTGTGGGCAAGAGTTCCATCCCAAAGTTTTGGTGGGAATTCCCTATGCCAACATCATGCTCGACATTGTCCAAAATGGTAAACAGTATTTGTTGAAGTTTATCTTTGGGGACCAAAGAGTTCAAGTGGGGGGAGTGTGTAGCGGGGTGTTCCCCTTTAATGCAGAGAGACAAGAAGTTCCAGGTGAGAGGTGAGTCGGGAGGAAGTAAAGAGACATTATGGAAGTGAAAGCAGAGGAGAGAGAGACTACATCTCCCAGTACATCTTGCAGCACCCAGGGTGCATTGCTCCAGAACAGAGACTGCTGGGACAGACTTTATAAAGGGGAGGCGGAGTTTTGGTCGGCCTCTTTGGACCCCCCTCTCCTAGCAAGAGGATGTCTGTGCTGAACTGCTGTGTGCACAAGGCCTGAAGCCCGGGCCGTGTGCTCCTTTCCAAAGAGCCCTCTGCCAGCCTAGCAGAGCCTTAGAGACATCTAATCCTCCTTGCTGCAGTACACCAGAAGGATTGAAGACTTGGATGTCGGTGGATTCCTGTTCCTAGACGAATCGATGGAGGAAAGGGACTTGGACTTGTCCAGGTGGTGAGAGCTGTTTAAAGACAGATACTTTATCTTTACTATTCGTTGGGATTACAAAGTTGTTCAAGTGCACCACCGAGAGATTGCTAGCAAATATTGTTTCACTGAACTTCCATTTAGATCAGTCAGGCCTGACTGCATAGGTAGACATTGCTGGGTGTTAGTCTACCCATGAGGGGAAGTAGCTGTAAAAGGGCAGCGCTAGAGTTGCATAGCAATACTTAATTATTCTGATTACTCTGTTTATCTTTATTACTGTTTATTGCAGGGATCTGCAACTTGTTATACTGTTGTTTATTACTTGCCCATTAGCCTCAGTAAAATATCTGGGTAAAGTACATTTGGTGTCAGTTCCGCTTACTTTAATAGGAGTTTTAAAGTATATTCTGTGTATGTTTGTTATAGGACTGCGTCACCAACAGTTGCGGTCACGCGGTCCTATCCCTCTATCACCAGCTGTGCCACGGGAGGTTAGAGCCGATTGCCAGGGGTTGACAGCAGTGCACTACAGGGCCCAAATCAATATCAGCGGCTCTCTTAACTGGGGGTAGCGCTACATACGTGATTGCCTTTGTATAGTTGGGGGGTCCGATCGGACCCCCTTCTTTACAGTGAGCGGTCGTTTTACCTTCGGGAGCGATCCGGCATGAGGGGACGGCCGTTCGATTCCGGCCACCCCCTCTCGATCGCTCCCGGCGAATGAGAGAGCTTCCCCTGCCTGCCAGGAAGGAGGAAGTGATGTCATCTCTCCTGGGGCGCTCACATATACCGAGCGCCGTACAGGAGAAGATGCCAGGTTAGTACACAAAACAGCACACTGACACCAGGACACATAGGCACATAAATCGCCCCCCCAGGCCCCCCCAGACACCCTCAGATCACCCCCCAGCCCCCCCCAGCCCCCAGTCACAGTGTCACTGATTGCAGTGACCATTTATTTAGTGATCACTGCAATCAGTGACATTTGTGACTGTAAAAGTGTCAGTACATTTAGTTTTAGGTCCAGTGTAGCCCCCTAACCCTCCCCTAATAAAGGTTTAACCCCCTGATCACCCCCCAGATAACCCTTTCACCCCCTATCACCACTGTCACTAAGCAATCATTTTTCTGATCGATGTCTTAGCGTCGGTGATGCTGATCGGTAGCCAGTAATTTTTTTTAGGTTCGCCGCAGGTTTTTATAGCGTCGGGTACCCCCATATATTACCTAATGAAGGTTTAACCCCCTTGATCGCCCCCCAGGTAACCCTTTCACCCCCTATCACCACTGTCACTAAGTTATAATTTTTCTGATCGATGTCTTAGCGTCGGCGATGCTGATCGGTAGCCAGTAATTTTTTTTAGGTTCGCCGCAGGTTTTTATAGCGTCGGGTACCCCCATATATTACCTAATAAAGGTTTAACCCCCTTGATCACCCCCCAGGTAACCCTTTCACCCCCTAGCACCGCCATGGCTATGCGATCATTTTTCTGATCGATGTCTTAGCGTCGGTGATGCTGATCGGTAGCCAGTAATTTTTTTTAGGTTCGCCGCAGGTTTTTATAGCGTCAGGTACCCCCATATATTATCTAATAAAGGTTTAACCCCCTGATCGCCCCCCAGGTAACCCTTTCACCCCCTATCACCACTGTCGCTAAGCAATCGTTTTTATGATCGTTGTCTTAGTGTCGGTGATGCCGATAGGTAGCCAGTAATTTTTTTTTAGGTTCGCCGTCAGGTTTTTATATAGCGTCAGGTACCCCCATATATTACCTAATAAAGGTTTTAACCCCTTAATTGCCCCTAGTTAACCCTTTCACCAGTGATCATTATATAAGTGTTACGGGTGACGCTGGTTAGTTAGTTTGCTTTTTATAGTGTCAGGGCACCCGCCGTATATAACCCAATAAAGGTTTAACCCCCTGATCGCCCGGCGGGTGATATCAGTTAGGTTTTAGCGTCAGAGAGGGTCTGCGTCACACCCCAGGCAGCGTCAGGTTAGTGCCAGTAGCGCTAACACCCACACGTGAAGCATACACCCCCCTTAGTGGTATAGTATCTGATCAGCTCAATATCTGATCTGATCAGATCTATACTAGCGTCCCCAGCAGTTTAGGGTTCCCAAAAACGCAGTGTTAGCGGGATCAGCCCAGATACCTGCTAGCACCTGCGTTTTGCCCCTCCGTCCAGCCCAGGCCACCCAAGTGCAGTATCGATCGATCACTGTCACTTGCAAAACACAACACACATAACTGCAGCGTTCGCAGAGACAGGCCTGATCCCTGCGACTCCAGTGCTGTAGGAGGTAATTTCACCACCACAGTTAAAAAAAAAAAGCATATATGCCGAAGCATTGGGGCAGCAGGGGCGGAGGAGCGATTTTGCTCCTAATGCCGCGTATATACGGTCGAAATTCCGACGGAGGCTTGCCCGTGGAAAAGTCTGACCATATGTACGCGGCATAACTTTTGCGAGAAGATGCCCCCATGCTTCGGCATATATAAATGGTGCATGTATGCCCATCATTAGAAGTGGGTGGATGAAGGGCAGTATTCTAATGGTGGGCATACCCACCGATCAATCTTTTTTTTTCGTTCAGCCAACAGGCTGCATGAAAAAAAAGATTACAATACATGTCCAACAAGGACCAGCAACGTACTGGTATGTTGCTGGACTTTGAATGTTTATACCAGAATGATGCCTGCGGGTTTAGGTATCATCTTGGTATCATTCTTTTCAGCCAGCGGCCGGCTTTCATGTAAAAGCAATCCTAGTGGCTAATTAGCCTCTGGACTGCTTTTACAAGCAGTGGGAGGGAATGTCCCCCCCCGGATATAAAAAGCGCCATTGGGAAATTGGGAAAGCATTTTATCACACCGATCTTGGTGTGGTCAGATGCTTTGAGGGCAGAGGAAAGATCTAGGGTCCAATAGACCCCAGTTATTTCAAAAAAAGAGTACCTGTCATTACCTATTGCTATCATAGGGGATATTTACATTCCCTGAGATAACAATAAAAGTGATAAAAATAAATAAATATGGAAGCAACAGTTTAAAAATAAAATAAAAAAGCAAAATGAATAATAAAAAAAAAAAAAAAAAAAGCACCCCTGTCCTGCCCTGCTCTTGCCCAATGACGAACGCAAGCGTCGGTCTGGCGTCATATGTAAACAGCAATTGCACCATGCATGTGAGGTATCACCGCGAAGGTCAGATCGAGGGCAGTAATTTCTTTCTCGTACATCACGGGACACAGAGCGACATAGTCATTACTAATGGGTTATATAGATACCGTCAGGTGCTGGCACTGGCAACTTCCAAAACCGGAAGTACCCTCCCCTATATAAGCCCCTCCCATCCGGGAGCACCTCAGTTTTTTTTGCCAGTGTCTAAGGTGTTGGCCAAGAAGAAACATGTATTTTTCACTGAGCTTGCGTACAGGTTCTTTTGGGCCTCAGTAAGCTATTCCGGATCCGACCAAAAAAGCTTCATAGCTAAACGGTCGGTACCCGGGCCTTGCAAAGAGAAGAGCAAGGTTTTGCCTGTAAGGCTTCTCTTAGGAGAGCTGGACCCTGGGATCCAGAGCTCTGGTCATACCCACGACCAAGATGTTTTCTGTGCAGGGTGCTATACAGGTCCAGGGGAGTGGAATCCTTGGGAACCCGGTCCCTGAAGGTTTGATTACAATGCCTGCCGTGATAGGTGAAGTTTGGGCTTTTGTGGACCAAACAAAGTCCTGCGGCGGGGAACAGGTAAGTGGGGGCCCCCAGGAACTTGGTTCTATTGGGGGACCCCCAAGCCTAATTTGTCTTTCTGTCTGTTACCTAATGGTATTCCCGCAAAATTGTGCATGCCTGTAACTACTAAAAAAATGTAATAATTTTTAATGGTGGTCAAGAAAAAAAAAAAAAAAAAAATTTTTTTATATATATATTTAATATATTAGACTGCGGTACCTGTGTTTGTCCACTAGAGGCCGCTGTGGAATGTTTTCTTGTCATGTGGACTAGCTTCTTCTCAGCAGAGCAAAGTCCAGGCAGATGGTGAGTTCTCTGATAGGAAACTGCTTCCTCTGCCATGTTGCAGTGCTCGTCCATCCCCCGGCCTGCGGCAAAGAGGGGCCCTGGCTCCTGTCCCTTGTTACCATATTTGAAATTAGCGCCGAAGGCGCACGTGCCCGCGCGCGTGCGCGGGCACGCGCCTCTATATATAGAGGTGAGCCGGGAAAGGGGGCGGAGCCTGGGGGATGACGCTCTGTGCGCGCCGCAGCGCTTCTGCGCATGTGCGGGCGTCCCAGCAGTTTTAAAAAAACAACAATATTGTAGTGAGCTGGCTATGAAGTACAGAGACAGAGCTGGCAACATTTAAAGGCATACAGCAAGCGGTTGATACAGGCATCCCCTAGAAAGGCACATTAGTAGACACCAACTGTGATATAGCAGCAATTGTGCTAGACTATTCTCAGTAAAAGTGGTGTATTGCGGCTGGAATACCTCAGCTTTAGGCTTAGGAATATGCCGTCCAGAAGCTCCGGAACTGAATCTTCCAGGAAGCGAAGGGGGTCTCATCGGGCTCGGAGGATCTTGGGCATACTCCTGCTGCACCAGTCTCCCCTGAAGTTCAGAGGTAAGTGACCGTAGAGACCCCGCAGGGGTACTTGGTACTGTGGCTGTCCTCAGTCACCTGCTCCTGTGTATGTAACAGAGGAGGTTTTTTCCTCAGCTCTGGGAGGATTAGAGAGAGATTGTCAACATTTATCGCTGCCTCCCTGTCAGGGAAAGCACGCCCGATCTCCGTCTCCTCCTTCAGAGTGCCTGTTAGCAGAGCAACAGTCCCATACAGGGATCGACCTGCCTGAAGGGGGTCAGGATGAGGTTGATTCTGTTATAGAGGAATCAACAGTGGGGGAACCTTTTCTCAGCATCTCAAGCTGAAAGATTATGGGTTCAGTCTCTGACTAACATGGTCCGATCAGCATTTAAAAATGCACCTTGCGGAACCATCAACCACTACTGTATCCTCGTTGGGGTCGCTAGAAGCCCCCAGACTGTTTGTTCTTTTCCACTTCACCCTTTACTGAAAGGGCTCATTTACCAGGATTGGGAACGTCCTGAGAAAATATTTATTCCCCCAAGAGATTTCCGGTGGTCTATCCCATGGAGGATAAGTTCATCAAAAAAAAAAAAAAAATGGAAGGTCCCTACAGTGGACGCAGCCATCTCTTGTATGTATAAATCACTGACATGTCCAGTGGATAATGTCCAAATGTTCAAGAACCCAATAGATAAAAGATTGGAGTCCTTATGAAAATCTGCTTGGTGATACAACCAGCAGTAGCAGCTATTGGGGTCTGCTAAGCAGTGAAGGATCAGTTGAAACAGGTCTTGAGGGACTTGACAGATCAGCAGGCTTTGCCCTAGCTGATCTACCTAGAGCCTTAGGCTTTGCGGTTGACGCCATAGAGGATTCAGTCCATCAGGCCTCCCGCCTTACGCTGTCTATAGTACATATGCGTAGGCTCCTATGGCTCAAAAACTGGTCTGCTAAAGCTCCCTGTAAAGAATGGCTGGTTAGCGTCCCATTTCATGGTGAACGCTTATTCAGGGAAAACCTGGACAAATATATCCAGAAAATTTCCAGCGGTAAAAATACGCTCTTGCCGGTTAAAAGCAGAGTTAGAGGTCCCTCTTTAAGAGGCCTGCTTCTCCTGTCCCTGGGGCATCGGCTGTGTAACAGTTCCGACGGCCTCCTCGGTCAAATCCCAGGGGTAAAAAACAGGGACAGTAGCAGGGTAATGAGAAACCCTGGGTCAGGGGAGGTACAAAACCTCCCCCAAAGTTAAATTCATTGAAGCCCCCACTCAGTCGGGTGGGGGGAGGACTCCAGTTGTTCGCAAGAGACCTGGCGGGACACGATCAAGACAGATAGGTGCTCTCCGCAGTAGGTTTGGGATACAGTTTGGAGTTAAAAGACTCTCCTCCTTCCCATTTTTGAGGTCAAACGTGCCAAGGGATCCCCGGAAGAGAGAGTCCCTCCTGTTGGCACTAGAACAACTATTGCTCCAAGGAGTAATTATGGAGGTTCCCCTGGAAGAATGAGGGTTCGGGTTTTACTCAAACCTCTTACAGTCCCGAAGCAAACGCGGACGGGAGGCCCATATTAATTCTAAAAGGGCTATACAAATTCCTGTATATCAGGACTTTCCGATGGAGTCGATCCGATCGGTGGCCACTGCCCTACAAGGGGAGGATTGGTTAGCCGCGATCGACATCAAAGATGCTTATTTGCACATTCCCATCTTTCCAGTCCACCAAAAATTTCTACGCTTTGCAGTAGAAGGGCGCCATTTTCAGTTCAGAGCCTTACCCTTCGGTTTGGCCACAGCACCACGAGTGTTTACAAAAATTCTGGCCCTTTATTGGCCAATCTAAGAACACAAGGTGTAATGATAATGGCATATCTGGATGACTTATTGCTGATAGACCACTCAGTGAAAAAACTAGACGTGGTCGTTCACAAGACAATCAAGTATCTGGAATCTCACGGTTGGATTATCAACCGAGACAAGTCAGCCCTAAAAACCAGTCAAAAGTCTGGAATACTTGGGGCTAAGGTTGGATTCAGGCCAGAGAAAAATATTCTTGCCTCGAGGAAAGGTATTGTCTTTGAAAGATTTGATCCACTTAGTGGGTACAAAAAAGACAGCCGTCCATACGCCTGTATATGAGGCTGCTGGGAAAAATGGTGGCATCATTCGAAGCAGTACCCTATGGTCAATTCCATTCAAGGAATTTGAAAGGGGCCATACTGTCAGCCTGGAACAAAAAAGTTCAGGCCCTAGACTTACAATGTCCTTGTCCCCTTCCGTTCGCAAGAGCCTCCGTTGGTGGTTGGTTCCCCAGAATCTGGAAAAAAGGAAATCCTTCAGTCCGATTTCTTGGAAGGTGGTCACTACAGATGCCAGCCTTATAGGCTGGGGAGCAGTACTGGAGCAATAGTCTCTCCAGGGCAGATGGTCGGATGCAGAAAAGGCCCTGCCCATCAATCTCTTAGAGATACGAGCAGCCCGGTATGCCCTAGTAGCATGGACATCCAAACTCCAAGGGTCCCCTGTCAGAATTCAATCAGACAATGCCACAGCAGTGGCATATATCAATCATCAGGGGGGCACCAGGAGTCGTGCAGCCCAGAGGGAAGTAAATTACATCCTGAAATAGGCAGAAAGATATGTCCCAGCCATATCTGCGGTATTCATTCCAGGAGTGGAGAATTGGAAGGCGGACTTTCTAAGTCGCCAGCAATTAGGCCCAGAGGAAGGGTCCCTTCACCCCGAGGTTTTCTGGACAATATGTCAGCGGTGGGGAACATCGGATGTAGATCTTCTAGCATCCAGATTCAACGCAAAGGGGGACAGGTTTGTCTCTCGGACAAGGGATCCCCTAGCTTGCGGCTCGGATGCCCTAGTGTTCCCTTGGGATCAGTTCAAGCTGATATATGCATTCACACCGCCACAATGGTTACCTCGATTACTCCGCAGAATCAGGGTAGAAAAGAAACCAGTGATTCTGGTGGCTCCAGCGTGGCCCCGAAGAGCATGGTACGCGGAGATTGTAAAAATGTCTGTGGGGAGTCCTTGGACCCTCCCACATCGTCCGGACCTACTTTCGCAGGGACCGATATACCACCCTTCCTTACCAGCCCTAGGTTTGACGGCCTGGCTATTGAAGCCCACATTCTAAAAAAGAGAGGGCTCTCTAATGCTGTGGTGTCTACCATGATCAATGCCAGGAAACCGGTATCCAGGCAGATCTACTATAGAATCTGGAAGGCGTACATCGCCTGGTGTGAGGCCAGAAAATGGCATCCACGAAAATACGTAATAGGTAGGATTCTGGACTTCCTACAATGGGCTGTAGATAGGAAGCTTGCCTTGAGTACAATCAAGGGTCAGATTTCGGCCTTGTCAATATTTTTTCAAAGGCCCTTGGCTTCGCATTCACTAGTCAAAGCCTTTATACAAGGAGTGATGCGTATTAGTCCTCCGGTTAATATTCCCATATGTCCATGGGATCTAAACTTGGTTCTGTCGGTTCTACAGAAACAACCATTTGAACCATTACAGCATATTTCCTTGGTGCTTCTCACCAGGAAATTGGTTTTTCTAGTAGCCATTTGTTCGGCTAAAAGAGTATCGGAATTAGCAGCTATGTCCTGTAAGGAGCCATATCTGGTTATCCATAAGGACAGAGTAGTGTTACGTCCTCATCCAGCCTTTCTTCCTAGGGTGGTATCGAGGTTTCATTTGAACCAAGATGTGGTTCTTCCTTCTTTTTTCCCCAAACCTACTTCGGTAGAGGAAAAGTTATTGCATTCTTTGGATGTAGTAAGAGCAGTTAAAGCTTATCTAAAAGCCACTGCTCAGATTCGCAGAACGGATACTTTGTTTATTCTGCCGGAAGGCTCCAGAAAGGGTCAGGCAGCGTCAAAATCTACTTTAGCCAAGTGGATTCGACAGGTCATTATGCAAGCTTATGGCTTGAGAAGGAGACCGCCTCCGTTCAAAGTTAGAGCGCACTCCACGAGAGCAGTTGGAACTTCATGGGCAGTGCATCACCAGGCCTCCCTGGCTCAAATCTGTAAGGCCGCAACATGGTCTTCGGTACACACGTTTACTAGGTCCTACCAGGTGGACGTTAGAAGTCAGGAGGATGTCGCCCTTGGGCGCAGTGTGTTGCAGGCCGCAAAAGATCCTCATGTCTGATAGCGCTCAGCTTATATATGGTGTATCCCCCCCCCTCATTTGGCATTGCTTTAGGACATCCCATTAGTAATGACTATGTCGCTCTGTGTCCCGTGATGTACGAGAAAGAAAATAGGATTTTTATAACAGCTTACCTGTAAAATCCTTTTCTTGGAGTACATCACGGGACACAGAGCTCCCGCCCCTCTTTAGGGACACTTATTGCTTTGCTACAAAACTGAGGTGCTCCCGGATGGGAGGGGCTTATATAGGGGAGGGTACTTCCGGTTTTGGAAGTTGCCAGTGCCAGCACCTGACGGTATCTATATAACCCATTAGTAATGACTATGTCGCTCTGTGTCCCGTGATGTACTCCAAGAAAAGGATTTTACAGGTAAGCTGTTATAAAAATCCTATTTTTAGCAGTAGACCTCCTCTGTAAATCTAACGGGGTAACCTGTAAATGCTTTTAAAGGCTTTTAAAAATGTATGTAGTTTGTCGCCAATGCGCGTTTGTGCAAAATTTTAAAGCATGTCGTGTTTGGTATCTATGTACTCGGCCTAAGATCATCTTTTTTATTTCATCAAACATTTGGGCAATATAGTGTGTTTTAGTGCATTAAAATTAAAAAAAGTGTATTTTTTCCCAAAAAAATGCGTTTGAAAAATCGCTGCGCAAATACTGTGTAGAAAAAAAAAATGCAACACCCACCATTTTATTCTGTAGGGCCTTTGCTTTAAAAATATATATAATGTTTGGGGGTTCAACATAATTTTCTTGCAAAAAAAATATGTTTTCATGTAAACAAAAAGTGTCAAAAAGGGCTTTGTCTTCAAGTGGTTAGAAGAGTGGATGTAAGCTTCCTAATGTTGTGTATAAAATGCCAGAACAGTTCAAAACCCCCCCAAATGACCCCATTTTGGAAAGTAGACACCCCAAGCTATATACTGAGAGGCATGTCGAGTCCATGGAATATTTTATATGTTGACACAAGTTGCGGAAAAAATTATTATTATTTTTTTTTTTTTTGCACAAAGTTGTCACTAAATGATATATTGCTCAAACATGCCATGGGCATATGTGGAATTACACCCCAAAATACATTCTGTTGCTTCTCCTGAGTACGGGGATACCACATGTGTGAGACTTTTTGGGAGCCTAGCCGCGTACAAGACCCCAAAAACCAAGCACCGCCTTCAGGCTTTCTAAGGGTGTCAATTTTTGATTTCACTTCTCACTGCCTATCACAGTTTCGGAGGCCATGGAATGCCCAGATGGCACAAAACCCCCCAAATGACCCCATTTTGGAAAGTAGACACCCCAAGCTATTTGCTGAGAGGTATTGTGAGTATTTTGCAGATCTCGCTTTTTGTCACAAAGTTTTGAAAATTGAAAAAAAAAAAGAAAAAAAAAATGTTCTTTCTTCATTTTCAAAAACAAATGAGAGCTGTAAAATACTCACCATGCCTCTCAGCAAACAGCTTGGGGTGTTTACTTTCCAAAATGGGGTCATTTGGGGGGGTTTTGTGCTATTTTGGCATTTTATGGCCTTCAAAACTGTGATAGGTAGTGAGGAGTGAAATCAAAAATTTGCGCCCTTAGAAATCCTGAAGGCGGTGCTTGGTTTCCGGGGTCCCGTACGTGGCTAGGCTCCTAAAAAGTCCCACACATGTGGTATCCCCGTACTCAGGAGAAGCAGCAGAATGTATTTTGGGGTGCAATTCCACATATAACCATGGCATGTGTGAGCAATATATCATTTAGTGACAACTTTTTGTAATTTTTTTATTTTTTTGTCATTATTCAATCACTTGGGACAAAAAAAAAAATTCAATGGGCTCAAAATGCCTCTCAGCAATTTTCTTGGGGTGTCTACTTTCTAAAATGGGGTCATTTGGGGGGGGGGGGGTTGTACTGCCCTGTCATTTTAGCACCTCAAGAAATGAGATAGGCAGTCATAAATTAAAAGCTGTGTAAATTCCAGAAAATGTACCCTAGTTTGTAAACGCTATAACTTTTGCGCAAACCGATAAATATACGCTTATTGACATTTTTTTTACTAAAGACATGTGGCTGAATACATTTTGGCCTAAATGTATGACTACAATTGAGTTTATTCGATTTTTCTTATAACAAAAAGTAGAAAATATCATTTTTTTTCAAAATTTTCGGTCTTTTTCCGTTTATATCGCAAAAAATAAAAATCGCAGAGGCAATCAAATACCATTAAAAGAAAGCTCTATTTGTGGGAAGAAAAGGATGCAAATTTCGTTTGGGTACAACATTGCATGTCCGCACAATTTACAGTTAAAGCAGCGCAGTGCAAAATTCTGAATTCACCTCTGGTCCTTTAGCTACCAAATGGTCCGGGGCTTAAGTGGTTAAAACAAGTGTGCTTAACCTCTGCAAACCAGAGGGTACGGGCATGGTGGGCATGGTGTGCCTCTTTCTCCTGTGAGCAAGCCAAAGACAGTGGAGAAAGAGGGCCGTGTGCTACATAAGCTTTAGTGATCAGCCAGTAAACTAGAGATTGTTCAGCTCATTTATGCTTTTGGATTGGTGTTTTATTTTCAGGACTTCTGTTATGTTTGTTAGACATTATCCTCCGTCGAAATTTTTCCTTTTATGTTGTCAGTTTAAATTGTATGTATAGCCTAAACTTTTTTTGTTAGAGGACGGAAGGTTAGAACCCATATTCGTTTGTTTGATTATTTTTTTGTCCCACTGGGGAGATGCCCCTTAATTTCCTGTCCTGGAGGCACAATGAGAAAGAGAAATTCTCCCAACATTAGGGGGATTTCTCTTTTCATCGAAACAGGTCTCCTCATTGGAAGCTTTACCCTTACCCCTGTTCTGGTGACAACTAATGGACGTAGTTGGCAATAACAACCTAATGGAGGACCTAATCCTCGCCCACTCTAAAACTGAATCTAAACCTCCAATCTAAAACAGAAAAAAAAGCTTTGATGTTACACACACTTTTAATTATTTTTACTCTTTATTTTATGCAGCATTTATACTTGAAGAAGCAAGGCTCTAATTCAAAATGTTTTCCTCTCGCTTTACTATTTCCTACACACGCAAAATTTGCTTTAGAGCACCCAAATTCCTATTTTCAGTATTTATCTCTGTAGCGTACTGTTGACATTATTAAGAAGCTTTAGACCTATATCTCCTAACCTTTCCAAGCTTTGTCCAGGCCTATTTTAGACCTGTTTGGTGGAGGAAACACATTTGATCCTAAAGCTAAGCTTTGACTTTGATTTCTTGTTTGGGCACTGTACTACAGCTGACAAATGGATGCTGAGGGTATAGTAAATAGTGTGCCAAAATACCATATCTTTAGTAATAGTGATCTGCAACAGAAATGTGTCCAGTTCGTAAAATGTTCTGTAGTAATGTACAATTCATTGTAATATGTATTTGCATTTATTGTTTTTGTTTAGTTACATTGTAAAGTTAAACCCTTTGTATTCTCATGTACTTTGATAAATAAGGTCTGTTTGTTAACAGTTGCTATACAAAGCAAATAAATATTTGTGACCGCCAATAGAAGGCTGTGGAAATGCTAAGGAAATCAAACTGTGCAATCTTTTAGATCTACTAACACCTATTACTAGTTCTTGGTTAATGTTTGCTGAACAGTTCACGCTGAGCAAAAGTTCTCTGAACACCCACATTTTCTGTGCGTTCGGCGGGCTGTAAACCAAACCAGCATGCACCAGTTGGTGATGTCACAGGGGGGTGGGGCCACCACGTGATGTCACCAGGTGGCCCTGCCCCTTACCTATTTAAGAACTGTCACCCAGCGGAGGAGGAATTTGACGGTCAGCCTTCGTCGTGGGCAGGGCTTTTTTTTCGGGTTCCAGTGGTGCGGCAGGCATCATGATTGATGGATCTTCCTCAGGGACATTGTTTTTAGATTTTTTTCCATTTTTTAAATAAAGAACTTGTCAAAAACTTTTTTGGGTAAATTAGTAGGGTTACAATGTGCCCCATACTCGTTCACATGGGGGGACCTGGATCTGGGGGCCCCCTTGTTAAAGGGGTTTCCAGATTCCAATAAGCCTCCTGCCGGCAGACCCCCACAACCACTGCCTAGGGTTGTTGGGAAGAGGCCCTTGTCCCCATCAACATGGGGACAAGGTGGTTTCAGGTGGGAGGGCAGAGCTCCTATCTGCCCTAAGGCACCCACCCCCCTCTTGTTGAGGGTGGGGCATGTGGCCTGGTATGGTTAAGGGGGGGGGCACTCGTCGCCAATCTGCATGCTCGGATAGAGGTCTGGTATGGATTTTGGGGGCCCTCATGCCATTTTTTTTTGCCGTGGAGTTCCCCTTAAAATTCACACCAGACCCAAAGGGCAGTGGGGGGGGGGGGAACCCCATGCTGTTTTTGTTTTTTTCTGTTTTTTTTTTTATTATTTCCAATTGCAACCACAAGTAAATTTAAATGTGATTTGACAATTTTTTTTTCTTTAGACTAAGACTAAGGGGACCTCCCAGGCACTATATTTATTTAAATGAATTTTTCAATTTTATTTCACCTTTAAGCATTATTAAAATCACTGCTCCTTTAGAAACAATCATTTAAAAAAAAGTTTGCATTGAATATTGTCCTCCAGGGCAGTATCGGGGTCCCCATTCCCTTTTTTTGGCCAATAACTTGCATATAAGCCTTCAAAATGGGGACTTTTGATTTTTCATGTTCAGGTCCCATAGAATTCTAAAGAGTTTGCGGTTCAGGGCCAAACTTTTTCCCTTTTCGGGAGTTCTGGCGTAAACCGAACAGGGGGTGTTCTGCCCATCTCTAGTCTTGGTAAATCCAAAGATTCTCATTTAAAAGAAAATAAACCACACACACACCCTCCCAAAGGGCCCACAAAATACGTAGCAGACACCTGGCTGGATGGGTTTTATGCCATTTAATCTAAAGGAATTGTGCATTTTTATTGTTTCGTTTTATGCACTTAAAAAAAAAATCACTGCTCCTGACTGGATTAGATTTTTTTTTATACATTTTCTCCAGGGTAATGCCCAGAAAAAGGGCATTTTTTTTACAGATTTGGCTCCCACATATCTCAATGGGGTTTGGCACAAAACTTT
Source organism: Rana muscosa (assembly GCA_029206835.1). Lineage (NCBI taxonomy): Eukaryota > Metazoa > Chordata > Amphibia > Anura > Ranidae > Rana > Rana muscosa. Next base: position 699,508,171 of record CM055117.1, on the reverse strand, counting down.
GACATTCACTGAACCCTGCTTGAGCCAAACCCAAGGCAGTTCAGCTCATCCTAGTGATCATTGGGTTGAATTTATTAATAAGAGTAAAAGATGGGGAGATGGCAAAGGTATTGAATTTATTCTTCTCAGACTGCACAAGGGAATCAGGAGGGGCTTAAGTAACTAAAACTGCAGTGTTTATTCTCATGACACATCACAAGAAGCCCCTCCATGGCTAAGAGGACAGAATTAAAATTAGACTTGGGAATCTTTAACATTAACAAATCACCGGGACCAGATGGCTTGCACCCGAGGGTACTTGGGGTACTCAGTCAAGTAATTGTCAGACCATTGTTCCTAATTTTTACTGACCGTCTACTGACTGGAATGGTACCAGCTGATTAGAGAAAAGCCAATGTAGCACCAATATTTAAAAAGGACCCAAAATACATCCCTGGGAATTGCAGACCAGTTAACCTAACATCAATGGTATGCAAGCTCTTGGAGGGAATAAGGAACTACAGGTCCTTCTCAAAAAATTAGCATATTGTGATAAAGTTCATTATTTTCTGTAATGTACTGATAAACATTAGACTTTCATATATTTTAGATTCATTACACACAACTGAAGTAGTTCAAGCCTTTTCTTGTTTTAATATTGATGATTTTGGCATACAGCTCATGAAAACCCAAAAATCCTATCTCAAAAAATTAGCATATCATGAAAAGGTTCTCTAAACGAGCTATTAACCTAATCATCTGAATCAACTAATTAACTCTAAACACCTGCAAAAGATTCCTGAGGCTTTTAAAAACTCCCAGCCTGGTTCATTACTCAAAACCGCAATCGTGGGTAAGACTGCCGACCTGACTGCTGTCCAGAAGGCCATCATTGACACCCTCAAGCAAGAGGGTAAGACACAGAAAGAAATTTCTGAACGAATAGGCTGTTCCCAGAGTGCTGTATCAAGGCACCTCAGTGGGAAGTCTGTGGGAAGGAAAAAGTGTGGCAGAAAACGCTGCACAATGAGAAGAGGTGACCGGACCCTGAAGAAGATTGTGGAGAAGGACCGATTCCAGACCTTGGAGGACCTGCGGAAGCAGTGGACTGAGTCTGGAGTAGAAACATCCAGAGCCACCGTGAACAGGCGTGTGCAGGAAATGGGCTACAGGTGCCGCATTCCCCAGGTCAAGCCACTTTTGAACCAGAAACAGCGGCAGAAGCGCCTGACCTGGGCTACAGAGAAGCAGCACTGGACTGTTGCTCAGTGGTCCAAAGTACTTTTTTCGGATGAAAGCAAATTTTGCATGTCATTCGGAAATCAAGGTGCCAGAGTCTGGAGGAAGACTGGGGAGAGGGAAATGCCAAAATGCCTGAAGTCCAGTGTCAAGTACCCACAGTCAGTGATGGTCTGGGGTGCCATGTCAGCTGCTGGTGTTGGTCCACTGTGTTTTATCAAGGGCAGGGTCAATGCAGCTAGCTATCAGGAGATTTTGGAGCACTTCATGCTTCCATCTGCTGAAAAGCTTTATGGAGATGAAGATTTCATTTTTCAGCACGACCTGGCACCTGCTCACAGTGCCAAAACCACTGGTAAATGGTTTACTGACCATGGTATTACTGTGCTCAATTGGCCTGCCAACTCTCCTGACCTGAACCCCATAGAGAATCTGTGGGATATTGGGAAGAGAAAGTTGAGAGACGCAAGACCCAACACTCTGGATGAGCTTAAGGCCGCTATCGAAGCATCCTGGGCCTCCATAACACCTCAGCAGTGCCACAGGCTGGTTGCCTCCATGCCACGCCGCATTGAAGCAGTAATTTCTGCAAAAGGATTCCCGACCAAGTATTGAGTGCATAACTGAACATAATTATTTGAAGGTTGACTTTTTTTGTATTAAAAACACTTTTCTTTTATTGGTCGGATGAAATATGCTAATTTTTTGAGATAGGATTTTTGGGTTTTCATGAGCTGTATGCCAAAATCATCAATATTAAAACAAGAAAAGGCTTGAACTACTTCAGTTGTGTGTAATGAATCTAAAATATATGAAAGTCTAATGTTTATCAGTACATTACAGAAAATAATGAACTTTATCACAATATGCTAATTTTTTGAGAAGGACCTGTATATACAAGATTTTAGTGAGAACGGTATCATTAGCAGTAATCAGCATGGATTTATGAAGAATCGTTCTTGCCAAACCAATCTATTAATCTTCTATGAGGAGGTGAGTTGCCATCTAGATAAAGAAAGGCCCGTAAACGTGGTGTATCTGGATTTTGCAAAAGCATTTGATACAGTTCCCTATAAATGTTTATTGTACAAGTTGAGGTCCAAAACGTTCGTGTAAACTTTAGAACCCTATTAAATACAATGGACTCGAACGTTCGAAATCTAAAGTGTTAATTATAAAGGCTGATATGCAAGTTATTGTCCTAAAAAGTGTTTGGGGACCCGGGTCCTGCCCCAGGGGACATGTATCAATGCAAAAAAGTTTTAAAAACGGCAGTTTTTTCGGGAGCAGTGATTTTAATAATGCTTAAAATGAAAAAATAAAAGTGAAATATTCCTTTAAATTTCGTACCTGGTGGGTGTGTATGATATGCATGTGAAGTGGCGCATGTTTCCCGTGCTTAGAACTGTCCCTGCAAAAAATGTAATTTTTGAAAGAAAAAAAGTCATTTAAAACTGACTTGCGGCTATTAATGAATTGTCGGCTCCCGGCAATACATTCTAAAGCCATTGATAAAAAAAAAAAAGCGTGGGGGTTCCCCAGAATTCAATTACCAGGCCCTTCAGGTCTGGAATGGATATTAAGGGGAACCCTGCCGCAAATTTAAAAAAAATGGCGTGGAGTCCCCCTAAAAATCCATACCAGACCCCTTATCCGAGCACGCAACCTGGCCGTCCGCAGGGGAAATGGGGGGGACGAGAGAGCGGCCCCCCTCCCGCCTGAACCGTACCAGGCCACATGCCCTCAACATGGGGAGGATGTCCCCATGTTGATGGGGACAAGGGCCTTATCCCCACAACCCTTGCCCGGTGGTTGTGGGGGTCTGCGGGCGGGGGGCTTATCGGAATCTGGAAGACCCCTTTAACAAAGGGGACCCCCAGATCCCGGCCCCCCCTGTGTGAATTGGTAAGGGGTACATTGTACCCCTACCATTTCACGAAGAAAGCGTAAAAAAATGTTTAAAAAAAACACACAAAGACCTTGAAAAAGTCCTTTATTTAAAAAAAAAAAAAACATTCCAGCGGTGAAATCCAGTGTCCCGCGGCGATCCCGATGTCCAGCGCTGTCCTTTATTGGTTGTGCCTGAGCGGACCTGATAGGGAACTCCCTCTCAGTATTTTAAATGTATAGACCCGCCCCTTCTAAAGTTCCCCATCAGGTCCGCTCAGCGGACCAGATGCGGAACATGAGAAGGGGCAGGTCTATACATGTATTGCCAAAGTGAGAGCAGTTCCCCATCAGGTCCGCCCCCTCGGTATGTCGGATCCGCCTACGTCATTGGCTTGAGCGGGGAACTTCCTTCACTATGTAAATTTTAATTACACAGTGAAGGAAGTTCCCCGCTCAAACCAATGACGTAGGCGGGTCCGACATACCGAGGGAGCGGACCTGATGGGGAACTTTAGAAGGGGCGGGTCTATACATTTAAAATACTGAGAGGGAGTTCCCCCATCAGGTCCGCTCAGGCACAACCAATGAAGGACAGCGCTGGACATCGGGATTGCCGCGGGACACTGGATTTCAGCGCTGGAATGTTTTTTTTTTTTTTTTATTATTTTAAATAAAGGACTTTTTCAAGGTGTTTGTGTGTTTTTTTTAAACATTTTTTTATGCTTTCTTCGTGAAATGGTAGGGGTACAATGTACCCCTTACCAATTCACATAGGGGGGGGCCTGGATCTGGGGGTCCCCTTTGTTAAAGGGGTCTTCCAGATTCTGATAAGCCCCCTGAAGGGCCTGGTAATTGAATTCTGGGGAACCCCCACGCTTTTTTTTTTTTTTTTTTATCAATGACTTTTGTATGTATTGCCGGGAGCCGACAATTCATTAATAGCCGCGAGTCAGTTTTAAATGCATTTTTTTCTTTCAAAAATGATACTTTGTGCAGGGACAGTTCTAAGCACGGGAAACATGCGCCACTTCACATGCATATCATACACACCCCCCAGGTACGAAATTTAAAGGAATATTTCACTTTTATTTTTTCATTTTAAGCATTATTAAAATCACTGCTCCCGAAAAAACGGACGTTTTTAAAACTTCTTTTTGCATTGATACATGTCCCCTGGGGCAGGACCCCGGTCCCCAAACACTTTTTAGGACAATAACTTGCATATAAGCCTTTATAATTAGCACTTTAGATTTCTCCCATAGATTTTTCGAATTTGCCGCGAACACCCCAATTTGTTCGCTGTTCGGCGAACGGGCGAACAGGCAATGTTCGAATCGAACATGAGTTCGACTCGAACTCGAAGCTCATCCCTAGGTGAGTACATGGATTGAAAACTGGCTACAAGGGCGAGTTTAGAGGGTGGTGATAAATGGGGAGTACTCAGAGTGGTCAGGGTGGGTAGTGGTGTCTCCCAGGGTTCTGTGCCTGGACCAATCCTATTTAATTTGTTCATAAACGACCTGGAGGATGGGGTAAACAGTTTAATCTCTGTATTTGTGGACAAAACTAAGCTAAGCAGGGCAATAACTTCTCTGCAGGATGTGGAAACTTTGCAAGAAGATCTGAACAAATTATAGGGTGGGCAACTACATGGAAAAGGGGGTTTAATGTAGAAACATGTAAAAGAAATGCATTTAGGTGGCAAAAATATGAATGCAATCTATACACTGGGGGGGGGAGAACCTCTGGGGGAATCTAGGATGGAAAAGGACCTGGGAGTCCTAGTAGATGATGGGCTCAGCAAAGGCATGCAATGCCAAGCTGCTGCGAACAAAGCAAACAGAATTTTGGCATGCATTAAAAAGGGGATCAACTCCAGAGATAAAACGATAATTCTCCCGCTCTACAAGACTCTGGTCTGGCTGCAACTTAGAGTATGCTGTCCAGTTCTGGGCACCAGTCCTCAGGAAGGATGTTCTGGAAATGGAGCGAGTACAAAGAATGGCAACAAAGCTAATAAAGGGTCTGGAGGATGTTGGTTATGAGGAAAGGTTGCGAGCACTGAATTTATTCTCTCTGGAGAAGAGACGCTTGAGAGGGGATATGATTTAAATTTAAAAATACCGTACTGGTGACCCCACAATAGGGATACAACTTTTTTGCGGCATGGAGTTCAACAAGACACGTGGCCACTCATTAAAATTAGAAGAAGAGGTTTAACCTTAAACTACGTAGAGGGTTCTTTACTGTAAGAGCCGCAAGGATGTGGAATTCCCTTCCACAGGTGGTGGTATCAGCGGGGAGCATCGATCGTTTAAAAAAACGATTAGATAAGCACCTGAACGACCACAACATACAGGGATATACAATGTAATACTGACGTATAATCACACATAGGTTGGACTTGTGTCTTTTTTCAACCTCACCTACTATGTAACTATGTAATTCTAGCAGTGAGTTGCATAGATGGGGACTCTTCAGGCCTGGCTTGGAGACTCTGGATAATCCATATGGGAAGTATGTCCCTTGGCCACTGGGATTCCCTTAAACCCAACTTCTAACTAGGTGACTGGAGTAGTGCTGTCTCTCTCACTATACCCTTTGCACAGTAGGCTGAAGGAGGAGCCAACACTGCTGCTGCAGGAGAGGAGAGCCAGGACAAAAAAATGTATATGGCCAAAGAGAAAAGATTACTGGCAGGAGTAGGAAATAAGGAGGGACTCTAGTGGCTGAATTGTATTACCCATTAGTTGCCCATCTGTTTCATGTCTATTGATATTACTAACTTTTTGTTTAAACTATGTATTGCCATGATTGTGTGTGTGTGTGTATATATATTGTACAGGATGCCAAGGTTGGGTCCTGGACGGGTGCTATATAGCACCAATATTTGGGTTGTGGTCCCTTTTAAGGAGTTGTGATGGTGTTCAGGTGGTCACCCAGAATGGGTGAGGAATTCCTGGCAAAAAAAGTAGTCCAGAGAGGACTGGCTCGCAGTCCTCTTTGTCTTGTTAAAGAGTTATTTGGGGCCCAGAATTTCGGAGGCTCTAAAGTGATATTCGGGTGGGATAGAGCCTCCACTCCTGACCACTGGGAGTCAGCACACAGGGGTTAAAGGCTTCCAGGAAACAGCTCATAAGACAGGAAGTGGTGCTAGAGGTGGAGAGGAGGCGTATGGAATTGCACCTGTTGTGATGAGCTGTGTGTCTGCTGGAAGCTGCCAAAGACTTAACAAGGACTCTTGAAGTTTTGGGGCGAAGACCCATCTACAAAAACTGTATGTGCCTTTTCTTTAAAGTGGTTGTAAACCCACTTACCTTCTTTTTTTTTTTACACACCACCTGCAAGAGAAAGGCATAATGAGCTAGTATGACTAGCATAATAGCTCATTATGTACCACTTACCTTAGACCGGGGCCCCCAAAGCCGTCCGTGTCCCTGTCTTGAGCCGCAGCCATCTCTGCGGCGATAGCCGGAATGTTACTTCCGGGTATCGCCGCACCAGCCAATCACAGCGCCGCTCCGGCGCTGTGATTGGCCGGAGCGGCGGAGACGTCACTCTGCGCATGCGCGCGAGAGCATTTTCATTCGGCTACGCCCAGCGATTGCTGGGAAGTAGCCGATTTTGTGAATGGGATTAACCCCATGAATGCGCCGTTGTCTACGGCGCGAATGCGCCGTAGACAGCGGCGCCTGTCATTTTTAGTAAATATCTCCTAAACCGTGTAGGTTTAGGAGATATTTCTTGCACCTACAGGTAAGCCTTAATCTAGGCTTACCTGTAGGTGCAAGTTGAAAAAGTGGGTTTACAACCACTTTAATTTGTTTTGTGCTGAAGACAAGCGGACTTTGTTTTATAGTTTTCCTGTGTGCTGAGTGAAGCTTTATTTTAGTTTGTTTACAAATAAAAGCCTTTTTTCAAGATCTAACGGTTTATGCACTTGGTCCCGTGGAGCTATAACAACCCCCAAACTTTACAACTGGTGACTTGGATGCTGGCAAAGTGCATTTGCAGCCGCAAAAACCATTTGAAACAACTGACATTTAAAGAGACAGTGTGCTTATGGCATGTCTTGGGTGAAGTCAGCTCAGATATTGCAAACAGCAGACAAAGGCAGGGAGGAGGTCATCAAGGCTTTGGCACAAGCCACTGTGACCCAGCAGCAAGCTTTAGCAGAGGCAAACCATCGCCATGAGGAAGCGATGGCTCAGCAGCAGGAGTCCACTCAAGCACAGGTGGCTGCCTTGCAGGAGGCGGTACAGTGGCTGGCTCAGGGACGAGAGCAAGTGTCCATAAGATCCAGCCATTTCTTACAAAAGCTAACACCCAGCGATGACGTAGAGGCCTTTCTCACTACCTTTGAAAGGATAGCAGAGAGAGAGGGGTGACCCCGTGACCAATGGGCTGGCATTATCTCCCCTTTCCTCACCGGTGACCCACAAAAGGCTTATTTTGACCTCCCATCTGAGCACATCAGCGACAATGAGCGGCTAAAGGCAGAGATCCTGGCCCGCCTGGGAGTGACCACAGCAGTCCGGGCTCAGAGGGTGCATCGCTGGCAGTACAAACCTGACCGACCACCTAGGTCCCAAATGCACAAACTAGTGCAGCTAGTGAAAAATGGCTGCAACCGGAGAAATTGTCAGGCCCACAAATGGTGGAACGGGTGGTCCCTGCCAGATGACTTGCAGCACTGGGTAAGCCATGGAGACCCTGCAACTGCTGACCAGCTGGTTGAGTTTGTAGAAAGGTACACCGTGGTAGAGGACCTGCTTGGGCCTGCCAAGCGTTGGGAACCCACACCAAGGGCAACCAGACCAGCCACAGCACCTAGGAGAGAAGCCCTGCCTGACATGGGAACCCGCAAACCTGCATCATCATCCGCAGAACCGCAAAGGTTGGTTCCTGTCCCAAGGATGGGGGACCTAAAGTGTTGGCGATGTCGGTCCTGGGGGCATACCCGGGCACAGTGTCCACTGTAGGAGGAGCCTATGGACTGTGGGACTGGTCGGAGAGACTCCTATGTGCAAAGAGCGTGTGCCACTCATCTTGATCTGGCTGCAGGACGGTTCGAGTGTGAAGTGTGGGTGAACTACCTTCCTGCCAAAGCTCTACTGGTCTCCGGTAGTATGATAACACTTGTACATGCCAGGGTCATCGGGAGACTCGGCCCAGTAAATAAGACTCTACGGGTAGTGTGTATCCATGGGGACACCAGGGACTACCCCCTGGTCCCGGTGACGGTTTCCTATGGCCATACCTCAGTTACACAAGAGGTTGGGTTGGTAAAAAGTTTAATACATGACATCATAGTGGGGCGGGACTGTCCACTATTTCTCGAACTATGGAACCAGGTACAGATGGGGCTGCCAGGAGAACTGGGGACGCTGGGCCTGGAAGGGACAGAGTCTGAGGGATCCGGGCCTGAAACCCCCACAACACACCCCTCTTTCTTTTTCGTACATCACGGGACACAGAGCGACTTAGTCATTACTAATGGGTTATATAGTTTACCTTCAGGTGCTGGCACTGGCAACTTCCAAACTGGAAGGACCCTCCCCTATATAAGCCCCTCCCATCCGGGAGCACCTCAGTTTTTTGCCAGTGTCTAAGGTGTTGGCCAAAGAGTAACGTGTTTTCACTGGGCTTGCGTACAGGTTCTTTTGGGCCTTAGTAAGCTGTTCCGGATCCCACCAAAAAAGCTTCATAGCTAAACGGTCGGTACCCGGGCCTTGCAGCAGAAGAGCAAGGTTTTGCCTGTAATGCCTCTCTTAGGAGGGCTGGACCCTGGGATCCAGAGCTCTGGTCATACCCACGACCAAGATGTTGTCTGTGCAGGGTGCTATACAGGTCCAGGGGAGTGGAATCCTTGGGAACCCGGTCCCTGAAGGTTTAATTACAATGCCTGCCGTGATAGATGAAGTTTGGGCTTCTGTGGACCAAACAGAGTCCTGCGGCGGGGAACAGGTAAGTGGGGGCCCCCAGGAACTTGTTTCTATTGGGGGACCCCCAAGCCTAATTTGTCTTTCTGTCTGTTACCTAACGGTATTCCCGCTAATATCTGTGTATGCCTGTAACTACTGAAAATGTAAAATTTTAATAGTAGTCAAGAAAAAAAAAAAAAAGGACCGCAGTACCTGTGTTAAACCACTAGAGGCCGCTGTGGTCCATTTTTCTTGTCATGTGGATCTTTGGTTTTCTCAAGTCAAAAGATCCAGGCAGTTGGTAAGTTTCTCTGTGGGAATCCACTTCCTCTGCCCTGTTGCTGCACTCATCCACCGCACAGGCCCTCCGGCAAAAAGGGCCCTGGCTCCTAGTCCCTGTTTGATTTTCGAAAAGAGCGCCAATGGCGCACGGGCGCGTGCACGCGCCTCCTATGAAAAAAAAGGGGCAGGGCGGGTGGATGATGCTTGATGCGCGCCACGGCGCTTCTGCGCATGTGCAGGCGTCCCAGCTTGTATAAAGACACAGTACAAGTGTCAGCTGGATGCAAACAGAGCTAGCAACAAACAGTGGCACACAGAGGCGGTTGATGCAGGCATCCCCATAGACAGGCACTTTAGTGGACACCAGCTGGTATATAGCAGCAACTGTGTTAGACTATTACCAGCAAAATTGGTGTATGACGACGGGAATACCTCAGCTTTGTGCTTATAGGATATGTCGTCCAGACGCTCTGGAAATAGATCTTCCAAGAAGCGAAAGGGGTCTCCGTCGGGCTCTGAGGATTTTGGGCATGCTGTACTGCGCCAATCTCCCCTGAAATTTCAGAGGTCAGTAGCCGTAGGAACCCCGCAGGAGTACCTGGTACTGCGGCTGTCCCCAGTCCACCTGCTCCTGTATATATAACAGAGGAGGTTTTATCCTCAACTCTGGGAGGATTGGAAGAGAGATTAACAGCATTGATCGCTGCTTCCCTGTCACAGGAAAAGCGCGTCCGATCTCCGTCTCCTCCTGCAGAGTGCCTGTTAGTGGAGGAACAGTCCCAGAGATCGACCTACCTGAAGGGGATCAGGTGAGGTTGATAAAGTTATAGAGGAATCAACAGTGGAAGAACCTTTCTCAGCATCTCAGGCTGAAAGATTATGGGTTCAGTCTCTGACTAACATGGTCCGAGCAGCATTTTAAATGCCTCTGGCGGAACCATCAACCACTACTGTCTCCTCGCTGGGGTCGCTGAAAGCTCCCCAGACTGTCTGTTCCTTCCCAATCCACCCTTTATTGGAAGGGTTTATTTACCAGGATTGGGAGCATCCTGTAAAATATTTACTCCCCCCAAGAGATTTCCAGTGATCTATCCCATGGAGGATAAGTTCATAAAAAAAAAAAAAAAATGGAGGGTCCCTACAGTGGACACAACCATCTCTTGTGTAAACAAATCACTGACATGTCCAGTAGATAATGTTCCAATGTTCAAAGACCCAATAGATAAAAAATTGGAGTCTTTACTAAAATCTGCTTTCTCTACAGCAAGCATGGTGACACAACCTGCAGTAGCAGCGATTGGAGTCTGCCAAGCAATGAAAGATCAGTTGAAACAAGTCTTAGAGGACTTACCAGATCAGCAGGCTCTTGCCCTAGCTGACCTACCTAGAGCCTTGTGTTGCGGTGGACGCCATAAAGGATACAATCCAACAGGCATCCCGCTTTACGCTGTCTGTAGACCTATGCGTAGGCTTCTATGGCTCAAAAACTGGTCTGCTGAAGCTCCCTGTAAGAAATTGCTGATTAGCTTCCCATTTTCATGGAGAACGCTTATCTGGAGATGATCTGGACAAATATATCCAGAAAACTTCTGCCCGTAAAAGTACACTCTTGCCGGTTAAGAACAAGGGTAGAAGTCCTTCTTTTAAGAGGCCTACTTCTCCAGTCCCTGGCACATCGGCTGTGAAACAGTTCCGACGGCCTCCGCGGTCAAGTCCAGGGGGCAGAAATCAGGGACAATCACAGGGTAACAAGAAACCCTGGGTCAAGAGAGGTACAAAACCTCCCCCCAAGTCATGAAGGGTTGCCCCCACTCAATCGGGTGAGGGGAAGACTTCAGTTCACAGAGACCTGGCGGGACACCATCAGAGATGGGTGATCTCCGCAGTAAGTCTGGGATACAGGCTGGAGTTAAAAGACATTCCTCCTGCCCATTTTATAAGGTCAAACGTGCCAAGCGATCCCCAGAAGAGTGGATCCCTCCTTCTGGCACTAGAGCAACTATTGCCCCAAGGGTAATCATGAAGGTTCCCTTGGAAGAAAACGGGTTCGGGTTTTACTCGAACCTTGTCACAGTCCCCAAACCAAATGGGGACATGAGGCCCATATTAAATATAAAAGGGCTAAACAAGTTCCTACTAGTGTTGAGCGGACCCGAACTGTAAAGTTCGGGTCCGTACCGAATTTTGGCTTTTTCCCGACCCGGACCGGGATTTTGCGCTAAAGTCCGGGTTCGGGTCCGGATTCGGGAATTTAATGGCGCAGTTAGAAATGCTTCAGGGGCCAGCCAATCACCATTTGATTAGCTGGTGTGCCCTTAGAAGCCATCATAGCCATGCCTACTAATGGCATGGCTGTGATTGGTCAGTGCAACATGTGACCCAGCATGTGACCAGCTTCTATATAAGCAAGAGGCACACAGCACAGATCGTCACTCTGCTTTTAGACAGTGTAGGGAAAGGATCCTGGCTGCTGTTGCTGTGAGGGAGAGAATTATATGATAGGAGTTAGTCCTGATTCTGCAATCTACTGATAGAAAAGATAGAGAGACAGTGTAGTGTAGTGTAGGGGCAGGATCCTGTTTGTGCTTTCAGGGAGAGAGATTTAGATAGGAGTCCAGATTGAGAGATATAATAGCTCAGCGATCTGCATAGGTTTATCTGTTTGTGTTGCAAACTCAGTGCACCAGCACTGCATTACGTTGAGTGATACACCTATTCCATTTAGTGGCTGTATTGTGCTCTTGCTAAAAGACCCATTTCGGGCAGAAAAAAAAAAAAAAAAGGCACTTTATTGTGCTTTTGCTAAAAAGACCCATTTTTGGGCCCCAAAAAAAAAAAAAAGGCACTTTATTGTGCTGTTGCAAAAAAAAAAAAGGCACTTTGTTGTGCGCAAAAAAGACCTATTTTTGGGCAAAAAAAATATTTTGCAGTGTATATCTCTAGTTGTGTGAAATAACCAATTTCTATATATTTTTCTTGTACTATGCTATACTAAAAAAAAAAAAAAAACGTTTTTTTGAATAGCATTCTCTGCAGCTGTGCGATTCAGCGGTTATATACTGTGGGTGTGTTGTGCTCTTCCAAAAAACGCCATTTAGGGCCACAGAAAATATTTTGCAGTGTGAAATACACATCTGGAGGTGTGTGAAAAAACAACATTATTTTTGAATAGCATTCTCTGGCCTCTGCAGCTGTGCGATTCAGCGGTTATATACTGTTGGGGTTGTTGTGCTCTTCAAAAAAATGCCATTTAGGGCCACAGAAAATATTTTGCAGTGTGAAATACACATCTGGAGGTGTGTGAAATAAACAATTTCTATATATTGTACAGTGCTATACTAAAAAAAAAAACATTTTTTTTGAATAGCATTCTCTGCACTTCTATAGCTGTGCGATTCAGTGGTTAAATACTGTGGTTGTGTTGTGCTCTTCCAAAAAACGCCATTTAGGGCCACAGAAAATAAATTGCAGTGTGAAATACACATGTGGAGGTGTGTAAAATAATCATTTTCTATATATTGTACAGTGCTATACTAAAAAAACAACATTTTTTTTGAATAGCATTCTCTGCACTTCTATAGCTGTGCGATTCAGTGGTTAAATACTGTGGTTGTGTTGTGCTCTTCCAAAAAACGCCATTTAGGGCCACAGAAAATATTTTGCAGTGTGAAATACACATCTGGAGGTGTGTGAAAAAACAACATTATTTTTAAAAAGCATTCTCTGGCCTCTGCAGCTGTGCGATTCAGCGGTTATATACCGTTGGGGTTGTTGTGCTCTTCCAAAAAACGCCATTTAGGGCCACAGAAAATAAATTGCAGTGTGAAATACACATGTGGAGGTGTGTAAAATAAACAATTTCTATATATTGTACAGTGCTATACTAAAAAAAAACAACCTTTTTTTTTTAATAGCATTTTCTGTAGCTGTGCGATTCAGCGGTTACGTGCTGTGGGTGTGTTGTGGTCTGGCAAAAAACGCCATTTAGGGCCACAGAAAATATTTTGCAGTGTGAAATACACATCTGGAGGTGTGTGAAATAAACAATTTCTATATATTTTCCTTGTACTGTGCTATACTAAAAAAAACAACCTTTTTTTTTTTGAATAGCATTTTCTGCAGTTCTGTAGCTGTGCGTTTCAGCGGTTAAATACTGTGGGTGTGTTGTGGTCTTCCAAAAAACGCCATTTAGGGCAAGATCCTAAATTTGGAAAATATGAGGGGAAGGTCAAAGGGACGTGGTGGCCCCGGTCGTGGTGCTGCTGGTGGAGCTCCTGTTGCAGGGAGAGGACGTGGTGGATCTGTGCCAGCTACACGCACAAGTGAAACACCTTCCTCAGGTGCGAGTAGGCGACCGAGCCTGCGGCGGTATTTTGTCGCGCCTAATGAGGCTGTACCAATGTTTAGGCCAGGACAAGTACAGGCGATAGTAGATTGGGTTGCTGACAGTGCCTCGGGTTCCTTCACATTGTCTCCCACCCACTCTTCTGATGAAAGATCAGAGTTGGCACCTGAAGCCCATGTCCATCAGTCTTTCACCTCACCCCCTTGCAAATCAGCCAAGCAGTCTGAGCCCCAAATCATGCAGCAGTCTCTTCTGCTTTTCGATGACTCTGTTAGCAGGGTTTCCCAGGGCCATCCACCTAGCCCTGCCCCAGAAGTGGAAGAGATTGAGTGCACCGATGCCCAACCACTTATGTTTCATGATGGGTACATGGGAGGACCATCGCAGCACGTCTCGGATGATGACGAAACACAGGTGCCAACTGCTGCTGCTTTCGCAATTGTGCAGACAGACATGGAGGGCAGGGGTGAAGACTGGGTGGAAGATGATGTGGAGGACGATGAGGTCCTCGACCCCACATGGAATCAACGTTATGCAGGTGACCAGTGTAGTTCGGAGGAAGAGGCGGTGGTCGCACAGAGCCACCAGCACAGCAGAAGAGGGAGCAGGGTGCAAAAACGGAGCATTCGTCCCCTAGACAGTACATCTGCTACTGCCCAACGCAGCAAGGGACCGAGCACACCAAAGCCAGGTCCAAGGACTTCCCTAGCGTGGCAGTTCTTCACACAGTGTGTTGATGACAAGACACGAGTGGTTTGCACGCTGTGCAATCAGAGCCTGAAGCGAGGCATAAACGTTCTCAACCTGAGCACAAGCTGCATGACCAGGCATCTAAGTGCAAAGCACGAGCTGCAGTGGAGTAGACACCTCAAAAACCAAGAAAGGTCTCTGGCTCCTCCTGCTTCCTCTTCTGATGCAGTCTCGGCCTCTTCATCCACCTCTGTAGTGACAGTGGCACCTGTCACCCCGCAAACAGAGGATCTGCCAGCAACACTACCACCTGGGTCACCAACCATCTCCACAATGTCCCATGGAAGCGTTCAGCTCTCTATCTCCCAAACATTGGAGCGGAAGAGGAAGTACCCCCCTAGCCACCCGCGATCCCTGGCCCTGAATGCCAGCATTTCAAAATTCCTGGCCTTTGAAACGCTGTCATTCCGTCTGGTGGAGACGCAGAGTTTTAAAAGCCTGATGGCATTGGCTGTCCCGCAGTACGTCGTGCCCAGCCGCCGCTACTTTTCCAGGCGAGCCATCCCTTCCCTGCACAACCAGGTGGGGGACAAAATCAGGTGTGCACTGCGCAACGCCATCTGTGGCAAGGTCCACCTAACTACGGATGCGTGGACCAGTAAGCACGGTCAGGGACGTTATATCTCTCTAACAGCACACTGGGTAAATGCAGTGGCGGCTATGCCTGAGGCAGATAGCGGTTTGGCGCATGTCCTTCCACCACCGAGGATTGCAGGGCGCTTCAGTTTGCCTCCTGTTGCTAACTCCTCCTTCTCCGCTTCCTCATCCTCTACCGCCTCCTCATCCATTCAGCGTAACACCTTCACCACCAACTTCAGCACAGCCAGGGGTAAACGACAGCAGGCAGTTTTAAAACTTTCCTGTTTGGGGGAAAATCCCCACACCGCGCAGGAGTTGTGGAGGGACATGGAACAACAGACCGATGAGTGGTTGCTGTCAGTGAGCCTCAAGCCCGGCCTGGTGGTGTGCGATAATGGGCGAAATCTCGTAGCAGCTCTGGGTCTAGCCGGTTTGACGCACATCCCTTGCCTGGCGCATGTGCTGAACTTGGTGGTCCAGAGGTTCCTTAAAAATTACCCCAATATGCCAGAGCTGCTGCAGAAAGTGCGGGCTGTCTGTGCGCACTTTCGGCGTTCTCACCCTGCTGCTGCTCGCCTGTCAGCGCTGCTGTGTAACTTCGGCCTTCCCGCTCACCGCCTCATATGTGACGTGCCCACAAGGTGGAACTCCACCTTGCACATGCTGGCCAGACTGTGCGAGCAGCAGCAGGCAATAGTGGAGTTTCAGCTGCAGCAATCACGCGTGAGTCGCTCTGCGGAACAGCACCACTTCACCACCAATAACTGGGCCTCCATGCGAGACCTGTGTGCCTTGTTGCGCTGTTTCGAGTACTCCACCAACATGGCCAGTGCCAATGACGCCGTTCTCAGCGTTACTATCCAAGTTCTATGCCTCCTTGAAAAAACGCTTCGTGCGATGATGGAAGAGGATGTGGCACAGGAGGATGAGGAGGAGGAGGAGGAAGCGGGATCATTTCAAAGGCTTTCAGGGCAGTCTTTCACAAGTGGCTACGAGGGTGGGTTCCTGCACCAACAAACGCCAGGTACACAATTGTCCGGCAGAAAGGGCACAGTTCTGGAGGATGACGAGGTGGAGGAGGAGATGGAGGAGGAGGAGGAGGAGGAGGAGCCATGTTCACAGCAGGGTGGCACTCAGACCAGCTCGTGGCCATTACTGGTGCGTGGCTGGGGGGATACAGAGGACACAGACGATACACCTCTCACAGAGGACAGCTTTTCTTTGCCTCTGGGCAGCCTGGCACACATGAGCGATTACATGCTGCAGTGTTTCCGCAACGACAGCCGAGTTGCCCACATTTTAACTGGTGCTGATTACTGGGTGGCCACCCTGCTGGATCCCCGTTACAAGGACAACGTACCGTCCTTAATTCCCTCACTGGAGCGGGATCGTAAGATGCGCGAGTACAAGCGCACGCTGGTAGACGCGCTGCTGGTGGCATTCCCACCTGACAGCGGGCGTACGGTGGAAGCACAAGGCGAAGGCAGAGGAGGAGGAAGAGGTTGCCAACGCAGCCGGGGCACCGGCAGCACCTCAGAAGGCAGGGTTAGCATGGCCGAAATGTGGAAAAGCTTTGTCAGCACGCCACAACAACCAGCACCACCAGCTGAGATGGAACGTCTTAGCAGGAGGCAGCATTTCACCAACATGGTTGAGCAGTATGTGTCCACAGGCCTACACGTACTGGATGACGGGTCTGCCCCCTTTAACTTCTGGGTCTCCAAATTGGGCACATGGCCTGAGCTTGCCGTTTATGCCTTGGAGGTGCTGGCCTGCCCTGCAGCCAGTGTATTATCTGAACGTGTATTTAGCACGGCAGGGGGCGTTATCACAGACAAGCGCAGCCGCCTGTCCAGAGCCAATGTGGACAAGCTCACGTTCATTAAAATGAACCAGGCATGGATCCCACAGGACTTGTCCGTACCTTGTGCAGAATAGACATGTATACCGGTGTTGTGACAAACTGTCCGGCCATCGGATTGTGCCCGGCCCGTACTGCGCAGGCGCAGCGCTTGCGCAGTACAGAGGACAAGGAGATTCACAAAATCTCTGAAGATGAACGGCGCCTGCGCTGTGAGTACAGGTTCAAGCCCCACCATCCAAGAGGACATACGGTAGCACATCGAAGCGAGCCCGTGAGGGGCCCTGTTACTATCGCGGCCTTGCTTGGCTCGGCTTGAACCACGAATGGTGTGGCCTTCACCTGAACTCAACACGCAGGCGCCGTTAGTCTTGGGAGATTTTTGAAATCCCCTTGTCCTACATACTCAGCAAGCGCAGTACAGGGCGGACACTATTCGACAGGGGACAGAATTCGACACATCACCGGCCTTACCCAGCCATTGTTGTATTTTTGAACCAGTGTTGGCTACCTCGTCGTCCTCCACCGCCGCTTCCACCTACACAGCCACATCCACCGCCACCTCAACCTCCTACTCCATATGGACCTCGTCCTGCTAGGCCAAGATTAAAAATTTTATTTTATTTTTTTGTAGCGCACAGATCCTTTCCCCCTTACCTGCCTTTATGTTGTTGGCTCTTCGCAGGAGGGAGAAAGGCACACCGCACTACCAGCCCGTATCCTCCTATATAAAGAGGTTGAGCGGTGTACTTGACGGGCCGTGTCCACAGCCGGAGTCAAAACTCCTCCAGAGGATGATTCTCACCTCTACTGTAGGTAGAGGCAAGTCCTTTAATTGCCAGTAAAGTCAATGTCCACACCAGCTGAAACTCCAACTCTTATTCTCTCATGGCAAAATAAACTGTACTCAGATAGAAAAGGTTAGAGCAAAGAAACAGGACAGCTTAAGGTGTGGAGGAGGTCCAGGCACAAACGTAGCACATTCACTTCACTGCTTAGGTTTCTCAAACAGTTTTTGGCGCACAGTCTCTGCCACAGACATTGAGGTTGGTCTCTGCCACAGACCGGGTGTACAAGGCCCCTGCCACAGACCTGGAGAACTTTGGTCTCTGCCACAGACTAGGGTGTATAAGGCCCCTGCCACGGGCCTGGAGAACTTTGGTCTCAGCCACAGACCAGGGTGTATAAGGCCCCTGCCACGGGCCGGTTGAATAAGGCCTCTGATACAGTCAAGGTGACCTTGAGCTTCTCCTTCTACGAACCTAGCCCATATCAAGGGGAAGACATCTCTCCAGGGAGTCAACAGACCATTCCTTCACCGTGACTCCCGCATCGGTCCATCAGAATGATCCTCCCTTCCCTGGAACAGGGTCCCCTACACGAGGCGGCTCTGGACTCCAGGCTTTACTCCCGCCCCTAGGCCTCCATACCCAGGGCAGCAAGAACTCCAGGATAGTACCTCACCCCGGGCTAAAGGTGCCCGAGATGGAACAGGAACACATGCACCCAGGCCGAAGGCACCTGGGCGCGGACCCCACTGGACATCAGTCCCCAGGCCAAAGGTCTGCCCCTTTTATATGCTCTCCTGGCATGCAAAGCAGGTTCCCCGCCCCGCTGTACTACTGCCAAGAGGGGACACAAAAGGCGCCACCTGTAGGCCGCAGGGAACTGCACACCAATACTGTCCCCCGAGGACAAAATGGTCCATGAATCCTACAGAATTAGGGTATTTGAGCCTATTTACCACTCAAACACTTTCCTTAAATTTAGCACCCCGCTACATTTTTATTTCAAAGTATTTTATTTTCCCACTAGCTTATCCATTAAATTAAATAATTTATTCCAGAAAGGGCGTATTCTGGGGCATTCCCACCATATGTGTCGCATCGTGCCGTTGAGTTTCTGAGGTTCTTAATGACTTCCTGTACCTCTTCTGCTGAAAATCGGGCCTCCAGCATATTTTTTTATTTTTTAATTTTTTTTATGTTCTTTTAAGTTATTTCCTATCCACATTTGTTTGCAGAGCACTTGCCATGTTCTTAACAACATTTTGCTGCCATTTGCAGCCCTCTAGCCCTTTCCATTACTTTTTTAGAGCCTTTTTAGTCGTCAGAAGTCCGGGTCCCCATTGACTTCAATGGGGTCCGGGTCCGGGTTAGGGTTAAAGTTCGGTCCCGAATCCGAACTTTTTTCCGAAGTTCGGCCGAACCCGCCGGACCCGAATATCCAGCTACCCGCTCAACTCTAGTTCCTACATATCCGGACTTTTTCAGATGGAGTCGATCCGATCGGTGGCCACCGCCCTACAAGGGCAGGAATGGTTAGCCTCGATCGACATAAGGGATGCTTATTTGCATATTCCCATCTGTCCGGCCCACCAGAAATTTCTACGCTTTGCAGTAGAAGGGCGCCATTTTCAGTTCAGAGCCTTACCTTTCGGTCTGGCCACAGCACCACGAGTGTTCACAAAAATTCTGGCCCTACGATTGGCCAAACTAGGAACACAAGGTGTAACGATAATGGCATATCTAGACGACTAGTTGCTGATAGACCACTCAGTGAAAAAAACTAGAAGTGGTCGTTCACAAGATAATCAAGTATCTGGAATCTCACGGTTGCATTATCAACCGAGACAAGTCAGCCCTAAAACCAGTCAAAAGCCTGGAATACTTGGGGGCTAAGACTGGATTCAAATCAGAGAAAGATTTTCTTACCTCCAGAGAAGGTGTCGTCTTTGAAAGATTTGACCCACTTAGTGGGTACAAAAAAGAAAAACCATCCATACGCCTGTGTATAAGGCTGCTGGGAAAAATGGTGGCTTCATTCGAAGCAGTACCCTACGGTCAATTCCATTCAAGGAACTTGCAGAGGGCCATACTGTCAGCCTGGAACAAAAAAGTTCAGGCTTTAGACTTACCAATGTCCCTGTCCCCTTCCGTTCGCAAGAGCCTCCATTGGTGGTTGGTGCCAGAATCTGGAAAAAGGGAAACCCTTCAGTCCGGTTTCTTGGAAGGTGGTCACTACAGATGCCAGCCTCATAGGCTGGGGGGCAGTACTGGAGCAATGGTCTCTCCAGGGCAAGTGGTCAGAAGCAGAGAAGGCCCTGCCCACCAATCTCTTACAGATACGAGCAGCCCGGTATGCCCTAGTAGCATGGACATCCAAACTCCAAGGGTCACCTGTCAGAATTCAATCAGACAATGCCACAGCAGTGGCATATATCAATCACCAGGGTGGCACCAGGAGTCGTGCAGCCCAGAGGGAAGCGAATTGCATCCTGGAATGGGCAGAAAGGTATGTCACAGCCATATCCGCGGTTTTCATCCCAGTAGTGGAAAATTGTAGAGCGGACTTTTTAAGTCGCCAGCAATTATGCCCGGGGAATGGTCTCTTCACCCCGAGGTTTTCCAGGCAATATGCCAGCGGTGGGGAACACCGGATGTAGATCTGCTAGCATCCAGATTCAACGCAAAGGTGGACAGATTTGTGTCTCGCACAAAGGATGCCCTAGTGTTCCCTTGGGATCAGTTCAAGCTGATATATGCATTCCCACCGCGATTAATCCGCAGAATCAGGGTAGAAAAGAAACCAGTGATTCTGGTGGCTCCAGCGTGGCCCCGAAGGGCATGGTACGCGGAGATTGTAAAAATGTCAGTGGGAAGTCCTTGGACCCTCCCACATCGTCCAGACCTGCTTTCGCAAGGACCGATATACTACCCTTCCTTACCAGCCCTAGGTTTGACGGCCTGGCTATTGAAGCCCACATTCTAAAAAAGAGAGGGCTCTCTAATCCTGTGGTATCTACCATGATCAATGCCAGGAAGCCGGTATCCAGGCAGATCTATTATAGGATCTAGAAGGCGTACATCACGTGGTGTGAGGCCAGGAAATGGCATCCACGTAAGTACGTAATAGGTAGGATTCCTGACTTCCTACAGTGGGCTGTACATAGGAAGCTTGCCTTGAGTACTATCAAGGGTCAGACGGCCTTGTCAATATTTTTTCAAAGGCCCTTGGCTTTGCATTCATTAGTCAAAGCTTTCATACAAGGAGTGATGCGTATTAGCCCTCCGGTTAGTATTCCCATATGTCCATGG
This sequence comes from Rana muscosa, assembly GCA_029206835.1. Lineage (NCBI taxonomy): Eukaryota > Metazoa > Chordata > Amphibia > Anura > Ranidae > Rana > Rana muscosa. The sequence goes on along the minus strand of CM055117.1, from coordinate 699,487,225 downwards.
GACTTAAACCTGGTTCTGTCGGTTCTACAGAAACAACCATTTGAACCATTGCAGCACATTTCCTTGGTTCTTTTCACCAGGAAATTGATTTTCTTAGTAGCCATTTGTTCGGCTAAAAGAGTATCGGAATTAGCCGCCTTGTCCTGTAAGGAGCCATATCTGGTTATCCATAAGGACAGAGTAGTATTACGTCCTCATCCAGCCTTCTTCCTAAGGTGGTATCGAGGTTCCATTTGAACCAAGATGTGGTTCTTCCTTCCTTTTTCCCCAAACCTAGTTCGGTAGAGGAAAAGTTATTGCATTCTTTGGATGTAGTAAAAGCAGTTAAAGCTTATCTTAAAGCCACTGCTCAGATTCGTAGAACGGATACTTTGTTCTGCCGGAAGGCCCCAGAAAGGGTCAGGCAGCATCAAAAATCTACTTTAGCCAAGTGGATTCGACAGGTCATAATACAAGCCTATGGCTTGAAAAGGAGACCGCCTCCGTTCAAAGTTAGGGCGCACTCCACAAGAGCAGTTGGAACTTCATGGGCAGTGCATCACCAAGCCTCCCTGGCTCAAGTCTGTAAGGCCACAACATGGTCCTTAGTACACACGTTTACTAGATTCTACCAGGTAGAAGTCAGGAGGATGTCGCCTTTGGGCGCAGTGTGTTGCAGGCCGCAAAAGAGCCTCATGCCTGATGGCGCCCAGCTTATGTATAGTGTATCCCTCCCCTCATTGGGCATTGCTTTGGGACGTCCCATTAGTAATGACTAAGTCGCTCTGTGTCCCGTGATGTACGAAAAAGAAAAAGGGATTTTTATAACAGCTTACCTGTAAAATCCTTTTCTTGGAGTACATCACGGGACACAGAGCTCCCACCCCTCTTTTTGGGACACTTATTGCTTTGCTACAAAACTGAGGTGCTCCCGGATGGGAGGGGCTTATATAGGGGAGGGTACTTCCGGTTTGGAAGTTGCCAGTGTCAGCACCTGAAGGTAAACTATATAACCCATTAGTAATGACTAAGTCGCTCTGTGTCCCGTGATGTACTCCAAGAAAAGGATTTTACAGGTAAGCTGTTATAAAAATCCCTTTATTATGGAGATACCCATCACTGATAAGGAAATTACAGAGAATGCTAATTTGGATGATTATGTTCCTGTTCCAGGTCTCAAAACCGAGTTGATCTCTGGGGGGGGGGGAGTTTTCCCATTACAAGTTATGCTGGGGGAGGATGATAAGGAGCTCTCTCCGGTTGAGGAGGATGAGGGGGAATCAGTGCATCCAGACCTGGATGTATCCAGGGGTGCCTTTGGCACCGCCCAATTACAGGATCCTACCTTTATCAATGCTCGAGAGCAGGTTTCTGTTGTTGATGGGGTCTCACAAATGCCAGGTGCAGATCAGAGGTTTCCTCATTTTTCGTTGAAGGGAGACTTGGTATATCGAGTAGCTGAGAGCAGAGGGGAAACTGTAGAGCAGTTGCTGGTTCCCCAACTGTATAGGCGGATGCTCCTTGATCTAGCCCACAACGACGCACTGGGAGGACACCTGGGGGCGGGGAAAACCGAGGCCAGGAAAACTGGCCATGGGTCAAGGCCGAGGTTAAAAGATATTGTGCGTCTTGTCCCATTAGCCAGTTAACTGCCCCAGTGCCCCACTATAGAAACCCTCTAGTACCCTTGCCAATTATTGAGGTCCCATTCGAGCGGATCGCTATGGATCTTGTGGGACCCCTGGGTAAAGTCGGCAAGGGGGCACCAATACATATTAGTCATCCTAGATTATGCAACTAGGTATCCAGAAGCAGTCCCTTTGAGGAAAGCTTCCTCTAAGGCCATTGCCCGGGAGTTGTTTCAAATGTTCTCATGAACTGGGTTCCCCAAAGAGATACTGACGGACCAGGGCACCCCTTTTGTGTCAATGGTGATGGCGGACTTGTGCAAACTGTTTCAGATTAAGCAGTTGCGGACGTCCGTCTATCACTCGCAGACCGATGGCCTAGTTGAGAGGTTTAATAAAACTTTAAAGTCCATGTTGAAAAGTGTTCCAGAAAGATGGGAAGGATTGGGATATGTTACTCCCTGACCTGTTGTTTGCCATCCGGGAGGTTCCACAAGCATCCACGGGGTTCTCACCGTTTGAGCTAGTGTATGGACGAAGGCCCCGGGGGTTGCTCGATCTGGTAAAGGAAACGTGGGAAAGTGAGTCCTCACCGCATAAAACCGTGGTAGAACATATCTCTTAAATGCGAGAGAGGGTGGCTAAGGTGATGCCGCTGGTGAGGGAGCACATGCAGAAGGCTCAGGATGCCCAAAGAAGAGTGTATAACCGGTCGGCTAAAGTTAGTTTCAAGTAGGAGACCGGGTGGCTGTTCTAATACCCACGGTTGAGAGCAAATTCTTGGCCAAGTGGCAAGGTCCGTTTGAGGTAGTAGAGAAAGTGGGTGAGGTGAACTACAAGGTACACCAGCCAGGGAAAAGAAAACCATACCAAATCTATCACGTAAATTTGTTGAAACCCTGGAGAGACAGAGAACAGGTATCCGCGGTGGTAGGGGTACAGTCAGAGGGGACCATGCAGGGATCGACCTGGTGCAGGAAATCAATGGGGAAGAGCACCCCGTAGTTTTTCTTAGTAGGAAGCTGACAGCAGCTGAGAAAAACTACGCTGTGGTAGAGCGGGAGTGTCTTGCCATCAAGTGGGCTGTGGACTCCCTACAATATTTTCGCCTAGGCAGGAGGTTTCGCTTGGTGTCAGACCACGCTCCCCTTACCTGGATGAGGCAGAACAAACACACCAATGCCAGTTTAACAAGGTGGTTCCTTTCTCTCCAGGAGTTAAATTTTGTGGTAGAGCACAGACCCGGGAGACAACATCAGAATGCTGATGCCCTCTCCCGAGTCCATTGTATGATGTCGAGTGGTGCCTCCAACACCTCCGCGTTGAGGCAGAGGGGGGGATGTGTACAGGACGCCAAGGTTGAGTCCTGGACGGGTGTTATATAGCACCAATATTTGGGTTGTGGTCCCTTTAAGGAGTTGTGATGGTGTTCAGGAGGTCACCCACAATATGTGAGGAATTCCCGGTAAAAGAAGTAGTCCAGAGAGGACTGGCTCGCAGTCCTCTTTGTCTTGGTAAAGAGTTATTTGGGGCCCGGAATTTTGGAGGCTCTAAAGTGATATTCGGGTGGGATAGAGCCTCCACTCCTGACCACTGGGAGTCAGCATACAGGGGGTTAAAGGCTTCCAGGAAACAGCTCATAAGACAGGAAGTGGTACTAGAGGTGGAGAGGAGGAGTATGGAATTGCACCTGTTGAGCTGTGTGTCTGCTGGAAGCTGCCAAAGACTTAACAAGGACTCTTGAAATTTTGGAGCAAAGACCCATCTACAAAAACTGTATGTACCTTTTCTTTAATTTGTTTTGTGCTGAAGACAAGCGGACTTTGTTTTATAGTTTTCCTGTGTGCTGAGTGAAGCTTTATTTTAGTTTGTTTTCAAATAAAAGCCTTTTTTCAAGATCAAACGGTTTATGCACTGGGTCCCGTGGAGCTATAACAACCCCCAAACTTTACTATATATATATATATATATATATATATATATATATATATATATATATATATATATATATATATATATATTGTAATGTGTGTGTGTGTATTTTCTGCATTTATAATTAACTTTTTTGCATTTTTCAAAATATCTGTTAAATTACGTCAATCTGGTAATCAGAAGCATTCCCGCGAATAATCTGTTTTTCTGACCACAAATATACGTGTAAGACAAATACAGTCAGAGAAACTTTGCAATATTCTGGTACACATAATGTACTACAATTTGGTCAACACAGTCAACAGATGTTACTTTAATTGTGCATCTGCTGAATGATATGAAATATAGTCCAAACACCTGATCATCAAATATTTTGACACAAGAAATACCACAGGTCAGTTCTTTTCATATATTGCCAAAAATAATTGTAATTTGCAACTGGGAATAATTTTTACTTCACACATGGTCATATTTGCTACAGATTTATGTAAGCGTATAACATTTTTCTAAAGATTAACAGTGTAGTGTTCTTACCTGACTGGATTGCATTTAAGGCAGGCTGTTGCACTACATAATTGTTACATTTTGTGATATTTTGACTAAAATCTGAATGTTGCCAGGAAATGTATATAGTTTTTGCATGGATTTTCTTTTGTACAGGATTAATAAATTAAAACTTTATATGGCTTTTTTTGGTGGTTAAGGATGATGTTGACCTCTTTCCAACTGCCACCCCTTTACCTGGTTCTTAAGGTGGGGCAGCACAAAGTGGTCACATGATCAGGAGCCCCATCTTGACAGCTTTTGATCATAACTAGAGACCAATAGCTGTCAGCGACTGCTTTTTCACTGCTCTCAGCAAAGGAACCTCATTCTCATTGGAAGCATATGTACAGTGTGCAGCCATTAAGGCCCACACTTTTTGTGAGACCATCAGTCATAGGTAAAGGGCATCAGGTATCGCACTTCAGATTCAAGGCTGAGGAAGTACACTTCAAATTTTCTCTATGAATACAAAGCATTCTTTTATTGGATAAGATGAAGATCATGATACCGCTCCCTCCCTCCACCATGTCCAATCAAAGAGGGCTTTGCATTCATTAATACAAATGCACGGCATTCTTTGAATGGATGCGGTTAGGCGAGTGACCCCCTCTGGTTACTATTCAGAAAGGAAATAGCTTGGCTCAGCACCCAGAAGACTGTAGCTTTCACATGGGGCCTATAAGCTATCAGATACTGTATACAAAACCTACACTGTGCCAAGCTTTCTTATGTTTCGGAGGAGCAGCCTCTTCCTCCTGTAAGTATGCAAAATATGTCTTCCCTGGAGTTCAGCTTTAAGTGCTTTTGATTGAGACAGAACCAGCATAGCAGAGCATACAATTTGTGTACAGTTAAAAATGCTCTGTATTACTGAAAGCATTAACTTCAGACTGTTAATCTTTACGGTCTTTTTTTTTTTTCCTTGTAGAATTGAAACATGAAATTCATGTTTGGAAGTTAACTGCACAAAGGATTAATCCTGCTAGTCGTGAAGAGACTGCAGTTAAGTGTCTCCTAATGCAAAAAGTTTTGACATTGGAGAGCTTGTTGAGGAAAAAACTTAGAACGTTTCAAAGGTGTGTATATATAAATAGATGTTAAAATATGGAAAATCTTATGAATAATTTGGTCTTGTTCAAACTCATTGAACCATAGTTTAGAATACACACAATTTTATGTAAAATTTCAATTCATAATTAAACGCTTTAAATTGTCTGAACAAGGTTTTTATTTTTTTCAGACAAATTTCACAAGAAGACAAAAACTGGGAAACAAATATCCAAGAGCTACAAAAGAGAGTATGTATTGTTCTGATTTGGTTGATAATACACTTTTGTTTTCTTATTTAAAGATGACTGCAAAAACATGTACATATTTCTCTGTCCAGCGTCTAGATTAGTTTTGTGTTGTGTCTTAAACAGTTTAAAGGGCTTAATGCATTTAGGAGAAAAAAAATTATGACAGCGACAGCCCCCCTAGCCCCCCGTTTTACTCATCTGAGCCCATTTGTTCCCTCGGCTGGAGATGAGCACTTCCTCTCTGCCTGTTGTCTCGGCTCTTGATTGGATAGATTGATAGCAGCGCAGCCATTGGCTCCCGCTGCTGTCAATCAAGTCCAATGACGCAGGCACCGAGGGGCGGAGCTGGGTCCCACCTGTGTGAATACACGCAGCAGCAGGACTCTGAAGCGCTCCCGCACGGGTGTCCACCAAGGAGAGCACTTCAACGTAGATACCTGTTGGGGGGAGGAGCTACCAGCGCTACCGGGGGACTCCAGAAGAGGATGATTGGGGCCACTGTGCAAAATGAACTGCACAGTGGAGGCAAGTACGACATGTTTCTTAATTTTTTTATTTTTTTTAAACAAGGGTTTACAAACCCTTTAAGCACTGTTAGCACTTGCATGATTACAAACGTTTTTTCTAGAATTCTGCTGAAAATTTTACTGAGGTATGTTTATCTTCATTTTATGGTAAAATTGTTTAATCAAGGAATATGTAATATCTGAATTTGAACATAAACATAGAGTTTTTGTTAAGACCATAGGAGGTTTACAGTGTACTGGAGAGCAAGTCAAACATTTCAATTTAAATATAACTACAGCAAAAATGTTTTTTTATTTCTGACTTGACCAGAGTGTATAGTCAGTTTAGAGCATGGATATGCAATTAGCGGACCTCCAGCTGTTGCAAAACTACAAGTCCCATCATGCCTCTGCCTCTGGGTGTCATGCTTGCTGCTGTCAGAGTCTCGCTATGCCTCATGGGACTTGTAGTTTGGCAACAGCTGGAGGTCCGCTAATTGCATATCACTGGTTTAGAGTATACTATATTTATATGTTGACATTTTTAATTTCACAGTGTTTATCATTAATCTTTTTACCTCAAAGAGCTCTTTGCTTTCACTCTCCTGTCTGTTGCCCTGGATACGTTTTATTTTCATCCGGAGTAGGGTTATAGCTACATATTTCATCATGTAAATGTTTCTTTTAGTTGACTTCTTGCCCATGTGTATGCCCAGTTCTTTCACTGGGAATGTATGCTTTTGATGACACTGCCAGCTGATCTGGGCTATGTGTATACTGTCAGTACCATTTTCTGCAGACTTATTCTCTAGAGTGAACATGTTCTTACAATGGCAAAGACTAATTTTATTTATTGCGGTACTATGGGTTAAAAAAAGCACTGTTCTTGATTAACCTGTTGCAGGACCTACTATGACTCTAATTCGCCATGGTTTGTAGATCCCCTCTTTTTTAACGTAGATCCAATAGAGAGATGGGAAAAGTCCTGTTTGGCGGTTATACATCTCCCAGGCTTCTCTCATACACGTTCAGGGATCTCTGATCCACGATCCAGTTAGAATCTTGGTACACTCCCCCAGGCCAATTTATGCTCACCTGAGACAGACAGCCAGGGCTCTAAGCCTGGGAATATCAGACAACTCCTGTCTGTGAGAGGAAGAGGTTGGTAAAAGCTAACAAGTTGTAAATGTGGAAGCTGACAAGCTGTAGGCTTGCTCAACTTGGTAGTAAGGGCCTGTATTTGTGTATAGTTGGTGCCAAGACACGGATAGCTTTTTGTTTTGCTATTATTTTTTCTGTTTGTTTTCTGAGACCTTGTATAGCACCTGGATATAGACTTGTAAATATCACAGAAACAAAAAAGGAAGGCGCATGCACCTAGTGCATTACCAAAAGCATTTATTGAATAATAAAATCATTAAAAAGTGAGTACTTGCAAAGTGGTGCACCTATCAATGAGCCATAAAATAGGATTTTTATAACAGCTTACCTGTAAAATCCTTTTCTTGGAGTACATCACGGGACACAGAGCGACATAGTCATTACTAATGGGTTATATAGATACCTTCAGGTGCTGGCACTGGCAACTTCCAAAACCGGAAGTACCCTCCCCTATATAAGCCCCTCCCATCCGGGAGCACCTCAGTTTTGTAGCAAAGCAATAAGTGTCCCTAAAGAGGGGTGGGAGCTCTGTGTCCCGTGATGTACTCCAAGAAAAGGATTTTACAGGTAAGCTGTTATAAAAATCCTATTTTCTTTCTCGTACATCACGGGACACAGAGCGACATAGTCATTACTAATGGGATGTCCTAAAGCAATGCCCAACGAGGGGGGGGATACACCATACATAAGCTGAGCGCTATCAGACATGAGGATCTTTTGCGGCCTGCAACACACTGCGCCCAAAGGCGACATCCTCCTGACTTCTAACGTCCACCTGGTAGAACCTAGTAAACGTGTGTACTGAAGACCATGTTGCGGCCTTACAGATTTGAGCCAGGGAGGCCTGGTGATGCACTGCCCATGAAGTTCCAACTGCTCTCGTGGAGTGCGCTCTAACTTTGAACGGAGGCGGTCTCCTTCTCAAGCCATAGGCTTGCATTATGACCTTTCGAATCCACTTGGCTAAAGTAGATTTTGACGCTGCCTGACCCCTTCTGGGGCCTTCCGGCAGAATAAACAAAGTATCCGTTCTGCGAATCTGAGCAGTGGCTTTTAGATAAGCTTTAACTGCTCTTACTACATCCAAAGAATGCAATAACTTTTCCTCTACCGAAGTAGGTTTGGGGAAAAAAGAAGGAAGAACCACATCTTGGTTCAAATGAAACCTCGATACCACCTTAGGAAGAAAGGCCCTCGATACCACCTTAGGAAGAAAGGCTGGATGAGGGCGTAACACTACTCTATCCTTATGGATAACCAGATATGGCTCCTTACAGGACATAGCTGCTAATTCCGACACTCTTTTAGCCGAACAAATGGCTACTAGAAAAATCAATTTCCTGGTGAGAAGAACCAAAGAAATATGCTGTAATGGTTCAAATGGTTGTTTCTGTAGAACCGACAGAACCAAGTTTAGATCCCATGGACATATGGGAATATTAACCGGAGGACTAATACGCATCACTCCTTGTATAAAGGCTTTGACTAGTGAATGCGAAGCCAAGGGCCTTTGAAAAAATATTGACAAGGCCGAAATCTGACCCTTGATAGTACTCAAGGCAAGCTTCCTATCTACAGCCCATTGTAGGAAGTCCAGAATCCTACCTATTACGTATTTACGTGGATGCCATTTCTTGGCCTCACACCAGGCGATGTACGCCTCCCAGATTCTATAGTAGATCTGCCTGGATACCGGCTTCCTGGCATTGATCATGGTAGATACCACAGAATTAGAGAGCCCTCTCTTTTTTAGAATGTGGGCTTCAATAGCCAGGCCGTCAAACCTAGGGCTGGTAAGGAAGGGTGGTATATCGGTCCTTGCGAAAGCAGGTCCGGACGACGTGGGAGAGTCCAAGGACTCCCCACTGACATTTTACAATCTCCGCGTACCACGCTCTTCGGGGCCACGCTGGAGCCACCAGAATCACTGGTTTCTTTTCTACCCTGATTCTGCGGAGTAATCGAGGTAACCATTGTGGCGGTGTGAATGCATATATCAGCTTGAACTGATCCCAAGGGAACACTAGGGCATCCGAGCCGCAAGCTAGGGGATCCCTTGTCCGAGAGACAAACCTGTCCACCTTTGCCTTGAACCTGGATGCTAGAAGATCTACATCCGATGTTCCCCACCGCTGACATATTGTCCAGAAAACCTCGGGGTGAAGGGACCCTTCCTCTGGGCATAATTGCTGGCGACTTAGAAAGTCCGCCTTCCAATTCTCCACTCCTGGAATGAATACCGCAGATATGGCTGGGACATATCTTTCTGCCCATTTCAGGATGTAATTTACTTCCCTCTGGGCTGCACGACTCCTGGTGCCCCCCTGATGATTGATATATGCCACTGCTGTGGCATTGTCTGATTGAATTCTGACAGGGGACCCTTGGAGTTTGGATGTCCATGCTACTAGGGCATACCGGGCTGCTCGTATCTCTAAGAGATTGATGGGCAGGGCCTTTTCTGCATCCGACCATCTGCCCTGGAGAGACTATTGCTCCAGTACTGCTCCCCAGCCTATAAGGCTGGCATCTGTAGTGACCACCTTCCAAGAAATCGGACTGAAGGATTTCCCTTTTTCCAGATTCTGGGGAACCAACCACCAACGGAGGCTCTTGCGAACGGAAGGGGACAAGGACATTGTAAGTCTAGGGCCTGAACTTTTTTGTTCCAGGCTGACAGTATGGCCCCTTGCAAATTCCTTGAATGGAATTGACCGTAGGGTACTGCTTCGAATGATGCCACCATTTTTCCCAGCAGCCTCATGCACAGGCGTATGGACGGCTGTCTTTTTTGTACCCACTAAGTGGATCGAATCTTTCAAAGACAACACCTTTCCTCGAGGCAAGAATATTTTTCTCTGGCCTGAATCCAACCTTAGCCCCAAGTATTCCAGACTTTTGACTGGTTTTTAGGGCTGACTTGTCTCGGTTGATAATCCAACCGTGAGATTCCAGATACTTGATTGTCTTGTGAACGACCACGTCTAGTTTTTTCACTGAGTGGTCTATCAGCAACAAGTCATCTAGATATGCCATTATCATTACACCTTGTGTTCTTAGATTGGCCAATAAAGGGCCAGAATTTTTGTAAACACTCGTGGTGCTGTGGCCAAACCGAAGGGTAAGGCTCTGAACTGAAAATGGCGCCCTTCTACTGCAAAGCGTATAAATTTTTGGTGGACTGGAAAGATGGGAATGTGCAAATAAGCATCTTTGATGTCGATCGCAGCTAACCAATCCTCCCCTTGTAGGGCAGTGGCCACCGATCGGATCGACTCCATCGGAAAGTCCTGATATACAGGAATTTGTATAGCCCTTTTAGAATTAATATGGGCCTCCCGTCCGCGTTTGCTTCGGGACTGTAAAGAGGTTTGAGTAAAACCCGAACCCTCATTCTTCCAGGGGAACCTCCATAATTACTCCTTGGAGCAATAGTTGTTCTAGTGCCAACAGGAGGGACTCTCTCTTCTGGGGATCCCTTGGCACGTTTGACCTCAAAAATGGGAAGGAGGAGAGTCTTTTAACTCCAAACTGTATCCCAAACATACTGCGGAGAGCACCTATCTGTCTTGATCGTGTCCCGCCAGGTCTCTTGCGAACAACTGGAGTCCTCCCCCCACCCGACTGAGTGGGGGCAACCCTTCAATGAATTTAACTTTGGGGGAGGTTTTGTACCTCCCCTGACCCAGGGTTTCTCATTACCCTGCTATTGTCCCAGTTTTTTTACCTCCGGGAATTGACCGAGGAGGCCGTCGGAACTGTTACACAGCCGATGCCCCAGGGACTGGAGAAGCAGGCCTCTTAAAGAGGGACCTCTAACTCTGTTTTTAACCGGCAAGAGCGTATTTTTACCGCTGGAAATTTTCTGGATATATTTGTCCAGGTTTTCCCTGAATAAGCGTTCACCATGAAATGGGACGCTAACCAGCCATTCTTTACAGGGAGCTTCAGCAGACCAGTTTTTGAGCCATAGAAGCCTACGCATATGTACTATAGACAGCGTAAGGCGGGAGGCCTGATGGACTGAATCCTTTATGGCGTCAACCGCAAAGCCTAAGGCTCTAGGTAGATCAGCTAGGGCAAGGCCTGCTGATCTGTCAAGTCCCTCAAGACCTGTTTCAACTGATCCTTCACTGCTTAGCAGACCTCACTGCTGGTTGTGTCACCAAGCTTGCTGTAGAAAGAAGCAGACTTTCATAAGGACTCCAATCTTTTATCTATTGGGTTCTTGAACATTTGGACATTATCCATTGGATATGTCAGTGATTTATACATACAAGAGATGGCTGTGTCCACTGTAGGGACCTTCCATTTTTTGATGAACTTATCCTCCATGGGATAGACCACCGGAAATCTCTTCGGGGAATAAATATTTTCTCAGGACGTTCCCAATCCTGGTAAATGAGCCCTTTCAGTAAAGGGTGAAGTGGAAAAGAACAGACAGTCTGGGGGCTTCTAGCGACCCCAACGAGGATACAGTAGTGGTTGATGGTTCCGCAAGGTGCATTTTTAAATGCTGATCGGACCATGTTAGTCAGAGACTGAACCCATAATCTTTCAGCTTGAGATGCTGAGAAAAGGTTCCCCCACTGTTGATTCCTCTATAACAGAATCAACCTTATCCTGATCCCCTTCAGGCAGGTCGATCCCTGTATGGGACTGTTGCTCTGCTAACAGGCACTCTGAAGGAGGAGACGGAGATCGGGCGTGCTTTCCCTGACAGGGAGGCAGCGATCAATGTTGACAATCTCTCTCTAATCCTCCCAGAGCTGAGGAAAAAAACCTCCTCTGTTACATACACAGGAGCAGGTGAACTGAGGACAGCCACAGTACCAAGTACCCCTGCGGGGTCTCTACGGTCACTTACCTCTGAACTTCAGGGGAGACTGGTGCAGCAGAAGCATGCCCAAGATCCTCAGAGCCCGATGAGACCCCCTTCGCTTCCTGGAAGATTCAGTTCCGGAGCTTCTGGACGGCATATTCCTAAGCCTAAAGCTGAGGTATTCCAGCCGTAATACACCACTTTTACTGAGAATAGTCTAGCACAATTGCTGCTATATCACAGTTGGTGTCTACTAAAGTGCCTTTCTAGGGGATGCCTGCATCAACCGCCTCTGTGTGCCTTTATACTGTTGCTAGCTCTGTCTGTGCACTTCAATAGCCAGCTATAATGTGCTTTAAAACACGCTGGACGCCCGCACATGCGCAGTAGCGCCGCGGCGCACACCTGAGCGTCATCCACCCGCTCCGCCCCTTTTTCCAGATCGCCTCTATATATAGAGGCGCGTGCTCGCGCACGCGCGCGGGCACGTGCGCCCTCGGCGCCTTTTTTGAAAACAATAAGGAGCTAGATGGGAGCCAGGGTCCCTTTGCCGCAGGGCCCGGGGATGGATGAGCGCAGCAACAGGGCAGAGGAGACCGCTTCCCAGCAGAGAACATACCAACTGCCTGGATTTGATTCTGGAAGAAAAAAATCCACATTACAAGAAAAAGAACCATAGCGGCCTCTAGTGTCTAACACAGGTACCGCGGTCTTACATTTTATTTTATTTTATTTTCCTTGCCTACTATTATTTTTTTTTTACATTTTCTCAGTAGTAACAGGCATACACAGAATATTAGCGGGAATACCTTAGGTAACAGGCAGAAAGACAAAATAGGCTTGGGGGTCCCTCAATAGAACCAAGTTCCCGAGGGCCCCCACTTACCTTTTCCTCGCCGCAGGACTCTGTTTGGTCCACAGAAGCCCAAACTTCACCTATCACGGCAGGCATTGTAATCAAACCTTCAGGGACCGGGTTCCCAAGGATTCCACTCCCCTGGACCTGTATAGCACCCTGCACAGAAAACATCTTGGTCGTGGGTATGACCAGAGCTCTGGATCCCAGGGTCCAGCCCTCCTAAGAGAGGCATTACAGGCAAAACCTTGCTCTTCTCTGCAAGGCCCGGGTACCGACCGTTTTAGCTATGAAGCTTTTTTGGTCGGATCCGGAATAGCTTACTGAGGCCCAAAAAAACCTGTACGCAAGCTCAGTGAAAAACACATGTTACTTCTTGGCCAACACCTTAGACACTGGCAAAAAACTGAGGTGCTCCCGGATGGGAGGGGCTTATATAGGGGAGGGTACTTCCGGTTTTGGAAGTTGCCAGTGCCAGCACCTGAAGGTATCTATATAACCCATTAGTAATGACTATGTCGCTCTGTGTCCCGTGATGTACGAGAAAGAAAACCACACAACGTTGAGCAGTGTGGACAAATTTGCAGCATCACATCAAGGGGTAAAGGATGTCGTGTTTCGGAGGTACAGCCCCTTCCTCAGAGCTAAGCTATCGCACAGGAGCAAACAAAGGCGCTGTGCCAACAGATTGGTGCTGTACAGGAGCAAAGCAGAGGCTGTTTGAACAGCTAGCCACTGCTGCAAAAGCGGATAGGTAAACCCTGACTGAGTTTGTGAAGACACTGGCACAGTGGTCACCTGCTAAAATTGATGATGTTGGAGACAAGCCCTCAGCCATCTATGTGGGTCGCTTTCTCTCCAAGATGACTGCAGATGATGACCCAGAGACTACGGCGGTCCGGGATTGATATTTGAGGCGCTATAGGAGAATCCATATTTTATTAGTGCAGCAGAGTGGAGATGAGAGGACATCCAATATTTTGGGGAGTTGAAACTTGGACTTTATAGTTTATACAAGAATGGGAGCTGGAACAAGCATATAAAAGACCGTTCGACAAAGCTCAACAGCATGCCCCGTCACCCATGAATGATATGGATTATGAGTCAACTCCTAAAGCGCTGGCACTGGGTTCAAGTGCTGCCAGCCCATGCTCTGGATTTTCAGAAATTCTGTAGATTTAAGACTTTTCGGCTGAGGAACAACCCAGTGCACCTCCAGCAGAAGAGCTGGCATCAAGGCATGGCGCTGTTGACTTCTGCACAATCGTGGCCCTGAAGTATTTGTGTGAGGCCACTGAATTTTCATTTTACTTTCCAGCAGAAGAGCGGGCACCAGGGCAGAACATCACTGAGCTCTGCCCAGCACCAACAGCAGCTTCAGTCTTCCTGAGAGAAGAGGAGAAACCAGCTCATCTCCCCAGCAGCAGATCAACAGTCGAAGTGGAGGAAGCTGTCCTCCCTCCTCAGCAGTCCGTCAGGGTGGAGGAAATGGTCTTCCCTCTCCAGCAAGGATCCATACACCTGGGAGACAGTAACAGAGAAATGTCATCCCAGCAGCCACGTGAGGGTACAGGAGCTGGAGCAACCGGCTTATCTCCCCAGCGGCAGATCTACAGTCTGGAAGTAGAGGATGTACTCAGGATTAGGCATGTTATTCAGTTAATTCTTTGATACCTATTAAAAAAACCACACGCTTATTTTTAAAATGATTGTGTGGTTTGCCCTTTGGTGTTATGGATGGCACATAAAAGTCTGGCAAATTTCAAGTTATTTTCCTAAATCCAATCACTAAAGAAGGTACACAAAAAGTAATTTCGATCCTCACCGAGATTTAGGTTCTTAGGAAAAGGCATATATTGTATCAGAATATTAAATCTAAACTCTTAAAGGGTCTTCGATCCTCTTATGAGTTCTGTAATAAGCATTAAATGTTGGCAAAAGCATTGCAAGCTGCATAAATGTTTAACTTACACATCCATTTACAATCTGGTATGAAAGTCGCCACTTCCAAATTGATAGCACAGGAATTACAAGCTTTCTATCATGACTTGTACAACTTTGTGTAGGCTCCTAATCAGGTGGACTATAAACTACATATCACTTCCTACCTTCAAAAGTTGGCCCTATCTACCCTCTCAAGAAATTAGCAATTCGCTTGAAAATCCAATATATGGGAGGAACTTGGCGTTGCAATTTCAGCAACTCAAGTCGGGCAAGGCACCAGGCCCTCATAGTTTACTGCTACATTATTATAAAACGCATAAATCTCAACTAGCACCATTTTTCCTGATGACATCCTTGTCACAAATTATTGATTTCAAGCTCTATGCAACTGTTCTTTTCGCGGTTATATTCCTTGGTTATACATTTCATCTGGGGGGGCGGCGAATCTCAACTAATATATAACACTTCTACGTTTTCATAAAACAGATGTGAGTATTGGACTACCTGACATGCTTCAATATTACAGGGCTGCTCAGCTGTCCAGGGTGTTTTGTTGGTGCACACAAACCCTTGTGAAACCGTGGGCTTAGCCAGAGCCTTAAAACAAGTAAATCCCCTTCTTCTGGCTTATGAATAGATATGATCTGCAACTTATGTCTCATTCTAGTATCGGAGCTATGCGCAAGATCATTTCAGTGGGCTTTCCAATGAAGGTGTTTTTTCCACCTGTTTCTCCAATGGCGTCTGTACTTCTAGACCCTGCTTTTTTGGCTAACATTTCTAACATAAAGTACATCTTGTGGCCTGGTAAATACCATCTTTCAGTTTACAACTCCATCTGGTAGCCTTTTTCATGCAGCCATACAGTCACTCCTGGACCCCCCTACAAACTCGGCCGGCATATTAGATATGTAAAGATATGTATTATGTATTATGCATATGCATATTAGATATGTAAATTGCGGCGTAAACTGTTGGCGCTATATAAATCGTGTATAATTTGCTATTTTCTACTAGGTAAGTTGCCTCAAGGGCATACCCTTCTTACCTGTGCATTTGAGGACCTTTGCAAGTCCATGCAATATGTTCCTCATTTGTTGTCCTTTTTTTTTTTCAAATTCGTTTTATTGAAAAAAATTTTTTACAAGATAACAGAGTACAGGATACAATGGGAAGCAAGCAAGCAATAGAGTAATTATATCATAAACAGTATGAGGAAGTCCAAGACATTTGCGTGTCGGAGAAATAGTCTCGAGGACACGTGAGTTCAGCGATAAACCTTAGCCTGAATGGGTAACATAGCATAACTTACTTAAAAGAAAAATGTAGAGAGAGGAGAAAAAAAGAAAGAAAAGGAGGGGAGGAGGGGAAGAAAAAGGGGGGGGAGGGGGAAAAGTGTCATCCTACGATCCAACCATCAATAGATTAGAGGAGAAGAGATGTATCAAGGCACAAAACATATACACTCATTTCAATTAATACTCTTATTACTTTTAAACCATGTCGTCCAAATTTTCCAATTGTTATCAAACTTTTGTCTGTTTCCTCTCCTGCTAGCTAGCAGGGACTCATATACATAATGTGTCTGCGTAGTCCTAAGAACCTCCGATACATTAGGTGCTCTATCTGCTTTCCACTGTTTAGTGATTAAAGACCTGGCTGCCAGCAGGATATGGGTCACCACTATTCTGAAGTCAGGGGGGAATATGTCAATACCAATATGCAATATCGCCAGGCTTGGTTTGGGACGAGTCAGAATTCCAGTAATCTCTTAGATATAGCGTAATATAGAGTTCCAAAAGCTAGTTAAATGCTTGCACGACCAGAACATATGAAGAAAGTTACCAATCATTCCACAGTACCTCCAACACAGCGGGGAACCGAGGGAATTGAATTTGGAGAGCCTATAGGGAGTCAGGTACCATCAAAGAGCTATCTTTTGAGACAGCTCCCAGTGGTTGACGCAACTAGAGGCTCTATAAAGCGATTTCAACGCTTGTTTCCACTGTACATCTGTGATATTAACACCTAGGTCCACTTCCCACTTCTTAAAGGGTTGAGATTTCACAAAGTGCAGTTTATATTGGAAGAGATTGTAGAAAAGGGAGATGACTTTAGGGGGAGTAGGGTTGGTAGTGTAGAACTTCCAAACTTCTTTTGGTAATACTATCTGGTGTGACTTGAGGGAACCGAGGAAATGGGAGATTTGAGTGTATTTGTCAGTAGATGCTAGGGAAAATTTGTCTCGTAGGGAAATGAATGGAAGGAGGGTTCTCCCCTGATATAAGTCGTCTATCGTGGTAATCCCCTTGGTCAGCCAGTCAGAGAGGGAGATTTTAGGGATAATAAGAGAGAGGTTTGTTATGGGTATGGGAACAGTTACACGTTCAGAGAGAGGGGTTGGAATTTTCCGGAGGTGCCTCCATGCTGCCAGGGAGGCCTGGATAGATAGAGGTACTCCAAGCATGGAAACAGGTTTCCATATACAGTATCAACTAGGAGAAGGAGCCGTAGATTTTTAATATGGCTTAGGGACTGTTCAATGTCATACCATACTGAGTCAGCTGCTGGGTTAAACCAACCTTTAAGTTGTGCTAGGATGGTCGCGCAGAAGTAGTCCTGGATGTCAACCAGGCCCATACCACCCGCCATTCTGTGTTTAACCAGTAGGGCTTTGGAACATCTAGGTCTTTTAGTGCCCCAGATAAATCTTGAGAGTTGGGAATTTAAGTCTTTGAGGTGTGATCTGGGCATAGGAATAGGAAGTGTCCTAAATAGATAAAGTATTTGCGGAAGTAGCAGCATTTTAAATGCAGCCAGTCGGCCAGACCAAGACATTTCGATATTGGAGAGTCTCTTGGTGTCTTTGGAAAGTTTGTCAATGAGTGGGATATAATTGGCCTTTGCTAACTGTCGGGGGTCCGTTGTTAATTTTATGCCCAAGTATGTAATATTGGACTTACTCCAAGAGTAAGGGAAGGTTACCTGAAGTCGGTTTTTCAGAAGGGGAGGAATGCCCAGTTCCAGAATGATCGATTTGGTGAAGTTTACTTTATAAAAGGAGATTTTCCTGAAAGCAGTGAGTGTCGTGAGCATGTTGAGGTGGAAGGGGAGGTCAAAAAGAGAATGATGTCGTCTGCAAACAAATTTATATCATGGTGTTTATCATTTATGGGGAACCCCTTGATGTCCGGGTGCGACCTTATCCTCTCCGCGAGTGGTTCAATAAGGAGGTTGAATATCGAGGGAGAGAGGGGACACCCCTGTCTAGTACCATTTGAGATATTAAAAGTATCGGATAATAGGCTGGACGTATAAACTTGAGTGCAAAGAGACGAATAGAGGGCGAGTATGGCCGAAAGGATGGACACCGTGAAGCCAAATTTTTGCAGAGTATGCCTCATATACCCCCAATGAATCCTGTCGAACGCCTTCTCCACATCCAAAGAGAGGAGCAGAGAAGGCTTCCGACAAGACCTAGCATACTGAATAATCCCTATGACTCTTCTAGTGGCCTCTGACGCCTGTCTTCCAGGAGTAAAGCTGGATTGGTCCGGACCAATGAGAGAGGGGAGAATGGGTAACAATCTATGTGCCAAAATATTTGCGTACAATTTGACATCCGTGTTGAGCAAAGATATTGGCCTAAAGTTTGCTGGAGTAGTGGGTTCTTTACCCGGTTTGGGTATCGTAACCACGTATGCCTTAAGCATCTCCGAGGCAGAGGACATCGCATTTACAAACACTGTTCGGAGAGTCTGTAGCAAATTGTCCTGGAATGATTTGTAATAATTAGGGTTGAGCGAACCTGAACTGTAAAGTTCGGGTCCGTACCAAACTTTAGCTTTTACCCGAACCCAGAGTTTGCGCGAAAGTCCGGGTTCGGGTTCGGCAATCTAATGGCGCAGTTAGAAATGCTTCAGGGGCCAGCCAATCACCTTTTGATTAGCTGGTGTGCCCTTAGAAGCCATCATAGCCATGCCTACTAATGGCATGGCTGTGATTGGTCAGTGCAACATGTGACCCAGCTTCTATATAAGCTAGAGGCACACAGCACACACGTCACTCTGCTTCAGAATAGATAGGGAGAGGATCTTGTCTGCTGCTGTTGCTTTTAGGGAGAGATTGAAAAATACATGAGTTAGTCCTGATTCTGGAATCTGAGGGAAAAGATAGAGAGACAGTGTAGTGTAGGGCCAGGTTCCTGTTGGTGCTTTCAGGGAGAGAGATTTATTATATAGGAATAGGAGTCCAGATTCAGAGATATAACTCAGCGATCTGCATAGGTTTACCTGTTTGTGTTGCAGTGCAGTCTTTTTACACTGCCATGAGCCCAGTGTCAGAGAAAATCTACCTTTTATCTGCAAGCTCAGTGCACCAGCACTGCATATATTACGTTGAGAGATACACCGTTTCCATACTGTGGGTGTATTCTGCTCTTGGAAAAAGATCCATTTAGGGCAAAAAAAGGCACTTTATTGTGCTCTTTTCCAAAAGACCCATTAAGGGCAAAAAAAAATAAAAAAATTGCATTTTATTTTGCTCGTGCAAAAAAAGACCCGTTTAGGGCAAAAAAAATTGCACTTTAATGTACGCTTGCAAAAAGACCCATTTAGGGCCACAAAAAATATTTTGCAGTGTGTTATACATATGTGGAGGTGTGTGAAATAAACAATTTCTATATAGTTTTCTTCTACTGTGCTATACTAAAAAAACATTTTTTTTGAATAGCATTTTCTGCAGTTCTGTAGCTGTGCGATTCAGCGGTTACGTACTGTGGGTGTGTTGTGGTCTTCCAAAAACACCCATTTAGGGCAAGATCCTAAATTTGGAAAATATGAGGAGAAGGTCAAAGGGACGTGGTGGCCCCGGTCGTGGTGCTGCTGGTGGAGCTCCTGTTGCAGGGAGAGGACGTGGTGGATCTGTGCCAGATACACGCACAAGTGAAACACCTTCCTCAGGTGCGAGTAGGCGACCGAGCCTGCGGCGGTATTTTTTCGCACCTAATGAGGCTGTACGAATGTTTAGGCCAGGACAAGTACAGGCGATAGTAGATTGGGTTGCTGACAGTGCCTTGGGTTCCTTCACATTGTCTCCCACCCACTCTTCTGATGAAAGAACAGAGTTGGCACCTGAAACCCATGTCCATCAGTCTTTCACCTCACCCCCTTGCAAATCAGCCAAGCAGTCTGAGCTCCAAATCATGCAGCAGTCTCTTCTGCTTTTCGATGACTCTGTTAGCAGGGTTTCCCAGGGCCATCCACCTAGCCCTGCCCCAGAAGTGGATGAGATTGAGTGCACCGATGCCCAACCACTTATGTTTCATGATGAGTACATGGGAGGACCATCGTAGCACGTCTCGGATGATGACGAAACACAGGTGCCAACTGCTGCTGCTTTCGCAATTGTGCAGACAGACAAGGAGGGCAGGGGTGAAGACTGGGTGGAAGATGATGTGGAGGATGATGAGGTCCTCGACCCCACATGGAATCAACGTTATGCAGGTGACCAGTGTAGTTTGGAGGAAGAGGCGGTGGTGTCGCACAGAGCCACCAGCACAGCAGAAGAGGGAGCAGGGTGCAAAAGCGGAGCGTCCGTCCCCTAGACAGTATGTCTGCTACTGCCCAATGCAGCAAGGGACCGAGCACACCAAAGCCAGGTCCAAGGAGTTCCCTAGCGTGGCAGTTCTTCACACAATGTGCTGATGACAAGACACAAGTGGTTTGCACGCTGTGCAATCAGAGCCTGAAGCGAGGCATAAACGTTCTCAAACTGAGCACAACCTGCATGACCAGGCATCTAAGTGCAAAGCACGAGCTGCAGTGGAGCAGACACCTCAAAAACCAAGAAAGGTCTCTGGCTCCTCCTGCTTCCTCTTCTGCTGCAGTCTCGGCCTCTTTATCCACCTCGTAGTGACAGTGGCACCTGCCACCCCGCAAACAGAGGATCTGCCAGCAACACTACCACCTGGGTCACCAACCATCTCCACAATGTCCCATGGAAGCGTTCAGCTCTCTATCTCCCAAACATTGGAGCGGAAGAGGAAGTACCCCCCTAGCCACCCGCGATCCCTGGCCCTGAATGCCAGCATTTCAAAACTCCTGGCCTTTGAAATGCTGTCATTCCGTCTGGTGGAGACGCAGAGTTTTAAAAGCCTGATGGCATTGGCTGTCCCACAGTACGTCGTGCCCAGCCGCCACTACTTTTCCAGGCGAGCCATCCCTTCCCTGCACAACAAAGTCGGGGACAAAATTAGGTGTGCACTGCGCAACGCCATCTGTGGCAAGGTCCACCTAACTACGGATGCGTGGACCAGTAAGCACGGTCAGGGACGTTATATCTCCCTAACAGCACACTGGGTAAATGCAGTGGCGGCTGGGCCTGAGGCAGATAGCAGTTTGGCGCATGTCCTTCCACCACCGAGGATTGCAGGGTGCTTAAGTTTGCCTCCTGTTGCTAACTCCTCCTACTCCGCTTCCTCATCCTCTACCGCCTCCTCATCCGGTCAGCGTAACACCTTCACCACCAACTTCAGCACAGCCAGGGGTAAACGACAGCAGGCAGTTTTAAAACTTTCCTGTTTGGGGGAAAAACCCCACACCGCGCAGGAGTTGTGGAGGGACATGGAACAACAGACCAATGAGTGGTTGCTGTCAGTGAGCCTCAAGCCCGGCCTGGTGGTGTGCGATAATGGGCGAAATCTCGTAGCAGCTCTGGGCCTAGCCGGTTTGACGCACATCCCTTGCCTGGCGCATGTGCTGAACTTGGTGGTCCAGAGGTTCCTTAAAAATTACCCCAATATGCCAGAGCTGCTGCAGAAAGTGCGGGCTGTGTGTGCGCACTTTCGGCGTTCTCACCCTGCTGCTGCTCGCCTACATGCTGCAGTGTTTACGCAATGACCGCCGAGTTGCCCACATTTTTACTGGTGCTGAATACTGGGTGGCCACCCTGCTGGATCCCCGTTACAAGGACAACGTACCGTCCTTAATTCCCTCACTGGAGCGGGATCGTAAGATGCGCGAGTACAAGCGCACGCTGGTAGACGCGCTGCTGGTGGCATTCCCACCTGACAGCGGGCGTACGGTGGAAGCACAAGGCGAAGGCAGAGGAGGAGGAAGAGGTCGCCAACGCAGCCGGGGCACCGGCAGCACCTCAGAAGGCAGGGTTAGCATGGCTGAAATGTGGAAAAGCTCAAAACAGGCTTAAATAATCAGTCAGCAAGGTGTATTCAGCTGGTCCTGAATCCGCATATCAGTCGGCACCGCAAATTCCCGTAAACACCAGGAAGTGTGAATACATAGTCTTGTTGGAGCCAGAGATACGGTAACCACATAACATGCGTAATGGGGAAAAAAAACTCACATAGTGTGATACCGTACAAGGAAGTATTTATTAAAAAAAGATTAAAAAATGTACACTCACATTTGGAAGAACATCATAGGCATATCACAAAATGCAAGAGCGATGTGTGTGAATGGGTCCACCCATGGACCCATTCACAAACATCGCTCTTGCATTTTGTGATATGCCTATGATCTTCCAAATGTGAGTGTACATTTTTTTATCTTTTTTTGATAAAAACTTCCTTGTACGGTATCACACTGAGTTTTTTTTATTTTTTTTCCCATTACGCATGTTATGTGGTTACCGTATCTCTGGCTCCAACAAGACTATGTATTCACACTTCCTGGTGTTTACGGGAATTTGCGGTGCCGACTGATATGCGGATTCAGGACCAGCTGAATACACCTTGCTGACTGATTATTTAAGCCTGTTTTGACTTGGGTGGTATACACCTTACCAAGTCAATACCATCTGGCAAGCCTCCTCCTTATATCGGTGGTGGTGTCTCTATCCTTTCACAGAGAGAGTCATATCCATGTGGGACTCTTTATTTCAACCTTGCAGTTTTTTCTACACTTTTGGACTGTCATTTGTGTGTGGTCACAATAGAGGACTGCTTCGTTCTGATTTATTTGTTACATATAATATTTTTTTTCACGTATCACACTCAGTCACTTGGTGTCACTGAAATTAATATATATGCATGTTTGCAACATTTGTTATGTGTTGGTAACTGACTCTTTCACAAAAATAAGCGCTACACTTTTTCATATTCACCAGTGCATCAAATCAGCATGCATGGAGCTGCGGAGGGAGACAAGCATGTCTTTGAGGGTTGTATCAGAGACTGCCACGCCTGTAGTGGGGAACGCTGTAAATGGATCCACGAGTTCTCTCGTGTCCTCCATTGAATCAAGGCCTTTGCTCACCTTGGTGATGTTGTCGTCCAGGCGAGGCTTGGACTTCGCAGGGCTGCGGGTCAGAGGAGTCGATGCCCCCGGAGAGCGTTGCAATGAGATGGGCTGTAAGATCAGGCTAGATGTTGCGGACCGCGAGCTGCAGGAGGAGGAAGGAGAGATGTGTCCTCCATGCCAGCGCCATCTTGGATCTAGCTTCGTCCTTTCGGCGGGTAGAAATTATCCAGTTTCTTTGGCTTGGCCGTCTCTTTTCGCTTGTGGGTCATTCCCAGAGTGGTGCAGGAGCTTTAGAGACCGTATGAAGTGATGTAGAGCGAATGGTGTCACGGTAGTCGTTGGTGGTTCTCGTGCCTGGAGCGGAGCTGTGAGATCACACGTCCATGCAGTTGCACAGTGGCCACGCCCCCCCCCTCATTTGTTGTCTTTGATTTACAAACTTCTCCCTGCCCCTCTGGAGGACTATGTACCCACCTTAATTGAGAAATGGAAATCTGATATGCACACTACATTTACTATAGTTCAAATAAAAAGGCTATCTTGTTCGCACACAAATCCTGAATAGCCAACTCATTTCAGAAACAAGGGTATAACGTTTTTTTTTCCTGTTGGTACATCGTCCCCCAAAGTATTGCATACAATATTTCCACAATTGCAAGATACATGTTGAAGGTAAGGTGCTCAAATCTGCCAGGCATCATATTGCACATTTTCTGGGAATCTCCAAAAGCCCACCCATTCTGGACTCAGGTATGGAAAGTCATTGCACGGCCCCACTTTCTAGATACTAGTCGTCTTTGACAATCTGCCTTCTCAATGTGGCCAGGGCCTGTATACCCTCCACTGCGGAAAAAAATGACAAGTTTAGAGACACTTGGCACCCCTGGTTCGCTTTTACTTACTATACAGAATACTGGAATCTGTTGGCACCTTTGGACACTGGATGAAGCAAGGCTGCCCCTTTTAACTGCGCAGGAGGTAGTTCCATAATAAATGCATAGCTTAGACCAACTTACTTTCTGAAAACTTCTTGTGACTTTTGAATGCATTCAGCCTGGGATCCAGTCTTCTACTGACATAACTCTTGTTACTCCTTTTCCTTGTCCTCATTCTTAAAAAGAAAACATTTACTTTTCTATTACTGCACCCTTTTACTTTATTTCTTGGCATCTTACTCTTTCTTTTGTCATTGTACCTTCATCTTCCTTTTTTCACTCTAGTAGTATTAGCGTAGTCCCCTAGTCTGCTTCTTTCTTAACTTCCCGTCCCCCATTCTTTCCTATGTTACCAGCTTTTTTGCATATCTCCAGGATGTCTGCCTGCCATTTATTGGGTCGCAGACCCTTGTCACATCATAGAGCAACAGACTATATTGCAATGATTGTCTGATGACAGGTACTGTCAAATTATTTTCTATTGATGGCCCGTACTTATTTCAGATGAACATACAGTGGTGCATAAGGAAAGTATTTACAGCACTTATCTTTTTCCACATTTTGTTAAGTTACAGCCTTATTCCAAAATGGATTAAATTCATTATTTTCCTCAAAATTCTACAAACCATACCCCATAATGACAATGAAAGAAGTTTCTTTTAAAAAAAAGATCACATGTATGTATGTATTAGCCTTTGCCATGACACTCAAAATTGAGCTCAGGTGCATCCTATTTACACTGATCCATCATGAGATGTTTCTACAACTTGATTGGAATCCACCAATTGTAAATTCAGTTGATTGCTTTTCCAAATCATGTCCACACACCTGTCTATATAAGGTCCCACAGTTACCAGTGCATGTCAGAGCACAACCTAAGCCTTGAAGTCCAAGGAATAGTCTGTAGACCTACAACACAAGATTGCATCGAGGCACAGATCTGGGGAGGGGTTCGGAAAAATGTCTGCAGCATTGAAGGTCCCAATGAGAGTCCTGGCTTCCATAATTCATAAATGGAAGAAGTTTGGAACAACCAGGACTCTTTCTATAGCTGGCTGCCCAGCGAAACATTTTCATTACGGGGTAATGCTTGCAGAATTTTGAGTAAAATAATGCATTTAATCCATTTTGGAATAAGGCTGTAACCTAACAAAATGTGGAAAAGGTGAAGCACTGGGAAAACTTTCCAGATGCACTGTATTTAAAAAGTGTCTATATCTGTTAGAGTTGCTTCAGCCATGGCTGTGGAATTGTGCCTTCTGTATTTCTTTTACATGTAGCTCTACCCTCGAAGAACCTGCTAAGTAAATGCCAGGGTCCCTTCTCCCAGTAGTTTCTTTGTGGTCAAGCACACAATTCTGATCACTCTTCAGCTCATTAACCAGTCTAGGGTATGCTTTTTTAATTTATTTTTATAGTTTAGTAAGAACTTGGATAGGTAATGGCTGGGTACTCCAGTAACCCTTAGTAATGATTTGAGGATGCTAAACTCTCTTTGAACTGTGAGCCAATTCCTTACATGATGAGCTCACATGTTGTGGCTGCGACAGTCATGGCCATTCCATCTAGCCTGTCCCTATTCACTAAAGAAAAAGGGAACTTATTCTTTTGGGTCACACAGGGTCCATATTTTGTGTGACCACCTTTTTGCCTTCAAAACCAAATCAACTGTTCTAGATACACTTGCACTCAGTGTTTGAAGGCACTCAGCAGGTATGTTATTCCAAACAAGAACAAAACACAGATCTTTTTCTGTGGATGTAGTTTGCCTCAAATCCTTCTGTCTCCATGTAATCCCAAATAGATTCGATGATGTTGAAATCAGGGCTCTGTGGAGGGCCAAACCATCACTTCCAGAACTACTTCTTCTTTACACTGAAGATGGTTCCTAACCACCTCAAACTTGCGCTATAGCCGAAAGATGGCTACAGCGTGGCTCTCTCGTTCTGGGAGGGTGTCCATGGACTTCCTCCCAGAACCCATGCCCCTGGTGTGCCCTGTAATCGCTGTGTCCTTCAGACACAGATGATCACGGTAAAGGGCCAATCACAGCGGCTCTTTACCATGTGATCAACTGCGTCCAATCACAGCTGATCATTTCTTTCCTCATGCCATGTCACAGCATGAGGAGAGCCGGTAACTGGCAAGTGTTAGAGGGTACATTTACACAGATAATCAGGGCACTGATCATCTGTGCCCTGATTATTAGTGCAGCTTTGTTAGTGCCCATCAGTACTACCTATTAGCGCCTCCTCATCAGTGCCGCCTCTCTGTGCAGCCTCATCAGTGCACGTCAGTGAAGGAGAAAAATTACTTATTTGCAAAATGTTATAACCGAAACTAAGAAACATTATTTATTTTCTTTTAAAACTGATTGTCTTTTTTTTGTATAGCAAATAAATTTAAAACCCAGTGGTGATTAAATACCACCAAAATAAAGCTCTTTCTGTCTCAAAAAAATTATAAAAATGTCATATGCGTACAGTGTTGCATGACCACACAATTGTCATTCAAATTGCGGCAGCATGGAAAGCTGAAAATTGGCCTGGTCAGGATGGGGGTGAAAGTGCCCAGTATTGAAGTTGTAATGACATTGGCTGTATTTTTGTGTTCATTGTCCTGCTGCAGAATACATTTGGGGCTGTTTTGAAGGCAAAGGGTGGTCACAACAAATATTGATTTGGATTCCTCTTCTGTTCATTTACGTTACATTTTGTTAAGTGATTGAAATCAACTATTAACATGTCTCTTTCTGAAAACATTCTTAATTTACAGCATTTTTTTCACACCTGCTTAAGACTTTTGTACAGTACCATAGATCATGAGGCCCTTCCCAGCAAACGAAAAACCGGACATCACTTGTCAAATGTCAGCTGTTTGAGGGAAGGAGTGAGGATAGTGGTGACTCTTGCCAAAGTATGAGCATGTTTTTGCCCAATCATGACCAGGTGGTCATATTTGGGCAATTATGTCATTCCCTATCCCTGCCCTTTTGCTTACATGGCTGGGTATTTAAGGTCATGTAAGTGAACAGGCCAGATGATGTAAACTGTCTGGTTCCTTGCCAACCACTGACTGCAGGGAGCGGTCGCACTCGTCCATGAACATCCAAACAGTGCGTGTTCTGTCTCAACTTACGTTTGGACCAAGCAGTCATCCCTAGTGACTAATACTAGCTATAATTTGGCCTGAATACAGAAATCTTGTCTAGTCATTGTTAAAATTTGACTATTAGTTTTTTTGCATAGAAAGTGTTTTTAGTTGGTGCTTTTCTATGCAGAAAAATTACAAGCATCTAATAGGGATCTTTTTTTCATTGTAAAACAGCTATGTGGTATGTGTACCTTTTTGTCATTATGCAAGCTTGTCCTCTTTTTTTAGAAGTTTTCGGTAGCTTGTATGAACTGACAACTTTTATAGGAGAACTTGTTTTTTCAACAGCATGGAATAACCGACAAGATCCTTCTAATCAAGTGTTTGTCTGTCTTGGGATTTGTCATCTTTATGTTTTTCCTCAATTCATTTGTTCCTGCAATTCACTTGGATCTTGGTAAGGCTTACTTTTTTTTCAGCTAAATTTCACAGCCTTTATTTGTATAATACTAATACTTATAATCACGCTATAAATTATCTCCAATTAACAGCTAATTTTTTAGCACACAGTTTCATACTTGGCTAATGACTGAATGAAATGGGTTTTTGTGAATGATCAGACTATGCCAGATTTACCTACAATGGAACCAAGGCCAAAGTGCACTCTTTTATTCGTGAGAAACCTACGTTAAAAATTCAGTCCATTTAGAGCCTGTTTTAGACTCTGATTATCTGTAGTACTTACTGGCTTCTTATATCTATGATGATTCTTTTTAATGGTTCCAGTGAGGGTACAGAGCCGTCAGCTCAGGTGAAGAGGTCTAACCCCTAGACTCTCTAATGGATATACACTTAGTGTCACAAAAGATTTTGCATTTAAAATAAAGCCTATAAAATATAAAAATTTAATGTAGTTAAAAAAAATAAAAAAAAAGTCTCTAGCTCATTGGTAAAGCATCCAGTCTTACCCAATTATGGAACATTTCAAACAAAGCATTGTATAATTTCTACCTGCAACATGCCAGCAAGAATTAATTTACTGAACAATATAGCAAACTTAAGAGGGCCCCATTCCTGTAAATGCTTTTGGCTTTTCTTTTTTTTTAACTAGTATAACATTGCACTTTCTGTTCATAATAGCTGGTATGTAATGTTGGACTTGCTATACATTTTTCCTGTTATTGATTAGAGAGAAAATAGGACAATACAGTGCTCTTTAAAGATGAAGTTACGCTAGCAAGTTACCAAATGAATGTAGTGCTGTGCATTTTCTCTTTGTCCATGTTCTAAGTAGATAGAAATGTTATCAGTTAAAAAAAAAAAAAGTAATCTTGGTAAGAAGTGAGTTGAGTAATATCATTTGATGTGTTATCTGCCTTTTATGATATAACATCTGAAGCAGAAATCCAGCCAATTTTTTTGCTTTTCTAGTTTTGTATAGAGCAGCAACAAATTTATTTATTTTTGTTTTTTTTATTGTCTGTGTACCCATTTGTAAGCTATACCCTTACATCCTCTTCCAGAGGTGCAACTAAAAATGACAGGAAATGTATTCAACAGGCTGGCAAATGCCACGGACAATGTTTGGGAAGTGAGAATAAGTGTCCCTAAAAGGGAGCAAAGACAACAGTAAAAACTTTGTTCTCCTTCCTCACTTTACTGTAAGTTTTTTTTTTTTTTGTAGATGTCCTAAAGGGGGACACAGATCACAGTGAAACTTGTACTCCTTCCCCACTTTACCCTTTTGTGTGAATGGGATTCCACATTTTCATTCTTAAATTTAGGTTTGGACTATGGTGAACAACACATTTACCAGCTATTCCTATCAATTTATTGGTACTGAGCTAATGGAAGTGGGTTATCATGCTTTACTTCCGGAAGATTTACCCCCTTTCCTGACCAGGCCATTTGTTGTGATACTTTGACAATTGCTGTACCCAAATAAAAATGAATGTACTTTTTTTTTCTCAAATCGCTTTCTTTTGGTGACATTTGATCACTTCTGCGTTTTTTTTTTTGTTTTTTTTTGTGCTGTTATCAATGAACGGTCGACAATTTTGAGAATTTTTTGATTTTTTTTGCTTTCTGCTCTTTAGCACATCCAATAAACACTGAACTGACACTGTTTTGGGAACCAGTAACACTAATACAGTGATCAGTGCTAAAATTATGCACCTTTACTGTACTAATGACACTGACAGGGAAAGGCTTAATATCAGGGGCACTCAAAGGAATAAATGTTTGCCTAGCTAATGTTTCAGTGTAGTGGGGGAGATACTTTTACTAGTGGAATGGATCGGTGTTCCTGCTTTACAGAAACACAGGATCCATGTCTTCTGTACTGACAGAATGGCAATCTGCCTTATTTACAGACTGCCATTTTGCCTGTGTACAGAACGACCAGAGGGTGCCTGGGGACATCAGGTCTGCGGGACCAGCTGATCAGCTCCTGCTGTGTAAAATCAGTGGGAGTGAGCCTCTGGCGGCGTGCACTCGAGCCCGATACCCAGAAGTGCAGGATCATGTGTGTGTGTGTGTGTGTGTGTGTGTGTGTGTATATATATATATATATATATATATATATATATATATATATATATATATATATGCGATCCTGCGCAGGGCAGCAGCCCTGTCACAGTAAATCTGCTATGGGCGGTCGGCAAGTGGTTAAATGTAAAGTGGCATTTGAAAAGCTACGGGGAGAGTTGTGCCACAAGAATAAGTGCAACTAATGGAAAACATCAGTATTTTAGTGTGACTACTGGAATCCTGTTCCAACTGCCCACACCTGCCATACCAAACCTGGGTCCATAGGTGGGCAAGTAAGGACAGCCAGACAGGGGAAGTGGTTCATTTTGATGGGGTGTTGAATTAACCAGGCAACTTTACAGCCACTGAACTCACTTCCATCTGAAATCCTATTGCCTGCTCTACAAGCTTAAGCTAAATCAGCTAGGAGTGTGTTTAAAATCTTGGTCTACCAGCCACAAATTGATAAAAGGTGCTGGAAAAACCAAGTGGTTAAAGAAGTTGGCTTCTGTCAACTTTCTGAATGGAAGTACTGTATGCCTACTGCACTACTGAGACTGCTGTATGTTTGATGTGGGTGAGTGCCTATTTGCCAAAGTTGGTATTGGAGGAATCTCATATGTAAGCCTTGACCACATGCTTGTGCCAGGCTTTGGAGATTTGTCAGCTTACAGCATACATATGTCATAATAAGATCCATGTATAGCAAACAAATGTGAGCTCACCTGTTCAGGAGCAAAAGTTTAATTGGAAATTAGTTGAGGGTATTGTGGCCCCTGTGATACTGCACCACTTTGGTAGTGTGACGGCTTGCATGCCACCACAATAATAATGGTGCACCATTTGGCAATTTTGACACACCATCTCAGCAGCATACAGACTGTAGTAACATTAATACTTTACTAATACGTTAATAGAAGAACATTGCAGTTATTTATGATATTGTGACACAATGTGAGTAATGCATTCTGGGCATTACTTAAGATTTTTCACCATCACACTGCCTTGTAAAATAAAACTCTGCGTAAAATGACCAGCTCTGGAATATAAAATCATGAAAGATACATTTTAATATATATGTATTATATATATTTTTCTGGATACAGGATGGATTGCAATTTTGGGTTCACTATGGCTCCTTGTTCTTGCTGATATCCATGATTTTGAAATGATTCTGCATCGAGTGGAATGGGCAACTCTACTGTTCTTTGCTGCACTGTTTGTTTTAATGGAGGTAGGATTTGGACTTATTTTAAAATGTTTATATCTTTTGTGTTACATTTGGCTTTTGAGATTTTTAAATCCATTCAACACTGTGGGATATTTACTTTTGTGGATTTGTTTGGAGACTTCTTTTTTCTTTCTTCTCCATTGAGAGACACAGGAATCCATCAGTTTATACTGCCACCTACAAAAGAAATGGTTGCTGGAAAAAAAATTATAAAATGGGCAGCATAACCCTACCCACAACCATGCCTCACTTTTTTTGCCAGTGTCCTTGAGAAATCAAAGCGTTGTCTTCAGCTTGGCTGTTCTATGTTGAGTTGGAGGATTTTCTATGATCCATGGTAGATTAGTGCCAGGTATGGTGGATTCAGGAAGTCTCTCTAGTGCAGGTTTCCAAATTTTGTATGAGTGTTCTCTCCGTGACAGCCTTAAATTTCTGCAAGTTTTGCCAGCCATCTCCACTACTGGTAGATTTTGGCTGGATATGGAATCCCCGGCCATGTAAGTAATGGGGGCGCAGGACCCCATTGACATCACTGACCGTATTTGGTCACGTCCATATATGACCAATGGCATCCATTGAAGACTCTGGCCCCTTGTGTATAACGGCACCATCATCCACCAGATTTTCTATTCAGTAGGTGTCAAACAAGTGAGTGTGACATGTCTCAGTGGTGGTGTTTTTTTTTTTTTGTTTCTTTCATCAGGTAGTTGGGAATATTGTGGATCTGCATTGCTGGACTTCTTTTGTGATTTTTATTTGGTGTCTTTATTTCTCTGTTCTATTTTTGTGAATGAGTAGGGATACTATATATATCACATCCACATGTGGGGCTTGTATCTGGGGGCCCCTTATTGTTAGAGGGCTTCCAGATTCCAATAAGCACACCCCCCGTAACCACTGGGCAATGGTTGTAGGGAAGAGGCCCTTGTCCTCAACGATCATGTAGGACAAGGTGCTTTGCCAGTAGGCACCCTGGCAAGGCACCCCCCATGTTGAGGGCCTGTGGCCTGGTATGTTTGGGGGGGGCACATGCTTATCTATCCCCTCCCTTCTTGGACAGCCAGTCTGCATGCTTGGACTAAGTGTCTGGTATGGATTTTTAGGGGGACCTCACACGTTGTTTTTTTTTGTGTGCAGAAAGTGATGGATGGAGTCATCCTTGAAATCCATACCAGAACTCTGAAGAGTCTGATATGGATTTCCTGACTTTTTTTTTTTTCTGTGTGAGCTACTCCTTAAAATCCAAACCAGACTCAAAGGTTCTTGTATGCATTTTGGAGGGACTCTATGCAATTTGTTTTCTATTTTGCTCCAGAATGTGCTACAGCAAAGTTTACATTTAGAAAGCAAAAAAATAGAAAGTGGTTAAATTGCCAGCAAATGATATTCATTGCCATGCCTTAAAAAAGCAAAAAAAAAAAACAAAGCACACAAACCCCTGCCAAATGTCCCCCATATACATAACAGACCCTTTAAAGTTGTCAATGACAGCTGTCAAAGCCATTTGCCAGCAATTAATTTTTTTACTTTTTTCCTCTGTAAATGTCAGTGTAAAAAAAAAAAAATCATATTATGTTCCCTTGTATTTGTATCAATAAAACTTGTTTAACAAAAAAAAAAAAAAAAAAACACTACTCCCAACTGCATTGGATTTTTTTTTTTTTCGTTTGCATTGGTACATGTTCCTCAGGGCCAGTGCCCACCCCCATGCAATTTTTTGATACCCCTTGCCTATTATTCAGATCCTATTGATTTTCAATGGGGTTCTGGTTCAGCATCCATGCTTCTTCGAAATTCACTCATCCCCTGCAGAACCGAACCCCCGGGCAGCTTGAATCATTACTATTATTTTACTACTTACCCTTATTCTGTACTGAGAGGAGCTGCAAGCCATCTAAAACAAGTGACCCTGTATCTTATATTGGACTTGTAAAGAGGCACTAAGATTTAGACAAGCCCGTGATTTGCGTAATAGGAAGCTGCTGGTTTTTCCTTATGGTCTTTATGTGTTGCATTTGTGAGCCTATCCTTGAAGTCTCATTATGTACATTTGATGATGTTTATTATTTATTTTTATTCACATACAGCATGGAGATACTAAATGAAATTGAGTTTTCCAAAAGAAAAAGATTGAATGTATTTTTCTTTATCGTACATCACGGGACACAGAGCGGCATAGTAATTACTATGTGGGTTATAGAGCTTACCTTCAGGTGATGGACACTGGCACACCCAAGACAGGAAGTCCCCTCCCTATATAATCCCTCCCATATCGGGAGTACCTCAGTTTTGTTGCCAGTGTCTAAAGGTGTTGGTCACGGTTAAGCATGTATTCAAGTTAGCTCTACGTATGGTCTTTGAGGCCTAAAGGCGAGCTATTCCGGATCCGTCCAAAGTGCTTCAATGCCAAAATGGACGGCAGCCGGGCCCTCGGGGAAGATGATGTGGACCATCTACGAGGTTTGGCCTGTAATGCTTCTCTTAGGAGGGCTGGACCCTGGGATCCAGTACTCTGGTCAGACCCAATACCAAGAGGTTTTCTGGCAGGGTGCTGTACAGGTCCAGGGGAGTGGTGTTACTTTCAGTAGGACCCCGGTCCCTAAAGGTGGAGATACAGACATCCCCAAGGCACATTAGTTTAGTCACCTGACTAGCTCTGATAGCAAGCTTGTACGCTAGACTATAGCTAGTAGTGGGTGCATGTTTGGCTGTAAATCCTTAGCTTGAGCTAGGACTATGCCTTCCAAGGGCTCTGGGAGTAAAAATCCTAGGAGGCTAAAGGGTTTGCCATCGGGCTCTGAGGATCTGGGGCTTGTTCCTACTAATATATCCTCCCCCTGATAAATCAGATGTAGTTACCCGAGGGGAGCCATCAGGAATGCTAGGTGCTGTGGCTGCCCTCAGTTCACCTGCTCCGGTATATGTGACAGAGGAGGCTTTTACCTCTGCTCTGGGAGGATTAGAACAAAGATTGGTGGCATTAATCGCTTCCTCCCTGCCGGGAAAAAAGCGCGCCAGATCTCCATCTCCACCGTTAGAGTATCTAACAGCAGAGCAATTGTCTCAGGATGAAATAGATTTTCCTGCAGGGGATCAGGAGGATGATGCAGCTTCGGAGGAATCTACTTTAGAGGAACTGTTTTCAGCCTCTCAGGCTGAAAGATTGTTAGTTCAGTCTTTAACAGACATGGTTCGGTCAGCCTTCAAGCTGCCCCTTTCTGAACCAGCAACTACATCGGTTTCTTCATTGGGCTCTTTGAAAGCCCCGCAGGCTAATGGTTCCTTTCCAATGCATCCATTGCTAGAAAATCTTATCTATAAGGATTGGGAACATCCTGATAAACTGTTCCTTCCTCCCAAAAAGTTTTCTGTGGTATATCCTATGGAGGAAAAGTTCACCAAAAAATGGAGCCTTCCTACTGTGGACGCTGCCATCTCCTCTGTGAACAAATCCCTGACATGTCCAGTGGACAATGTACAGATGTTTAAAGATCCAACAGATAAAAAGTTGGAAACCCTATTAAAGACTGCTTTTTCTACAGCTGGGGCTGTAACTCAGCCTGCAGTGGCAGCCATTGGCATCTGTCAGGCCTTGAAAGACCAGATGAAGCTGGCTTTAAAAGACATTGACTGTCACCCACTAAGTGTTCTTGTAGCCATCACCTCCTCTAGGCTAATGTTGAACTGGTGGCCTTTTTCTGCAAAGAACCCTTTTTGATTTTTGCTTATAGACAACGTGTGATGCTAAGGCCCAAGATAGTTCTGCCTTTCACCTCAACAAGAACATTGTTCTCCCATTCCTCTACCCATTCCTGTGTCAAGTTCCAGTTCTTTAGAAGGAGAATTCTCTCCAATGTCTGGATGTGTTTCAGGCTGTAAAAGTTATTTTCCCAGCCACTGTTTTTTCTGGAAGACCAATTCCTTTTGTATTCTAGATGGCCTTGTATTAGGTTCCATCAGGCTGAAAGTCCCACCTCATCTAATGCCAGCTTCAAGCATTGGGCTTTAAAGGCAGCTTTTTGTTCTGAAGGCTGTTCTCAGTCTGCTGCTGTTTTTCTTTTGTCTGTTGACCTTGCTTCTGTTACCACCCCTCTGTCAGATTACTTTGGGATGTCCAGACAGTATACAAATTCCTGTGTACCTCAATGGAAAAGACAAAAAATAGGATTTTTGTACTCACCGTAAAATCCTTTTCTCTGACTTCCATGGACCGACACGGCGGCTCTTATTCACTGAACATGTGGGTATATGTCCCTGCTTGCAGGAGAAGACCTAGGCAGAATGTTAAATGTTAAAACATTCTAGAACAAACCAGAGCTGAACAGCCCCACCCAGGGGGGCGGTCCCTCCGGACATAACCCTCCCACCTGCAGCCAGCAGACCTCAGTTTGTAACAAAGCAGTACAAACTTAAAAGGAAGGGTGGGTGCCATGTCGGTCCATGGATGTCAGAAAAAAGAATTTTACGGTGAGTACAAAAATCCTATTTTCTCTTATCCATGGACCGACACGGCGGCTCTTATTCACTGAACGTATGGGATGTCCCAAAGCAGTGTCAAGAGGGATGGGAGCAGTATAAATGGAAAAACCAAAAAACTTCACTCCAAACAAGGCAAAGTTCCTCAACGGAGGAGTTGCAACTTTAAACAGCGGCCTGCAACACCTTGCGGCCGAAGGAAGCATCCGGAGATGCAGCCACATCAACCCTGTAAAACTTAGAAAGGGTATGAACAGACGACCAGGTCGCCGCCTTGCACATTTGTGCAACCGACGCTTGATGTCGGAAAGCCCAGGAAGCACCAATTGCCCTGGTGGAATGCGCCGTAACCAGAAGGGGAGGCGCCCGCCCCATGAGAGCATAGGCTTGAATGACGGTTTGTCCGATCCACCTAGAAAATGGTGGCAGACGAAGCCGCTTGGCCCTGTTTTTGACCAGAGACAGTCAAACAGAGTCAGACTTTCGAATAGAAGCAGTAGCACTGGCAGACAGGTACACCCGCAAGGCTCGTACCACATCCAAAGTGTGCCGCGCAAACTCTCTGGAAGGGAGGACAATATCCTCTTTTGACAAAAGAGAAAGTCGCGGATGCAACACCGCCTTATCCTTATGGATGACTAAATATGGTGACTTGCAGGACAAGGCCGCCAACTCAGACACTCGTCTAACAGAAGTGATTGCCACTAAAAGGGCCACCTTCTGAGACAAAGTCAAGAGGGGAATATCCCTGATATTCTCAAAAGGAGGTTCCTGGAGAACCGAGAGTACCAATTCAGATCCCACGGGGGGAGAGGAGACTTGACAGGAAGGAGCACATGGCGAACCCCCTGCACAAGGGTGCTAACCAAGGAATGATCCGCTAGTGGTCGCTGAAAGAAGACGGCCAAGGCCAAAATCTGACCCTTAATGATACTCAAAGCGAGCCTTTGGGCCACTCTATGCTGCAGGAAACGCAGGATTCTAGGGACGGAATACGTCCGAGGACGTCAGTCCATCTCATCGCACATGGCGATGTAAGCTTTCCAGGTACGGTGATAGATCATTCTGTAGGAAGACTTCTTTGCCCTTAATATGGACGAAATGACCGAGTCCAAGAGACCTCGGTCTCTCAACACCTGGCTTTTAACAGCCATGCCGTTAAGGCCAGAGACTGTAAAGCAGGATGAAATATAGAACTTTGAGACAAAGTCCTCCCTTATTGGCAACCGCCAGGGAACGTCCGCGACGAGACGTACCAGATCGGCGTACCAGTGATGCCGAGGCCAATCCAGAGCAATGAGGATCACCGGATTTCCCTCGGTCGCCACCCTGCGCAGCAGGCGAGGGAGCAACTGCAGCAGAGGATAAACGTATATCAGGTGATAATGACCCCATGGGCCACTAATGCCTCTGAGGCATCCGCCCAAGGATCCCTGGATCTGGCCACAAACCTCGACACCTTGCGATTGAGTCGAGAGGCCATCGGGTCCACCTCCGGCGTGTCCCACCGTCTGTGTGGCAAAGGAGTTGAAATACCTCCGGGTGCAAGGACCACTCTCCCTGGTCCAGCGTCTGGTGACTCAAATAGTCCGTCAGTTCTATGCCTGGAATGTAAACGGCCGACAGAGCCGGCAGGCTTCTTTTAGCCCACTTCAGGGTACGGAGGACCGCGGAAGCCGCAGCTGAGCTCCGAGTCCCCCCTTGATGGTCGACATACGTCACTGTCGTGACTTGTCCGACTGGATCCTAATGGAGCGATCCTGCAATCTCTCAGACCACGAGGAGAGGCACAGTCTGATGGCCCGTATTTCCAAAACATTGATTGGTAAACGGGCTTCGTCTGGAGTCCAAGCCCTTGGGCCAACAGGACTCCCTAGACTACACCCCAGCCCTTCAGGCTGGCGTCCGTAGTGAACACCGTTCATTGGATGGGGAGGGACGACTTCCCGGACCGAAGAGCCGGGGACCCCAACCACCATGTCAGGGACGCCCTGACCAGGTGACTCACCTGGATCGGAAGATCCAAAGACAACAGGGATTTGTCTCAAGTGAACAAGATCTCCTTCTGCAATGCCCTGGTGTGTGATTGGGCATATGGAACGGCCTCGAAGGAGGCCACCATGAGTCCCAGGATTCTTATGCAAAACGGATTGACAACCATTTTTGGGATGTCAGCACCCGCACTGCAGACTGAAGTGTCAGTAACTTCCCCGGAAGTAGGAATACCTTCACCTCCAAGGAGTCTAGAAACAGACCTAGATACTCCAGACGTTGAGTCGGGACCAGGACTGACTCCTGAATGTTCAGGAGCCACCCGAAGTCTCTGAGGGTCGGACTGACGATAGTCACACTGTCTTCAAATTCTGAGCCATTTCCTGCTCGGAGAAGATCGTCCAGATAGCCCATGACAGCGATGCCCCGCCATCTCCGCAAAGCTAGAACCGGCGCACGCACCTTGGAGAATACCCTCGGTGCCAAGGCTAGGCCGAAGGAAGAGCCACAAATTGATAGTGGACTTCACCGATCTCAAGCGTAGAAACTTCTGGCGACTTGCGCAGATCGGAACATCTAAGTAGGCGTCCTTGATGTCCAAGGTCGCCAGAAAATTCCCTTGATGGAGTGTATTGATCACCGTGCGAATGGATTCCATGTGGAACTTTTGCACCTTCACGAAGGCATTCCGGACCTTGAGGTCCAAGATAGGCCGAACCCCATCCCTTTTTTGGGATGACAAACGAATTCGAGCAGAATCCCTGAAACCTCTCCTGTGACGGAACCGGCACAAGCACTCCGGACCTGAGCAATCCTGAATAGGCCCCATAGGGCTGCCCGACGGGCAGGAAGGAGAGGAAGATTCGAGGGAAGAATCTGACTGGGATCAGGCACGGAAACCTATCCTGTAACCTGAGGTGATCACCTCGCACACCCACCAGTAGGAGATCCGGGAGGTCCACCGATCCGTGAACCTGCAAAGTCGTTCCCCTACCCCAGAGTCGGGTGGGGGCAAGACTTAACGCGGAGGCGGGCTTGGGAGCCGGCTTTTTTGGCTTACGCACCCAGGGGCGCTTGTGTCCAACAGCCACTCCGCTGTCAGTCTGGGAGGGCCTCCCCGTTGACTGACGAAAAAACCCCCTTTTGCTGGAAAGGAAGGACCCTGCTTACAGCGGCCTCCTTACCCTTGCTAGCCTGAAGAAGAAGAGTGCTTTTACCTCCCGTGACATCCTTGATGATGTCATCCAGCGCAGCACCGAAAAGCCTACCACCTTTAAATGGTAGATCCGTCAGGCTCTTTAGAAGCTAGGTCAGCAGACAATGCAATACCACTGCCAAGACAGAGGCCCTGAGTAATAAGGGGCCGCGTCTAACGTGGTGTTGCAACATAAACCAGGCCCTGCACTATTTGGTGGGCCAGAGCAATAGTGTCTGGAGGAAGATTATGCTCCTGTACAGTTTGGTGCAAAAAATTTTGCCCATCCCGTAAGTCATGGATATGCAATTAGCGGACCTCCAGCTGTTGGAAAACTACAAGTCCCATCATGCCTCTGCCTCTGGGTGTCATGCTTGCTGCTGTCAGTCTCGCTATGCCTCATGGGACTTGTAGTTTGGCAACAGCTGGAGGTCCGCTAATTGCATATCCCTGCCGTAAGTGTTCGAGACACGAGGGTCGCCGTTACCACAGGCCGTAGGGCGGACCCCAACAAGGCAAACATGGCTCTGCTCACCACTTCTGACCTCCTGTCAGTGGGGTCCTTAAATACAGGAGTCCCCGCCATCGGGAGAGTGGTGGCCTTGTTCAACCGGGCGACTGGAGGGTCGACCACTGGGGGAGAAGCCCACGTTTTAAGTAGGGCATCTTCAAAGGGGTATCTATAGGCAAATGCCGCGGGACCATAAAAGTCTTCTGTGGCTTTTTCCCCAGACCTCATCAATGAGCTGGTCAAAGAAGGGTACAGAAGGAAAAACCTTTTAAGAAGGCCCGGCCCTAAGGAACCAGAGGAGACTGTCTGCCTGAGGTTCTACATCCGCAGCATTCAGCTTGAGAGTGTCCCTCACTGCAACAATGAGTTCACTAACAAGCGCCCTGTCATTTACTGACTCAGAACTGGAGTCTTCCTCAGAAGGAATGTCCTGTTCAAAACCATCAAACATATTCAGAGCTAGGGTCCTGAGCGGTAGTGGCTAGGCCCATATCTGAATCAGCGCACACCCCCCCTTTTTTTTTTGGGGGGGGGGAAAAATGGGGAGAGGGGCTATTTTTCTCCCTTGCACTCACACACTGCTACCCTCCTGGTCAGAATGATTCCAGGACTGCCGACAACTTGTCCATAAGGACCGCAGGTGCAGGAGCACTGCCAGTTGTCTCTAACAAGTGTGAAGAAACAGGTGAACCAGACTCCATATTGCCACCCTCTGAGACCTTATTCACCATTACAGTGAATAATACAGTCCATCCACTTGCTGTGCTGGGGCTGAGGAGGGGATACCCGGAGTACTTCCCAGCCTTAGGGACCGCTCGGTACCGCTGTATGAGCCACGCTGGAGCACGAATGAAGCCTGAGGAGAGTGAAGAATCTGTAAGGAGATGAGATATTCGCGCCGTTCAGCAGCGCCGCTAGAGGCCGAAAACGAAACTGAAAGCGCCGTGGCTACAAGAAAATGGCCGCCGGGTGCCTGTATAACTGTGCTTTGAGCCGCGGCAAAATGGCCGCCGATGGCGCACTTTTTAAATTCAAAACACTGCGCCAATGGCGCACGCAAAAAACAACACACATTCCCCCAGAACACTTTCCAAACACATTAACAGCCATGGAGCGGCCCCCCTCCAGAGCAGAGTGACCCCCCAAGCATCCCCACACAGCACAGCAGCAGAACAGGGTGCAGAGAGCAGCATAACAGGGGAGAGACAGGGAGAATCCCCCACACAGAAACACAGCCAGCATGTACTCACCTTGCAGCAGGAGAGACTACTTACCCGTCCCGAAAGCACCTTGGAGAACACCCTCGGTGCCAATAGAGGGACCCACTGGCTTGTTTCAGACAGACCTATCACAGAGTCGTACTGCGTAGCTGTTGGCCCGGTCAACCGCAAAAGATACAGTAGGTACTGTTCAATCTTGAGAGGACCGCGGGAGCATGAAAGCAACCCGGCCACCCCTGGAGCCATGGGGTATGTCGTGAACTGAGTCTCACGCACACAAGGCGAGGATCAGCACGCTCGATGGTCGGACAGGGAAGACTACGAGGATACTAGTGTACCCAACCTGTTGCCCAGCTGACAGTGGATTGAAGGTCTCAAAAATAAAATAATAAAATTCCCAAAAGAATAAAATTTAAAAGTAAAATCTTCCAGGAGACTGGCTCCTGAGAGAGCCACGTCTTCTCCTTCTGCTAGGCAGAAAAAAACTGATGTCTGCTGGCTGCAGGTGGGAGGGTTATGTCTGGAGGGACCGCCCCCTCGGCGGGGCTGTTCAGCTCTGGTTTGTTCTAGAATGTTTTAACATTCTGCCTAGGTCTTCTCCTGCAAGCAGGGACATATACCCACACGTTCAGTGAATAAGAGCCGCCGTGTCGGTCCATGGATGATAAGAGAAATATATATATTTTTAATTCTCATTGTAAAATGTCCTTGTTGTGGCGTTCATTGACTGACACTGGTCACCACCGTCCTTTTTTTTATTTTTTTTCATGCTCTCTACTATCTTGCTACTAAATTGAGGCATGATGGTCATGGGTGAGGCCATCTTGTGCTACCCAATGCTTTTTTTGTTGCCAGTTCCCATTTCTCCTGCAGGTGGCAGTAAAATCCTACAGGCCAAGATATTTCTGTGTCCCTCAATCTATTCCAAGAAAAGTTTTTATTTTTATTTTGTGGAGTACATGTTTTGTACTCAACATACATTTGTTTAGAGCATTCTTATAGAAATTTCTGCAACAGGACTGAAAGCCTGGCAACTAATCCATCCTGTTTCTGGACTAGACATGAA
The DNA here is from genome assembly GCA_029206835.1 of Rana muscosa. NCBI lineage: Eukaryota > Metazoa > Chordata > Amphibia > Anura > Ranidae > Rana > Rana muscosa. Next base: position 699,446,044 of record CM055117.1, on the reverse strand, counting down.
TTTAGAACTTGTGGTCCCTACTCTAAAGTCTTCAGGACTTCCCTCAGGCAAAGAAAACAAGTACTATACTAAAACCGCACATGTACTGAAAAATATGACCCCAGAACTTTTCATTCATTTGTTCCTTCACTGAAAAAACTACTCTAAAATGATAGACATCTTCAAGTGGTTGTAAAGACGGAAGTTTTTTTTATCTTAATGCATTCATGCATTAAGATAAAACATATTTAGTGTACAGCAGCCCCCTTTAATACTTACCTGAGCCCGATCTTCCTCCAGTGATGTGCACAAGTGCCTCGGCCTGCCGGGACTCTCCCTCCAATATGGCTGAGACACAGAATTGGCTCTCGTTGCTGTCAATCAAAGTTACTTAGCTAATAAGGAGAGATAGGTGGCAGTTTTGAGCTGCGGCTCTGTTTGAAAGGACACAGGGAGCTGAGGCTTGGCTCAGATGCCCCCATAGCAAACTGCTTGCTGTGGGACCACTCGATAGGAGGGAGGGGCCAAGAGAGCCAGCGTGGGACCTGAGAAGAGGAGGATTGGGGCTGCTCTGTGCAAAAAAATTACACAGAGCAGGTAAGTATAACATGTTTGTTATTTTTAAAGAAAAAAAAGAACAAGACTTTAGTATAACTTTAAGCAGAAATCTTTTTTTTTTCTTTTTCTATAGTTTTACAGTTTAAATGCCTAACTAAATGGTCTCCTACAAGTAGTGACTCAGAATTTCTGGTCTCAAAATATTTCCTAATATTTTCTTTTTTTTGAAGAACTGAAATAGATGGCTTTAAATATTCTATCCCACATCTTTTAGATGGTTTGGCTTGCATAGCAGTATATTTGCAAAAATATAGTTTTTGACATGTTTGTATTGCTTGAAACCATAATGATATAGGCTGCCATTACCCTTTAAATGGTTTGTAGTGTACATTTTCCACTAGTGCTTATTTTGAATTGCTGTTGTAAAGTTTACTGGAAAAGTGTTGTTTAAGATTACTTTCTGAATGACTGTAACAATGAAATAACAATAAGTCACATAGCAGCATATTCATAAAGCAGTGTACAGTGGGTGACCGTGATATTGTGTCAATCTCGCCAATATATCGGCGAGATTGACACCCTACGTGCCCCGTCGCGAGAGCCAGCGCTGAGTTGGCTCCTCATCGGGAAAGGAAACATTTTGTTTTAACTTTCGCAATGAGCGACAAGCATTGCTGACATTGAGGCCGGTGGACGGAGATCTGACATGGATTACCGCCAATACCAGGCACTGTGGTATGAATCCTGAGGGGGAACTCCACGCCAAATTTTAAATAAAAAACCGGCATGGGTTCCCCTCCAGGAGCATGCCATGCCCTTCGGTCTGGTATGGATTTTAAGGGGAACCCCCTAAGCCAAAAATCAGCTTGGGGGTCCCCCTCAAAATCATACCAGACCCTTAACCGAGCACGCAGCCCGGTTGGTCAGGAAAGGGAGTGGGGACGAGCGAGCGTCCTCCCCCTTCTGAACCGTAGAAAGCCGCATGCCCTCAACATGGGGGGTTTGATGCTTTGGGGCAGGGGGGCGCCATGTGGCCCCCCCACCCCAAAGCACCTTGCCCACATGTTGATGAGGACAAGGACCCCTTTCCGACAACCCTGGCCATTGATTGTCGGGGTCTGCGGGCGGGGGGCTTATCGGAATCCGGGAGCCCCTTTAAGGGGGCCCCCAAATCCCGGCCCCCCATCCTATGTGAATGAGTATGGGGTACATCATACCCCTACCCATTCACCTGGAGGAAAAAAGTGTCAAGAAAAAAAAAACACTACACAGGTTTTTAAAGTAATTTATTAGGTAGCTCCGGGGGTCTTCTTCCGACTTCGGGGGTCTTTTTCTGCTCTCCGGTGCCTTTTTCCTTCTGCCGGGCTCCTCCGCTATCTTCTTCCAGCTCTTTTGCTAGCGGAGGGGCCCGGTCTTCCCCGTTGTCTCCTCCCGCTCTCCGTTGTCCTTCTGCCGGGCTCCTCCGCTATCTTCTCCCAGCTCTTTTGCTAGCGGAGGGGCCCAATCTTCCCCGTCTTCTTCCCTCTTCGATTTGTTGACACATCGCTTCCTCCCGCTGTAATGCCGGGTGCGCAACGATTTATATAGGCCTCTTATGGCCACCCGGAGCATGAATGGGACTGTGACGTCATAAGAGGCCTATATAAATCGTTGGGCACCGCGCACCCGGCATTACAGCTGGAGGAAGCGATGTATCAACATCAAAGAGGGAAGAAGACGGGGAAGGCCGGGCCCCTCCGCTATCAAAAGAGCTGGAAGAAGATAGCAGAGGAGCCCGGCAGAAGGAAAAAGGCACCGAAGAGCAGAAGAAGAGACCCCTGAAGCTACCTAATAAATGACTTTAAAAACCTGTGTAGTGTGTTTTTTTTTCTTGACACTTTTTTCCTCCAGGTGAATGGGTAGGGGTGTGATGTACAGCATAATCATTCACATAGGGTGGGGGGCCGGGATCTGGGGGCCCCCTTATTAAAGGGGGCTCCGGGATTCCGATATGCCCCCCGCCCGCAGACCCCGACAACCAAAGGCCAGAGTTGTCGGGAAGGGGCCCTTGTCCTCAACATGTGGGCAAGGTGCTTTGGGGTGGAGGGGCCGCAGGGTGCCCCCCTGTCCCAGAGCACCAAACCCCCATGTTGAGGGCATGCGACCTGGTACGGTTCAGGAGGGGGGGCACTCGCTCGTCCCCACCCCCTTTCCTGACCGACCGGGCTGCGTGCTCGGATAAGCGTCTGCTATGGATTTTGGGGGATCCCCACACCATTTTTTCAGCTTAGGGGGTTCCCCTTAAAATCCATACCAGACCAAAGAGCCTGGTATGCTCCTGGAGGGGAACCCATGCCGGTTTTTTATTTAAAATGTGGCGTGGAGTTCCCCCTCAAGATTCATACCAAACACAGTGCCTGGTATTGGCAGGAATCCACATCGGATCCCCGTTCAATACAGTGTTGCGGCACACGCGGCCTGAGCCTTCTCGCTATTGCAGCAAGCGCGAGATGTCGGCACCCTGTCACCGAGAATCTGCGCGATGGGATCGCGATGGAAATACATTATCGTGGCCACCTACTGTATGATATTTACCAAACATTTACAGGTGGTTTACTCATTCCCTGTCATATAAAACATAAGCACATGCAGGAATTTTCTTGTCAATTTTGTTTCTTGGTTTTGAACAGATAGGAAGTGAACAAGCAAACCAACCATAACCAGCAGATATGATGTTACAAAAGAGGTTGGAAAAGCATCCCGTTTGGGAAAATTTAGAAAGTGCCAGCAAGAATCATTGGTACAACAGTATAATATACTAGGAGTCCAATAAGTAAACCGTTGGATCCTGTAGGGATATAAATCAGAAAATAAAAGAAGGGATGGGGAAGGGGGTGCTTATGAATGCAAGTCAACTTACTAATAGCTAAAGGTCTTGCAGCCCAGACATGAACTAATGAAGCTGATGTAGGCTATTGCATATGGAGAAATCAAAAAACCCTGTATAAATACCAAGAATGGCAATGGATAGAAAGGTAAAGCGGAGGGGGAAGAGAAGGAGAAGGGATAGGCAGAGCAGGTCATAGAAATGAGTGGGTGCGTACAAGTAAACCTTGAGATGGCTCAGAAAGAATAGAGGAGAGAAAAAGGGGCAAGAAATAAAGTAAGAGTGCAGGACAACTTCCGAAGTAGTAGTGTGATTCCAAATTCCGAGATACCAAGAGGTAAGGAATAATAAAAGGGTTTACCAAGGCAGAGTACAGAGTCCTTAAAATCCAGATGTAAGCAATGTTTTATCCAATGTTCTCTCAAATTTACAAAGCTTATCATTTTTCAAATGCTTCCATCTTGGCACTTATTAAGGCCTTATTTCTACAGTATTTCGTTTCAATTACAACCAAGGATGGGTAACTCCAGGCTTTAGTGATGGTTTGTTTAGTGGCTGTAAAGAGCTGTAAGAGAGGATGGAACTGACTCCGCATCACCACCCCCGGTTTTAAATTTAAGAGGGCCGTTGCTGGACCTGGCTGTATTATGGTCTCAAGTGCTTTTGAGGCTAATTTGAAAATGGCCTTCCAGAAGATTTGAGCTAATGGGCAGTCTCACCACACATGAATGAATGTGCCAGGATCTGAACAGCTGTGAAAGCATACTGCTGGGTAATTGGGAACATATTTTACAATTCTGGCTGGGATCAGGTACCAGTGGGCAAGAACATTATAGTTTGTTTCAACCGCAAGGACATTCGGTGATACAGGTTTGGTTGCAGCCCAGATTCCATACCAATCTGCAATGTCAAACGTGCATCCTAAGTCCTGCTCCCATTTAGTGACACATGGTGGAGGCCTACATATGCAGGAATTTTAACCAACAGTGAGTATTCGGTGGCTGCCCATTCAGTGCTTTATAAATATGCAGCGTAGAAAAGAAAATTCTCAGGGCAAATCTACTGACAGTGCTGACCATAAACTTGCACTTATAAAAGCAACAGCAATGTTCTGCTAAACACTACTAAGCCGTAAGGACAGTATCTATTTTGTAATGAATACATTTGGTGGGCCCATTGCTAAAATACTGTTTTTTGTTTTCAGGCATTGGCTAATCTGCATTTAATAGATTACATAGGAGAGCAGACAGCAGTGCTTATTAAGGTGAGTCAACTTCTTCCTTTATATCATCTTATGAGCCATATCCTGCTTGCAACCCTTTAGGAGACATTGCATGGAAATTATCGTTTTTATTATGTTCAGGACACAAAACCTTTTAGTATTTTCCTGTTTTAGTCAGATAAATATAAAATATTTTATTTGCACAATCTACTACTAAGTGCTTGCAGTCAGCAGGGGGAGCTCTTTATGACCAGCCTTAAGCTACTTTCACACTTGGGCGGTGGGCCTTAGCAATAAAACACCTGCAAATTTTTAGCAGCGTTTTACGGCTGTAATAGCGACACTTTTCCGCCGCTAGTGGGGTGCATTTAACCCCTGCTAGCGGCCGAATAAAGGGTTAAAAGCACCCGCAAAGCACTGCTGCCGAAGCGCGCAGCTTCGGCAGCGGTGCCCATTGATTTAGCTGATTGGAGGAGCGGTGTATACACCGCTCCTGCACCGCCAGAAGGATGCTGCTTTCAGGACTTTTTGTAACGTCTTGCAAGCGTACCGTTCCAGTGTGAAAGCAGGGGAGGCGTTTTTAGCCCAAAGGCGCCTGAAAAAACACCCCAGTGTGAAAGGGGTCTATTTCTGACAGAAAGGTAAGTAATTAAAAAAGGTGTGTTTGAACTAACAGACATGTTTGTCAGATGCGCTCAGCAAAAGCCTTTACTTTAAGCAATAAAAAAGAACTGAGTTTTTGGTCATCCAAAGTGGGTGGTCAACATCGGAAAAGAGACACTAGTCTGTGTTTTAAATCCTTAATTTGGCCTCATTTTAGAATCTCTAAGTTCCCAATGCAGGAAATTCCTATTTATACCAATGGAATGAAAATCCAGGTCCCCTCAGAAGGGGAATATTCTTGGATATTAGGGGAAAAAGAAAAGGTTTTAAAAAAATCTCCAAAAAAGTGTTTGCCTAAAAAGCCTTTTATGCTTGGCTTCTAAGTCTGCCACAGCCTTTTCCAGAGTTGGTTGGATAATATGTTAGTACCATTAAACCAGTCTCTACAAACCTAAAACGGCAGACCAGTTGCATTCACTCATATCTGGCAGATTCTTATTATTATTCAGGATTTATAGAGCGCCAATAGTTTGCTCAGCACTTTACAATATAAAGGGGGACATTACAGCAACAATACAATTCAAAACAAAGGGGTTAGGAGGGTTTACAGTCTAATAGTGAGGGGCTGGTGAAACAAAAGGTAGTAACTGTGAGGGATGAACTGATGAGGGAAGTAGAAGGTTGTTGGCTAAAGGTCAGATAGGCCTCCCTGAAGAGATGAGTTTTCAGGGATCGCCTAAAAGTGGACAGAGTAGGAGATAAGCCGACAGATTGGGGTAGTGAGTTCCAGAGGATGGGAGAGGCTCAAGAGATGTTCTCGAGACGAGCATGGGAGGAGGAGACAAGGGAGCTAGAGGGCAGGAGGTCTTGGGAGGAGCAGAAAAGACGGTTTGGGTGATATTTGGAGATCAGATTGGTGATATAGCTCGAAGAAGAGTTGTAAATAGCTTTATACAGCATGTTGTTATTAGTGTTTTGAATTTTATCTGTTGGGCAATGGGAAGCCAGTGCAGGGATTGGCAGAGAGGGGTGGTGGAAACTGAATGGTTGGGAAGATGGATGAGTCTGGCAGGGGCATTCATGACAGACTGAAGAGGGGATAGCTTACCGTATATACTCGAGTATAAGCCAAATTTTTCAGCACATTTTTTTGTGCTGAAAATGCCTCCTTGGCTTATACTCGAGTCACCTTTTACGTGTGGTCTCCCGGATTTGGGGACCTGGTACTGGCCGGCCGTAGGTCCCTTGGACCCCAAACTTGGCACACATGTAGCCCCACTTTTCCTCTACAAGTGTGCAAAGTTTTTTGTCCGGGGGACCTACGGCCGGGGAGCACTGATTTTTCAAAGCCGGGAACCCCTTCCATAGACTCCCATGTTAAACGGTAATTTCTCTGGTGAATTTGGGGACCCGGTACTGGCCGGTCGTAGGTCCCCTGGACCCGAAACTTGGCACACATGTAGCGTCATTTTTCCATTTTTTGCACAGTTTGTTGTCTAGGGGACCTACGGACAGGGAGCACAGATTTTTCAAAGCCGGGCACCCCTTCCATAGACTCCCATGTTAAACATCAGTCTAGTCATGGGCACAGTGAGGCATAGACACAGTGAGGCAAAGTGAGGCATGCAGATGGACACCCTAGGCTTATACTTGAGTCAATACGTTTCCCAGTTTTTTGTGGTAAAATTAGGTGCCTCGACTTATATTCGGGTCGGCTTATACTCGAGTATATACAGTAATTTAAATGTTAAAGCTTGATTTGGGCTATTCAGGTCTTCCCCCCTTTCAAAAGCAATTTGGTAAGTTCCTTCTGTAGTCTAAAAAAGGTTTGTTTTTACGGGGTATATGAGCTTTCGAAAACATATTTTAAAAATGTAAGCCCAGAGATGAGTCACACAGAAGGTCATCTACATAGAAGTCTATACTCTTTATAGGATGATTAGACCTTGTTTCTTTTTTTTTTTTTGTATAACTAATAGTAAAGATATAAGGATATAGGTAGGGGGGAAGAATTGAGACCGTATAAATGTTTTTATGGATAAGTGTTTTTGTATTTATGTAATGTTTGTAATGATGTATGTTGGAAAAGAATAATAAAGTAAAATTTAAATAGGAGTCTAGGGCTGGTGTATGTCCAGTGGACAAAGCTGGAACATTCATTCTCCTGCAGTGGGGATAGCATAATTGGTAACGCTGTGCACCTGCCTGTCACTTCAAATGGGTGGTTGCAGTTGGTATCTGGTAAGGTAGGCTATGCCAATTAGGGATGAGCTTCGAGTTCGATTCAAACTCATGTTCGACTCGAACATTGCCTGTTCGCCTGTTCGCCCGTTCGCCGAACAGCGAACAAATTGGGGTGTTCGCGGCAAATTCGAAAAATCTATGGGAGAAATCTAAAGTGCTAATTATAAAGGCTTATATGCAAGTTATTGTCCTAAAAAGTGTTTGGGGACCGGGTCCTGTCCCAGGGGACATGTATCAATGCAAAAAGAAGTTTTAAAAACTGCCGTTTTTTCGGGAGCAGTGATTTTAATAATGCTTAAAATGAAAAAATAAAAGTGAAATATTCCTTTAAATTTCGTACCTGGGGGGTGTGTATGATATGCATGTAAAGTGGCGCATGTTTCCCGTGCTTAGAACTGTCCCTGCAAAAAATGTCATTTTTGAAAGAAAAAAATGCATTTAAAACTGACTCGCGGCTATTAATGAATTGTCGGCTCCCGGCAATACATACAAAAGTCATTGATAAAAAAAAATAAAAAAAGCGTGGGGGTTCCCCAGAATTCAATTACCAGGCCCTTCAGGTCTGGAATGGATTTTAAGGGGAACTCCACCCCAAATTAAAAAAAAAAATGGCGTGGAGTCCCCCTAAAAATCCATTCCAGACCCCTTATCCGAGCACGCAACCTGGCCGGCCGCAGGGGAAAAGGGGGGGGGACGAGAGAGCGGCCCCCCCTCCCTCCTGAACCGTACCAAGCCACATGCCCTCAACATGGGGAGGATGTCCCCATGTTGATGGGGACAAGGGCCTCATCCCCACAACCCTTGCCCGGTGGTTGTGGGGGTCTGCGGGCGGGGGGCTTATCGGAATCTGGAAGACCCCTTTAACAAAGGGGACCCCCAGATCCCGGCCCCCCCTATGTGAATTGGTAAGGGGTACATTGTACCCCTACCATTTCACGAAGAAAGGGTAAAAAATGTTTAAAAAAACACACAAACACCTTGAAAAAGTCCTTTATTTAAAAAAAAAAAAAAACCATTCCAGCGGTGAAATCCAGTGTCCCGCGGCGATCCCGATGTCCAGCGCCGTCATTGGCTTGAGCGGGGAACTTCCTTCACTGTGTAATTTAAATTTACATAGTGAAGGAAGTTCCCCGCTCAAGCCAATGACGTAGGCGGGTCCGACATACCGAGGGGGCGGACCTGATGGGGAACTTTTCTCACTGTAGTAATACATGTATAGACCCGCCCCTTCTCATGTTCCGCATCTGGTCCGCTGAGCGGACCTGATGGGGAACTTTAGAAGGGGCGGGTCTATACATTTAAAATACTGAGAGGGAGTTCCCCATCAGGTCCGCTCAGGCACAACCAATGAAGGACAGCGCTGGACATCGGGATCGCCGCGGGACACTGGATTTCACCGCTGGAATGGTTTTTTTTTGTTTTTTTTTTTAAATAAAGGACTTTTTCAAGGTGTTTGTGTGTTTTTTTAAACATTTTTTTACGCTTTCTTTGTGAAATGGTAGGGGTACAATGTACCCCTTACCAATTCACATAGGGGGGGCCGGAATCTGGGGGTCCCCTTTGTTAAAGGGGTCTTCCAGATTCCGATAAGCCCCCCGCCCGCAGACCCCCACAACCACCGGGCAAGGGTTGTGGGGATGAGGCCCTTGTCCCCATCAACATGGGGACATCCTCCCCATGTTGAGGGCATGTGGCTTGGTACGGTTCAGGAGGGAGGGGGGGCCGCTCTCTCGTCCCCCCTTTTCCCCTGCGGCCGGCCAGGTTGCGTGCTCGGATAAGGGGTCTGGTATGGATTTTTAGGGGGACTCCACGCCATTTTTAAAAAAAAATTGGGGTAGAGTTCCCCTTAAAATCCATGCCAGATCTGAAGGGCCTGGAATGGATATTTGGGGGAACCCCACGTCAATTTTTTTTTAATTTGCGGCGGGGTTCCCCTTAATATCCATTCCAGACCTGAAGGGCCTGGTAATTGAATTCTGGGGAACCCCCACGCTCTTTTTTTTTTTTTTTTTTATCAATGACTTTTGTATGTATTGCCGGGAGCCGACAATTCATTAATAGCCGCGAGTCAGTTTTAAATGCATTTTTTTCTTTCAAAAATGACATTTTTTGCAGGGACAGTTCTAAGCACGGGAAACATGCGCCACTTCACATGCATATCATACACACCCCCCAGGTACGAAATTTAAAGGAATATTTCACTTTTATTTTTTCATTTTAAGCATTATTAAAATCACTGCTCCCGAAAAAACGGCCGTTTTTAAAACTTATTTTTGCATTGATACATGTCCCCTGGGGCAGGACCCGGGTCCCCAAACACTTTTTAGGACAATAACTTGCATATTAGCCTTTATAATTAACACTTTAGATTTCGAACGTTCGAGTCCATTGTATTTAATAGGGTTCTAAAGTTTACACGAACATTTTGTCTGTTCGCAGGTTCTGGTGCGAACCGAACAGGGGGGTGTTCGGCTCATCCCTGATGCCAATGAAGACAATGCAAATAAGGCTGCTTCTTTGGCCTATAAGCGGAACTAAAGGTACCTTTTCTCCAACGGTTCTGTCCCTCGCTGGCATCTGTGTCAATCTCCAGCCATCTTCATTGGTTGGTGCAGAATGACGTTGTCCTGCACATGCACAGGAGGCAGTCATCCTGTGTCAGGAAGCATGAAACAGATGGAGACAGAAAATGCCGTAAAAACCACACATTTTAATGGTAAAAACGGTACAACTGGTAAATGTAGTCAAAACATAGCCAGGGTTCGGTAGCCACATCAGGTAGTCAGAACAAGCCAGGAAATCGGGCAGCCAGAGATCAGCATAGTCAGGCAGCAGGCAGGATCAGGAACTAGAAGGGACGTTGGCGAGGCAAGTCTTAAACAGGAACACAGTAGAGAGTCTCTAGATATGTTTTATCAAGGCAAAGGCAGTTGATGAAATGAACCAGGCAGTTTAAATCGTCAGGAAGCGCTGGCTGTGGGCTTGACAGACGAGCAGGAGATGATCAACAGATGAGCCACTATGGAACGATGAGTTCTGGCAATTAACCGACAGCCAAGCAACCTGAGCACAGAGAAGTAAGGGCTGAGAGCCCAGCCCTGACATCCTAGTACACAGGTAATGGGGCTTAGGGTGGAAGCTGAGCTGCGCATTCACAGCTCAGTTTACATACCAGAAGAGACAGTGATACAGTAGGTGCATCTTGTGGCAGAAAAGACACTACATGTCTGTCTTCTGCAATAAAGAACCTGCTTGCTTTCTGTCTGTGTTCCACTTTGATGCAGAAGCCAAAAAAGAGCCTAGCACCTGAATTGTTGGTAATAAGGATGACCGCTCTTGTTTTTGGTTAACCCCAAAGAACAACAAATCATTTATAAGCAGAGAGCTCTACCTTGCCATTTCCTTAAGGTATTTGGCCATTAGCTTTAAGGAGATGTTAAACAAGAGAGGAGATGGGGTGTTTTAGACTAAGGTGATCAGTAGGTGACCATAAATGCTGTGCTTTTCGTTTATGAAGGATTTAATGTTTTTTTTTTTTTTTAAACAAATAATGAAAAATCATTTTAATAGTTTATAAAAAATTGGCAATACAACCTGGAATATATTTTTGGAGCTACCAGATGTACGACAAAAAAAAAATCACTGGGAAACTGTGCCCAGTCAAGTGGGGGCCACCGCCATTGCCGTTTTGATATCTTCAGTTGATTTTTTTCCCCAGGATTTACCTATAGTACCTTGGCTCAGTATGCACCTGGGTAGCAGACCAGGGATTTGCTTCCTCATGTCAGACCAGCCTACTTAATGGGGTGGAGGCTCTGCAGACCCATTTGCATGTGCAGAGTGGGTGGGGGAAAGGACATCAAACGACAACAAATGAAGGATCCAAAGACCTTAATACAAAGGGCAGCAAAAGGGAGTAGGTAAGTTCTTGTACTTGCCCTAACCTTGGCCTGCAGATACTCTTGTACAGCTTCCTCTTCAGAAGAGCCATGCCATCTCATGAAAATAGTATTATTCAGAGGTAGGAGTGTACAGCATATGACTTTTGTTGCAAACTGCAAATATTATTATTGGTGAAGTCATATGTCAAAAACCACAATTCATATTTATGGTAAAATGTGGATTTTTCTGGGTACTAATACTTTCACTAGATAATCCCAATCGGACAGCAATTTTTCACTTTTTAAGTATAAGTTCACAAATTGGGTATAACAGTTGATTGCAAGAAAAACAAGAGGTTCCTCTTTATAAAAACTGTAGGGGTTCTGTTTTGCTGGATAAAATATTTTCAGAGTGGTTTTAACATGAAGGGTCTTTTAAAAGACAGTATGAAGCCACTACAAAGGAAAAACAAAATGCACTCCATCACTCTTGGGCCTTATCAGATCTGCTGGTAATAAATAATAGATGCAACTAAGGTATATCTGCAAACAGCAGATGTTGATTATGCTGTAAGTTGTATCAATACAACTGAACATTCACAAAGAAAATGTTCAAATGCAGCAGTTGTGGAACGAAAAACATTAAACGTTGACATTGAATAATCGAACACTCATCATAGATTACTTCATTTTGATTAATAATGTAAATGTAAGTTATTCAGGTAGGTAGTTTGCAGTTTTTAAAGGACAATTTTGTTTTACAATGAAGTTAGGGGTCAGTTATAGTGATCTTTTACTGATTATGTTTTAAAGAAAACTTTGCTCATCCAGCTATTGCCAACTGCCAAGCAAATTAACGTCACCGTCGCAAGCACTCTGAAGGAACGGCAAACCCATACCGTTCCTTCAGAGCTCTGTGCCGTGCTCAAGGACTCCTGCATGTGGATTAAAATGCCTTGTTGATGTCAGAGGAGAATGGGCAGATTGGTTTGAGATGATAGAAAGGCAACAGTAACTCAAATAACCACTCATTACAACCAAGGTATGCAGAATACCATCTCTGAATGCACAAAACATTGAACCTTGAGAAGTTGGGCTACAGCAGCAGAAGACCACACTGGGTGCCATTCCTGTCAGCTAGGAACAAGAAACTGAGGCTACAATTCGCACAAGCTCCTCAAAATTAGACAATAGAAGATTGGAAAAATGTTGCCTGGTCTGAGTCTCGATTTCAGCTGTGACATTCACATTGTAGGTTCAGAATTTGGCGTAAACAACATGAAAGCATGGATCCATCCTGCCTTGTATCAACGGATCAGGCTGGTGGTGGTGTAATGGTGTGGGGGATATTTTCTTGGCACACTTTTTGGGCCCCTTGGTACCGAATGAGCCTCATTTACAGTAAATGCCACGGCCTACCTAAGTATTGTTGCAGACCATGTCTGCCCTCTGTGACTATAGTGCACCCATCTTCTGATGGCTACTTTCAGCAGGATAATGCACCATGTCACAAAGCTCAAATCATCTCAAACTGGTTTCTTGAACATGACAATGAGTTCACTGTACTCCAGTGGCATAATGGCCAGCAAGGGCTGTCACCAGATCTCAATCCAATAGAGCATCTTTGGGATGTGGTGGAACTGGAGATTTGCAGCCGATAAATCTGCAGCAACTGCTGGATACTATCATGTCAATATGGAGGAATGAGGAATGTTTCCAACACCTTGTTGAACCTCTGCCACAAAGATTTAAGTCAGTTCTAAAGGCAAAATGGGGTCCAACTCGGTAGTAGCAAGGTGTACCTAATAATAAAGTGGCCGGTGAGTGTGTGCTATATATTCCTGTAACCGCGGTTTGTCTAACTGTAAGAGAATACTGAAACCCACTATTGCATGTACATTTTTCGAGCCCTTGAGCGTATTCATATTTAACTGCTCTGTCAAATCAAATTACTCAAATGAACTGCTAAAAATCTGGTACATGTGTTTATGGGAGAATTAATTTTTAAAAATTATGACGACACTTTGCATTTTTGCTATTAAAATTTGTTTCATGCCGACCTACATTATTGTTGTAAATTAACATTATATTAATGGTTTGTAATTGTTCTGGTTTATATCTGAAAATGGCTTTAATGACTTTATGATGATTTTGTGAACAATTTCACTTGTCATACTATACTTGTATTTAAAGCATCATTTTTAACTAATAATTTGTTCATAAATCTTTCAATCTTAGGGAGTGCCTGAAGATGAACGGCTTGCAATTGCCATTATTTTGGTAGTGTGGGTTTCAGCTTTAGCTTCATCCTTAATTGACAACATCCCATTCACCACTGCAATGGTAAGTGAAGGGTCTTTTTTTTTCAAGAATAAAAGGCTTTTACTGTAGTTGTCCAGAGCAAGCACAGAGTGAAAAAACTACAACATACTGCAACTGGCTTATAGTTCTACAATTCTACACCCACACATACAAGCTGAGGTTTGAAAAGATGCCCTTGCTGACCATTATGCATGATCGGAAAATAGGAATTTGGCAAGAAAGTATATTTAGCCGCTTCTGTAAGTTCATTGTATTCAAAGTAATTAAGTACACTTCTAATGCCTACCTTTTTTTTTACTTAACATATAAATTAATCATTATAAATAGACATCCTGTTATTTTAGATTGCATTGGGCACGGTTTTGCATATTTTCTTGTTTAAACCACTTTGTATTGTCCATGCTTTAATTTTGGACAAAACATTTTACTCCATGGCATTGGAAGCAAGTTAAAAAAAATAAAATAAAGGATTACATACTGTAGTGTATAGTGACTAAAGCAGTATCCAGTTTTATCTGCATAGGAAAGAATTTATTATTTTTCATCGTTCCAAATTCACATAATTACATAATCGGTAAGGTTAACCACTTCCAGACCCCCCACCATGGATATACATTGCTACTTTGATGTTAAATACCGTTGTTATGGCAGCAGATAGGTGTCATAACCCCGGTATTTTTATTCACAGGGGGCAATCCACTTTAAGATAAAAGTGGTCTCCACGGCGAATTCGCCGAAAGATCACTTATTGGGGACGGGTGTCCCGGTCATCTCCGCCGCTTACTGGAGCCGTCGGTAGCGGTGGAGACTATCCTTTCTCCTGATGGACAGGAAGTCAAGTGAGAGAATGATGGCCTGCACTCGACTCTGTGCCATTGGATGACGGAAGCGACGTGAAATGTCACTTCCGCACAACGGCCTTAAAGGAACATTTTATTTTATTGCTTTTAAGTGTAAATGTAAGATCTGAGATCTTTTTGACCACAGATCTCACAATAAAGAGGTCCTGTCATGCTTTTTTTCTATTACAGGGGAGGTTTACATTTCTTGCAATAGGAATAGAAGTGATCCATTTTGTTTTTTTAAAGGGACAGTGTAAAAAGTTTAATAAGAAACAAAAAACAAAATATGTATGTAAATGGTTTTCAAACCCCACATGTGAGGTTTCGCCGCGATAGAGCGAGAGCAATAATTCTGGCAAAAGACCTCCTCTGTAACTCAAAACTGGTAACCTGTAGAAATTTTTACGGTGATTTGTTTTAAGGGTCAAAGTCTGTCGCCATTCCACGAGCTGGCGCAATTTTGACGCATGACATGTTGGGTACCAATTTACTCAGCGTAACAACATATTTCACAATATAGAAAAAAAATAGGGCTAACTTTACTAATTTCTTATTTTTCAATATTTTTTTTTACATTTTTGCCCAAAAAATTGTGTTTGTAAGACCGCTGCGCAAATACGGTGTGATATAAAGTATTGCAATGACCGCTACTTTATTCTAAAGGGTGTCTGAAAATATATACATATATATATATATATATATATATATATATATATATATATATATTTGGGGGTTCAATGTAATTTTCTAGCCAAAAAGAAAATGATTTTAACTTGTAAACACAAAGTGTAACATAGGCTTGGTCCTCTTGGACAAAACATTTTACTCTATGGCATTGGAAGTAAGTTAAAAAAAATAAAAAGTATTACATACTGTGTAGTGACTAAGGCTACTTTCACACTGAAGCGCTGGAGGTATAGCGGCGCTATTTTTAGCGCCGCTATATCGTCGTTTTTGCCGCAATTTGCGGGCACTAGCTGGGTGATTTTAATCTCCGCTAGCGGCCGAAAAAGGGTTAAAAACACCTCCTAAAACGCCTCTTTGCAGCATTTTGCAGGCATTTTGGAGGCGCTACCCCATTGATTTCAATGGGCAGGGGCGCTATAGGAGCGGTATTGCAGGAGTTTTTTTACCCTCCTGCAAGCGCACCGCTCCAGTGTGAAAGCCCTCGGGCTTTCACACTGGATACAATGGAGCGTTTTTTTCGGGGCACATTGCAGGCGCTATTTTTAGCGCAAGAGCACCTGCAAAGCGCCTCAGTGTGAAAAGGGCCTTAAGCAGTATCCAGTTTTTATCTGCATAGGAAAGATATCAATATTTCTCATCTTTCCAAATTTACATAATTACATCAAAAATGTATCTACGCTCTCCACTGATGCCACAAACTGCAGAAGGAAGTTTGGCATCTTTTACATTCTAACATTAAAGGGCTTCTTTACACAGTTTAAGTTTGAACGGCCTTTTATCTAGCTTCATTGTGTGGTTTTGTGTAATCCATACCAACCTTTAATTATACCATCTAACTTACAGATAAAATACCTAAATTGATCACACAAATATGTATGTGTTTGTAAGTATGCACAAATGTGCTTGAGCTAGTGGTGTTAGTGAGGGTCTTTTGTTACTGGACACAACAAAAAGTTCCTACAGCGCAAAATGTTTTTTTTTGTCTTGCATTAGGTGTTCTGTTAAATTATGAAAAAAGACAGGTCTGTTTGTTTGCTCTGTATTTTCAGGATTGTGCACAAATGACTCAGAAAAGGTTCAGTCTAAATCGATAGGCAATATTTAGACAGTTAACAGTTTTCCCTAAAAATGAACCTGTGCCAATATCATGCATATAAAAGTGTTTCCATACTTTGAAAAAGGAGCAAAAGCACTTTAAAAAAAGCCAAATTCCTTTCTCTATCAGTAAGCATTGTAAGAAAAATATTTTTTTCAACGTTCGCAGTACAAGCATAGAAATGTTTACAGCAGATCTTGGCAGCCTGCAAATAAATTTTTAATGGCACCCCAAATTCACCATCCAATTCACATGTGCTAAATTGCATCACAGTGTATGGTAACTAATTGCCATGCATTGTAATGCAATGCTATTTGATAAAAAGGTGCAGGAACCACTTTTAAGGTAGCCCTTAACGTGCCACACCTGAATGTCTCAAAACGCACACCATCATACCTGAATGTAACAGAGGAAGAAAATGGGGATTATAACAGTGCTTGAAATAATTAGTACATAAAGAGAATGTATAAAAAATATTTTTTTTGTTTCTTTATTAATACAAAAGCACGCTGTGATTCGCCAAAGCATGCAGGTCAGGTGCATGCTTTGGCCAATCATCAGACGCTAATGCACTGCAATTTCACAGTGCATTATGGGGCGTTCCACAGCACTCAAATTTCCAGCAAAGGCCCCATAATGTTCGCTGTTTGACAAAAGCGTGAACATCGAGCTCATCCCTACTCCTGGGTAAACACCACCTGTTCACAGCGCTCCACGGGCTCTGCTTATTTTGGGTAGCATTACAATTGATCCATTTATCCTTCTAAATCATACCACCTTTTAGATCCAGTGTATATAGTATGCCTAGGTAATGTCATCTGATTCCATTGCTTTTATTAACTGATCCACTACAGTCTGCCTTCCAGATCTCGTATATCGACATTAGTACTACTGTTTCGCAAATGCTGTGAATTTTGGACATTAAACAGGAATGTTTCATATCCACTTGTTTTGTTTGCTGCACAATATTGCTTTACAGTACATAGGATAGGTACCCATTGCCATCTCTGTTGCTAGTGGACTTTCTCTCTGACTATTTGTGTTCATTATATGGCCACTAAGAAGGATCAAATAAGAGTAGACCAAGCCCTGCAATTCACCTTTTTCCAGCCTTGGCACTTTCAGCAATGTGCATTCACATGTTTCTATCAACAGCTTCTCCTAATAGCATTTAGGAATTTGCTGCAAACCAGTTTTGGCAGGGCTTTGCTGAAGGGTCTTATTGCTAAAGTAAACCGTGAAGCAGAGAACGTGGCTCTTAGAAAATATTTTAAACTAGTTTTAATAGAGGATTTTTTTTTAATGGTGCCATCTCCCTTTCCCTTCCATGTAGGCATGAGTAGTTCCAGTTTCTGAAAAAAATAAATCTGCATTGGAATTGCTGAGATGGCGCAATCATGCTTCTGATTGTGGAGGAATGATTTTAACAAAAAATTGTATTGCTGCCATTTTCCTTTTAAAAAACCCTTAACTTTCAGTTTTGGCTTTTGAAAAATCATTGCTTCTCGGCAAGCTTTCTGTTTTTGTCATGGGCTTAAAATCTGTTCATTCTGTAATAAGCAATGACTTACTACAGTGTTCATAAATAAGGGATACTGATTGTTCATTTACAATAAGATGCTTAAGTGTTTAGTGGGTGAGATCCCCACTGTGAGTAATGCACTGAATGTGCAATTCATACTCCTCTCTTGAATCTTGTGATCCATCATAAAGTACTTGAAAATTTGGTAAGTTCTGATTACAAAGCTGATAAACTTCTGAGCAGAATGAACAAATACATTGTGGTTGAAGAACTGCAAACATGTAGAATGAAAATTCTGAGTTTACAAAAAAATGCTTTAGAAAGTAATGCTTTCGCCTGTTGCCTAAGAAATGTGTTGTGGTCCTAGTTTTATTATTTTACAAATGAATATTACTTGTTTTTTTTGTAGATTCCTGTGTTAATAAACTTAAGCCAAGATGCAGATGTTGATCTACCAGTTAAGCCACTTCTCTTTGCTTTAGCAATTGGAGCTTGTTTTGGAGGTAAGAAATATAACTTTGCAAATATTAATGAATATGCTTTCCCAGTAAAACTTGGAACTTTGGTGCGCTTTATCTTTAAATGTTAAAAGGACACTCACTGTCTTTGCAATGCAAAAAATAGTGACCCTAAAAAAGTAGTGACCTAAATCTATCAACATAACATTATGGAAATGCATCTTGGTCTTAGGAAATTAGTTGTTAGGTGCTAAGAGATCTGTCCCATATGGTGAATCCAGACACTGCCCATAGAAGTGAAATCCATGCAAATATTTTTGAGGGGCTAAATAATTGTGATCTTTTCTTTGTTTAGGACCCCAGGGTAGGTAATGGTCAGCCTGGGTCTTGTGATTTGCTCCTAAAGAATGCATGCCTCAGCAATTGAAATTGCGCAATTCATAAGAAATGCTGCAGCTGCGGTTGTATGAAATATTTCCTTGGCTTTTTCTTCCAAGCTTCTCTATTGGTCATTGAGGCTGCCCATCACAATAAAAGGGACAGACTAGAGAAAAAAAAAATTCTTGCATATTTATTCGGCAGCATATTTCTACTGCACTTATAAACATTTTTACAAGCAGATTTTACTAAAGGTAACCATTCCTTATGGGTTTGTACATCTCATTTCTTTTTTCTGAACGTAAATGTCCTGGAGAAAACAATAATGGTTGCAATATTTTATGTCACACGATACTTGTGCGCAGTGGCTTATCAAATGCAAAATTTTCAGAAATAATACACTTTGATGAATTTTAGTGCACACCAACACAACACATAACCCAATTGTTAAATATAAAATATTATGTTACACAGAGTAAAAAGATACCCAACATGTCACACTTTAAAGTCACGCATGCCCATGAAAAGGCAGCAAACTAGAGAACCTAAAAATCTTCATGGGTGAGGCTTTAAAAGACTTTCACAGGTTACCGGTTTAGAGTTAAACAGAATGTCTGGTGCTAGGATTTTTGCTCTGACATTTGTGGCAATATCTCACATGTGTGGTGTGATATTACCTTTTTACATATGCGTTTAGGACCTACGTATGAGTCTGCATTTTTGCGTGAGCATGAGGGGGACTAGGCACTTGAAATTTTTACATTTTATCATTTATTTTATAGATTTTTTTTAAGTCAACTTTATTGCTATCACAAGGTATGAACAACAACCTTGTGATAGCATTGGGTAGTGACAGGTCCTCTTTACTGAGAGATCTTTTCTCTACCCTCGAAAGCATCTGATCAAATGGAGACTGGGTTGATCAGATACTTTATAAGCCAGTAACTGCTTGTAAACAGCAAGCCATTAGCGGAAGTGACAAAATCCTCAGTTCGATACACCATAGAGACAATTGGACAAAGGAAGTTCCTGCTTCATTTCAATGGTATGCCACCTATTTCAGTTCTGGGCTCTCTGCTGGAATGGGAGAATCCTGTAAAGGTGGTGGGGGATTCCCTTCTGTCCCCTGTAAAAGTGATTGGACGGCTGCAATGCTCCGACCATTTCATTACAAGGGGTGTCAGGGGCTGGTATTTTGGAAATGTGTAAAGCTTTCTTTTGCACTGATTTAACCACTTGCTTACTGGGCACTTAAACCTCCTTCCTGCCCAGGCCAATTTTCAGCTTTCAGCGCTGTCACGATTTGAATGACAATTGCGCAGTCGTGCGACGTGGCTCCCAAACAAAATTGACGTCCTTTTTTCCCCACAAATAGAGCTTTCTTTTGGTGGTATTTGATCATCTCTGCAGTTTTTTTATTTTTTGCGCTATAAACAAAAAAAGAGCGACGATTTTGAAAAAAACACTATTTTTTATTTTTTGCTATAATAATATCCCATTTTTTTAAAAAAAAAAAAATTTTTTCCCTCAGTTTAGTCCGATACATATTCTTCTACATATTTTTGGTAAAAAAAATCGCAATAAGCGTTTATTGATTGGTTTGCGCAAAAGTTATAGCGTCTACAAAATAGGGCATAGTTTTATTGCATTTTTATTAATAATTTTTTTTTTTACTAGTAATGGCGGCTATCAGCAATTTTTATTGTGACTGTGACATTATGGCGGACACATCGGACACTTTTGACACCATTTTGGGACCATTGTCATTTTTACAGCGACCAGTGCTATAAAAATGCACTGGTTACTGTAAAAATGACACTGGCAGGGAAGGGGTTAACACTAGGGGGCGAGGAAGGGGTTAAATGTATTCCCTAGGAGTGATTACTACTGTGTGGGGGAGGGGACTGACTGGGGGAGGTGACCGAGCTGTGTCCTATGTACAAGGGACACAGCATCGGTCCCTCTCCCTGACAGGACGTGGATCTCTGTGTTAACACACAGAGATCCACATCCCTGCTCTGTGTACACGCCGATCGTGGGTACCTGGCGGACATCGTGGCCGCCAGGCACGCGCATCGGCATCTCAGTGATGCGCCGGGCGCGCGTGCGCCCCCTAGTGGCCAGAATACCCGAGGCCGTATAATGACAGCCTCCCGGATTTCTAGATGCACATTGAGGCCGTCATTCGTCAATGGCCCGGGTCTCAAGAGGTTAAAGGCATAGCACAAAACAATCTGCACTATGTAAGTGAAAGTGTCCTACTATGGCATTGTTTAATGTGGTTTTGTGACAACGATGTAGTTAGAGGCAACGCTACATCGTTTATAATAAAAATATACAGTAGAGTAGGCTAGAATGTTAGATGGGTTTATTCTCTGGTATTTACTAATATTTGAACGTTTTTTTTTTTTTTTCTAGCAGTAGGAAAAAATGTTTTGCATGATGAATCATGATTGCTCAGTACCGACATCACTTTTTTAAATGCATCATTTCATCCTCAGTGCATTTGATAACATTTAGAGAGATATCTTTCCAAGGCAATCATATACAAAGCACTGTCTTTTTTCAATGTACAGTGCATTTCCTTGAGGCTATACAAAACCTGGGTCATTGGTAATTTGATGTACTGTAGTTATAAAACAAAAGGACAAAGTCTGTATAATCATTTTAACAGTAATGCACAGAATTCAATATTCCATACACATTTTTGTGCTCAATGTGCAGCTTCAAAGATGGGTATATCATACCAAGTCTTTTTTTTTGTTTCTTCTTCATAATTTTTCTTTGTTTTGGAACCACATTTTCTTTAAACTATTTTGCTTACTGCAGACCAGCAAATTAACACTGTTTCAACATTATATACTGTATATGTTATAAATCATTAAAGTGAAACTCTGGGCAAACCATGTAAAGCACTTTTAAAATATTCTTTCATCTGCCAAAGAGTTTTCATTTCTATAACAGCCAATCTTGTGATTACCCAGATTTCCCACACATCATAACCAGGCAGATAACACACACAGTTCCTAATTAAAGTAAAGCTAAACCCAACATCCAGATTCTCCTAACCTTTAACATGTAATGGGTAAATGGTTTTGTGGTCTAAGGGTAGACACCCACTATAACGCACCTCATCCCAAATTTGTGACAAAATATAGAGAAAGAAGTAAACGGGACTATAGCGGTGCTAGCGTTAATATTTAGACAACAGTGGAAGACTCAATTCATTAAGTTAAAAAAAGGGGATTTATCCATTTATTGAACAAGTAATACAAAATATTTAGTAAAATTACATATGTATATATAAGCGTTTTCACAAAATTTCTAAAATAGGGCATAGCTGATATGGTGGTTAATTAGATGTTAAACCAAAGAGATCATACGTAGTCCCAACATGTTTCGCCCATCGGGGCTTCGTCAGGGGAAGTATGTCTCAAATGTGCGAGTACATCGAACATAGCTGTTAAAATAGACAATAGAAAAATTCATATTAACATATTGTAAGCTGGTTTATGTAAAGTTTAGAAGATCGATCTGTAAACAGGTCCACAGTTGGCAAAAAGAATAACGACTTACTACCATTAGAGCCCTAGATGAAATAAATGGGGGTAAAGGCAAGAGAAACCTCTGCACACTGGTGGAGAAAGGAGAGAGGTCTCCTCCTCGGTGTGAGACATAAACGGAGCTCCGAGCATACAAACCCTCACAGTGACCGCTTAAGAGACCTAGCCAAAATAGATCAAAGGAATATATATAAATAGATAAATAAATTAAATTAAATTAGAGAAAAAACCCCATTAGAGTTAAATTAATTTAAGTGAATGTAATTGATATGTGAAGGCAATATAAAGGTAATAAAGTAAAAATTAAAAATTATATATAGTGGTCAAATGATTTTGATCTAAGTGGGGTTAATGGTCCCGTTAGCCCGATCAATTATGGGGCAGATTAAGTCATTATTAAATTAACTATTCAGGTAATACTCACGTTAAAATCAAAATTGAGAAAAAAAAAGAGGAGAAAATTAGAACGAATGAGATGATGCCTGATTGATGTTAGATCCACTGGATACAAAATATCCGATTAAGATGCGTTCATAGGACATGAACCTTCAGAGAACTTTAGTCCAGTGAAGAGAAAGTTCCAAAAGATGAAATTATTCTATAAGTCAAATATATTGTATATTAATCAGTTATCCACAAGGGGACGTCTTGAGTTAAAACAGTAAGTATATAATAGTAGAAATAGTCCAACATTAGGTATTGTCATAAATGTGGAATTAGCATTATATGGTTCTTATGTTTTTTCCATAATATTTAAATTTTGTATGGGTAGAGTAATAAGGAAATGACCACACAACATGTCAGACAAAAACAAACTGAAGAGCCAATGGCCCAAACCGAGCTGTTAGTGTTGAATGAAGTATTACGTTGTCTTGTGTATCATTAAACATACAGCATAACAATGCTTTTAGTCTGAGAGTATGACAAAAGGACATCTAATGAAGTAACAATCATAAAAGTTTTCAAAGCCCAGAAAGTAGAGGGACTGGTAATGTACATGAGACAGTATGTCAGATTCTCAGATAAGCAGCAAGTGGTTACCTTGAAACAGAACTGTGGATAAATATCAGGCCGCCTCACCAAACCGCTCTGGTTGGTGTGCAGCCTGATAATGCCGGCTTTTAAGCGATCACCAACTCTGCCGGCGTCTGATGTCGCTGGCGGAGTGCGGACGTGACAACGTTAGTGCGCATGCGCCCAGAGTCCCGAAGCTGTACCAAAACTACAAGACCCAGAATACCTAGCGCCCATAGGAGGGGACTTGGTCTCACGCACCAACGTCATTAGAAACATAGTTTCCAATGAGACAGAGCGGGATCATGTTGTAATGTATCATAGTATGGTAAGGCTTGGTAAGAATAGTAAAACCAAATTCGGGGATAATGGGAAAGCAAAAACTGCAACAAAACATGTGAGTTGGGCAGACCCAGCAATTGCCGGATATGCCCTGGGCGTCCATATGAGGGCTGTAGGAAGCCCAGAGATTCTGTCACAGTCAGGCACCCTGTACATGTTCTCATTGCAGACCCTCAGAGACCAAAGGTGAAGTCGCTCTTTTGTCAATGATGGCGGGTCCAGTTAACCAACCAAAAAAGCCGTACCCGCCAACTTCCAGGGAGAAATTACAGAATGATCTTAAGAAACAAACATATTTCACATAATGTACATTGCACATGTTTAAGTTTAAACATAAATCTTCAACATAACAGACAATTTAGGAAAGACATACTTATATAAAACATGGCTAAATGAATGATAATTAATAAAAAATAAATTTAATATCAAGCAATAACAGCAGTTTAATTTTATTAAACTAAATTAATTTACAGATAAACATTAAGAAAAAAGGGGGGAGGGAGGTGAAAAAAGGAAACAGAGGACTCCTAGAGCAGGGAAGAGGGGGTATGTGAACAACCTAGGTCATTACAAATCAATGCAGATCAGCAGATCATAGGAAAGGTCTGAAGCTAAGATTTTCGTTAAAGCCAGGGAAAAAAGTTGCCTCTAGATTGTAAATCCAGCGAGCCTCTAATTGTAGCAAAGTTTTATCAACACTTCCTCCTCTGACATGAGGCGGAATATGTTCCAAAGCCATAAAACGTATATTTTTTGCATTAAAGTTATGAAAAGTACCAACATGGTGACTAACTGCTGTTTCCGCTTTTCTCTTAAAGATAGGTCTAATATGGTCACGAATTCGCTTATAAAAGGGGCGCTTGGTTTTTCCTATATAGAATCCATCGCATTGGCAAATGGCCATATATACAATGCCCAAAGTTTGGCATGTAATTCGATGTTTGGCACGGTGAATTTGACCATTGGGAAGTGTGCAGGTTGAACTGTTAAGTATGAATGGGCACATGTCACAATGCCCACAAGCAAACGTTCCTGGATTCAGGCATTTTATATCAGAAAGGGTTTCAAAATGGCTATGAACCAGACTATCTTTCAGAGAAGGTGCCCGTTGGTAAGTTATTTGTGGTTTACTACCAATATATTTGTTAACTATTGGATCAGCAGACAACAGAGGCCAGAAATTTTCCACAATCTTGCGGATTTTATGGTGTTCAGTAGAATATCTTGTAATAATTCTTAGTTGGTCGGTTTCAGTGGTGAGTTTTTGGCCAAAAATAAGAGAACTGCGATCTTGTTCACATACTCTCTTATAAGCTCTCTTCAAAACCGAATGACTGTAACCCCTATCTTTTAAACGAGCGTATAGCTCATCCGCAGCTTTTTTTAAATCTGCATCCCGGCTGCAGTTACGTTTGATACAAAGGTATTGACTGTAGGGAATACTGGTTACAAGTGGTGCGGGATGGAAGCTTGTCGCATGTAAGACAGTATTCCCGGCAGAGGGCTTTCTGTAAAGGGATGAGTGTAAAACGCCATCCTTGTCCAGATGCAACATTAGATCAAGGAAACTAAGTTCTATCTGACTGCAGGACATAGTGAATTTTAAATTAAATCGGTTTGAGGAGATCCCTTTCATAAAGAGATCAAGCTCATCCCTGTCACCTGACCAGAAAAGGAGGACATCGTCGATGTACCTGTACCAGGATATTATCCTGTCCAGGCACACCAACGGATTCTCGCTGGAGAAAAGCTTCCTCTCCCACCCCCCGAGGTATAGGTTGGCATACGATGGGGCACACTTGGTCCCCATCGCAACCCCCTGCACCTGGAGGAAGTGGGAGAGTCCGAACATGAAAACATTATGCGTGAGTATAAATCTCAAAAGCTCGAGAACAAAGGAATTATAAATGGCTGAATTTGGTCCTCTTTCTAAAAGATGGTTTTGTACAACCGCAATCCCTTGATTGTGGGGGATGGCATTGTACAAACCCTCGATGTCCAAGGCTACAAGCCATGTTCCGACCGGAAGTATAATTCCCTCAATAATTTTTAACAAATCTATTGTATCCTTGACATAGGATGACAGGGCTACAACATGAGGTTGCAGGTAGTCGTCAATTAGTGCGCTAGCGTTTTCGGTAAGACTTAAACAGCCCGATATAATTGGACGACCAGGGGGTTGAGTAAGGCTTTTATGAACCTTGGGCAAAGAATAAAAGGTTGGTACCTTGGGATCCTTTACATTCAAAAATTTCCAAGTCTCAAGGTCAATAGTACCCTGTTGATAAGCTTTAAAGATAATACAGCGATATTGCTTTACATAATTCTCAATTACTGTTTGTGAGATCTTTCGATAACAAGTTTCATTAGACAAGATATCCTTGCACATTTTTTCATATTGCAAGGTATCCATGATAACAAGGTTCCCACCCTTATCTGCTGGCTTTATGACTATACTGCTGTTGCCTTGAAGGGATTTAAATGCTTCTTGCTGTTTTTTCGTGAGGTTCTTCCTTCTATAATGGTCGAAATTGATTTTTTCAATTTCCTTAGTTGTTTGTTGGACAAATGCCCAGATATTGGGGTTTGTATGAAGTAGTGGGAAGGTTCGTGATTTAGGCTTGAATGAGGAAGGTGGGGGAAAGGACACACCGACCGCAGATATCCCCGGCATAGATAGAAAGCCGGGGACATCATCGTCGGTGTGTGCCTCCTCCCACAGATCCATCAAGTCCTCAAGAGCCTGTTGCTCATTTAGTCTTGAAAGAGAAACGGATTGACTAGATTCATAAGTCTGGTCACCTGATGATTTATCAAAGATAACCTTGTAAAGCAGTCGACGAGCAAAAAGGTGTATATCCTTAATAACATGAAATTTATCTGTATGGGAGTTGGGACAGAAAGAAAGACCTAGTTTAAGGATTGAGATTTCTTCCGCCATAAGCTCATGAGGAAAGATTAATAATCTCCATCTCAGTATGTTTTGGCATTATGTATTGGGAGTTGGGATTGGATCCTTGTCTTTCCCTAAAAAAATGGGGGCTAGTTTAGTATCTGGTGGCGGTGCAATAGCTAAAGGAGGGGTAGTGGTTTCCTGATTATTAGCCTTTAGAATATTTGGTGTGGGCTGTGGCATAGTTTCCGAATGACTTCCCTTGGGGATAGCACCGGAGTGTGCATAAGATGTTAATGAGGGAGTGAGAGGTGCTGCCGTTGCGATGGATTGTGTGACCATGGCTTGAAGGCCACGTGCGGTTTTTTGGGAAGGATGAAAGGTAGAAAGTGAACGTGAATGTGAGAGGGCAGGGCGCCCAGGTAGAGAGCGGTGCGAAGGTGCTGTGCCAAGTTGGTGTTTTAGGGATTCCGTGGAAGCCGCATCTGAATTCCCTTTTCGTTTTTTAGGAAGTCTATCTTCCGACAGATCGCGGTATATCGTGGATTGACTCGAAGAGAGAGGATGCAGATGATAAATTTGTTATTGGATCATCTGTTTTTGTATTTTTATTGTTAGTGTGTCTATTAAAGGGTCTATTATAGGTGTTCTGTGTCCATTTGTAAGCAAATCCATTGTTATGGGCATTAATATCTCTTAAGAACTTGCCTTCCTTGCCATTTATAATTTCCTTTGTATATCCTTCTATATGTTCTTTTAAATCTTTCTCTCTAGACTTGAATCTGACAGTTGCCAGAATTAACCACTTAACGACCGCTCACTGTATATATACGTCGGCAGAATGGCACCGACAGGCACAATCACGTAGAGTGTACGTGATTGCCTTTGTACAGTTGGGGGGTCCAATCGGACCCCCCTCCTATACAGTGAGCGGTGGCTAAGTGTCCGGGAGCGTTCCGGGATGAGGGGGCAGCCATTCGTTTCTGGCCACCCCCTCGCGATCGCTCCCGGCGAATGGAAATGCCCCCTCTGTCTGTGTCAGACAGAGGGAGCAGGAGGAAGTGATGTCATCTCTGGTGTGGCGCTCACATATACCGAGCGCCGTACAAGAGAAGATATCAGGTCAGTGCACACAACACTACACTGACACCAGGACACATAGGGACATAAATCGCCCCCCCAGGCCCCCCAGACACCCCAGATCACCCCCCAGATCACCCCCCCCCCAGCCCCCAGTCACAGTGTCACTGATTGCAGTGACCATTTATTTAGTGATCACTGCAATCAGTGACATTTGTGACTGTAAAAGTGTCACCAAAGTTTAGTCTTGGGTCCAGTGTAGCCCCCTAACCCCCCCTAATAAAGGTTTAACCCCCTGATCACCCCCCAGATAACCCTTTCACCGCCTATCACCACTGTCGCTTAGCGATCATTTTTCTGATCGCTGTCTTAGCGTCAGTGATGCCGATCGGCAGCCAGTAATTTTTTTTAGGTTCGCCGCAGGTTTTTATAGCGTCAGGTACCCCAATATATTATCTAATAAAGGTTTAACCCCCTTGATCGCCCCCCAGGTAACCCTTTCACCCCCTATCACCACTGTCGCTAAGCAATTGTTTTTCTAAACGCTGTCTTAGTGTCGGTGATGCAGATCGTAGCCAGTAATTTTTTTTATGTTTGCCGCATGTTTTTATAGCGTCAGGTACCCCAATATATTATCTAATAAAGGTTTAACCCCCTTGATCACCCCCCAAGTAACCCTTTCACCCCCTGTCACCACTGTCACTAAGCGATCGTTTTTCTAAACGCTGTCTTAGTGTCTGTGATGCAGATCGGTAGCCGGTAATTTTTTTTAGGTTCGCCGCAGGTTTTTATAGCGTCAGGTACCCCAATATATTATCTAATAAAGGTTTAACCCCCTTGATCGCCCCCCAGGTAACCCTTTCACCCCCTATCACCACTGTCGCTAAGCAATTGTTTTTCTAAACGCTGTCTTAGTGTCGGTGATGCAGATCGTAGCCAGTATTTTTTTTTAGGTTCGCCGCAGGTTTTTATAGCGTCAGGTACCCCAATATATTATCTAATAAAGGTTTAACCCCCTTGATCGCCCCCCAGGTAACCCTTTCACCCCCATCACCACTGTCGCTAAGCAATCGTTTTTCTAAATGCTGTCTTAGTGTCGGTGATGCAGATCGGTAGCTGGTAATTTTTTTTAGGTTCGCCGCAGGTTTTTATAGCATCAGGTACCCCCATATATTATCTAATAAAGGTTTTAACCCCCTGATTGCCCCTAGTTAACCCTTTCACCAGTGATCACCATATAAGTGTTACGGGTGACGCTGGTTAGTTAGTTTGCTTTTTATAGTGTGAGGGCACCCGCCGTGTATATAACCCAATAAAGGTTTAACCCCCTGATCGCCCGGCGGGTGATATCAATTAGGTTTTAGCGTCAGAGAGGGTCTGAGTCACACCCCAGGCAGCGTCAGGTTAGTGCCAGTAACGCTAACACCCACGCGTGAAGCATACACCCCCCTTAGTGGTATAGTATCTGAACAGATCAATATCTGATCTGATCAGATCTATACTAGCGTCCCCAGCAGTTTAGGGTTCCCAAAAACGCAGCGTTAGCGGGATCAGCCCAGATACCTGATGGCACCTGCGTTTTGCCCCTCCGTCCAGCCCAGGCCACCCAAGTGCAGTATCGATCGATCACTGTCACTTACAAAACAAAAACACACATAACTGCAGCGTTCGCAGAGACAGGCCTGATCCCTGCGACTCCAGTGCTGTAGGAGGTGATTTCACCACCACAGTTAAAAAAAAAAAGCAAATATGCCAAAGCATTGGGGCAGCAGGGGCGGAGGAGCGATTTTGCTCCTAATGCCGCGTACATACGGTCGAAATTCCGACGGAGGCTTGCCCGTGGAAAAGTCCGACCATGTGTGTGCGGCATAACTTTTTTGCGGGAGGATGCCCCCATGCTTCGGCATATATAAATGGTGCATGTATGCCCATCATTGGAAGTGGGTGGATGAAGGGCGGTATTCTAATGGTGGGCATACCCACCGATCAATCTCTTTTTTCGTTCAGCCAACTGGCTGCATGAAATAAAAAGATTACAATACATGTCCAACAAGGACCAGCAACGTACTGGTATGTTGCTGGACTTTGAATGTTTATACCAGAATGATGCCTGCGGGTTTAGGTATCATCTTGGTATCATTCTTTTCAGCCTGCGGCCGGCTTTCATGTAAAAGCAATCCTAGCGGCTAATTAGTCTCTGGACTGCTTTTACAAGCAGTGGGAGGGAATGCCCCCCCGGATATAAAAAGCGCCATTGGGAAATTGGGAAAGCATTTTATCACACCGATCTTGGTGTGGTCAGATGCTTTGAGGGCAGAGGAAAAATCTAGGGTCTAGAAGACCCCAGTTTTTTCAAAAAAAGAGTACCTGTCACTACCTATTGCTATCATAGGGGATATTTACATTCCCTGAGATAACAATAAAAATGATAAAAAGAAATACTTAGAAGGAACAATTTAAAAATAAAATAAAAAAGCAAAATTAATAATAAAAAAAAAAAAAAAAAAAAAAAAAAAAAGCACCCCTGTCCTGCCCTGCTCTTGCCCAATGGCGAACGCAAGCGTCGGTCTGGCGTCATATGTAAACAGCAATTGCACCATGCATGTGAAGTATCACCGCGAAGGTCAGATCGAGGGCAATCATTTTAGCAGTAGACCTCCTCTGTAAATCTACTGGGGTAACCTGTAAAGGCTTTTAAAGGCTTTTAAAAATGTATGTAGTTTGTCGCCAATGCGCGTTTGTGCGAAATTTTAAAGCATGTCGTGTTTGGTATCTATGTACTCGGCCTAAGATCATCTTTTTTATTTCATCAAACATTTGGGCAATATAGTGTGTTTTAGTGCATTAAAATTAAAAAAAGTGTATTTTTTAACCCAAAAAATGCGTTTGAAAAATCGCTGCGCAAATACTGTGTAGAAAAAAAAAATGCAACACCCACCATTTTAATCTGTAGGGCCTTTGCTTTAAAAATATATATAATTTTTGGGGGTTCAACATAATTTTCTTGCAAAAAAAAATATGTTTTCATGTAAACAAAAAGTGTCAAAAAGGGCTTTGTCTTCAAGTGGTTAGAAGAGTGGATGTAAGCTTCCTAATGTTGTGTATAAAATGCCAGAACAGTTCAAAACCCCCCCAAATGACCCCATTTTGGAAAGTAGACACCCCAAGCTATATACTGAGAGGCATGTCGAGTCCATGGAATATTTTATATGTTGACACAAGTTGCGGAAAAACGACAATTTTTTATTTTTTTTTGCACAAAGTTGTCACTAAATGATATATTTCTCAAACATGCCATGGGCATATGTGGAATTACACCCCAAAATACATTCTGTTGCTTCTCCTGAGTACGGGGATACCACATGTGTGAGACTTTTTGGGAGCCTAGCCATGTACGGGACCCCAAAAACCAAGCACCGCCTTCAGGCTTTCTAAGGGTGTAAATTTTTGATTTCACTTCTCACTGCCTATCACAGTTTCGGAGGCCATGGAATGCCCAGATAGCACAAAACCCCCCCAAATGACCCCATTTTGGAAAGTAGACACCCCAAGCTATTTGCTGAGAGGTATTGTGAGTATTTTGCAGATCTCGCTTTTTGTCACAAAGTTTTGAAAATTGAAACAAAAAAAAAATATATATATATATATTTTCTTTCTTCATTTTCAAAAACAAATGAGAGCTGTAAAATACTCGCCATTCCTCTCAGCAAATAGCTTGGGGTGTCTGTATTCCAAAATGGGGTCATTTGGGGGGGTTTTGTGCGATTTTGGCATTTTATGGCCTTCGAAACTGTGATAGGTAGTGAGGAGTGAAATCAAAAATTTGTGCCTAGAAATCCTGAAGGCGGTGCTTGGTTTTCGGGGTCCCGTACGCGGCTAGGCTCCTAAAAAGTCCCACACATGTGGTATCCCCGTACTCAGGAGAAGCATAAAAATTTATTTTGGGGTGTAATTCCACATATAACCATGGCATGTGTGAGCAATATATCATTTAGTGACAACTTTTTGTAATTTTTTTTTTTTTGTCATAATTCAATCACTTGGGACAAAAAAAATTATATTCAATGGGCTCAACAGGCCTCTCAGCAATTTCCTTGGGGTGTCTACTTTCTAAAATGGGGTCATTTGGGGGGGTTTTGTGCTATTTTGGCATTTTATGGCCTTCGATACTGTGATAGGTAGTGAGGAGTGAAATCAAAAATTTGCGCCCTTAGAAATCCTGAAGGCGGTGCTTGGTTTCCGGGGTCCCGTACGCGGCTAGGCTCCCAAAAAGTCCCACACATGTGGTATCCCCGTACTCAGGAGAAGCAGCAAAACGTATTTTGGGGTGAAATTCCACATATAACCATGGCATGTGTGAGCAATATATAATTTAGTGACAACTTTTTGTAATTTTTTTTTTTTTTTAGTCATTATTCAATCACTTGGGACAAAAAAATAAAAAATTCAATGGGCTCAACATGCCTCTCAGCAATTTCCTTGGGGTGTCTACTTTCCAAAATGGGGTCATTTGGGGGGGTTTTGTACTGCCCTGTCATTTTAGCACCTCAAGAAATGAGATAGGCAGTCATAAATTTAAAGCTGTGTAAATTTCAGAAAATGTACCCTAGTTTGTAAACTCTATAACTTTTGCGCAAACCAATAAATATACGCTTATTGACATTTTTTTTACTAAAAACATGTGACTGAATACATTTTGGCCTAAATGTATGACTACAATTGAGTTTATTCGATTTTTCTTATAACAAAAAGTAGAAAATATCATTTTTTTTCAAAATTTTCGGTCTTTTTCCGTTTATATCGCAAAAAATAAAAATCGCAGAGGCAATCAAATACCATTAAAAGAAAGCTCTGTGGGAAGAAAAGGACGCAAATTTCGTTTGGGTACAACATTGCATGTCCGCACAATTTACAGTTAAAGCAGCGCAGTGCAAAATTCTGAATTCACCTCTGGTCCTCTAGCTACCAAATGGTCCGGGGCTTAAGTGGTTAAGGAATACTCGTCAAACCATTTTGTTATATGGTCATCCAGAGTGGCCAGTTCGGTGTCATATTGGTCACATAGTGTGACCATCATTTGGAAAGAGCAATTTTGTAAATTGCCCTCCCAAATTTTCTTTAGGGTGTTAAAGAACTTTTTGTGCCAAAATATACGGACCTTCTTCTCTAAGAGTCTCTGTAATCTCAGGAATGCCTGGTCTAAATCTTGATCAGAGATTGCCGAGGTGTTTTGAGACTTTTCTGTTTCCCTTTCCTTTCCTTTTTTTTTTTTTCTCAAGATGGCTTCCTTTTGCGGAGAGGCATGGGAGGGTTTCATGACTAGGATACAACAGTCTCAAAACACCTCGGCAATCTCTGATCAAGATTTAGACCAGGCATTCCTGAGATTACAGAGACTCTTAGAGAAGAAGGTCCTTATATTTTGGCACAAAAAGTTCTTTGAGAAATATATAGAGAATCAAGTTGTCCCTTGGGGACTACGCATCCAGATATTTCCTAATTTACGCAAGATCGATGACACCCTAAAGAAAATTTGGGAGGGCAATTTACAAAATTGCTCTTTCCAAATGATGGTCACACTATGTGACCAATATGACACCGAACTGGCCACTCTGGATGACCATATAACAAAATGGTTTGATGAGTATTCCTTAATTCTGGCAACTGTCAGATTCAAGTCTAGAGAGAAAGATTTAAAAGAACATATAGAAGGATATACAAAGGAAATTATAAATGGCAAGGAAGGCAAGTTCTTAAGAGATATTAATGCCCATAACAATGGATTTGCTTACAAATGGACACAGAACACCTATAATAGACCCTTTAATAGACACACTAACAATAAAAATACAAAAACAGATGATCCAATAACAAATTTATCATCTGCATCCTCTCTCTCTTCTAGTCAATCCACGATATACCGCGATCTGTCGGAAGATAGACTTCCTAAAAAACGAAAAGGGAATTCAGATGCTGCTTCCACGGAATCCCTAAAACACCAACTTGGCACAGCACCTTCGCACCGCTCTCTACCTGGGCGCCCTGCCCTCTCACATTCACGTTCACTTTCTACCTTTCATCCTTCCCCAAAAACCGCACGTGGCCTTCAAGCCATGGTTACACAATCCATCGCAACGGCAGCACCTCTCACTCCCTCATTAACATCTTATGCACACTCCGGTGCTATCCCCAAGGGAAGTCATTCGGAAACTATGCCACAGCCCACACCAAATATTCTAAAGGCTAATAATCAGGAAACCACTACCCCTCCTTTAGCTATTGCACCGCCACCAGATACTAAACTAGCCCCCATTTTTTTAGGGAAAGACAAGGATCCAATCCCAACTCCCAATACATAATGCCAAAACATACTGAGATGGAGATTATTAATCTTTCCTCTCATGAGCTTATGGCGGAAGAAATCTCAATCCTTAAACTAGGTCTTTCTTTCTGTCCCAACTCCCATACAGATAAATTTCATGTTATTAAGGATATACACCTTTTTGCTCGGAGACTGCTTTACAAGGTTATCTTTGATAAATCATCAGGTGACCAGACTTATGAATCTAGTCAATCCGTTTCTCTTTCAAGACTAAATGAGCAACAGGCTCTTGAGGACTTGATGGATCTGTGGGAGGAGGCACACACCGACGATGATGTCCCCGGCTTTCTATCTATGCCGGGGATATCTGCGGTCGGTGTGTCCTTTCCCCCACCCTCCTCATTCAAGCCTAAATCACAAACCTTCCCACTACTTCATACAAACCCCAATATCTGGGCATTTGTCCAACAAACAACTAAGGAAATTGAAAAAATCAATTTCGACCATTATGGAAGGAAGAACCTCACGAAAAAACAGCAAGAAGCATTTAAATCCCTTCAAGGCAACAGCAGTATAGTCATAAAGCCAGCAGATAAGGGTGGGAACCTTGTTATCATGGATACCTTGCAATATGAAAAAATGTGCAAGGATATCTTGTCTAATGAAACTTGTTATCGAAAGATCTCACAAACAGTAATTGAGAATTATGTAAAGCAATATCGCGGTATTATCTTTAAAGCTTATCAACAGGGTACTATTGATCTTGAGACTTGGAAATTTTTGAATGTAAAGGATCCCAAGGTACCAACCTTTTATTCTTTGCCCAAGGTTCATAAAAGCCTTACTCAACCCCCTGGTCGTCCAATTATATCGGGCTGTTTAAGTCTTACCGAAAACGCTAGCGCACTAATTGACGACTACCTGCAACCTCATGTTGTAGCCCTGTCATCCTATGTCAAGGATACAATAGATTTGTTAAAAATTATTGAGGGAATTATACTTCCGGTCGGAACATGGCTTGTAGCCTTGGACATCGAGGGTTTGTACAATGCCATCCCCCACAATCAAGGGATTGCGGTTGTACAAAACCATCTTTTAGAAAGAGGACCAAATTCAGCCATTTATAATTCCTTTGTTCTCGAGCTTTTGAGATTTATACTCACGCATAATGTTTTCATGTTCGGACTCTCCCACTTCCTCCAGGTGCAGGGGGTTGCGATGGGGACCAAGTGTGCCCCATCGTATGCCAACCTGTACCTGGGGGGGTGGGAGAGGGAGCTTTTCTCCAGCGAGGATCCGTCGGTGTGCCTGGACAGGATAATATCCTGGTACAGGTACATCGACGATGTCCTCCTTTTCTGGTCAGGTGACAGGGATGAGCTTGATCTCTTTATGAAGGGGATCTCCTCAAACCGATTTAATTTAAAATTCACTATGTCCTGCAGTCAGATAGAACTTAGTTTCCTTGATCTAATGTTGCATCTGGACAGGGATGGCATTTTACACTCATCCCTTTACAGAAAGCCCTCTGCCGGGAATACTGTCTTACATGCGACAAGCTTCCATCCTGCACCACTTGTAACCAGTATTCCCTACAGTCAATACCTTCGTATCAAACGTAACTGCAGCCGGGATGCAGATTTCAAAAAAGCTGCGGACGAGCTATATGCTTGTTTAAAAGATAGGGGTTACAGTCATTCGGTTTTGAAGAGAGCTTATAAGAGAGTATGTGAACAAGATCGCAGTTCTCTTATTTTTGGCCAAAAACTCACCACTCAAACCGACCAACTAAAAATTATTACAAGATATTCTACTGAACACCATAAAATCCGCAAGATTGTGGAAAATTTCTGGCCTCTGTTGTCTGCTGATCCAATAGTTAACAAATATATTGGTAGTAAACCACAAATAACTTACCAACGGGCACCTTCTCTGAAAGATAGTCTGGTTCATAGCCATTTTGAAACCCTTTCTGATATAAAATGCCTGAATCCAGGAACGTTTGCTTGTGGGCATTGTGACATGTGCCCATTCATACTTAACAGTTCAACCCGCACACTTCCCAATGGTCAAATTCACCGTGCCAAACATCGAATTACATGCCAAACTTTGGGCATTGTATATATGGCCATTTGCCAATGCGGTGGATTCTATATAGGAAAAACCAAGTGCCCCTTTTATAAGCGAATTCGTGACCATATTAGACCTATCTTTAAGAGAAAAGCGGAAACAGCAGTTAGTCACCATGTTGGTACTTTTCATAACTTTAATGCAAAAAATATACGTTTTATGGCTTTGGAACATATTCCGCCTCATGTCAGAGGAGGAAGTGTTGATAAAACTTTGCTACAATTAGAGGCTCGCTGGATTTACAATCTAGAGGCAACTGTTTTCCCTGGCTTTAACGAAAATCTTAGCTTCAGACCTTTCCTATGACTGGCTGATCTGCATTGATTTGTAATGACCTAGGTTGTTCACATACCCCCTCTTCCCTGCTCTAGGAGTCCTCTGTTTCCTTTTTTCACCTCCCTCCCCCCTTTTTTCTTAATGTTTATCTGTAAATTAATTTAGTTTACTAAAATTAAACTGCTGTTATTGCTTGATATTAAATTTATTTTTTATTAATTATCATTCATTTAGCCATGTTTTATATAAGTATGTCTTTCCTAAATTGTCTGTTATGTTGAAGATTTATGTTTAAACTTAAACATGTGCAATGTACATTATGTGAAATATGTTTGATTCTTAAGATCGTTCTGTAATTTCTCCCTGGAAGTTGGCGGGTACGGCTTTTTTGGTTGGTTAACTGGACCAGCCATCATTGACAAAAGAGCGACTTCACCTTTGGTCTCTGAGGGTCTGCAATGAGAACATGTACAGGGTGCCTGACTGTGACGGAATCTCTGGGCTTCCTACAGCCCTCATATGGACGCCCAGGGCATATCCAGCAATTGCTGGGTCTGCCCAACTCACACGTTTTGTTGCAGTTTTTGCTTTCCCATTATCCCCGAATTTGGTTTTACTATTCTTACCAAGCCTTACCATACTATGATACATTACAACATGATCCTGCTCCGTCTCATTGGAAACTATGTTTCTAATGACGTTGGTGCGTGAGACCAAGTCCCCTCCTATGGGCGCTAGGTATTCTGGGTCTTGTAGTTTTGGTACAGCTTCGGGACTCTGGGCGCATGCGCACTAACGTTGTCACGTCCGCACACCGCCGGCCACGTCAGACGCCGGCAGAGTTGGTGATCGCTTAAAAGCCGGCATTATCAGGCTGCACACCAACCAGAGCGGTTCGGTGAGGCGGCCTGATATTTATCCACAGTTCTGTTTCAAGGTAACCACTTGCTGCTTATCTGAGAATCTGACATACTGTCTCCTGTACATTACCAGTCCCTCTACTTTCTGGGCTTTGAAAACTTTTATGATTGTTACTTCATTAGACGTCCTTTTGTCGTAC
Organism: Rana muscosa; assembly: GCA_029206835.1. Lineage (NCBI taxonomy): Eukaryota > Metazoa > Chordata > Amphibia > Anura > Ranidae > Rana > Rana muscosa. Next base: position 699,408,706 of record CM055117.1, on the reverse strand, counting down.
TCTCAGACTAAAAGCATTGTTATGCTGTATGTTTAATGATACACAAGACAATGTAATACTTCATTCAACACTAACCGCTCGGTTTGGGCCATTGGCTCTTCAGTTTGTTTTTGTCTGACATGTTGTGTGGTCATTTCCTTATTACTCTACCCATACAAAATTTAAATATTATGGAAAAAACATAAGAACCGTATAATGCTAATTCCACATTTATGACAATACCTAATGTTGGACTATTTCTACTATTATATACTTACTGTTTTAACTCAAGACGTCCCCTTGTGGATAACTGATTAATATACAATATATTTGACTTATAGAATAATTTCATCTTTTGGAACTTTCTCTTCACTGGACTAAAGTTCTCTGAAGGTTCATGTCCTATGAACGCATCTTAATCGGATATTTTGTATCCAGTGGATCTAACATCAATCAGGCATCATCTCATTCGTTCTGATTTTCTCCTTTTTTTTTCTCAATTTTGATTTTAACGTGAGTATTACCTGAATAGTTAATTTAATAATGACTTAATCTGCCCCATAATTGATCGGGCTAACGGGACCATTAACCCCACTTAGATCAAAATCAATTGACCACTATATATAATTTTTAATTTTTACTTTATTACCTTTATACTGCCTTCACATATCAATTACATTCACTTAAATTAATTTAACTCTAACGGGGTTTTTTCTCTAATTTAATTTAATTTATTTATCTATTTATATATATTCCTTTGATCTATTTTGGCTAGGTCTCTTAAGCGGTCACTGTGAGGGTTTGTATGCTCGGAGCTCCGTTTACGTCTCACACCGAGGAGGAGACCTCTCTGCTTCCTCCACCAGCGTGCAGAGGTTTCTCTTGCCTTTACCCCCATTTATTTCATCTAGGGCTCTAATGGTGGTAAGTCGTTATTCTTTTTGCCAACTGTGGACCTGTTTACAGATCGATCTTCTAAACTTTACATAAACCAGCTTACAACATGTTAATATGAATTTTTCTATTGTCTATTTTAACAGCTATGTTCGATGTACTCGCACATTTGAGACATACTTCCCCTGACGAAGCCCCGATGGGCGAAACATGTTGGGACTACGTATGATCTCTTTGGTTTAACATCTAATTAACCACCATATCAGCTATGCCCTATTTTAGAAATTTTGTGAAAACGCTTATATATACATATGTAATTTTACTAAATATTTTGTATTACTTGTTCAATAAATGGATAAATCCCCTTTTTTTAACTTAATGAATTGAGTCTTCCACTGTTGTCTAAATATTAACGCTAGCACCGCTATAGTCCCGTTTACTTCTTTCTCTATATTTTAACATGTAATGTTATATCTCACAATTTGCCATCAGTCTGTTTAAATCTGTAGCATTCTTTAAAAATGCATGTTAATTGCATGTTAATTCTACCATAAAGGTGGTTATTGAGGCATTTTGCTCTTGCGTTGACACCTACTCCTTTTGATGGTTGTGAAATTAAGCATTGCATCACTGGTCTTTAATTTTTTTTTCTTTATTTCTGTTATAGTAAGACACTTGCACTATGTTCAAATAAATAAAACAGGATTAAAGTAAAAATTAGCAAGTCTTATGGTTCTGTACAAATTGGTCCAATCTAATATATCAGAGTCACTTTCTCTCATAAAAGACTCTCCGCATTCCTCCATAGTTCCAATGGTAAGCAAGAGCTACAAATGTGCATCTTTTCAGGTTTCTGAAGGGGGAGTTTACAGAATTAACATAACCAATAAAAAGGTCTGAGGAGTGTGTTGTAGGGGCTGGAGGGTATTTTATGATTCTCAGCAGACACACCATAATGGCAATTAGTATAACTATATCTATATTTCTATATATAAGAGTTTCACAACCCGATCACCAACATATTAAATATAATGAAATAATGATTCACTATAGAACGGAATGCATAAATCGCTTAAGATATCAAAAGTGTTCCATTACCCTCCTGGAGCTTATTGTTTAAGTGATTATTTTCTTATTCATAAGCGTATCCACTTTTTATGTTGGTATCTCTACAGTAGAAGCTATGGAATATGGATAGATTTAAGAGCTTGAGGTATACTACAGTTCAGTCTAAGTTCAGACAAAACCAGATGAGTATATGCGAAGAGAGAAGTGGGAAAATGAGCAAATGATTGCTCAGGGATTTTTAAACAGTGTTCATTAGAAATGGCTCATTCGAGAGAATAGATAAAATGTATCAAAAGTTTATTGGTAAATACATACAGAACACAATAATATGCAAATTAAAAAGGGGACCATTTACATTCATAGTAAACAAAAAATGGTCACAGCTAATGACCGGCAAAACATTTATGCGTCACTCTACTAGTTTCGCTCTGAACGAGCTTCTTCAGGAGTTTGACAATGCTCGTAGGTCATACCAGAGACCCCAAAGTCGCACATATATGCCAATATCATATGGGTACAATGAACATTTTGGATTCCCCAACTTTAAGCAGGACCGACCACCGAGGAAAAGGAGAACCATCCAATAGTAGTCCAGCCATAGAGAGTATAAGGAAGGTAGAAACCAGACGCTCAGCAAGTTCGGTATAAATGGTGCCGATCTGATTTAAATGGAAGCAGAGTTTCCAAATTGGATCAGAAGCACAAAGTGCTGTTGTGGGATGGAGCAATCCCAATTGTGGAGTTTGCTGAAAGAATGGAGGCAAAAGCCCATACTCAGATAGGGATCGATTTCATGAAATCCACTGGCAGCCTTTCCCTATTGGCAAAGGTATGTCCTGGAACAGGGATAGGGAAAGGCTGCCAGTGGATTTCATGAAATCGATCCCTGTCTGAGTATGGGCTTTTGCCTCCATTCTTTCAGCAAACTCCACAATTGGGATTGCTCCATCCCACAACAGCACTTTGTGCTTCTGATCCAATTTGGAAACTCTGCTTCCATTTAAATCAGATCGGCACCATTTATACCGAACTTGCTGAGCGTCTGGTTTCTACCTTCCTTATACTCTCTATGGCTGGGACTACTATTGGATGGTTCTCCTTTTCCTCGGTGGTCGGTCCTGCTTAAAGTTGGGGAATCCAAAATGTTCATTGTACCCATATGATATTGGCATATATGTGCGACTTTGGGGTCTCTGGTATGACCTACGAGCATTGTCAAACTCCTGAAGAAGCTCGTTCAGAGCGAAACTAGTAGAGTGACGCATAAATGTTTTGCCGGTCATTAGCTGTGACCATTTTTTGTTTTCTATGAATGTAAATGGTCCCCTTTTTAATTTGCATATTATTGTGTTCTGTATGTATTTACCAATAAACTTTAGATACATTTTATCTATTCTCTCGAATGAGCCATTTCTAATGAACACCGTTTAAAAATCCCTGAGCAATCATTTGCTCATTTTCCCACTTCTCTCTTCGTATATTTAACTGGGATTAGGTGTTAAAACATCTGTATGGAGTGTGGCCCTGCCTCTATGACAGATGAGTATATGCTGAACATACATTATTATGACAGGCTATTTACAATAACGCTGCATTAGGAGGCTTTGCAGACTCTAAGTGCTGTTTCTGAAATTGCTGGAGGTTTTATTCCGCACCTACATGTCATCCAAATGATCTGAGTTATGTAAATGTGTTTTAGGCTTCTTTCACGTTGGCAGAGTCCACCAGCAGATCCGCTCACTCAGCAGGGGATCTCTCCACTGATCCTCGCTGAGCAGGCAGATGACAGGTCTGTGTCTGCTCCGCTGATGCAGAGCAGACACAGACACAACCCACTCTTCTCTATGGGGCTGTTGGATGGAAACGGAATACCTGTCCTTTCCATCCGACTGTAATCTGATCCTCCGGACGGATGGGGAATGGATCCCCATTTGTTTGTTTTTCGCGAACAGGATCGGATGTCGGCTGGTGTCAGTGGACACATGTCTGCTGACATCTGCCACTCCATAGAGAGCAATGGATGGTCACAGGTGGCCCCACCAGTCCATCAGTATGAAAGAAGCCTTAACTGGACTTTTATTTTCTCAATGTAAACCTCTCTTACAGACTTAGTTTAAATCTGACTGTTCTGTATTTTTGGGAAAATAAAGGTGGCACTGCTTGCATTGTGACTTCCCCATTCTCGCTGTTCAGTTATAGGTCTTCAGACCTTGTTATCATGACATCTCTGTCAGACAATAAGCAATTAAAATTTTGTCCAACTGAACACAGAGAAACAAAATAAATTTTTTAGTGGAAAAGTGTTTGAACTTCTGCATTTTTTTTTATTGCTGCCTGTTCTTCTAGTGCTTGTGACAACCACATCATGCATTTTTGTATAGACGTCACTGGGTGAAATAAGGTAAAATATCTGAAAAAGAAACCTGAAAACCAATGGATGCCTCTGGGGAAAAAATTAATTTGTCCATCTGCATACAAAAACAAAAGCACTCTTAATGTGTATTCTTATGTTTTTTTATTTTTTCTATATAGGAAATGGAACATTGATCGGGGCATCAGCAAACGTTGTATGTGCTGGAATAGCAGAACAACATGGCTATGGGTTTTCCTTCATGGAATTTTTCAGGTAGCATTTTATTTGTAATAAAAAAAAAAAAAAGAAAACTAAAAAAAAAACACTGTTCTGCTCGTCTAATAATAAATGAAACTGTGGGGGGGATTTACTAAAACTGATGAACACAGAATCTGGTGCCAGCTGTACATAGTAACCAATCGGCTTCTAACTTGTTCTATTAAGCTTTGGCAATACAACCTAGAAGCTGACTGGTTACTATGTACAGCAGATTATGTGTGCACCAGTTCGACTAAATCCCCCCAGTGTATAAAAATAAAACCATATGTTATAATACAAGAGTGATGCTCATAGATCAAACCTAAGGTTATAAAATCCCATACAAACAGCCCACAAGCGCTCTGTTAACAATCAGTGCTTCTTTATACAGTCCTGCTAGCCTGCATGTAGTCATGAACACAAATACAAAGTGTAATAGTCAACAATGAGTATACATTCTTTTCTTCTTGTAATCGATTCACCCTTCATGCATTTTATGCTGATGTGCATATAACCATGAAACACCATGCCAAGTTCACTCCACCTGTGCACTAAATCATTCGCTAGAAGAAAATGACCTTAAACCAAAAGGTCTACAAGTGCCCGTGTTAAGGAAACTCCTGGCAGTTGTAATGGCTCCCCCACAGTCTCTGATGTGCCTGGTTCAGAAAAAATAAAAAGCAAAAGTGTACCATAATGTATTATACAGAGAAAAACTTTGAAAAACTTAGAAAAATACTTGCCCTGCACTTTTATATACGAGTAGATAATGCCAGTATGGAATAAATCCAGACCTGAAATGTGTATTCCTTCCCTGTGCCCAGGGCCACAGACAAGGGTTCTCACTGGAAGATATTCCCACTATTTTTGTTCTGGGGACAACCCAAAATGTGGGTTTTGCTTTTACTTTCATTTTCAGCGATAATGGTACACATGACTGATAGAGGGGACACATACAGCAATAAAAACCTGATGGGTCTAATCCCTCTCCATTCCATATAAAACCAAAAAGTTTTGCCTTTAGTTATGCTTTAAAGTGATATTAAGGTTTTAATTTTTTTATTAAAATAACAAACATATCCTATTTACCTGCTCTGTGCAATTGTTTTGCACAGAGCAGCTCTAATTCTTCTTTTCTCAGGTCCCCCACGGTGCTCCTGGCTCCTCCCCCGAGTGCCCCCATAGAAGGCTGATTTCTATGGGGGCACTATTGTAGGCTTGCTCCTGAGCCACCCTGTCTACGTCTATTGATGGCCCCTGCGCCCTCATCATAGGATTATATTGACAGGAGTGGGAGCCAGTCAGAGCGGCCAGATTTCCTAGATTCATGTTGTATTCTTGTAATAACCTGAGTAAATACCCATCCCCACTAGACCCCTTAAAAGGCTAAGTCCACCTTTTAAAAAAACAAAAACACCATATATTTTCGCAGTAAATGTGCATTTTTTTTTAATCACGAGCCTGTAAAGCATTTCACCCGCTATTGATGATCCTGCAGGCTATTCCTCCACCTCCTTGCCCATACCGATGTTCGGACTTCCAGTTATTGAGCTGGAGGAAGTGTCAATGGACTACAAATGCAGTGATTACTGCATTTATTTTTTTGAGAACTACAGGTCTGTCCTGGTGGAAAATGGGACTTGTAGTTCTCAAAGGAATACAAGTGCAGCTGCAGGGAAAGAACCCCTGCATGCTTTCACTGGGGCAATGGGGGCATTCTAGGGGTAGAGTGGTCCACTTGGAACCATAGTACACCCTAAATATGGGTGTAACATGGTGTAAAAGATGGATATAGCCTTGAGAACCAGTAAAGGTTTGACCTTAGATGTGGGAAAAACACCACCTCCTTTTGGCCACTGAAGGCCATGATCTGCTTAGTGTGATGGCATTCAGTGTTGAGCTTAATTGGGGCTAAATCAGGAAAATTCCCTCTCCCATCCCCATATCCCCAAATTGTTCAAAAATGTTTGAATATTGTTTGGACCGCTCTGGTAGAAATTGGCTAGCATCAGGACAGTACCCAAGCACTGGAGTAGGCATCAAATCAAAAAATATCTGCAGTGTGGGCCACTGCTGCCTGCAGCGTTACAGCAGTGGTAAAAGTACCAGCTATTTAAGTACCACATGCTTAACCACTTGTCAACCGGGCCCTAGCTGAATCACGGCTACAGCACGTCGGCTGGTTCTAGGAGGGCATACTATGAAATCCTCCTGAACTCGGGCTTCCCGCGCGCACCTGGAAATGTCCATGATCGCCGGGTTCTTTGGACCCAGTGCATCACGGAACGGTGTAAAGGGCTGAAGACAGCGGCCCTTTACCACGTGATCGCTCTGTCCAATGATGGAGCGATCACTTGTCAAATGGCACATGTCCGGTTCAGCGCTCTCTCCTGATCGGTACATCGTGAGAGGAGGGAGCCGGTGCAGCAGTGCGAGTGGGCTGGATCTGAAGTGCCCACAGCGCTGATCTGTGCCCATACATGCCCATCCATGCCTCATACATGCCCATCCATGCCTCACCCACGCCACATCAGTGCCTCATCTGCTGCATGTGCTATGCCAGAGAGGGCCTTTACTATAGTGGGGTGAATTTGACTGAGAAGCATAATTTTAATAAACTGGGTTGAGGGTGTTCAGTTTTGGAAGAACAGGGGAGTATCTACATGTGCACTGTTTGAGACAACATACAGCCTGTACTTTCAAAGGGTTAAATCAGGTGGGTTTGTAAGTAAAGCGGAGCTCCACCCAAAAGGGTAAGCTCCACTTGTTAGCACCCTCCTCCCCCTCCACTGCCACATTTGTCACTTTTTTGGGGTAGAGCGGGTACCTGGTTTTGATAGGTACCCGCTTCCACTTCCGGGTATGATCGCTGCTCGGCAATCTACTACATTTTTGGCCCCTCCTCCTTCCCCCTGCTGCCTTCTGGGACACACAGAGGTCACAGAAGATGGCGGGACCATTTAGAAAGTGCAGCGCGACTCACGCATGCGCAGTAAGAAACAGGCTGTGAAGCTGCAAGGCTTCACTTCTTGTTTCCTTTACTACAGATGCAGGAGCCTGCACCTGAAACCGATTGACGAATTGGCTAGGGGTGCCAACGTCGTGGAATCTCTGGACAGGTAAGTGTCCTCATATTAAAAGTCGGCAGCTACAGTATTTGTAGCTGCTGACTTTAAAAAAAAAAAATCTTTACAGACTGAAACTCCACTTGAAACAAAATTGTAGTCTTATTTTTTCAGTGAAACTACAGTAGATATCAGCAGCTGGCATTCTGCAAGTCCATCACCAGCAATTAGAGGGCTTGTACATGAAGATCACTGCTACACAATTGTGCTGAAGCACACAGGTGTTATTTTTGGACTTCACTAGACAAGTTAGAGTAACTTGGACTTTTATTAGTTTTGCACAGTTTGTTTTTGTGTTTATGTCAATATTGTTTTACTTTTATGGAAGCACTGCAATATATTTACTGTAAAAGCTTAAAATACATGCGCATAATGTGAGTTGTGTTAGTGAGCTGCAGTTTCACAGGGAATCGGACAATTTTCAGCAGGCTCCTTTAAATCAAGGAATCAAAATTAGATTGTGTTAATTCCAGGAAAAGAGCCACAAAAATTGTGCAGACGCGATGCAAACTATGCAAGAAGCTTAAGTGTGCTGCAGTTTAAAGTGGCCAGGCAGGTCTGTCTGGGCCCCAGTTTGAACAGCCATTTTAAAATCTAAAAAACATTCTACGCATAAAGGTAAAAAACCCTCAGTGTACAGCTCCCCCTTCAGCCCCCCCAATACTTACCTAAACCCGATCTGAATCCAGTGATGTGCATGAGACTTGAGGCTCTGCCGGGTATCTCCCTCCTTATTGGCTGAGATGCAGGAGCCATTGGCTCCCGCTGCTGTTAATCACAGCCAGTGAGGCGGAGGGGCTGGGCTGAGCCATGCTCTGTGTCTTGTGGATGCAGAGAGCCGGTTTGGGAACGAGCACACACAAGTGCCCCCACAGCAAGCTGCTTGCTATGTGGGCACTCGGCAAGGAGGAGGAGCCTCGAGCACCAGCAGGGGACCCAAGAAGAGGAGGATCGGGGCTGCTCTGTGGAAAACCCCTGCACAGAGCAGTTAAGTATGACATGTTTGTTTGTTCTTTCTAAATAAAAATGTTTCCTTTACAATCCTTTTAATCATTTTCACTAGGTCCCAGTTTGAACAGTACAACCAGTAGCCATTAGAAAAAGAAATCAACATAAGAGTGTAATTTATTTGCAGAAAAATAACTCAAAAGATTGAAAAATGGGCCTAGAACAAATGATTAATACTTCACAAATGGACAATATAAAGAGAGCCCCACCAACCATGTTAAAATGCACATTATATTGGTGACGCTTGTAGGCTACATTTCGTAAGGTAGAGACCAGGCATGTGGTTTTATTAATACAAAAAATGTTGAGCTAAGTCTCAATCATAAAAAGTGCCGAATTTAACAGGTAAGTCTGGAATAAAGATATCAAAGTCCACAAGTAAAAAAAAAAAGGAAGTAATTGAGTCCCAAAAAAAGAATAAAAAAAATAAAAAATAAATGTGCAACGGGTGTGTACATCAGAAGAAAATATGACGACATCCACTCTTGAGAAAGAAATCCAAAAAGTTGTGTAAATTCCTCCACCAGGTAACACTGTATAGGCTTACCAGATCGATATGATTCTCTTTATTACAGAAAGGTCAAAGCACGCTTAGAACATCAGACAACATGTGGACCTCCTTCAATGTAGTCATCAACAAGGTGCCAAAGCCATCTCAGGGGACACCCAACAAATCTCAATCACATATGCATCCAGATATTTGACATATGACAAAGCAAGAAGCTCCTCATAGTGTAAAGCGGTTAAAACTTGTTTTATTAAAAGGGGGAAAAAAACATTCACCTTTTATGAAGATATAAAGCGTTTGTAAACAAACTCCAGAGTAACCGCGAAATGGCCTCCTGCTAACTTCCGGTTTGCGCAATAACATCACAGCAGGTACCCCGGAAGACGTTGGTTGTGAAAAAAAGCGTAGGGCAGTGTGACATACTTTTGGCACATTTTTTAATTTCCATATGCAGAAATGACTTGGCCCCCAATAGCTGTGTCCCCATAATGTTTGTACTAGGCCCTGTTTTAAACCAGATCCATTCCTCACTAGCCATTTTAAAATGTAGATGTCAGCAAAAGTGGTGGTTGCAAGAAAAAATTAAATAAAAATTGTCTTTCAGCATTAAATTATTTGCACTAGGCCTTAATTAAGAGGACACCCAACAGCCATTTTAAAATCTAGATTTATTCACATAATAAAGCCCCAAAAGTATTAGAGGGCATATGTGCACAGTTTTAAGTTGCCCCCACAGGATCCCCAACATAAATTTTAAAATCAAGAAATTAACACTAGGATGTTAGTCCACAGGAAAAACCGCCTAGTAGTAGTATTTTTTTTGTGTCAATTTGACCCCCCCTACATTTATTTAAAAATCTAGAACTCAATATTGCAGTGTCTTTTATTTACGAAAAAAGCCAAAGAAATTGCTGTCCCTATGTGCGCAGTCGTACATTATTTTCACTAGACCCCAATTTAATCAGGACCCCCCACATCAATTTTTAAATCTAGAAATCAATATTTTAGTGTAACAAAGTTATACTAAAGCTTCACATTTAAAAAATAAAATAACAAACATGTCATACTTACCTCCACTGTGCAGTTCGTTTTGCACAGAGTGGCCCCGATCCTCGTCTTCTGGGGTCCCTCGGTGGCGTTCTTGGCTCCTCCCTGCTTCTGATAACCCCCTCTGGGAAGGGCTCTCCCACAGGGGGGTTACCTTGCGGGCACACTCCCGAGTCCTGTATTTGGCGTCCATAGCTGCCAACTACAGGACTCGGCCCCGGCCCTCGCGTCATTGGAGTTGATTGACAGCAGTGTGAGCCAATGGCTGCACTGCTATCAATCTGTCCAGTGAAGAGCCGAGAAGCCCGGGCTGAGAAGTCAGCATGTTCACGACGCAGGACTTTTGAGGGCTCAGGTAAGTAAATGGGGGGGCTGGAGGACCTGTAAGCATCGGAATTATTTTCACCTTAATGCATAGGATGCATTAAGGTGAATAAACTGGAAGCTTTACAACCCCTTTAACAGAGAAAAACAGGCCAAAAAATTGTTGTGCCTTCTGTGTATGCATGATCTTAAATTATTTGCTCTAGGCCCCAACTTGAACGGGACCCCCAAATTCTATTTTTATATCTAAAAATCAACAACAGCCATTTCACTCACTGCATGGTTGGTGATGGATGCTTTAGTGGTAAACAATCCCATATTTTGCCCTTTTTCTAAACTGTGAACAGCTAGAGTTTGGTTCAAATTCATGTTTGACCCGAAGCTCGGGTCCTGCTGAGTTGATCCCAGTGTCTGGACACTCTTCAGCTTAACCTCCGTCTCTGGCCATGGCTGAAGGCTTCCTATAATGGACACAGGGAACACTTTGGGCCATTGATATCGTTTAGCTTTCCTTTCCATTTGTAAGTGCACCTGTTTAATATTTTGTCCAGATTACTACACCAGATTTGTGCACTCTGTCCTGTTTTTGTTTCCAGTACACCACACTGAACGACAACTCCCTGTGAGCAATTTTATTTCCTTTCTATTCACCTTTTCCGCTCTCCTGACTGGCCAGTAGAAGTCTATTTTATGCAGAAATCTCTTTCCAGAAACTTGGCATCAATCTGTTTTAAGGCCATATGATGTCTCTAAAGCAGGCTAGAAGCGTGTTCTCTAAAAGAATGAAAATAAGTTAAAAGAAACCTGTTTTCTAAGAAATAATAGAGCTGCTATTTCTGACCACCTCTGATATACTCCTAGTTGTCTGGTTATCAGGCTGACCCTCTTGCTTTTTAATATTTGGAGTGACTGACCTGGAACAAGTATGCAGATAAGGTCTTATGCCTTTTCCCTGACTTTCCTGACCTGCATACCTGTTTAAGGTCAGCAACTCAGAAAAGTATTAAAGCCAATTATCATTTTGTTAGTGCTATCTGTTAATAGATGCACTTTGCTTTCCCACTTCAGTATCTTAAAACCAACTTGTCAGTGTTTCTGTTCTGTCTACTGTCCGTCACTCATGAATATGATCCTGATGTCCCTTTTATTCCTCATATAAGCAAGCGTTTTTCCATTTGTTCAAACTGAGGGAGCATTGCACTCTTTCAGGTGGAGTGCCATGTCCTCAGATATAAAGCTTCTGAACATCAGTTCCACTGCATTAATGCCATCATTAAAGGAACATATCTTTGTGAACCTGTTGTCAGCTTGCCCATATAATTTGTTTGTTGAAGAATTGATTGTCACACCACTGCTTTAATACAGAATCATCTAAAGCAATAGTGTCCTACATGTATTGTTAAATGATACTTAGCAGATTACAACTAATAGCTGATACTATTCAGAGATGTCTACCTTTAGCTTGGCAAACTAAGCTTTTAGTTCGTTATTTTACTTGTGTCTCAAAGAATAGTGTTCTGGCTCTGCTTTATGAACCTCTAATGTACAACACATTTTTATTAAAATATAAAATTACATGAACAATGATTCTTTTGGAGGTTCAAACGTGCTTTTCTTTTCCTCCAAAACTGGCATATAATGAAGCATTGGTAGTATCTGCAGGGAATTGCAGAATCAGCTGGATGTCTTTGTTTAGTTATATGCCACAAGCTTTGATTGATATTCAGGGAAACAAAATGTTCACAGGAACCATTCTAGGCAAGTTATAATTTGAATCCCATCAGCGTCTTTATATGTAATTCAAGGTGTATTAATATGTGCCTTTTAAAATGTACACTCTGTTATCTCAAAAACGATAGATTGTTTCAGTTGCTGAAATTTAGTGACACATACTTTTCAACAAAATTGTTCACAGTAGGAAGTTCAATTTATCCCTTTTTTGTGAATGGTGACCAATAAAGCATGCAAAGCAATGCTTTTAGTTGGTCCTGGCAATCCCACTTGCCAGAATTAATGGGATATCCCACTGTTGTTTTATCAGATAGCTTATACCATACATAAAATGTGTGAAATATTACACGTGGGAATCCACAAACCTTTTAGAAGTTGACTTAAGAACAAAACAAACACTTAATAGCATCCATTAGTATGTGTAAAAAATATTGCAACAAACTGGGAACAAACAAATTACTAAAGTATCAAATAAAAATGTCAATAATGCACTTACATTTTCTTTTGTATGATTTAACACCACCTTGGTAGATTAAATAGAAAATACAGATACTGAAAATTGCAAAGTTATATTTAAAATGGTAATGGTTTGTTGTTTAGGTATGTTTAGGGAGCATTACCTTTTGGTTTAATGTGTATCTCAAGCCAAAAATGTTTTTTTTTTTCAAATTTTGGGTAGAGTATAGAAGGAATAGAAATCCTGTTGGGTTTTGCTGCTATTCAGGGCTCTATTAGAAAAATGTGTCCTCACTTCCTGTCCTTCTGACAACATGGGAAATATCTGCAACAGGGACACAGACATAAAAATCTGACATGGCTCTAGTCTTCCTATCCTAAAGAAAAGCATTTTTGTTTCTACCTCTGTTACTGTTGGAGTGTTTGTGGTTAATATTCCCAATGCTAAAATAACATTTAAATAACTAATGGACATTCTAAAATCCTTGTGTGTAATAATTACAACACACACATTTGTATTTAATAAAATATGGATGTGTTGGAGGCACTCACAGGTCTAAAAACAACAATGTTAATTGTGCTGATTAGAGCACCTGGGAAACCACAGCCATCAAAGGGAGCTAACAATAGCAATAGCATTAAATTAAAACAATGTTGAAACATTACTACATTAGATCCCTGGTGCTTAAAGGAACACTAAAGCTTCTTTTTTTAAAATAACAAACATGATATACTTACCTCCACTGTGCAGCTAGTTTTGCACAGAGTGGCTCTGAACCTGGTCTTCTGGGGTCCCTCGGCGGCTGTCTCGGTTCCCCCCCCCGCAAGAACTTTCCACCTTCGAGCGGGTTTGCATGGTGGAAAGTTCTTGCGGGCGCGCTCCTGTGATACAGCCGGCGGCTATAGCCGCTCACTGTATCACTCGGCCCCACCCACCGCGTCATTGGATATGATTGACAGCAGCGCGAACCAATGGCTGTGTTGCTCTCAATCAACCAATGAATGAGCCGAGAAGCCGTCCGTGAAGCCTGCGCATTCACGGACTTTCGAGGGGTCAGGTAAGTAAACGGGGGCTCGGGGGGGCGTTAATGCTCAGATGTACCTTTACAACCCCTTTAATACCTGGCCCACCAGCCCTCTGTTTGGGGTATGGGGGATATTAGTGCTGTCGCAGGATGCCTGGACATTAGCAAACACTGTATTCCAGCACCTGGCACTGAGAGACTGTGCTGTGGGCAAAGTTATCTGCACCTACAGTACAAGTAAAGTTCTAGCCTATGAATGGAGTGAGTGGCAGGGGAGCATGCAATCATGTGCATGATACCAATGGGGGGATAATAAACATATAGGTCTGATACATAGGCTTACATTCCTCCACCCTGTTTATAACCAAAAGGAAGCAACAAGAAAGCAAGAAACATGTAAAATAATGTAAAAGTTTAACACCAGGCACTGATTTACAAATGCACATATGTGACCATAATACAAACAACCTCATATACTGTAGATGTTGACGCTGAGCTTGTGAATAAAGTAGATGGATGAGTTGCATCACAGATCTAATGTCAATGTCTGACATCTACACTATATGATGCGGTTATTTGTATATATGATCAGAGTATGATATGAGTGGGGGAGGTTACATTTCAATGCCACAGCCACCAATGTGCAAGGAGTAAACTCTACTGCCATGGTCACCAATGGAAGGGGATTAGGGGTTAATAATTACTGCCATGATCACCAATTGGGGGGTGGGGGTTAACTTTCACTGCCAATGCAGGGGGGGGTGATGGGGTTAGCCTTCACTGCCAATCTCCACCAATATGGAGAATGAAAATGAACATGTCCGTGAAGTTGATGTTTTGAATGCATAAAAAAAATGGGCAAGCAAAAGGATATGAGGGACTTTGACAAGGGCCAAATTTGTAATGGCTAGACAACTCGGTCAGAGCATCTCTTAAACTGCAGCTTTTTTGAGATGTTCTCAATCTTCATTGGTTCAGGACCTAACAGTGGTCCAAGGTAGCAAAACTGGTGAACCAGCAACCGTGTCATAGGCAGCCAAGGCTCACTAATGCAATTGGGGAGCGAAGACTGGCCCATATAGTCTGATCCAATAGAAGAGCCACTGTAGGTCAAATTGTGGAAAAAGTTAAAGCAATATTAAATACAAACGCAAACATTTTATTATATTGCAGCATACCTATTCTTAGATGTAATGGCTGCATTGGTTTTCTTTTTTTTTTTTAGGATTTCTTTCTTCTATTTTCATCTGGTAATCAAGCCAGCAAGTCCGTTGTTTTTCTACAGCATATGCTATCCAGCAGAACTAGTATGCCATTGTGTAGCAAAAAGCCTGCTGGTCATATTAGCTAATAAATATTTGTTTTTCCTAAGCTGCACATTTAGCAAAAAAAATCTATGTATGTGAAATGCCCAGCTTTTCACACCTCTTTAGTAGTGAAGTAAAATGTATAATAACATTTTTGTATTCATCATAAAATCCCTTTAGTAAAGTACATTAAGGTAGAAGGGATTACTGAGAATTCTTAGACTATTGTGTTATCCCTTAATAGACTCCAAGAATTTTTTTTTACAGTGAGTACAAAAATTCAATATTTTTTGTCTATTGAGGGACACAGGAATTCCTAGAATTCTTAAACTGTCAGGACTCCAAATGTAGTCCATCAGAGGGGTAGTCAGCCTAGCAACAAGGGCTGTGTCAGACTTTAAAAGATGATATAATGCTGGTAACTGTATATCTCAGAGAACTGTCTAAAAACCCAAAGTTGGCATCAGATGAGGTCCAAATATCTGCTTGGTAGAACTTATAGAACAGAAGACCAGGTGGTAGCCTTGCAAACTACTAAAAGTTGCATGATGCTGATAGAACAGGAAGCACTCACAGCTCTAGCAGTGTGCCCTGACAGGGAAGGTTGGAACCGAATCCTTGAGGCTATAAGCTTAAATTATGGTTTGTCTGAGCTACTTGGAGATAGTGAAAGGAGATGGTGAAATGAGAAGACAATGTACCCTTTTCGGGATCATCTGGGCTAATTAAAGAAAATTCTGTCTTCCTAAAGAAAAGAGATAGACTCTCACAAGACCACAGGCAGACCATAGGTAACATTCTCTTTGGTGAGCTAGACAGAGGAATGGGAGAACTATGTCTTGGTTGAAATGAAGGCAAAAGCTACATTCCTGAAAAAAAAGATCCTGGACCTCAACACCACCTATGCAAAACCAGAAAGGTTCCTACAAGCTGACAGAGCCCACAAAGCATCTGCCAGGTGAATTTTCAGGTTGATGTACCCCATCTGCCTGGTCTAATTTGGAGCATTAAGAATGATCAAAATGACCTCTGTCTCAATCCTGCAAAGCAGAAGAGGAGAATTCAGGGGTGGAAAGGCATTACTCAGAATGTACTGGTCCCTTTGAGCCATTAGAGCCTATACTGCTTCTGCAAGAAATTCCTTGTTTCCAGAGACAAACCTGTTCAATTTATTGTTGAACCGGGAGATACACATTCTGTGTCCTCCCACTTGTGACACAGACCCTGGAACACCTCATGGTGTAGGGACCACTCCTCCTGGGTCCAGCCACTGTTGGTTGAGGAAGTACATCTGCTTTGTCTACACCAAGGTAGAAATACTTTGGCCAGAAACTCCAAAAGATGAGTTGGCTTCAGCAATGATTTCTGAAGGCTTAGTATACACCAAAACTACTGCAACTTCTAGACAGTCAAAGCCACATTGTCCAACAAGAACCCACCCACTCTGATTATTTCTTTCTCGTACATCACGGGACACAGAGCGGCATAGTCATTACTATGTGGGTTATATAGTTTACCTTCAGGTGCTGGCACTGGCAACTTCCAAACCGGAAGTACCCTCCCCTATATAAGCCCCTCCCATCCGGGAGCACCTCAGTTTTTTGCCAGTGTCTAAGGTGTTGGCCAAGAAGTAACATGTGTTTTTCACTGAGCTTGCGTACAGGTTCTTTTGGGCCTCAGTAAGCTATTCCGGATCCAACCAAAAAAGCTTCATAGCTAAACGGTCGGTACCCGGGCCTTGCAGAGAAGAGCAAGGTTTTGCCTGTAATGCTTCTCTTAGGAGAGCTGGACCCTGGGATCCAGAGCTCTGGTCATACCCACGACTAAGATGCTTTCTGTGCAGGGTGCTATACAGGTCCAGGGGAGTGGAATCCTTGGGAACCCGGTCCCTGAAGGCTTAATTACAATGCCTGCCGTGAGAGGTGAAGTTTGGGCTTCTGTGGACCAAACAGAGTCCTGCGGCGGGGAAAAGGTAAGTGGGGGCCCCTCAGGAACTTGGTTCTATTAGGGGACCCCCAAGCCTAATATGTCTTTCTGCCTGTTACCTAACGGTATTCCCGCTAAATATCTGTGCATGCCTATAACTACTAAAAAAAAATTAATAATTTTAATAGTGGTCAAGAAAAAATAAAAAATAAATAAATAGACAGACCGCGGTACCTGTGTTAATCCACTAGAGGCCGCTGTGGAAAGTTTCTTGTCATGTGGACTTTTTCTTTTCATCAGAGTCAAGTCCAGGCAGATGGTGAGTTCTCTTGTGGGAAACTGCTTCCTCTGCCATGTTGCAATGCTCGTCCATCCCCCGGCCTGCGGCAAAAGGACCCTGTCTCCTGTCCCTAGTTTCCTTTTTCAAAAAAGAGCGCCGAAGGCGCACGTGCCCGCGCGCGTGTGCACGCGCCTCTATATATAGAGGTGAGCTGGAAAAGGGGGCGGAGCTTGGGGGATGACGCTCTGTGCGTGCTGCAGCGCTGCAGCGCTTCTGCGCATGTGCGGGCGTCCCAGCATGTGAAAAGGCACAATTATGTGTTGTGAGCTGGCTATGGAGTGCAGAGACAGAGCTGGCAACATTTAAAAAAGGCATACAGCAAGCGGTTGATGCAGGCATCCCCATAAAAAGGCACATTAGTAGACACCAACTGTTTTTATAGCAGCAATTGTGCTAGACTATTGTCAGTAAGTGGTGTATTTCGGCTGGAATACCTCAGCTTTGGGCTTAGGAATATGCCGTCTAAAAACTCCGGGACTAAAAATCCCAGGAAGCATAGGGGGTCTCCATCGGGCTCTGAGGATCTTGGGCATGCTTTGGCTGCACCAATCTCCCCTGAAGAATCAGAGGTTAGTGACCGTAGAGCACCCTCAGGAGTACCTGGTACTGTGGCTGTCCTCAGTTCACCTGCTCCTGTGTATGTAACAGAGGAGGTTTTTTCCTCAGCTCTGGGAGGGCTGGAAGAGAGATTGTCAACATTGATCGCTGCTTCCCTGTCAGAGGGAAAGCGCGCCCGATCTCAGTCTCCTCCCTCAGAGTACCTGTTAGCAGAGCAACAGTCCCATACAGGGATCGACCTACCTGAAGGGGATCAGGATGAGGTTGATTCTGTTGTATAGGAATCAACAGTGGAAGAGCCATTCTCAGCATCACATGCTGAAAGATTATGGGTTCAGTCCCTGACTAACATGGTCCGATCAGCATTTAAAATGCCCCTTGTGGAGCCATCATCCACTTCTGTCTCCTCGTTGGGGTCGCTAAAAGCTCCCCAGACTGTTTGTTCCTTTCCAATCCATCCTTTACTGGAAGGGCTCATTTACCAGGATTGGGAACATCCTGATAAAATATTTACTCCTCCCAAGAGATTTCAGGTGGTCTATCCCATGGAGGATAAGTTCATCAAAAAATGGAGGGTCCCTACAGTGGACGCAGCCATCTCTTGTGTGAATAAATCATTGACATGTCCAGTGGATAATGTCCAAATGTTCAAGGACCCAATAGATAAAAAATTGGAGTCCTTATTAAAATCTTCTTTTGCTACAGCAGGCTTGGTGACACAACCAGCAGTGGCAGCTATTGGGGTCTGCCAAGCAGTGAAGGATCAGTTAAAACAGGTCTTAAGGGACTTGCCAGATCAGCAGGCCCTTGCCCTAGCTGATCTACCTAGGGCCTTATGCTTTGCGGTTGACGCTATAAAGGATTCAATCCATCAGGCCTCCCGCCTTACGCTGTCTGTAGTACATATGCGCAGGCTTCTATGGCTCAAAAACTGGTCTGCTGAAGCCCCCTGTAAAAAATTGCTGGTCAGCTTCCCATTTCATGGTGAACGCTTATTCGGGGAAGACCTGGACAGATATATCCAGAAAATTTCCAGCGGTAAAAGTACACTCTTGCCGGTTAAAAACAGAGTTAGAGGTCCCTCTTTTAAGAGGCCTGCTTCTCCAGTCCCTAGGACATCGGCTGTGAAACAGTTCCGACGGCCTCCTCGGTCAAATCCCGGGGGTAAAAATCAGGGACAATCACAGGGTAACAAGAAGACCTGGGTCAGGAGAGGTACAAAACCTCCCCCAAAGTCAAATGCATGAAGGGTTGCCCCCACTCAATCGGGTGGGGGGAAGACTTCAGTTGTTCGCAGAGACCTGGCGGGACACGATCAGAGACAGATGGGTGCTCTCCGCAGTAAGTCTGGGATACAAATTGGAGTTAAAAGACGCCCCTCCTTCCCATTTTATAAGGTCGAACGTGCCAAGGGATCCCCGGAAGAGAGGATCCCTCCTGTTGGCACTAGAACAACTATTGCTCCAAGCAGTAATTATGGAGGTCCCCCTAGAAGAATGGGGGTTCGGGTTTTACTCAAACCTCTTTACAGTCCCGAAGCCAAACGGGGACGTGAGGCCCATATTAAATCTAAAAGGGCTAAACAAATTCCTACATATCAGGACTTTCCGGATGGAGTCGATCCGATCGGTGGCCACTGCCCTACAAGGGGAGGAATGGTTAGCCTCGATCGACATCAAAAATGCTTATTTGCACATTCCCATCCTTCCAGTCCACCAAAAATTTCTACGCTTTGCAGTAGAAGGGCGCCATTTTCAGTTCAGAGCCTTACCCTTCGGTCTGGCCACAGCACCACGCGTGTTCACAAAAATTCTGGCCCCATTATTGGCCAATTTAAGAACACGAGGTGTAACGATAATGGCATATCTAGATGACTTGTTGCTGATAGACCACTCAGTGGAAAAACTAGAAGTGGTTGTTCACGAGACAATCGAGTATCTGGAATCTCACGGTTGGATTATCAACCGAGACAAGTCAGCCCTAAAACCAGTCAAAAGTCTGGAATACTTGGGGCTAAGGCTGGATTCAGACCAGAGAAAAATTTTCTTGCCTCAACAAAAGGTGTCGTCTTTGAGATATTTGATCCACCTAGTGGGTACAAAAAGACAGCCATCCATACGCCTGTGCATGAGGCTGCTGGGAAAAATGGTGGCATCATTCGAAGCAGTACCCTACGGTCAATTCCATTCAAGGAATTTGCAAAGGGCTATACTGTCAGCCTGGAACAAAAAAGTTCAGGCCCTAGACTTACCAATGTCCTTGTCCCCTTCCGTTCACAAGAGCCTCCGTTGGTGGTTGGTTCCCCAGAATCTGGAAAAAGGGAAATCCTTCAGTCCGATTTCTTGGAAGGTGGTCACTACAGATGCCAGCCTTATAGGCTGGGGAGCAGTACTGGAGCAATGGTCTCTCCAGGGCAGATGGTCGGATGCAGAAAAGGCCCTGCCCATCAATCTCTTAGAGATATGAGCAGCCCGGTATGCCCTAGTAGCATGGACATCCAAACTCCAAGGGTCCCCTGTCAGAATTCAATCGGACAATGCCACGGCAGTGGCATATATCAATCATCAGGGTGGCACCAGGAGTCATGCAGCCCAGAGGGAAGTAAATTGCATCCTGAAATGGGCAGAAAGATATGTCCCAGCCATATCCGCGGTATTCATTCCAGGAGTGGAGAATTGGAAGGCGGACTTTCTAAGTCTCCAACAATTATGCCCAGGGGAATGGTCCCTTCACCCCGAGGTTTTCCGGACAATATGTCAGCGGTGGGGAACACCGGATATAGATCTGCTAGCATCCAGATTCAACGCAAAGGTGGACAGGTTTGTCTCTTGGACAAGGGATCCCCTAGCTTGCGGCTCGGATGCCCTAGTGTTCCCTTGGGATCAGTTCAAGCTGATATATGCATTCCCACCGCCACAATTGTTACCTCGATTACTCCGCAGAATCAGGGTAGAAAAGAAACCAGTGATTCTGGTGGCTCCAGCGTGGCCCCGAAGAGCATGGTACGCGGAGATTGTAAAAATGTCTGTGGGGAGTCCTTGGACCCTCCCACATCGTCCGGACCTGCTTTCGCAAGGACCGATATACCACCCTTCCTTACCAGCCCTAGGTTTGACGGCCTGGCTATTGAAGCCCACATTCTAAAAAAGAGAGGTCTCTCTAATTCTGTGGTATCTACCATGATCAATGCCAGGAAGCCGGTATCCAGGCAGATCTACTATAGAATCTGGAAGGCGTACATCGCCTGGTGTGAGGCCAAGAAATGGCATCCACGTAAGTACGTAATAGGTAGGATTCTGGACTTCCTACAGTGGGCTGTAGATGGGAAGCTTGCCTTGAGTACTATCAAGGGTCAGATTTCGGCCTTGTCAATATTTTTGCAGAGGCCCTTGGCTTCGCATTCACTAGTCAAAGTCTTTATACAAGGAGTGATGCGTATTAGCCCTCCGGTTAATATTCCCATATGTCCATGGGACTTAAACCTGGTTCTGTCGGTTCTACAGAAACAACCATTTGAACCATTACAGCATATTTCCCTGGTTCTTCTCACCAGGAAATTGATTTTTCTAGTAGCCATTTGGTCGGCTAAAAGAGTGTCGGAATTAGCCGCTATGTCCTGTAGGGAGCCATATCTGGTTATCCATAAGGACAGAGTAGTGTTACGTCCTCATCCAGCCTTTCTTCCTAAGGTGGTATCGAGGTTTCATTTGAACCAAGATGTGGTTCTTCCTTCTTTTTTCCCCAAACCTAGTTCAGTAGAGGAAAAATTATTACATTCTTTGGATGTAGTAAGAGCAGTTAAAGCTTATCTAAAAGCCACTGCTCAGATTCGCAGAACGGATACTTTGTTTATTCTGCCGGAAGGCCCCAGAAAGGGTCAGGCAGCGTCAAAATCTACTTTAGCCAAGTGGATTCGACAGGTCATTATGCAAGCCTATGGCTTGAGAAGGAGACCGCCTCCGTTCAAAGTTAGGGCGCACTCCACGAGAGCAGTTGGAACTTCATGGGCAGTGCATCACCAGGCCTCCCTGGCTCAAATCTGTAAGGCCGCAACATGGTCTTCAGTACACACGTTTACTAGGTTCTACCAGGTGGACGTTAGAAGTCAGGAGGATGTCGCCTTTGGGCGCAGTGTGTTGCAGGCCGCAAAAGATCCTCATGTCTGATAGCGCTCAGCTTATGTATGGTGTATCCCCCCCCCTCATTGGGCATTGCTTTAGGACATCCCACATAGTAATGACTATGCCGCTCTGTGTCCCGTGATGTACGAGAAAGAAAATAGGATTTTTATAACAGCTTACCTGTAAAATCCTTTTCTTGGAGTACATCACGGGACACAGAGCTCCCACCCCTCTTTTGGGGACACTTATTGCTTTGCTACAAAACTGAGGTGCTCCCGGATGGGAGGGGCTTATATAGGGGAGGGTACTTCCGGTTTGGAAGTTGCCAGTGCCAGCACCTGAAGGTAAACTATATAACCCACATAGTAATGACTATGCCGCTCTGTGTCCCGTGATGTACTCCAAGAAAAGGATTTTACAGGTAAGCTGTTATAAAAATCCTATTTTCCTCAACATGTGAGGTCTTTCAATACTCCACAATAGGGATGCCATGAGATTGCATCAGAGCTAATACTAAGTCTGTCACCTTGAAAAACATCTGAGACGCAGATGAGAGCCTGAAGGACACGAAAGTCAGAAAATCTCCCTAGTGATGAGGCAATGACTGATATGGTGGTTCCATGTGAAATTTCTGGAGGCAAATGAGAACAATCTGAACTTTGAGATCCAAGATGGGGAAAAAATTCCCATTTGTGTATGAGAATGGTGAATAGGATGGAGCAAAACCGCTAAAAATCTTCCTCTATAGGAACTGGGGTGATGACATCATCATTAGGAGAAACAAAGAGACTTGATGGAAATCCACTAATCTGTGGCAAATGAGATGCTTGGAGGTTGCAGGTTGGAGGTTGCAGGTAGCAAATCTCCACTTTGTGAAGCAAAACTTGACTTTGAGATGTGAATAGTTAAGTATATACAAAGGATAACAAATTACTACCCGCTCTAAAAAAAAAGCAGTGTACATTTACACAGAGGAAGGCTAATCTGAGGCAAGACAGGTTTTAAGTGCCAAATCCCACAGGTTGACTGAGCACCAGGTTTGGAAGGTTTCACAAAGAGGAGAAAAAGAGCATTTATCAGTCAGAGGGAAAAGAAATGCTGTAGCTGCTGACTTTTAATATTAGGACACTTACCTGTCCAGGGATCTCGCAATGTCGGCACCCCAAGCCTATTCATTAATCGGCTTTGGGTGCAGGCACTGGCATTGTAAGTAAGGGAAACAGACAGTGAAGCCTTTAGGCTTCACAGCGGGTTTCCCTACTGCTCATGTGTGAGTCGTGTTGCGCTTTTTGAATGGTCCTGTCTTCTGAGACCTGTGTGTGTGTGTGTCCCAGAAAGCAGGGGGAAGAAGGGTCCGTAAATGCTTGTAGATCGCTGTGGCCATCTTACCCAGAAGTGGGAGCGGGTACCTGTCAAAACCAGGTACCCCCCCTCCCCCCATAAAGTGCCAAATGTGGCAGTGGAGGGTGCGAACAAGCAGACCTCCCACTTTTGGGTTTAACTCTGCTTTAAGTTTCTTCTGCTGAGGATGGGTGCTCTTACAGCCAGTAGCATCTTTGATTAATCACACTTAAGAGACATTATCCCTTTAAAATCATGCAGAACAAATACTCCAAATACAAGAATTCTTTAGTCCAGAGCTGTAATCACTGGTTCACCAAGGTGTATTTATAAATGTCCTGGTAGACAAGTGGTTAAATTATTATTTTTTTGGATGGCTTACCACTTTTATGTAAAAATGATTCAGGCAGCTATAGAGCCTGATCCGCAGATTTACAGTACTGTAAACTGCCGCAGCTTCACCCCCCCCCCCCAGTGCCATGGTTCTAAGCTCTTCCTCATCTCCGGGGGGGGGGGGTGAGTCCAAAACCATGGTAAACAGTGTCCAGATGGTGAGTGGGAGTGTGACGAACCCTTGTCCTCAACAGGACTGTGTCTGCCGTAAATGCTTCCTCTGTCCAGAACCAGCACTATCCAAGCCCCTTTAGCACACCGTCACCAGCCGTAACACAGTGTAGGGTGAAAAACAGTGGACTCTCTTTATTCAAGCACATGTTACCACAGATATACAATGCAGGGACCCCCCCCCACCCTTGAATTCAGAGTGGGGTAAACTGTCCAATAACAGACGCACAGGTCAGGTGTATTCAAACTTCTCATCAGTAAACCGTCTTATCAGCAGGGAGGGGCTGCTGGAGGAGTCCGTCCCCCCCCCTCCACATAGATACACATCCCATAATATAGTTTTCTTCCAAGGCAGACAGACCCAATAAAGCAATGGAATACAACTACACCCCAAATGATCACAGCAAAGAGTCCACAACCGCATGAGACCACACAATATATACATGTATACAACATTCCAGTGTGGCTGTACAGCGAGTCTGACTAACACAGATCATAGTGAGGTTCTCAGTCACACTGTGCCCCTAATGGACACTGGGTGATTTACACATAAGAGGGGCCGGGAAAGCTGGAAACAGAGTTTCCAGAGCTCTCCAAGGTAAGCTGAGTTGCACAAACCTCCCACCCAAAGTGACTCCCGTCACACCTCTCCCCTTACGGCAGGAGACCCTAGACGGGGTTGACTCCGAAGTTAGTTCCAGTCCCCCAATGCCGGTATCCACACAGTACCCCAAATAAATTGTCCCAAACATAGCATTACTCACCCAGCCAACCTCTGCCTCTCTGAGAACATACCTGCCGCTGGGGAGACACGTGGACTGGCCTTTCTCCCTGGAGTCCTTTCAGCTGCTGGAGAGAAGACAGGGTGACTGGGCTCATGTAATCATGCTGTTGGGGATCTGGGCCAACTGCCCAGCATCCCTGGACTATACAAGTGGAGACTAAATTCCCATCCACTTTTGGTAGGTGAAAATTTCCCAGTGCTTGCAAAGCATGGCTGACATCCTCCTGTCTCAGTGCCGCACCAATTTTTGGGGTTGTGTCAGTGGAGACCAAAGTCCCATCTACTACCACAGGAACTCCCTCTTCTGTTGAGGGCAGAGGCCAGCATCACTCTGACCTGTTGCCAGCCCTTCTGCTGGGTTGCTGTGAGTGGAGGCCGCAGTCCCATCCACCGATATCAGCTCAAGCTGCAGTTGTGTGCAGTGGCCAATAGCATTCTGCCCTGTTAGCACTTCAGCTGATGACCCCACATCATCATGGTGTCTGGGGATAAAGATTCACCATCTTCTGTCTGTAGAATGAAGAAGAGTTTACTGGTGCTGGGCAGAGCTCAGTTATGTCTGGCCCTAATGCCAGCTCTCCTGCTGGGATGGTGGCATCATTCTGCGGTGATATCTGCTGCTGGGAAGGGGAGCCGACTGCTCCATCTCCCTTACTCTCGTCTGAATGCTGGGACGACATGTCTCTGGTACTGTCTCCCAGGTGCACGGATCTTTGCTGGGGAGGAAAGATTGCTTCCTCCACCATGGCCAACTGTTGGGAAGGAACGACGAACACCTCCTCTCCCTTCTCCCCCTGGATCTTAATCTGCTGCTGGGAAGTGACCATCTCCTTCTCACACTGGGCCTCCGGAACCGCCGCAGGCCTAGGGCAGAAGTCTTGGACCCTCTGTCCAGTTGTCAGCGCTTCAGCTGCAGAAGTTTCTGGTAACTCCCACAGATGCTGCTGGCAGAAAATCCCATGTCAGTATTGTGGGAGAAAGGCCAACTGCCTCTTCTCTCAGGAATGCTGAAGCTGCTGTTGGTGCTGGGCAGAGGTTAGCAGAGCTCTGCCTTGTTGTCAGCACTTCAGCTTTGGAGACGGCAATCTCCAAAGTTTCCACTGCTGATTCTCTGGCATGCTGCTAAACATGTTCTAGCAGTTTTCTGTATGCCCGTTCCAGATGCTGTTCCTTCCTTAGCAAATAGTCCAGATCAGGTTTAAACTCTGAGACCCCTGCAAGACTGAGCATTGCCTCTCTGTATTACCGCACGTCTTCAAGGGTAGGTTCCCCTTCATTGCCAAACACAAAACAATCTGTAAGGCTCCCGCCAAAGTCATATCCCTCCGGAGAGCATTCTGTTGTCTCCTCTAAATATTCCTGCTCTGTGTACCATTGCAGAGCCCGATACTGATTGTCCAGCTCTATCTCCTGCTGGACCAGCCTGCTGAAACCAGCGTTTAAAAATGCGCGTTTTGCCGCGTTTGCGGCCGCATTTAGCGGCGTTTTACCGCGTTTGCGTTTATAGGCGTTTCATCATAGACCCTCCCTAAGCTCAAAAAACAGTAAATTTTAACCATTTCAGCCAGTTTGTGAGACCAGAGTGAGTAGCAGCAGCTGAGCGAGCAGCAGTGTACTTGTATTTAGCGTATCACTTGCCACATCACCTGCCACAAGTTGTGGATTGTCCACTTGCCACGTCACCTGGCCACGTCACCAGCCACAAGTTGTGGATTGTCCACTTGCCATGTCACCTGGCCACGTTACCTGCCACAAGTTGTGGATTGTCCACCTGCCACGTCACCTGCCACGTCACCTGCCCACGTCACCTGGCCACGTTACCTGCCACGTCACCTGCCACAAGTTGTGGATTGTCCACTTGCCACGTCACCTGGCCACGTCACCTGGCCATGTTACCTGGCCACGTCACCTGGCCATGTTACCTGGCCACGTCACCTGCCACAAGTTGTGGATTGTCCACTTGCCACGTCACCTGGCCACGTCACCTGCCACGTTACCTGCCACGTCACCTGGCCACGTCACCTGCCACAAGTTGTGGATTGTCCACTTGCCACGTCACCTAGCCACGTCACCTGCCACAAGTTGTGGATTGTCCACTTGCCACGTCACCTGGCCACATCACCTGGCCACATCACCTGGCCACGTCACTTGCCACAAGTTGTGAATTGTCCACTTGCCACGTCACCTGCCACAAGTTGTGGATTGTCACCTGGCCACGTCACCTGGCCATGTTACCTGCCACGTCACCTGGCCACGTCACTTGCCACAAGTTGTGAATTGTCCGCTTGCCACGTCACCTGGCCACGTCACCTGGCCACGTCACCTGCCACGTCACCTGGCCATGTCACCTGCCACAAGTTGTGGATTGTCCACTGGTCACAACACCTGGCCACATCACATGCCACGTCACCTGGCCATGTCACCTGCCACAAGTTGTGGATTGTCCACTGGCCACGTCACCTTGCCATGTCACCTGCCACAAGTTGTGAATTGTCCACTGGCCACGTCACCTGGACACGTCACCTGCCACAAGTTGTGGATTGTCCACTGGCCACGTCACCTGGCCACGTCACCTGGCACAAGTTGTGAATTGTCCACTGGCCACGTCACCTGCCACAAGTTGTGGATTTCCACTTGCCATGTCACCTGCCACAAGTTGTGGATTTCCACTGGCCACATCACCTGACACAAGTTGTTGATTGTCCACTGGCCACGTTACCTGCCACAAGCTGTGGATTGTCCACTTGCCACGTTACCTGCCACAAGTTGTGGATTGTCCACAATGCAATGCAAGCAATTACAATTTTCTTTTATATTTTTTAATAGTTTTTCATCATTTGCAATCATTTTTGAGATTTCTAATGTTAAAAAATAGGTCACCTTTAAAAACGCTTATAAACGCAAACACGCCAAAACGCTGGTACCGCGTTTAGCCGCGCTTAGCGTCTGAAACGTGGAAAACTTTTGCGTCTGAACCCATTTTTTTGCTTCTGGAAAAACGAGGTTAAACGCAACTGCTTGTAAACGCCAAAAACCGAGAGTGTGTGCATGGACACATAGGATAACATTGAATGGGTTCAGGGGCAGTTGAAAAAAGCGTCCAACTGCCTCTGAATGCGCGTTTAACAGCAAATAACAGCGTCTCGTGTGCATGGGGCTTAAATAAGCAAATGTGTCGGAGTAGGTGATGCTGCTTGGAACAACTAATAATTGTGATCTGCATTAACATGAATGCTTTGAGCTCTAAACCTGGAAAAGCTGTGTTATAATGCAGTGGTGGTTGATTAACAATGAGAGCTACAAAAGGAATCAAATCTTTTGTAAGCTGGGTTTGATAGAAGACAGCTTTACAAATATTATGAAAGACTAGGAGTCATATTTACTGAGTCAAAAAGATTATCCTAAACTTCCTTAACCACTTAAGCCCCGGACCATTTTGGCTAGTTAATGACCAGGGCCCTTTTTGCGATTCGGCACTGCGTCGCTTTAACCGACACTTGCGCGGTCGTGCGACGTGACTCCCAAACAAAATTGACATCCTTTTTTTCCCACAAATAGAGCTTTCTTTTGGTGGTATTTGATCACCTCTACGTTTTTTTTTTTTGCGCTATAAACAAAAATAGAGTGACAATTTTGAAAAAAATGCAATATTACTTTTTGCTATAATAAATATCCCCCAAAAATATATAAAAAAACATATTTTTTCCTCAGTTTAGGCCGATACGTATTCTTCTACATATTTTTGGTAAAAAAAATCGCAATCGGCGTTTATTGATTGGTTTGAGCAAAAGTAGTAATGGTGGCGATCAGTGATTTTTTTCATGACTGCGACATTATGGCAGACACATCGGACACTTTTGACACATTTTTGGGACCATTGTCATTTTCACAGCGATCAGTGCTATAAAAATTCACTGGTTACTGTGAAAATGGCAGTGAAGGGGTTAACCACTAGGTGGCGCTAAAGGGGTTAAGTGTGTCCTGATGAGTGTTTCTAACTGAGGGGGCATTGAGCTCTGTGTGACATGACAACGATCTCCGCTCCGAGTACACGGAGCAGAGATCCGTGTCATTGTCACTAGGCAGAGCAGGAAGATGCTTGTTTACACAAGCATCTCCCTGCTCTATGCCTCCGTGAGATGATCTTGGGGATCCCCGAGGCGATCGAGTTTGCGGGACCCGCAGTCCGACTCATGGGGAAGGTAGCGGGGGCGTGCGCGACCCCCACGTCAGGCAGTTAAAGGGAACGTACAGGTATGTTGATGTGCCTGTACGTGCCATTCTGCCGACATAAATCTGCCGACGTATATCTGCTGGAGGCGGTCGGCAAGTGGTTAATAGCAGGATTAGATTCACTGACACTGTGAGAAGTAGATGGCATTTTTTGCTTTCTCAACAGCAACCCATATCACATTGGGTAGAGATGTCTGTCTTGTGAAGAGTCCGCACCACTTCCCAGGCCTGATTTATAATCCCCCAGGTCAATTTGTCCTCGGTACAATCCCCCACATCAACCAGATTGACAGACTGCCACAATAGTTGATCCATTGACACTCTTAAAAGACAACATACCATAACAAATTCCTCTTAAATTCCCACTAAGGACTTATTCACATGGGGTGAACTAAAGTGTATGCCCATGTGAGGGCTGTGTGTCCATGCATGGGCATGCACAGGTGTTGCCTGTATCCCCATGCAGTTAATTCCATTCATGTCAATTAGAATGTAGGAGCTGCTATCTGACATTCATGTGGGTGCATGGCCCCAAATGCAGCACTATATACACTATATTATACATTACAGACTCCAGCACTATAAATTATATATATATATATATATATATATATATATATAAAGGCTTAAGGTCTTTCTTTAATGTACATAATATAACTGGATACTAATATTTTATAGGTAAAGTTGATTCAGGGAATATTATCCGATTGCCTCTTGGGGGGGGGGGGGTTCTTCTTTTTTTTTTTTCTTGGTTGAACTAGATGAACGTCTTTTTTTTTTTTCTTCCTTGCCAAAAATATTTTATTGAATACAATAAGTTAAATACCATAAATTAAGTACTGTACATTATACAATTCAGAATTATTATATAATATTTACATGTGGTTACAAATATAGTGTTGATTAGGATATAAGGAAGTGTGAAAAGTTAAAGCAATTAATAGTTATGTGTTCAACCTAAGGAGATGTAGAAATCCAAACAGTAAATGATTCTAATGGCTAACTGAATAAGGATTTCCTGAGCAAACTTTGGTTAATGGATTGCCTTTCAAAACTGATACTATATTCGTAACCTATGGAACATCAAAATCATAAGGTATAAGGAGAGACAGAGTAGAAAAGAGTAAAGAAGTAGTAGGGGAGGGGTCCACCGGGTCGATCCAGAAGTCGGTCAGACCGTATGATCAGTATAACTTATAATCATCTACCATGGCATTAAAACAGTCATTAAATGCTGTCGGTAAGAAATGTTCTATCCAAGGTTGCCATAATTTACGGACTTTAGGAATTTGGTTTTGTTCGTTTTGGCGTGTATCATAACGTTGTTCATTCTTTGTTTTGTCTCGGCCAACGCCAAAGAGGGAGTTCTCCAAGCTCTCGCCACAGTTTGTTTTGCTGCTGTGAGCAAAAATATAAAAAGTTTAAATTGGGCATGAGTCAGACTATCTGGTTTGAGATTAAGAAATGTCGTAGTAGGATTGGGTTGGAGGGTTATGTTAAACATTTTGGAGGCATATGTATATATTTCTTTCCAAAATTTTTGTACTGTCAGACAGGACCGCCAAATGTTTGTATGTACCTTTTCTGTGCAGCTGCCGAAAAAAAAAAACAGGATAGTCAGGGGTAAATTTTGCAATTTTGGCTGGTACGAAGTGCCATCTAGTTAGTACTTTATAGTTGGTTTCCATAGCTATTTTATTAGGGGAGAAAGATTTAATTGTGGACCAAATTTTCTCACCATTCTGCCTCATTTAGGACATATTCCAAGTCCTCCTCCCATTTCCGCACGTAGGTAGTTTTATCCGTTTCAGCATTTATTAGTAATTGAGAATAAAGGGAGGAGATTAGTCCTCTAGCGTGTGGGTCATTTTTGCAAGCGGATTCAAAACAAGTGAATTGGTTCAGAGGCGTGTCTGAAGTGGTATTAGGTGTAAAGAAATTTTTAATTTGTAGGTATCAGAACATTTCCGATTGTGGGATACCATATGCTTTGCAGAGAGATGGGAAGGGGATAAAGGATGATGAGTTAACAAAAATGTGAAATTTCAGTAAATCCAAGGAAGACCATGCTTTAAAAGATAAAGGTAAAAGGTTGAGTTTTTGAGGAAGGAGAGGGTTGTGTGGAGATTGCAAATTGTGTTTAAATGTATATCTATCCCAGATGGATAGGTAATGTTTAGTTATAGGATTACTTAGGCCAAGGCGGTTTTTGGAATGAAGCCATAATATATTGGAAATCGATAAAGGGTCACATTCGCAAGCCTCTATCGATACCCATAAAGGTATTTCCTGAGTGGCATGATATTTGGCTAAACTAGCTATGTGAGCTGCTCTATAGTAAGTGGCAAAAATTAGGTACTCCTAGACCTCCTTAGTTTTTAGGTAAGTATAGTTTTTGAGAGGTATACGCGGTTTTGAAGATCCCCATATAAATTTAGATGTTGTTTTCTGGATAAATACGCAAGTAGTGGGCGGGGACTGTTATCGGTAATACTCTAAATAGGTATAGCAGTTTGGGTAGTATTGTCGTTTTAACAACATTTATTTTCCCCATCCAAGAAATAGGGGTAGTTAGCTGAGTATAGGTCTGATAAAGAGGCTGTAAGGTGAATCCCTAAAAACGGGATTGACTCTATGGCCCATGTTAAGGGTAGTGCTATTTTAACTGAGGTTAATTCTATTGTTAAAAGTAGACATGGGCGCCGTCAATAAATTTGTTTCGTTCCATTTCGTATTGGCCGTTATTTCGTAATTCGTGTCCGAAATTCAATTTGGATTTGTAAGAAATACGAATTTTCGTTAGGTTCGTTAACTTTTGGTAAAATTACGAATGTTCGTTATGATGAATTTAAAAAGCAAACCCAGGAAGTCAGCAGTGCTGCTGACTTCCTGGGTTTGCTTTTTAAAATTCATCATAACGAATGTTCATAATTGTTACGAACCTAACGAAAATTCGTATTCAATCCAAATTGAATTTCGGACATGAATTACGAAATACGAACTAACGGCAATGGGCTACAAACAAACCCAGGAACTCAGCACAGAACAGGGATAGTGGGAGCCCCTCATAATGAGCACAACAGGGGTACAGCCCCAGGAGGAAGTTGGCAAAGGGATGATGGGAGCCCCTCATAATGAGCACAGCAGGGGTACAGACCCAGGAGGAAGTCGGCACAGCACAGGGATGGTGGGAGCCCCTCATAATGAGCACAGCACAGGGATGGTGGGAGCCCCTCATAATGAGCACAGCACAGGGATGGTGGGAGCCCTTCATAATGAGCACAGCAGGGGTACAGCCCGAGGAGGAAGTCAGCACAGCACAGGGATGGTGGAAGCCCCTCATAATGAGCACAGCAATGGTGGGAGCCCCTCATAATGAGCACAGCACAGGGATGGTGGGAGCCCTTCATAATGAGCACAGCAGGGGTACAGCCCGAGGAGGAAGACAGCACAGCACAGGGATGGTGGAAGCCCCTCATAATGAGCATAATGAGTCAACGACTGCCATATTGAGAAAGGTATTGTAGCCTGGGCCAAAATTCAATTTGGATTGAATACGAATTTTCATTAGGTTAACTTTTCGTAACAATTACGAACATTCGTTATGATGAATTTAAAAAGCAAAAAATACCTTTCTCAAATTCGGATCCGAAATTCGTCAACGAAATTTCGGATTTTGTATAATTCGGAAGCATATAAAATCGTATTTCGGAGGCTTCCGAATGTACGAAACAAACCGCACATGTCTAGTTGAAAGCGATATGTTTAATGCAATACATTGCTTGGGGTTTATCTCTAATCCTGATATGGTAGCAAATTTGTTAAGAATGGGTATTAGATTTGGGCCTGAGACTTGGGGGGGGGATGATAGGAATAATAAGATATTGTCTGCAAATAAGCTAAGTTTATGTTGGATTTAGGGCTGGGAAAAAAATCGATTCAATTTAAAAATCGAGTTGGTAGGTCAAATTGATTCAGATTTTCAAAAAATTGATTTTTTTTCCCCCAGGGCCGGCGCTAAGAATCCTCCTATTACCGGGTGCAGACCCTCACAAAGGACCCTCCTGTGTCCCTCCTGCCTTGGTGGCCTCTCTGGGATGTGCAGGGGAGAAGTCCATCCGCCGCGATAATGGGAAAAGGCCGGACGCCGCAGGCTTGTCCAAAGCCGCAGCCTCGCCTAAAAACTCCTGTTTGCAGCTCCTCAGGACCGGCGCGGTGTCCATAAAAAAAAAAAAAATAGTTTAGAATCGTAAATCAAGTTTTTTATAAAAAAATCGCAGATTTTTTTTAGGGGAAAAAATCGCCCAGCACTAGTTGGATTTCAACTAGTTCTATTGATATCACTATCCAGTGATAGTTGGATCTAATCTAAGGTATTCGGCTAAGGGTTCTATTAAAAGGGCAAATGGCCCTGACATGTGCCTCTCTATATTAAAATATTCTGATTTGTAGCCTGCGTATTTTACATAAGCTTGGGGTTTGTTATAGAGAGGTGATATCCAACTAATGAAGTGGGGACCAAATCCCCATGTCTGGAGAGTGTAGTGTAAGTATGGCCAGGTTACTGAATCAAAGGCTTTTCTAATGTAAGAGACAGGAAGCATGTCGGAATGCGTCTTTTTTTGGCTACCGTATATACTTGAGTATAAGCCGAGATTTTCAGCCCTTTTTTTGGGCTGAAAGTACCCCCCTCGGCTTATACTCGAGTAAGTCAAATTGAACATTGTAAATTGTACCATAAAAAAATTGAGAGGCTGCGGCATCCATCGTTTAAAACTCGCGGTCTCTTCCTGGTCCCTTCCGTGATAGGCGGAACTGTGTCTGCTGAGAATCACCTATCACAAACGTTCTCTCATCCTCACCCATCCCAGCTGACACTGAGGATGAGAGAACGTTTGTGATAGGCGTTTTCTAAGCAGACACAGTTCCGCCTATCACGGAAGGGACCAGGAAGAGACCGCAAGTTTTAAACGATGGACGCCGCAGCCTCTCAATTTTTTTCAGGTACAATTTACAATGTTCAATTTCAATTTTAGGGGCACAGAGAGGTTGGGCACAGTGAGGTGGCAATGGGCAGTGACAATTGGCTTAGTGAAGTTGCAATGGGCACAGTGAGGCGTGCAAATGGGCATTGTTGACCCTCTTCCACTCACAGTAGCTGCTGCATTCTCACCCTCGGCTTATACTCGAGTCAGTAAGTTTTCCCAGTTTTTTGTGGTAACATTCGGTACCTCGGCTTATACTCAGGTTGGCTTATACTCAAGTATATACGGTATATATGCCAAAAGGGTAGCTCGACGTACATTATTGCTTGCTTGCCTTTTTGGCATAAATCCAACCTGGTCGTTGTGTATAATTTTGCCAATTATCTTGTTGAGGCGGGTAACTATAATTTTTGCTAGGACTTTAATGTCCTGATTTAAGAGGGAGATGGGATGGAAGTTCATGCAGGATGTGTTATCTGATTGAGGTTTGGGGATCATGCAAATAATGCATAGTAATTAGGGATGCACTGATGCCACTTTAACACAGAGTATGAGTACCGATACTTTACCTCATGTACTCACCGATACCAATTACCAATGCCTATAGCCTAGGAAGAGGGGTGGTTTGGGAGGTGGCGGTAGTTGAGGGTCAGGTGAAATAGGGATTATGGGGTGGGAGAGTTGGGATGGAAAAGGCTGTGATCGCTGGGGGGGAAGAGGGTGAGGATAGGAGGGTTATTGGGAAACATGGGGGCAGGGGTGACAGCTGGTAGAGGGAAGGATGAGCAACAGGCAAAAGTGACTGCAGGCATGGTACAGGAGACAGTCAGAGACTGCAGGCATGGTACAGGAGACAGTCAGAGACTGCAGGCATGGTACAGGAGACCGGCAGGGACTGCAGGTATGGTACAGGAGACAGCTTGGGACTGCAGGCATGGTACAGGAGACAATTAGGGACTGCAGGCATGGTACAGGAGACAATTAGGGACTGCAGGCATGGTACATGAGACAATTAGGGACTGCAGGCATGGTACATGAGACAATTAGGGACTGCAGGCATGGTACATGAGACAATTAGGGACTGCAGGCATGGTGCAGGAGACAGGGACTGCAGGCATGGTGCAGGAGACAGGGACTGCAGGCATGGTGCAGGAGACGGGGACTGCAGGCATGGTGCAGGAGACAGTTAGGGACTGCAGGCATGGTGCAGGAGACAGTTAGGGACTGCAGGCATGGTGCAGGAGACAGTTAGGGACTGCAGGCATGGTGCAGGAGACAGGGACTGCAGGCATGGTGCAGGAGACAGTAAGGGACTGCAGGCATGGTGCAGGAGACAGTTAGGGACTGCAGTCATGGTGCAGGAGACAATTAGGGACTGCAGGCATGGTGCAGGAGACAATTAGGGACTGCAGGCATGGTGCAAGAGACGGGGACTGCAGGCATGGTGCAGGAGACGGGGACTGCAGGCATGGTGCAGGAGGCTAATATCGGCACTGATACCAGTATCGGTATCGGCGCATCCCTAATAGTAATGAATTGCGTCTAAAGGAATAGCCATCTATTAGGGAATTGAATGCGTCCACTAAAATAGGAGAAAGGGTTTCAGAAAATGTTCTGTAGTATAGGGCTGAGAAGCTGTCTGGGCCAGGCTTCTTGTTTATTTTCAGTTATTTTATGGTTTTCAAGACTTACGCTGTTATGTGTGCAAAAGATGTGCAGTTTGCCAGGTTAATACCAATGGCAAAAATGAATCTTGCACTTTTGCTTCAACTGTAACAGGTAAATCATATTCCATCAAACATTTCATTACCTGCACAACTATGACCATTGTGTACCTTATTACCTGCCCTTGTGGCAAACAATATATAGGGAGAACCACTCAAACCTTTGCAATACATGTAAATAAACACATTAATAACATCGGAAAGGGCACCAAAGATCATACAGTACCCAAACATTTTAAAAGATGCCAAGACAGGAACCCTGAGGGGGCCTCCTTTATAGCTATTTATGGATATATACCACCTTGGAGCGGAGGTTCCACTAAAAGGGGTGTGTCCCAACTGGAGGTTAAGTGTATTTACGAATTTAAAATCCTTTGTCCCCCATGGTATGAATGTGGACTGAGACATTAATGCCTTTATCAATAACGCTTGACCCACCCAGTCTCCTGTGGTCACATTCCATAAGTCTAGAGCAGGGATATGCAATTAGCGGACCTCCAGCTGTTGCCAAACTACAAGTCCCATCATGCCTCTGCCTCTGGGTGTCATGCTTAATGCTGTCAGAGTCTTGCTATGCCTCATGGGACTTGTTTGACAACAGCTGGAGGTCCGCTAATTGCATATCCCTGGTCTAGAGGGATATTTTTGTATGCACTAATGAGGTAGCTTAGGCAATTTACAGTTTCTTTTTCAGGTATCTTTTTCTATACATTTTATACATTGGGGCTTGAATGCTCGCACCCAGAGTGGGGCTTGAATGCTCGCACCCAGAGTGGGGCTTGAATGCTCGCACCCAGAGTGGGGCTTGAATGCTCGCACCCAGAGTGGGGCTTGAATGCTCGCACCCAGCGTGGGGCTTGAATGCTCGCACCCAGCGTGGGGCTTGAATGCTCGCACCCAGCGTGGGGCTTGAATGCTCGCACCCAGCGTGGGGCTTGAATGCTCGCACCCAGCGTGGGGCTTGAATGCTCGCACCCAGCGTGGGGCTTGAATGCTCGCACCCAGCGTGGGGCTTGAATGCTCGCACCCAGCGTGGGGCTTGAATGCTCGCACCCAGCATGGGGCTTGAATGCTCTCCAGTGGCCATCTTGGTTCCAAATCGAGACTTGGACATCTACACTATTACCAACATGGCCATACCTTTGATTAGAGCAGCGGGATGACTGTATCCTGTCTATTTTTAGCCCCAGATGAGGTTAATTCTAATGAAACACATCAGTTGGAGTCCATGTCCGTGAAGCACCACGCACACCAATCCTGTATACTGGTCGATCGACTTCTAGGATGTCTTGGATCTATTAATGCTTGTTTTTACTGGATTTCTGTAAGTGTTTTAGCATGGATTTCTTTCAATAAACTGTTAGTGTTTTACACTATGTGGCTGTTTTATCTTTCCTTCATGGGCCCTACTATGGAGTAAACTTTACCATCATCCATGATCATTCCACCACCTGCAATATAATAGAGGAAGCTGATTGGATCTTCTATACTTGCATATCACGCCTCTCTAGACTCTTATAATTTGGAGTCTAGACCTCTGGTAAGGAGGAATTTTATATCAATATCCGTGGAGGTGCACTTGGGTGATCAAAACACACATCCATTATGCTCATTGTTACTGGATGTTCATCAAGGAATTCATCTGCATTATTTAACTATGCCCCTTAAGCCCCTCCCACTGTTGGCACAATTTGGCCACACCTACTATTCGCTACACAAATTGCATTACTCTTCTACTTGGTGAGCCCCAGGTCTTCTAAAATCCTAGCCATGTCCCTGGCACAAAGAAAGCCATGCTCCCTCTTTACTGTGATGCACTAAGCACATTGCATTTTTTTGTAATCAAGCAATGGGGCCCAAGTTATGATCTTGCACACAGGCTTATTTAATAAAATGCTCCTTGTCATTCATGTCTGAAAGTGGCTGTACACATCACCCGGACGGCTTCCCATGTGGTGGAAATATGCCAGAAAATACACTGGGTGGGCTTTGGGTGCCTATGTGCAAGATGCCTAAGAATTTTTAATTATTGTCGCGTCCCCCAGTGGTTAAGAGAAACATTTTCTTGTATTTATACTGCTGATTTTATAATGTGTTGTTGATATTGGATATAAACGCCCTGAATAACCTACATCACCACTGCGCCAATGAAAAGACATGCAAATAACTAAAGCTGCCACTTAAAAACTTAACTCAAAACATACTGAGTGAGAAAAGCTAATGGTAGCACTTGAAAAACAATAAAAATTATATATTAGTGTAATAAACTCAACACCATGTGACAAGTGATAAAAAGTCCATAACATAAACCACCGTGATACTCCTCAGTGTTGCAGTGAAAGATTGGCTCTGCGGTGCTAGGCGGCCACGGCGGACCTGAGGTGTGCGCTGTGTTGGTATATCTCACCACACTCCAAACTCCCGGCTCACAATAGCGGTAGATGGTCTAAATAGCAGCGGCGTCCCTAATAAGTAAAGCTAGTGAAGTTATAGCCAAGTTCCCAACATGTTTCGCAGTATATGCTTAGTCATGGGAGTGGCAACTCTATCGCTCACTTCCTATATAGACTCCCCATGCTGATCACGTGAGTGATCATCCCGCGCATGTGCACACACCATGTCCCCATGACCGCAAAGCACAGCAGTTTGTAAAACCTTGATGTGGCAGGCTGCCTGATGTGAGCACTACATCTAAGCAGCCTAACATCCATCTGTGTGCCAACTCATTCTAAAAAGTGGCACTGCAGTACAGCAATACAAGACATGAAGAATATAAAATAAAACAATTAAGACAATCTAAAGAGAACCTGTTTGTTAAAAACGAATCTAATAAAAATAATGCTATTGATTACAAACGGCACAATTTATATATATCACACTAATGGATGATCAGTCTAATAAGCCCATTCAAACATTAACCTTAATAATGTTTGGATGGGCTTATTAGACTGATTTACGGTCATGGGGACATGACGTGGCATGGGGAGTCTATATAGAAAGTGAGAGATAGCAGAGTGGCCAATCCCATGACTAAGCATATACTGCGAAACATGTCGGGTACTTGGCTACAAGTTCACTAGCTTTACCTATTAGGGACGCCGCTGCTGTTTAGACCATCTACCGCTATTGTGAGCCAGGAGTCTGGAGTGTGGTGAGATATACCAACACAGCACACACCTCAGGTCCGCCATCAGGGATGAGCCGAACACCCCCCTGTTCGGTTCGCACCAGAACCTGCGAACAGACAAAATGTTCGTGTAAACTTTAGAACCCTATTAAATACAATGGACTCGAACGTTCGAAATCTAAAGTGTTAATTATAAAGGCTAATATGCAAGTTATTGTCCTAAAAAGTGTTTGGGGACCCGGGTCCTGCTCCAGGGGACATGTATCAATGCAAAAAGAAGTTTTAAAAACGGCCGTTTTTTCGGGAGCAGTGATTTTAATAATGCTTAAAATGAAAAAATAAAAGTGAAATATTCCTTTAAATTTCGTACCTGGGGGGTGTGTATGATATGCATGTGAAGTGGCGCATGTTTCCCGTGCTTAGAACTGTCCCTGCAAAAAATGTCATTTTTGAAAGAAAAAAAATGCATTTAAAACTGACTCGCGGCTATTAATGAATTGTCGGCTCCCGGCAATACATACAAAAGTCATTGATAAAAAAAAAAAAAAAAAGCGTGGGGGTTCCCCAGAATTCAATTACCAGGCCCTTCAGATCTGGCATGGATTTTAAGGGGAACTCCACCCCAAGTTTAAAAAAAAAATGGCGTGGAGTCCCCCTAAAAATCCATACCAGACCCCTTATCCGAGCACGCAACCTGGCCGGCCGCAGGGGAAAAGGGGGGGACGAGAGAGCGGCCCCCCCTCCCTCCTGAACCGTACCAAGCCACATGCCCTCAACATGGGGAGGATGTCCCCATGTTGATGGGGACAAGGGCCTCATCCCCACAACCCTTGCCCGGTGGTTGTGGGGGTCTGCGGGCGGGGGGCTTATCGGAATCTGGAAGACCCCTTTAACAAAGGGGACCCCCAGATCCCGCCCCCCCCCTATGTGAATTGGTAACGGGTACATTGTACCCCTACCATTTCACGAAGAAAGCGTAAAAAAATGTTTAAAAAAACACACAAACACCTTGAAAAAGTCCTTTATTTAAAAAAATAAATAAATAAACATTCCAGCGGTGAAATCCAGTGTCCCGCGGCGATCCCGATGTCCAGCGCTGTCCTTCATTGGTTGTGCCTGAGCGGACCTGATGGGGAACTCCCTCTCAGTATTTTAAATGTATAGACCCGCCCCTTCTAATGTTCCCCATCAGGTCCGCTCAGCGGGCGAGATGCAGAACATGAGAAGGGGCGGGTTTATACATGTATTACCAAAGTGAGAGCAGTACCCCATCAGGTCCGCCCCCTCGGTATGTCGGACCCGCCTACGTCATTGGCTTGAGCGGGGAACTTCCTTCACTATGTAAATTTAAATTACACAGTGAAGGAAGTTCCCCGCTCAAGCCAATGACGTAGGCGGGTCCGACATACCGAGGAGGCGGACCTGATGGGGAACTGCTCTCACTTTGGTAATACATGTATAGACCCGCCCCTTCTCATGTTCCGCATCTGGTCCGCTGAGCGGACCTGATGGGGAACTTTAGAAGGGGCGGGTCTATACATTTAAAATACTGAGAGGGAGTTCCCCATCAGGTCCGCTCAGGCACAACCAATGACGGACAGCGCGGGACACTGGATTTCACCGCTGGAATGTTTTTTTTTTTTTTTTTTTTTTTTAATAAAGGACTTTTTCAACGTGTTTGTGTGTTTTTTTTAAACATTTTTTCACGCTTTCTTCGTGAAATGGTAGGGGTACAATGTACCCCTTACCAATTCACATAGGGGGGGGCCGGGATCTGGGGGTCCTCTTTGTTAAAGGGGTCTTCCAGATTCCGATAAGCCCCCTGCCCGCAGACCCCCACAACCACCGGGCAAGGGTTGTGGGGATGAGGCCCTTGTCCCCATCAACATGGGGACATCCTCCCCATGTTGAGGGCATGTGGCTTGGTACGGTTCAGGAGGGAGGGGGGGGCCGCTTTCTCGTCCCCCCCTTTTCCCCTGCGGCCGGCCAGGTTGCATGCTCGGATAAGGGGTCTGGTATGGATTTTTAGGGGGACTCCACGCCATTTTTTTTTAATTTGGGGTGGAGTTCCCCTTAAAATCCATGCCAGATCTGAAGGGCCTGGTAATTGAATTCTGGGGAACACCCACGCTTTTTTTTTTTTTTTTTTATCAATGACTTTTGTATGTATTGCCGGGAGCCGACAATTCATTAATAGCCGCGAGTCAGTTTTAAATGCATTTTTTTCTTTCAAAAATGACACTTTTTGCAGGGACAGTTCTAAGCACGGGAAACATGCGCCACTTCACATGCATATCATACACACCCCCCAGGTACGAAATTTAAAGGAATATTTCACTTTTATTTTTTCATTTTAAGCATTATTAAAATCACTGCTCCCGAAAAAACGGCCGTTTTTAAAACTTCTTTTTGCATTGATACATGTCCCCTGGGGCAGGACCCGGGTCCCCAAACACTTTTTAGGACAATAACTTGCATATAAGCCTTTATAATTAGCACTTTAGATTTCTCCCATAGATTTTTCGAATTTGCCGCGAACACCCCAATTTGTTCGCTGTTCGGCGAACGGGCGAACAGGCAATGTTCGAGTCGAACATGAGTTCGACTCGAACTCGAAGCTCATCCCTATCCGCCATGGCCGCCTAGCACCGCAGAGCCAATTTTTCAATGTTGATTGCTTTGAATTCATTTGAAGCTTACTTTTCACTTTTTACATGTGAGTTGAATGATTAAAGTGTTGCTGTGATTTTATCATTAAACTGGAGTTACAATTTTACACTATTGGAGCACTTTCCTTATTCTTATATGTGCAACATTGAGGAGTATCACGGTGATACAGCTGAGATTGCTTTTTCCATTCGTGGGATCATACATAAGCGATTTAGCCTGACATGAGAGTGAAAGGCAAATCTATCTGGTGAGTGCGTTTTTCAGAGGGAAGTTGGCACAGTACGGTGGTGTGGTGGAAGATTTACAGAAATAAGGAGGAATCATTTCATCAATTTCATCATTATTTATGTTATGGACTTTTTATCACTTGTCACGTGGTGTTATTGAGTTTATTACACTAATATATAATTTTTATTGTTTTTCAAGCGCTACTATTAGCTTTTCTCACTCAGTATATTGCTGATTTTATGTCAATAATTCTGGATGATCGAACTTCAAATCTGAAGCTGCCTGATTCATAAAGAAGTTTAAAGTGCCTGCTATGAACTGTGGGGTTTCTAAATTCTAGCAAAAGACATCCACAGGAAAAAGTATGATTAAATATTGTATTAGTACTCATTAATCTTAGAACGGTATGCTTTTCTCAGCAGAGACCAATATAGAAGGCTGTGTTCACAGTGGACTCATTTAAGCTTGGCTGCTAAAAAAAAAACTTCATGGTTCATTAAATTTATATTATGAAATCAAATGCAATATTGTAATTCAAAATTTGCATATAAGACCATTAAATAGTTACTCTTGGCTTCTCCATGTTTGTTGTTGGTGGAACCTTGAATTCCAACTGCTTTAACTGCTTGGTTTCAGTTTACATTTTGGAAATAATATGCAATTAAATTGTGTCATGCATACATACAGATGGTGATGTTAACAAAGAACGTAGTACATGCAAATTGGGTGCTGGCATTATAATTTAATTTTTCATGAAATCCATTTGCCATTCCACAGCTTATGTATACAAAGAGACTCGAACAGGAGTATGATTGGAGCTATAGGATGCCATAACAAGAAAACTAAGGGCGTTTGTTGAAAGGCTTCGGTCTTGTGTTGATGTCACGTTTGGCCTAATTTTTAGATGCATATGAGATCATTCAGAATAAAGTGACAGGTGCATTTGTCAACCTTTCCGAACTGAATTCTACCTCCTACAAGTGGGTTTTTCCATTGATTCATATAGGA
The DNA here is from genome assembly GCA_029206835.1 of Rana muscosa. Classification (NCBI taxonomy): domain Eukaryota; kingdom Metazoa; phylum Chordata; class Amphibia; order Anura; family Ranidae; genus Rana; species Rana muscosa. The sequence continues at coordinate 699,366,014 of CM055117.1, read as the reverse complement.
ATGCAAAACCTGCTTGAATTGAACAAAGCCCATCCACACAGCCTTTAACAGTGTACTGTATATAATACATGTGCATACCCTGTGCCATTACAAGATTAGATTGATGCTCTCTCCCACACTAAAAGCATTTAAAATACCATTATTTGTAGAAGTAGAATCTTAGAAGCCCTTAAAAGTAGCTGCTTATATAAGTCTACCGTATTTGGCTTTTTCCAATATTGAAACTATATCCAACCCCTAAAAGATAAAAATATACAGTATGTAGATGCAATATTTCTCCAGTCTCGAAATTAAGGTTTTGGCCAAATGAGAAGGTTCTGGGTCACAGAGTTATTAGAGAGTTAAACCAAAAAAACAAACACACTTATTATGGGAGACTATGGATAATCCTTAATTTGTATGTGAATTTACCATTCACATCAGCCTTTTGCAAACTCCATGGTGTGAACCTTAAAAATGGTACATCTGCCTATTTTAATTTATCCATTCTCTGTCAAATCTTAGTTCTATGAAGTTGGTTAACGCCTCTCTGCTCATACATGTTTTACAATAAAATTGATAAATGTAAATCATATGGACCTTTTATATTTTTGTAAAACATATTAATGCTGCAAAACGATTAGAATTATTTTTTTCATATAGCTTTGGTTCCTAAATATTCTATATGTTTTCATTACAACTCATCTGAGATTTGTCACTGAAAACATGTCCTGAAATGGTAAAATATGAGCATTTGTAACTGATGGTAAACAAGTAAAACATGCCCAAAACTTGAAGTCCCATCACTGCGCCTCTAGAAAGAAGATGGATGATCCCTAATAATGCTGCCACTGCAAATGTGTGAATATTAATATCACCCTGTGACAAGTGAAAAAAATACATATGGAAAAATATGTACGATCTTATATCAAGAGTCCATAAGAATAATCCCATAAATCAATTCAGTGTAGTATCTTCTTCTTTGCCCACCACACCATGTGCAAGTGATTCTGCTCCCTTTAGAAACCACACTCGCCAGCTTAAGTTGCCTTACACTCATGTGTTTGGCTTCAACGCTTTTAAACCACACAGAAAGGGTTACAATGATCTCCGATATCCAGCCGTGAATAAACAAGGATCTCTCCACATGTAAACAATAAGAAGTGCTCCAATACTGTGATACCATAAAATCAGTTTAATAAAGCATTAAAAAATCTTCAACCTTTGCACTCACATCAATATCTTCAAAGTAAGCAAAAAACATCACAGCAAGTCATCCATTACATGCCCAGAGTGGTGTAGCGGTCACGGCAGACCTGAGGTGTGCAGACTCTATCTCACCCTCACTCACTTTTCGGACTCAGACCTCTACTTCCTGATTTGGCGTATTGCATCAGTCATTACAGATGGTTGCCGTAAAGCCACATGTTTTGTCACACAGACTTAATCATGGGATTGGCTATATGGCATGGCAACCATTCCTCTTATACCTCTCACACCAATTATGGGTGGAGGCTGTCCCACTGTGCATGCGCTCACCTCGTGTCCCTGCGCTCCCAATACCCCAGCTCGTGGGTCACTGCTCAGCAATACAAAGGACATTATAAAAGAATTTGCCACAAGTGCACAATGGTTTCACTTTTTTCCACACCACAGATAATTTAAACAAGCATCATGTCTGATATGTGTCAGTTTCTGTATAAATACTAAAACTCTAATCACAAACAATTTATAATGTGACTAGATAAACGAATGACTGAAATGAAACCTAAATATTGGTGAATATAATTCTTTATACCCAATCTACAGGATACTCATAAACAATACTCAATACAAATTTAAAAACATATATATATATATATAAAACCACAATATAAGAATAAAACCGTTCAGTCTCTGATATTAAAATACACAAAACAGCGCTTAAAAGCCAAAAATGATAGACTCGTGGAAAAACCACTGAATAAAAAAAGTCTTAGATGTAGTCAAGGTGACGTAAACAATCCAAAGTGCTGAATGGTGTCTTAGTAGTAATCCTAGCGTGCTCCTTCCACCAGGGAGAAACAATAATCTCAATCCACCGCGTGATGCACTCTCCCTGAGGGGGTTAAACTCACCAGAAGATTAAAAAATCAGAGCCTTAAGCAGATACACCAGCCACTTTTCCACGGACCATCACCAGCAGGGATGTTGGCTCAAACTTGTCTTGCATACACACGGTCGCACAAATGTTGTCGGAAATTGCGAACGTCAAGAACACGGTCACGTACAGCATGTACGATGGCACAATAAAAGGGAAGTTCAATACCAAGTGCTAGTAGAAGTTTGGTGAGAGACGATTCGTGCTTTTCAGTCCGTGAAGTGTTTGCAGTGTGACGAATGTGCTATCTCCATTACAAACGCTAGTTTTACCAGACCGAGAGCTTCGTCTCGTACTTGATTCAGAGCATTCGTGGAATTTTGTGCGTCGGAATTGTCTACACGCTCGGAATTTACGAGAACAGATTTTGTTGTCTGAAAATTTTTGTTGGAAATTACGACAGCAATTGTCCAATGGGGGCCTACACACGGTCGGAATTTCCGACAACAAGCTCCCATCGAACATTTGTTGTCGGACATTCCGAGCGTGTGTACGCGGCATTAGAAGTTCTTCTAAGAGGGCAATACCAGCTTCTAAGGACAAAAGTATACTAACACACAGTGCACTATTATGTCCATTGGTATTTTTGTTGAATAAATAAAAAGCAAATTTACCTTGTATTGTATTCAAGTATATAACCTTTATCTGTAAGGAATAAATGAAGATCTAATGTTTGCCAATTCAAAATAAGTTGAAAAGAATCAACAATGTCCATGCAGTTTACTTACCTGTTTACAACTTTATATGGCCTTTACTATTACATAGTTTAATAACATTTATTTCCAGATATTGAAACCCTGTAATTTGTAACAATGCTGGTCAAAACTCTTATCCCATTTTTACTGTTTGTCAGGAAGAACATTTATATTACGTACTTTAGAGATGCAAACTATCAGCTCAAAATTCCATGGTGTGTTCATAGTGATTATTCAAAATGCAATAATCCATAAAGTTATGTTATTATTCAACATTACCTATGAATTTTCATGGATACAGCTGTGTGTTCTTTGATAAGCAATCAGAAGTCTGGTTCACCAAATACTTAAACAATGCTGAATCAGAACTGATGCAGCTTTCAGTAATACAGTAAAAGAGCAAACTGCAGTGTGTTTATTGGGATGGATATCTTTTGGTGCCCTTTGTCAGTGTCACTTGGCCTCTTATAACCAGTTACATCTTACTTTCTTTATTCAATCATGTCTATACTGTGGCTTGTACTTTTTAATTATTCATGTAGGCAAAGTGAAATTTAGTGACAGATTCATGTTCTCGTTTTGCAACCGGAGATAATTTTTGAAGGCAATTGATGCTCAGTTTAGCCATTTTGTTTTTTCTTCCACTGTAGCGGTTTGTGAAAAAACAAACCCGATTTAGCAAAAACAGAAAATTTGTAGTTTGGTGGTTCTTTATCAGTCATTGGGCAAAGCTGAATATACCATATTTTATTAACAACATCTTTAACAAAGTGAATATTCTCAAAAATGATGACTGGGTTGTGTCATTGGTGTACACCACTGTGCAATCTTTTTAATACATAACTTCCATGGGGGGGGGGGGCTATATTAAATATACATTCTGGTTCTGTTACCTTTATCAGTAATGACATTTCTAAAACTTGTTTGCTACTCTATTATAATACAGTATATCCTACAAGAAACTGTGCAAATCTCTGTGCCTTTGCTTTGAAAAGTTATCACACGCTCAGGTCAGGGCAAACACTTTGCATAAATAGAATATAAGTATACTGTATATGTGTGTATGTATACAGTGTGTGTATATGTATAATATAAAAAGATTTATAATTTTTTTTTTTTTTATATGTGTGTGTGTGTGTGTATATATATATATATATATATATATATATATATACCCATCGTGTGTGTGTGTGTGTGTGTGTAATATATATATATATATATATATATATATATATATATATATATATAGTATATAGTTTTCAACTTCAGCTATGTAAACAGAATTTTGGCACTGGAGACAAGGCATACCACTACAAGTATTAAATGGGGGGAAAAATGCTACCTTCCAGGTGGAAAAAAATTGCAATATTTTATATTTTCTCACATTTTTAAAACTTCAATTTTTTTAGTCCAGAAAATGAACAAGAGTCTTGAAAAATGATTTTTTTTATAAAATCATTCAATATACAGTATTGTTTAAGCCTGCCTGTTCTTTCCACTAATGTGTATTCTGCACTGTAGGACCCCTAATAATTAATTCAGTCTACTGTTTGTTGAATTGAAGGGTGGACCAGAACAAAAAGGAAGGGTTCTTACTGCACAGAATAGTATATGCAGTGCAGCAATATGGATTACACAACATGACATACTAAGTGATGTGGTATGGAGTATATATTATGTGCTTTGTAGGAAATTGCACCTCAACACTCAGAGTGTGTGCAGAATCTGCTAGCAAGCTTTAATTTCATATAGAGGGATAGGTGGAAAGAGTAGTTGTCCAGGCGCAGAACTGAAAAGTGGCAAAGCAGTAAATCAGGTCAGTGTAGGGAGGGAACACAGGAAAGCATAAGAGCAATATCTGTAGACAAATGATACCCTTCCAAGGGCAGAGAAGTAGTTATGGTGGGAGGGAGGGGGAGCTGGCAGAGCAGTAAACAAATGAGAATTTGTTTGAGGGCATAGAAGAGGACAAATGTGAATTGGTAGAACTATAAAATGGGTGCACGGAAGCAGGCAAGTGGAGAGCGATGTCCAGAGCCAGAGAAAAAGGGGGGTGTGGGGAGCAAAATACAATGGCGCTTGAAGGTGAAAAAGCAGTTGGGTTACTACTAATTATTTGTCATGTGATCGTATCCATTTTAGGATGAATGGCAGAACGCTTCCATTTGTAAGGCTGAAAATCAGATGCAGGTTTGTGCATTATGTACATTAGAGATGAGCCAAACGACCCCCTGTTCGGTTTGCAGCAGAACTTTTGAACACCACAAAAGTTCGGAACCGAATAACGAACCCCATTGAAGTCTATGGGACCCTAACTGGAAAAATCAAAAGTGACTGTTTTGAAGGCTTATTTGCAAGTAATTAGGCATACAATGGTTGTTGGTCTGAATACTGCCCCTGGGGAACATGTATTAATGAAAAAAAAGTTTGTAAAAACATTTTTAAATGAGAAGTGATTTACTAATGCTTAAAGTGAAACCATCGACATGAGAAATATGACATTTATAAAAATAAAAAAAAAGAACATTTTCCATTCAAGCTTTCTTTATTTTTAAACAAGGGCTTTGGCTTTTTTCTGCTGCAGCAGATGGGTCTGAGAAATTTTGTCTGTAGTCTCAGGGCCGCCATCAGGGGGGTACAGGCAGTACACCTGTAAGGGGCCCGGAGGTCCCCAAGGGCCCGGATGGCCCCCCTTCTTTTTCTTTTTTCTTTTTTGTAAGGGGCCCAGAGGTCCCCAAGGGCCCGGAGTTCCCCAGGGCACAGAATGTCAACCCCCCTTTTTTTTTTTTTTTAAATTATAATTTTTTTTTATTATAACATTTTTTATTAAATTTTTTATTTTTTTATTTTTTATTTTTATTTTTTTTTTCTTTGTAAGGGGCCCAGAGGTCCCCAGGGCCCCGGATGGAAACCTCCCTTTTGTTCTTGTTTTTGTTCTCCAATTCGTGGCCCCCCCCCGCTTCAGCACCCCCCGGTTCTCCTCGGCTCTAGGGGGCCCATGACTGAAGCGGTGTAAGGGGCCCCAAAATTCCTGATGGCAGCCCTGTGTAGTCTACAGCTAGTGGTGTGCTACTGGAAGATGTCCTGCAAGGACCTGGGACACCCTGCGCTATACCATCATCCCTGTCAGTGGAGGCTGCTGAGAGGTCATGAGGTATAGCGGTGGTAGACCGGAAAGGTGAGGAAGAGTAGAATTTAGGTCCTATTTTGTGTGGCTTTCAGGTGCTCTTGCCAATGGGCTGAGTGGTAGGAGGTTAAATGCCTTGTCAAGCATGTGGTACCAGAATGGCTGTTGTGTGTGCCACGCTTCATGTGCTTAAAGCGGAGTTCCACCCAAAAATGGAACTTCCGCTTTTTGATACCCCCCCTCCGGTGTCACATTTGGCACCTTTCAGGGGGGAGGAGGGAGCAGACACCTGTGTAATCCAGGTATTTGCTCCCACTTCCGGGCATAGGTCGCCGCGGCGACCTACGCTACATCAGGTGCCTCCTCCGTCCCCCCGCTGTCTTCTGGGAGACACACGGGTCCCAGAAGTTGGGCACCAGCGGGATCGTGCATGCGCAGTAGGGAACCAGGAAGTGAAGCCGCAAGGCTTCACTTTCTTATTCCCTTACCGAAGATGGCGGCGCCTCCACCCGATAGCCGAGGGACAGATCGGCTTCGGGTGCCGACATCGCGGGCGTCCAGGATGGGTAAGTGTCCATATATTAAGTCAGCAGCTGCAGTATTTGACTTTTATTATTTTTTTCGGCGGAACACCGCAGTGTGATCAGCTGCACATGTGCTAAAAACAGCTGAGCTGTGGGAAGTGGGCCGGGAGATAACAGCTTCACAATCTGGTGGATTAGGGTGGCTGCTCCCCACTCTTTCATGATGGCTGCCTCTTTGGGGCCTCACTTTCCTCCTCTGCTCTATCTGGCACCCAAGTTGTGTCCGTGACCTCATTATCCTAATCATCCACTTCATCCTCATCACTGGAGACAACTTGGCAATACACCGCGGCTGGGGGAACATGACTGCCAATTTTTTTACCAGTGTTCTCCCCTCTCTGTAGGCTCATGTTCCTACCTTCCTCAACCTCAGAACCAAGATCTGAATCAAGTAACAGCTGTGCATAACCAAGGAGCTAGTCTCTGCTTGGGTGATGGAGGATGAGAAGGATGATTATGGTTTAGTAAGCCAGTCCACCACCTCCTCCTGCATGCTGTGGCTGGATGACATGGGCAACATTGCTAAACAGTGGAAATGATGCCCTGCCTGAGGACGAACGATGTCCACCTTTGCCTGTGGTCACATACGCTGCTGGCCCCTTCACAGTGCCATGGGAACGTCTGACTCTCATTGGCCTCCCAAACCTGATGAAGGGGGGGGTGCACTTATTAACAAAATGTAATAAAGATGTGGAAATGTGTACGTGGATTCATTTTAATCGATGAAAAGTGGTGTTTGGTGCACTTTAACATGAGTACTCACTGCACAGACGCACTCCACTGAAACACAATATACTGCAGGAAAACTGCACTGGCGCACTGCAATAGACTATGGTAAACGTGCAGTAACACACTGATATGTACTGTGTTAAATATGCAGTAGTGCACTGATATATATTGCAGGAAACCTGCCCTGTCAAATTAAACTGACACTAAAGTTAAAATGAATGGTCACACTACACTCACAAAAACTGAGACTAAAGTAAAAACGGATGGTCATACTACACGTTGCTGCGGCACAGTGCATTGTAATCATTTGGCGGGTGAACAAACATTTAAACCCTCCTGATAATTCAGGTGTTTGTCGAACGGGTGAACAGCCAATGTTTGGCCCGAACTCCTGCTCAGACCGAACTGTTTACCCAACTGTACAGCAAGAGTGTGCCCATTTTGGGTACAAGCAGCATTAACAGATTATTGTAGCAAAGGGCTACTACAGGACATGGACCATTTTTAATTTCAGAGATTAAAGTATATGTAAATCCAACCACTACTCTCATATACTGTGTAGGCTTTAGCATGAGAAATTACATGTAGGCAGGGCTGGACCAAGGCAGGAATGGCTGTGCTGTAGAGCCTCCCCTGCCACTGCCTTTCCCAGCCGCCTATTATACTTTGAAGCACAAGGCTGTCGAACGGACAGATCAGTCCTGAAAATTACATTGATAGTTCACAGCTCTCTCGATTCACCTGCTGAAACCCTGATATCTGGCCCAACGCTATTTCAGGGTTGCTGTCTGTTCTAAACAGAATGCAGAGAACAAGCTATCAGTGACAATGGAGTTCCACTGATTAGATCAGGAGAGCCATGTTGTGCGACACCCACGTCCCCCTTTTTATTTTCGAATGAGAGCAGAAGTAGTAGGCTTCATTCATAAAATACTATGTAGCAGAGCCTCACTCTCCCTCTCGCCTGTTGTGAATGGCTTGTGTCTAGGGGTACCTGAGAGAGGAGAGTGCAGGAACACTACGCCAAGCTCTACCCTCGTATGTGTATGAGGGTTGAGCAGAGTTACTTGAATTACCTCCGGGTCTGTTCGCTGCATATGAAGCCTTAGTTGTTATGTGGAGATGTGTCTGCCAATATCATAGAGCCCCACACCAATCAAAAGTCCAACACTCCTTTATTTTCTTGCAGGGTGAACACAATCAGTTGAACTTTCAGTAATGAACAAACAGGGGTGTGGATACGAGTAGGCCCAGGCACAACTGAACTCTCCTATTTCTTTGCTAGCGAATAGGCCTGGCGCACGGTCTCTGCCACCGACCGTTAGTTTTGGTCGCTGCCACCAACCGGATGAATCGTTGAGGCCCCCTGCCCCAGGCCTAATAGCAGGCCTCTGCCACTGACCTGAGTTGAATAGCTGGACCGCTGCCACCGGTCATAGAACATGAACCACCTTCCTCTCTGAACTTGGCCCCTGTTTGGGAAGATATCCCTCCGGGCGGTCTCCAGAGGTTCATCTGGCACTGGCAATCTGCTGCACCAGGTCTTCGGATGAGTCCCTCCTCCGGTCCCTTACGCCGCTGGATTCGGGTGCCCCACTCCCAGGGCCCCCTAGGACAATCCCTCCCTCACGGGACCCAGCGGAAGGTACTGGGCCCCAGGCCTCCGGCTGAGTACCTCACCCCAGACTGAAGGTGTCTGGGATGGAACACGAACTCCAGGTGTCCAGGCCTAGGCCGCCTGGACCCCGACCGCGAACAGCAGCCCTCAGGCTGAAGGTGCCTGGTACTCGACACTCATGGCGAAGATGTCCGCCCCTTTATACCCTCTCCCAGGATGCACGGCGGGTTCCCCGCCCCGCCGTACAACCGCTGCGAGAGGCCCATAAAGGGTACGGCACTGCAGCGATGGTTCAACCCCGGCCAAAAGTGACAGCGCCACCTGCTGGGCCGCAGGGAACTATACATCACTGGTGTCTTTACCAGAATTTAAAAGTATATACCCGCTACAACTATATGCAAATTGAGGATTTTTTTTTAAATAAATACGTTTGGCCCATTCACAATGTAGCTTTGCATTACAGTGCGCTAGTGAATGTGCGTTATTTTGCATTGCGTCAAGCTGGTACAATTATTTTGAATGAGCTGCCAATCCACCATAATTTAAAATGCTAATTTAAATACCGTATATACTCGAGTATAAGCCGAGTTTTTCAGCACATTTTTTTTGTGCTGAAAATGCCCCCCTCGGCTTATACTCGAGTCACCTTTTTGCGCCTGATCTCCCGATTTTGAGGACCCGGTACCGGCCGGCCATAGGTCCCCTGGACCCCAACTAAATGTAGCCCCACACTTCCTCTACAAGTGTGCAAAGTTTGTTGCCTGGGGGACCTACGGCCAGGGAGCACCGATATTTCAAACCCAGGCACCCCTTCCATAGACTCCCATGTTAAACGTCAGTCTAGTCATGGGCACAGTGAGACATGGGCACAGTGAGGCATGCACATGGACACAGTAAGGCATGCAGATGGACACCCATACTCAAGTCAATAAGTTTTCCCAGTTTTTTGTGGTGAAATTAGCTGCATCGGCTTATATTTGGGTCGGCTTATACTCGAGTATATACGGTACACTATTTTTTTAACTTCTTTTCTGCATCTTGAAAGAAACAAAACACTAATGGGGACGTTTATGGGGATGTTTAATACAGAATGTTTTGTAGGAGTATGACTTCTGCTGTACCACAATGTTTCAGAATTAAAATTGTAAAACTATTTAATTTTTTTTTCCAAAGCATTTATACATTACCAGTAGGGATGAGCTTCGTGTTCGAGTCGAACATATGTTCGACTCGAACATCGGCTGTTCGATCGTTCGACGAAGATCGAACGATTTGGGCCGTTCGCGCCAAATTCGAGTGACGCGAACGGCCCACAATGCACTACGCCATCGCAGTGTCATCCAGGCACTGTGATTGGCCAAGCATGCACTGTGACCCCGCATGCTTGGCCAATCACAGCGCCGGCAGCGAGGAGAGCAATGATTGGCCACAGGCAGGATGCCTGTGGCCAATTATTGCTGAGGGTGTTTAGTACACGCCCCACACTATAAAAGGCCGCCAGCACGTTGGCCTAGTGTAGTGTGTTCCGGAGCAGGGAAAGACAAGCATAGGCAGGGACAGTGACATTTATTTATTTCTTGCTTAACCTGGATTCCTTTAGTTTAGGGAAAGAGAAGGATAGGTAGGGAGAGTGTCAGTGTGTTTTACTGTGCGAGTCCTTGTTTCTAGGGACAAAGAAGGAAAGTGAGGGGAATTCTCCTTGTGCTATAGTGTGCTTTAAAAAAACATTTTTTCTAGGGACAGAAAACTCTAGGTAGGGAGAGTGTCAGTTTCTTTCACTGTGCCAGTCCTTGTTTCTAGGGACAAAGAAGAAAAGTGAGGGGAATTCTCCTTGTGCTATAGTGTGCTTTAAAAAAACATTTTTTCTAGGGACAGAAAACTCTAGGTAGGGAGAGTGTCAGTTTCTTTCACTGTGCCAGTCCTTGTTTCTAGGGACAAAGAAGGAAAGTGAGGGGAATTCTCCTTGTGCTATAGTGTGCTTTAAAAAAACATTTTTTCTAGGGACAGAAAACTCTAGGTAGGGAGAGTGTCAGTTTCTTTCACTGTGCGAGTCCTTGTTTCTAGGGACAAAGAAGGAAAGTGAGGGGAATTCTCCTTGTGCTATAGTGTGCTTTAGAAAAACATTTTTTCTAGGGACAGAAAACTCTAGGTAGGGAGAGTGTCAGTTTCTTTCACTGTGCCAGTCCTTGTTTCTAGGGACAAAGAAGGAAAGTGAGGGGAATTCTCCTTGTGCTATAGTGTGCTTTAAAAAAACATTTTTTCTAGGGACAGAAAACTCTAGGTAGGGAGAGTGTCAGTTTCTTTCACTGTGCCAGTCCTTGTTTCTAGGGACAAAGAAGGAAAGTGAGGGGAATTCCCCTTGTGCTATAGTGTGCTTTAAAAAAACATTTTTTCTAGGGACAGAAAACTCTAGGTAGGGAGAGTGTCAGTTTCTTTCACTGTGCCAGTCCTTGTTTCTAGGGACAAAGAAGGAAAGTGAGGGGAATTCTCCTTGTGCTATAGTGTGCTAAAGCATTCCTCATCAACCATCTTTGAAATCCTTGTTTTTTGGACAGTCAGGGAAATTGTCGTTGTGCTATTCTGTGCAAAAGCAATAATCCTCAACCATATTTAGAAATCCTTAAGTAAAGGGACAGAGAAGGACACCTGAAGGTAGCCCTTATTGCTTTTTTCCCATCTCCCTGCAGGCCATCTATTAGAATGTCTGGAAGGCAAACAAGGAGAGGCAGACAGTCAGGAGGCAATAAAAGAGGGCAAGCAGGCTCTGTGTCTGGGGGCAACAGTGCTGGTCGTGGACGCGGTGCATTGTCATCAGCACATGGCCATGGGACACGCTTGTCCTTCTTTTCGGCAGCTGGACATGTTGAGCCACATCATGCCGAAGACTTGGTAGAGTGGATGACCAAGCCCTCCTCCTCCTCCTCATCCTCTCTCACCCAGGCTCAGGGTACTGGCAAAGCAGCTGCCAAAGCGTCCTCTTCCCTGGTATCAATGTCAGACTCATCATCAGTCACTCCTTCCCTAGACCCACCATGTCCTCCTCCTGAGGAGTCCCCCGAACTGTTTGAGCACAGTGTTGGGTACATGCTCCAGGAGGATGCCCAGCGTTTCGAAGGGTCTGATGATGAAACCCAGCTACAGGAAGGCAGTAGCGTGAGAGCAGACAGAGGGGATGCTCAAGAAGGACACCAATCTGGCAGTCATGTTCCAGCAGCTGCAGCATACTGCCAGATTGGCTCCAGTGATGAGGAGGGAGGGGATGATGAGGTCACCGACTCCACGTGGGTGCCTAATAGGAGAGAGGAGGAGGAGGAGGATGAGGAGGAGGCACATCTCCAACGAGGCAGGATGCCCTTTGGTGGCCAGCGTAAGGGCAGTACACCGACGGAATCACACCGCAGAGCTCCGCCTGTGCAGGGCGCAGCCTCTGCCCGTCATTCAAAAAGTTCCTTGGTGTGGGCCTTTTTTGAGGCTAGTGCATCAGATCGCACAGCTGCTGCTTGCAACATATGTCTCAAGCGTATATCGCGTGGCCAAAACATCAGCCACTTGGGTACCACATGCCTGACCAGACATATGTTGAGCTGCCATGCAGCTCGTTGGCAAGCCTACCTCAAAGACCCACACCAAAGAACAAAGCGGACCTCTCCTTGCACCGCATCAGCTGGGATCTCCAACCCCACTATAACTTCAGTCCTCTCTGAAACATGCACTGAGAGGAATGAAGGTGTAGAATTAGGTGTGTCACAGCCAAGTACTTGCGGCCACTCTGCTAGCAGTACACCGACGTCCGATTCTAGCAGGCAAATTTCCCTGCCCCAGCTGCTGGACCGTCGAAAGAAGTTCACTCCCAGCCATCCACATGCCCAGCGGTTGAATGCTAGCTTTGCTAAATTGCTAGCGCTTCAACTGCTGCCTTTTCAGTTGGTAGACTCGGCCCCCTTCCGTGAGTTTGTGCAATGTGCGGTTCCTCAGTGGCAGGTTCCCAAACGCCACTTTTTCTCACGGAAGGCTATTCCGGCTCTCTACCGGCATGTGGAAGGCAATGTCTTGGCCTCGCTGGACAGGGCGGTCAGCGGTAAGGTGCATATTACCGCTGACTCATGGTCCAGCAGGCATGGACAGGGACGTTACCTTTCTTTCACGGCCCATTGGGTCACTCTTTTGGCAGCTGGGAAGGATGCAGGACAGGGTGCAGTAGTGTTGGAGGTTGTTCCACCGCCACGCCTCCAAAATGCTACTACTGGTTGTGACACACCTCTCTCCTCCACCCCCTCCTCTTCTTCTTCCTCCATGGCCTCTTCCTGTGGTTTGTCCTATGAACCAGCGGTGCTCCGTAGCCGTTCACGGGGCTACGCAAGTACGCAGGCAAAAAGATGCCATGCCGTGCTTGCGCTGGTGTGTTTGGGGGACAGAAGCCACACTGGGGCAGAGGTCCTGTCTGCTCTGCAGGGCCAGGCCGAGAGGTGGTTGACGCCACGCCAGCTTAAGCCAGGAATGGTGGTTTGCGACAATGGCACCAACCTCCTCTCCGCCCTCCGACAGGGACAACTGACCCATGTGCCCTGTGTGGCTCACGTCCTTAACCTGGTGGTGCAGCGGTTCTTGGGCAGGTACCCGGGCTTACAGGATGTCCTGAGGCAGGCCAGGAAAGTCTGTGTGCATTTCCGCAGATCTTATAATGCCAGTGCTCGCCTGGCTGAGCTGCAAAAGGAGTTGAACCTGCCCAAGAACCGCCTTATATGTGACATGCCCACCAGGTGGAACTCAACGTTGGCCATGCTGCAGCGGCTGCACACGCAGCAGAGGGCCATCAATGAGTACCTGTGCGACTACGGCACCAGGACAGGGTCAGGGGAGCTTGGTTTTTTTTCTCCACGTCAGTGGGGCATGATCAGGGATGCATGCACTGTCCTGGCACCATTTGAGGAGGCCACGAGGATGGTGAGCAGTGACAGTGCATGCATCAGTGACACTGTACCTCTTGTCCACCTGTTGGAGCACACGCTGCGTGGAATAATGGACAGGGCACTTGAGGCAGAACAGAGGCAGGAAGAGGAGGACTTCCTTGCCTCTCAAGGCCCCCTTTACCCAGACAGTGTTCCTTCTGTCCCACCCATCGTACAGGAAGAGGAAGAGGAGGAGGAGGAGGAGGAGGAGGATTGTGTCAGCATGGAGGTGGAGGCTGGCACTCAGCATCATCAGCAGCAGTCTTTTAGGGATGATTTACAGTCCCAAGAAACCAGTGGACTTGTACGTGGCTTGGAGGAGGTGGCTGCGGATCATGTCGTCCTTAGTGACCCAGAGGACTCCGGAGCGAATGCCTCAGCAAACCTATGCTGCATGGCCTCCCTGATCCTGCAAAGTCTGCGGAAGGATCCTCGTATTCTTCGGATCAAGGAGAGGGACCATTACTGGCTGGCCACTCTCCTTGATCCACGGTACAAGGGTAAGGTTGCGGACCTTATGTTACCTTCGCAGAGGGAGCAGAGGATGAGACAACTCCGGGAGGCCTTGCAGAAAGGTCTGTGCAACGCGTTCCCAGAGACTGGGAGGTTACAAACTCCTGGTCCTGGACAACGAGTTGCTGAGGCTTCGGCCAGTCAAAGAAGGAGCGGTGGGGAAGGTGGCCGTCTGACCGATGCGTTCAGACAATTCTTTAGTCCGCAGCCCCAAAGTATGATCGGTTCCAGCAACCATCGCCAGCGTCTGATAAACATGGTGCAGGAATATCTAGGGGCAAGGTCAGACTTGGACACCTTCCCCACCGAAAATCCTCTGGCTTACTGGGTCTTGAGGATGGATCACTGGCCAGAGCTTGCACAGTATGCAATTGAGCTACTGGCCTGTCCTGCATCCAGCGTTCTTTCGGAACGCACATTCAGTGCTGCTGGAGGATTTGTCACGGATCACAGGGTGCGCCTGTCCACCGACTCGGTTGATCGACTGACTTTCATCAAGATGAACCAGTCTTGGATCACCACCAGCTACCACACACCTGATGCTGATATAACAGACTAATTGATTTTAACATGTGACATCCCTTCAAGACTGATGCTGATGCTGAGTGCCTGTGCTGTTATGTTGACTGGCTATCCTCCTCCTCCGAGTCCTCAATGATACGATTGATGATGATAGCTTGGAAGATCATTTTTGTTTATGGGTGCCGCCACCAGTGGCTAAGGCCCAATTTTTCAGCCCCTGTTTTACAGGGGCGTGTAATTACAATTTTTTTAGCAATAATTTGCCATAGGGCTCATTGCTGTGCTCCAAGTACAGTATCTGTGAGGGGTTGGAGTGTTGTGGCACCAGTGCCTAAGGCCCAATTTTTCAGCCCCTGTTTAACAGGGGCGTGTCATTACAATTTTTGAAGCAATACTTTGCAACAGGGCTCATTGCTGTGCTCCAAGTACAGTATCTGTGAGGGGTTGTAGTGTTGTGCCACCAGTGCCTAAGGCCCAATTTTTCAGCCCCTGTTCAACAGGGGCATGCAATTACAATTTTTGATCTAATAATTCACAGCAGGGCCCATTGCTGCACCCACCAAGAGTAACTCTGAGGGCTTACAGTGTTGTGGCAACGCCACCACCACCACCACCACCACGAAAGGCCCAATTTTTCAGCCCCTGTTCAAAAGGGGCATGTAATTACAATTCTTGATCTAATAATTCACAGCAGGGCCCATTCCTGCACCCACCAAGAGTAACTCTGAGGGCTTACAGTGTTGTGGCAACACCACCACCACCACCACCACCACCACGAAAGGCCCAATTTTTCAGCCCCTGTTCAACAGGGGCATGCAATTACAATTCTTGATCTAATAATTCACAGCAGGGCCCATTGCTGCACCCACCAAGAGTAACTGTCAGGGCTTACAGTGTTGTGGCACCAGCACCACCATCAAAGGCCCAATTTTTACTACCACTGTTCAACAATTATATGTAATTAAAATTCCTGATATAATAGTTGACAGCAGGGCGTTCCAGCACCAACCAAGAGTAACTGTGAGTGCTTACAGTGTTGTGCCAACACCAACAACTAAGGGGCCTATTTCTGCAGAGTATATACGGCAGGTCCCTACTTTCAAACATCCAACTTACAAACGACTCCTACTTGCAAACGCAAGAAGACAACAGGAAGTGAGAGGAAATCTACCACTAGGAAGGAAAATTCTCTCCTGTAAGAATAAATATGGGAGAAAGGTGTCTCCTCTGTACTGATGCTTTATCAGCAATCCTTGTTTCAAGAAAAACACCACATTTCAAAAACAGTTGTCATTGGGACGGAAAGTGAGGTGAAATGTTCTGAACAGGGGCACAGACAGCAAAACAAATGTTACAGGGGTGATAACCCTTACCTATGTTTTCCAAAAAGTTTAAAAATAGATTTTTGGGCTGGAGCTACACTTCAACAATGTACCTGTTCAAAATTACAAACAGATTCTACATAAGAACAAACCTACAGTCCCTGTCTTGTATGCACCGCCTGTATACGGCTGTTCAGAGTATATAGGGCCTTTTTTATTTTATGTGCGGGGTTCCCCTTAATATCCATACAAGACCCAAAGGGGCTGGTAATGGGCTGGGGTGGGGGGGGGGGTCATGGGGTAGCTATGCCATTTTTCTTAAAGATTTTCATCCATATTACCGGGACCAGACATTACATTAAAGCCGCAAGCAGTTTTAAATGGCTTTTTTTCCCTTTAGAAGTGTCATTTTGTGCAGGGACAGTTCTAAACACGGGAAACACGTGGCACTTCACAGGCATACTTTAGACACCCCCCAGGTACGATATTTAAAGGAATATTTGACTTTTTTTTTTTCACTTTATGCATCATTAAAATGACTGCTCCCGAAAAACGACCGTTTTTAAAACTTCTTTTTGCATTGATACATGTCCCCTGGTGCAGAACCCGGGTTCCCAAACCCTTTTTAGGACAATAACATGCATAATAGTTGTTATAATTAGCACTTTAGAATTCGAACGTTCGCATCTATTGTATTTAATAGGGTTCTAATGTTCGTACGAACTTTCGGTCCGTTCGCGGGTTCTGGTGCGAATCGAACCCGGGGGTGTTCGGCTCATCACTAATTACCAGTAATAAAAACACTGACATTGTTTAGAATCTGTTATTAACATACGTCTTGTGCTACAGTCATGCAGGATTTTGCTCATTATTGGAGAGACATTTTTGTTCTGTTGCTCTCATAAATTCCAGAACCCAAACCCTTTTCGACAAAATGAATTAAAATGTGTATTAAAGCTAAAGTTGCAGAAATTTATAGAAACAAATTCTAGATGCAACTAGAATGCCCCTTGTGGATGCATACATGTTTTCCCTGCACAGGGTCTTGTATAACATTGTTTTAGATTCTCTCGAGAGACTTTGTTAAAGAATGAAAACTGTGTTGTAGATTGGAAAGAGAACCTTGTCAAGCTGATAGATGAAAGCAGCTTGTTTTCACTAGGGAAAATACTGTGAATAACATGGTCATCCAATTAAGGTACTTCACTAAACTGGAGGAAGCCTTTCTGTTTTTGCATGCATTCCAATAAACACTGTGACATGTCTCCTACAGGACTAGTAACATACTTGTAGCAATGCGGCTGTCTTTTAATTTTGCTTTCGTGTTTCAGGCTTTCTTAACTCTTTCACTTCATTGAAAGACCAACTACTCTCAATGTTAAAGAGGGATTCCACCCGCAATGTTTTTTTTTTTATAAAAGTCAGCAGCTACAAACACTGTAGCTGCTGACTTTTAATAAGGACACTTACCTATCCTACTCACCTGTGATGTCAGCCCCCCAAGGCCGATCCCTCGATCCTGGCAGCTCCCGGCGCCGCCATCCTCAGTAAGGGAAACAGGCAGTGAAGCTGCACGGCTTCATTGCCCGTTTCCTACTGCGCATGCACGAGCCACGCGGCGCTTTGTGAATGGGCCGGCTGCTCTCTGGGATACACACAGTTCCCAGAAGGCAGCGCGCCCCATTCACCAGAAGAACACCGCGAGTAGGACAGAGGAAGAAGACCAGCCGCAGACGATGAAGAGGCAGATTAGGGACTTCCGCATAGCAACCGCTATTTCTGGTAAAAATTATTTTTTTAATTTTTTGAGGGATTTTTGGTAAAAGAATAATTTTCAGGGTGGAACTCCACTTTAAAGTGTAACTACAGGAAAAAAGGGATTTTTATAACAGCTTACCTGTAAAATCCTTTTCTTGGAGTACATCACGGGACACAGAGCGACTTAGTCATTACTAATGGGTTATATAGATTACCTTCAGGTGTTGGCACTGGCCAATTCCAAACCGGAAGTACCCTCCCCTATATAAGCCCCTCCCACCCGGGAGCACCTCAGTTTTGTAGCCAAGCAATAAGTGTCCCAAAAAGAGGGGTGGGAGCTCTGTGTCCCGTGATGTACTCCAAGAAAAGGATTTTACAGGTAAGCTGTTATAAAAATCCCTTTTTCTTTTTCGTACATCACGGGACACAGAGCGACTTAGTCATTACTAATGGGACGTCCCAAAGCAATGCCAAATGAGGGGAGGGATACATAAGCTGGGCGCCATCAGGCATGAGGCTCTTTTGCGGCCTGCAACACACTGCGCCCAAAGGCGACATCCTCCTGACTTCTGACGTCTACCTGGTAGAATCTAGTAAACGTGTGTACTAAGGACCATGTTGTGGCCTTACAGTACTTGAGCCAGGGAGGCTTGGTGATGCACTGCCCATGAAGTTCCAACTGCTCTTGTGGAGTGCGCCCTAACTTTGAACGGAGGCGGTCTCCTTTTCAAGCCATAGGCTTGTATTATGACCTGTCGAATCCACTTGGCTAAAGTAGATTTTTGATGCTGCCTGACCCTTTCTGGGGCCTTCCGGCAGAACAAACAAAGTATCCGTTCTACGAATCTGAGCAGTGGCTTTAAGATAAGCTTTAACTGCTCTTACTACATCCAAAGAATGCAATAACTTTTCCTCTACCGAACTAGGTTTGGGGAAAAAGGAAGGAAGAACCTCATCTTGGTTCAAATGGAACCTCGATACCACCTTAGGAAGAAGGCTGGATGAGGACGTAATACTACTCTGTCCTTATGGATAACCAGATATGGCTCCTTACAGGACAAGGCGGCTAATTCCGATACTCTTTTAGCCGAACAAATGGCTACTAAGAAAATCAATTTCCTGGTGAAAAGAACCAAGAAAATGTGCCGCAATGGTTCAAATGGTTGTTTCTGTAGAACCGACAGAACCAGGTTTAAGTCCCATGGACATTTTGGAATACTAACCGGAGGGCTAATACGCATCACTCCTTGTATGAAAGCTTTGATTAATGAATGCAAAGCCAAGGGCCTTTGAAAAAAAAATATTGACAAGGCCGTCTGACCCTTGATAGTACTCAAGGCAAGCTTCCTATGTACAGCCCACTGTAGGAAGTCCAGAATCCTACCTATTACGTACTTACGTGGATGCCATTTCCTGGCCTCACCCCACGTGATGTACGCCTTCTAGATCCTATAATAGATCTGCCTGGATACCGGCTTCCTGGCATTGATCATGGTAGATACCACAGGATTAGAGAGCCCTCTCTTTTTTAGAATGTGGGCTTCTATAGCCAGGCCGTCAACCTAGGGCTGGTAAGGAAGGGTAGTATATCGGTCCTTGCGAAAGCAGGTCCGGACGATGTGGGAGGGTCCAAGGACTTCCCACTGACATTTTTACAATCTCCGCGTACCATGCCCTTCGGGGCCACGCTGGAGCCACCAGAATCACTGGTTTCTTTTCTACCCTGATTCTGCGGATTAATCGCGGTGGGAATGCATATATCAGCTTGAACTGATCCCAAGGGAACACTAGGGCATCCGAACCGCAAGCTAGGGGATCCTTTGTGCGAGACACAAATCTGTCCACCTTTGCGTTGAATCTGGATGCTAGCAGATCTACATCCGGTGTTCCCCACCGCTGGCATATTGCCTGGAAAACCTCGGGGTGAAGAGACCATTCCCCCGGGCATAATTGCTGGCGACTTAAAAAAAGTCCGCTCTCCAATTTTCCACTCCTGGGATGAAAACCGCGGATATGGCTGTGACATACCTTTCTGCCCATTCCAGGATGCATTTCGCTTCCCTCTGGGCTGCACGACTCCTGGTGCCACCCTGGAGATTGATATATGCCACTGCTGTGGCATTGTCTGATTGAATTCTGACAGGTGACCCTTGGAGTTTGGATGTCCATGCTACTAGGGCATACCGGGCTGCTCGTATCTCTAAGAGATTGGTGGGCAGGGCCTTCTCTGCTTCTGACCACTTGCCCTGGAGAGACCATTGCTCCAGTACTGCCCCCCAGCCTATGAGGCTGGCAACTGTAGTGACCACCTTCCAAGAAACCGGACTGAAGGGTTTCCCTTCCCAGATTCTGGGGCACCAACCACCAATGGAGGCTCTTGCGAACGGAAGGGGACAGGGACATTGGTAAGTCTAAAGCCTGAACTTTTTTGTTCCAGGCTGACAGTATGGCCCTCTGCAAGTTCCTTGAATGGAATTGACCGTAGGGTACCGCTTCGAATGAAGCCACCATTTTTCCCAGCAGCCTTATACACAGGCGTATGGATGGTTTTTCTTTTTTGTACCCACTAAGTGGGTCACATCTTTCAAAGACGACACCTTCTCTGGAGGTAAGAAAATCTTTCTCTGATTTGAATCCAGTCTTAGCCCCCAAGTATTCCAGGCTTTTGACTGGTTTTAGGGCTGACTTGTCTCGGTTGATAATGCAACCGTGAGATTCCAGATACTTGATTATCTTGTGAACGACCACTTCTAGTTTTTTTCACTGAGTGGTCTATCAGCAACAAGTCGTCTAGATATGCCATTATCGTTACACCTTGTGTTCCTAGTTTGGCCAATCGTAGGGCCAGAATTTTTGTGAACACTCGTGGTGCCGTGGCCAGACCGAAAGGTAAGGCTCTGAACTGAAAATGGCGCCCTTCTACTGCAAGGCGTAGAAATTTCTGGTGGGCCGGACAGATGGGAATATGCAAATAAGCATCCCTTATGTCGATCGAGGCTAACCATTCCTGCCCTTGTAGGGCGGTGGCCACCGATCGGATCGACTCCATCCGAAAAAAATCCTGATATGTAGGAACTTGTTTAGCCCTTTTATATTCAATATGGGCCTCATGTCCCCATTTGGTTTGGGGACTGTGACAAGGTTCGAGTAAAACCCGAACCCGTTTTCTTTCAAGGGAACCTTAATGATTACCCTTGGGGCAATAGTTGCTCTAGTGCCAGAAGGAGGGATCCACTCTTCTGGGGATCGCTTGGCACGTTTGACCTTATAAAATGGGCAGGAGGAATGTCTTTTAACTCCAGCCTGTATCCCAGACTTACTGCGGGGATCACCCATCTCTGATGGTGTCCCGCCAGGTCTCTGTGAACAACTGAAGTCTTCCCCTCACCCGACTGAGTGGGGGCAACCCTTCATGACTTAGGGGGAGGTTTTGTACCTCTCTTGACCCAGGGTTTCTTGATACCCTGTGATTGTCCCTGATTTCTGCCCCCTGGATTTGACCGCGGAGGCCGTCGGAACTGTTTCACAGCCGATGTGCCAGGGACTGGAGAAGTAGGCCTCTTAAAAGAAGGACTTCTACCCTTGTTCTTAACCGGTAAGAGTGAACTTTTACCGGCAGAAATTTTCTGGATATATTTGTCCAGATCTTCTCCAAATAAGCGTTCTCCATGAAATGGGAAGCTAACCAGCAGTTTTTTACAGGGAGCTTCAGCAGACCAGTTTTTGAGCCACAGAAGCCTACGCATATGTACTATAGACAGCGTAAAGCGGGAGGCCTGTTGGATTGTATCCTTTATGGCGTCCACCGCAAAACACAAGGCTCTAGGCAGGTCAGCTAGGGCAAGAGCCTGCTGATCTGGTAAGTCCCTTAAGACTTGTTTCAACTGATCTTTCACTGCTTGGCAGACTCCAATCGCTGCTACCGCAGGTTGTGTCACCATGCTTGCTGTAGAGAAAGCAGATTTTAGTAAAGACTCCAATTTTTTATCTATTGGGTCTTTGACATTGGAACATTATCTACTGGACATGTCAGTGATTTGTTAACAGAAGAGATGGCTGCGTCCACTGTAGGGACCCTCCATTTTTTTATGAACTTATCCTCCATGGGATAGATCACCGTAAATCTCTTGGGGGGAGCAAATATTTTATCAGGATGCTCCCAATCCTGGTAAATAAGCCCTTCTAATAAAGGGTGGATTGGGAAGGAACAGACAGCCTGGGGAGCTTTTAGCGACCCCAGCGAGGAAACCGTAGTGGATGGTGGTTCCGCCAGAGGCATTTTAAATGCTGATCGGACCATATTAGTCAGAGACTGAACCCATAATCTTTCAGCCTGAGATGCTGAGAAAGGTTCTTCCACTGTTGATTCCTCCATAACTGAATCAACCTCATCCTGATCCCCTTCAGGTAGGTCGATCTCTGTGTGGGGCTGTTCCTCCACTAACAGGCACTCTGAAGGAGGAGACGGAGATCGGACGCGCTTTTCCTGAGACAGGGAAGCAGCGATCAATGCTGTTAATCTCTCTTCCAATCCTCCCAGAGTTGAGGATAAAACCTCCTCTGTTATATATACAGGAGCAGGTGGACTGGGGACAGCCGCAGCACCAGGCATTCCTGCGGGGTTTCTACGGCTACTGACCTCTGAATTCTCAGGGGAGATTGGTGCAGTACAAGCATGCCCAATATCCTCAGAGCCCGATGGAGACCCCTTTGGCTTCCTGGAAGATCTATTTCCGGAGCGTCTGGACGACATATCCTTTAAGCACAAAGCTGAGGTATTCCCGTCGTCATACACCAATTTTGCTGGTAATAATCTAACACAGGTGCTGCTATATACCAGCTGGTGTCCACTAAAGTGCCTTTCTATGGGGATGCCTGCATCAACCGCCTCTGTGTGCCACTGTTTGTTGCTAGCTCTGTTTGCATCCAGCTGACACTTGTACTGTGTCTTTTAACTATGCTGGGATGCCCGCACATGCGCAGAAGCGCCGCGCACCATTGGCGCCCTTTTCGAAATCAAACGGGACTAGGAGCCAGGGCCCTTTTTGCCGGAGGGCCTGTGCGGTGGATGAGCGCAGCAACAGGGCAGAGGAAGTAGATTCCCACAGAGAAACTTACCAGCTGCCTGGATCTTTTGACTTGAGAAAACCAAAGATCCACATGACAAGAAAAATGGACTACAGCGGCCTCTAGTGGTTTAACACAGGTACCGCGGTCCCCTTTTTTTTTTTTTTTTTCTTGACTACTATTAAAATTTTACATTTTCAGTAGTTACAGGCAAACACAGATATTTAGCGGGAATACCGTTAGGTAACAGACAGAAAGACAAATTAGGCTTGGGGGTCCCCCAATAGAACCAAGTTCCTGGGGGCCCCCACTTACCTGATCCCCGCCGCAGGACTTTGTTTGGTCCACAGAAGTCCAAACTTCACCTATCACGGCAGGCATTGTAATTAAACCTTCAGGGACCGGGTTCCCAAGGATTCCACTCCCCTGGACCTGTATAGCACCCTGCACAGACAACATCTTGGTCGTGGGTATGACCAGAGCTCTGGATCCCAGGGTCCAGCCCTCCTAAGAGAAGCATTACAGGCAAAACCTTGCTCTTCTGCTGCAAGGCCCGGGTACCGACCGTTTAGCTATGAAGCTTTTTTGGTGGGATCCGGAACAGCTTACTAAGGCCCAAAAGAACCTGTACGCAAGCCCAGTGAAAACACATGTTACTCTTTGGCCAACACCTTAGACACTGGCAAAAAACTGAGGTGCTCCCGGGTGGGAGGGGCTTATATAGGGGAGGGTACTTCCGGTTTGGAATTGGCCAGTGCCAACACCTGAAGGTAATCTATATAACCCATTAGTAATGACTAAGTCGCTCTGTGTCCCGTGATGTACAAAAAAGAAAACTTTTTTTACTCTTTCGTTCATGGACTGACACAGCTTCCTATTGACAAGTGGGTATTATCCTATCTTTAGGAGTGACTAGGCAGAAAAAAACTCTGGGTTTAATACTGGGTATATACCCTCTGGGTATAATCCCCCTCTCTGCACCTAATTTTTCTGTCTAGCGAGGAGTAGGACATGGCTCCCTTCGGGCCTACTGGTCCGGGGGAAAAGAAAATTCTAAGTTTATTTTTTTTGTTTCCTGCGATCTTCGATCAACTGCCAACTGGGTGACAGGCTGGATCCTCGATCCTTGTAGTCCCCCCAGTTTTGGCCATCGAGCGCGGGCCGACCCTAGCTATGCGCTGGGTTTTCCACGACATGCCCGTCGCTCTATGGGTGGCCGGTGAGCTTACGCTCTAGGGCTTGCATTGGACCGCTCAGCTTCGGCTGACCTTACGGCCGAGTTGCAGTAGCCTGACCGGTGAGCTCGCGCTCCAGGGCATGCATACGATCGTTCCCTAGGGTTCAATCACAGCATGCCTGGCCGACCGTCGCCTCTGTGCGCGGATGATGATCTGTCCGGAATGTCTTCCAGCATGATCCACGCAGGAAAGGTAAGTAGCTCCCCTGCTTTGGCAGGGTGACTTGGCTGGACATTCCTAGAGAGATCAAGTAAATGGTTGTGGCCCCTTTTCTTTCCTCTCTCCATGGGCTCTGAGCTAAGGTTGCTGGGGGTCACCTGGGTGGCTCCATCTGGAGCTGGGTTGCGCTGTAGCTGTCGTTTAAAAAATTTAATTTTGCTTACCTGTGTGTGACTTTCTCCTTCCATGCTGTCGGCGGCCATTTTGGGGTGGTCCATGCCTGTTGGCCTCTAGTGACTGTCCGGTGGCCATTTTCTTGTGGTTCGCGCCAATATGTATATATCAAAGAAGGATGATGGTGGCTGCGCTGCGATTTATAACTAGTGAGGGAGGTGGGGGGGAGGTCTGGAAAGAGAAACTACCTAATGCTCACCAAATAAACTAAATCTAATATCTGCCAACCAGATGCAGTAACGTGTTGCCAACAAATGTGTAACATAAATAGTGTGTGCATAACCTAAATAAATCACACCTGTGCGCCTGGAAAGTGTATAACCAACAGTGAAACAGTAATGATGTATGCAAAAACGTGTATGACTCTAAATGATAAACCTGTGTATATAATATATAACCAAACACTATATCTTTATATTATCAACAGTGAAATTATAACAATATGTAATAAAGGTGTATAACACACAACTAGAAGCGGTGAAATCCTCCAAAAAATCAAAGTAATAACAGTATATATTGGGGTGTATAACAGTGAAATCCTCCAGAGGATGATAACAAAAGTCCAATATATAGCAAGTCCCGTCACCCGTGATGCCGCGTACACACGATCGATTTTTTCGACGGTGAAAACACCGCCGAGAAAATCGACGTTAAAAACGAGGAACAGCTTGTTCCCCTCACACACGGCCGTTTTAAATGTCATTTTTTTTTTGGTCGAAAAAAACGACCGTGTGTGGGCTCCGCAGCAGTGTTTCCCTATGGGAAACACTGCCACGGAAAACATGTCGAAAAAAACGACGAGAAAAATTAGAACATGTTCTAATTTTTTCTCGTCGTTTTTAATGCCGTTTTTCTCGTCGAAAAAAACGACAGAAAGCCCACAGACTATCGTTTTTCTCGTCGAATGGGAAAAATTTCGTTTTTTTCAATGGGAAAAACGGCCGTGTGTACGCGGCATAACTGCTTGAAAGAGGAAACTGCAGTGCAAATCCACCCAGTGCTCGCCAGCAGCTTACCTCCCTGCTGGGAAGAGACAGCATGCACTGGAACTTCAAATGTGGAAAGCGATGCAACTATCTTGCATGGAGGTATGCTCTCACTCACATGGATGCATAGGAATACACAAACAAAAAAAAAGGGAAATTTGTAGCATGACTCTGTGGGTCCAGCAAACGAGAGACCAAAAGATGTAATCTCTCACACACATGAAACTAGTGAGCATGGACATCAAACCTTAAGAACGCCGAGCTCGTATATATTGCAGAATATGGTGATTCCAATCATACGGTCCTTAAGCTTGCAGCAACCCCAGAGTGCCAGTGGAACATGTGTAAAAAACATACAAGGTGCAGATAGTGTGGATCTGTAACCACTAGGGCATTTATTATAAAAATGGTAAAACACTCACATTTCATAAGTAGGGAAAATGACAATCTAAAATGAGCGCCGAGCTCGTCTCCTCTCCTGCAGCTGTCGGTGTATCTGTGCTGATCGTAACGCGCGTGTCGTCATGTCACATGACTTCTTCAGAAGATAACACTAGATACACAATATGGGGTTTAAATAGTCTGCATCGCGGGACGCGTGGCGGCCATTTTGTTGAAGTCCTGTCATTGTAGTAAAGGGATGCCAGTGCGGCCATGTTTGCTGTGAGATCACAACAGCAAAACATAAAGGAAATGATGCAGACCTGGCCATGTTTGTTGTGGTCATGCACCAGCAAATATAAGGAAAGAAAATGGCAATGTATATTTTACAATCACGCCAATCGATCAGTGTGTAATAGCAAACAAAGGGAAAGGAAGGTGAGACAAATGTATCCGGGAAACAATGTGTATATGCCAACACTGACAGGGCAATGATCAGGCTGCCTATGCCGAAACGTATGGTCAGTTATACATAGAAACGGATATGCAGTGAGCAAAATAGCCCAAAGCTAGATGCAGGGCCATTCCGAATGTGAAAAATCTTAGTATAACGGCAACGCACAGATACATTGCAGCTGCGGGTGGAGGGAGGGTGCACAAATATAAAAAAACATATATCATACACTAAAATGGATGCAATTAAAATTTGCAGTAGATAAGGTTAAAATATATATATATATATATATATATATATATATATATAAAGATAATATATATATATATACATGTAAAAATACACAATAATAAAAATATTAAAAAAGATCATTTTGAAATTATTATATGAAATGTGATGTATCAGGAGCTAAAAACTCATGTAATGTGTGAATACATATCCCCAAACAGTAGATGGAGAAATGCAGGAACCAAGATGGAATGCAAAGGCAATGGAAACTCACAAGTCGCATATGTCCATTGACTAGCCAGAAGGAAAAAACATATCTTTGCAATCCAACAACTATGCAACAATACAGGTATGCAGTGCAAGGGAAAGTGGTGTCAGCCAACATAAGAGAACTAGAGGGACAGGGGTCAGCCTACAATCCAGATCTGATGTAATTGCATCGACTCAGACAAAAAAACTAATAATTGCTTAAAAAACAATTCAAGTCAAACTCAATATTTAAACCCTTGGGGGCAAAAGTATCTAAGGAGAAGATCCAGTGGGACTCGATCTGGCTTAGTGTCCGCACTTTGTGGCCTCCTCTCCACGGTCTAGAGTATGGGACTATGCCCCAAAATTTCAAATGGGAGGGGTCTCTGTTATGTGACTCTGCAAAGTGCCTAGAGACACTATGTTTGACAAATCCGCGTTGAATATTTTGCACATGTTCTTTCACGCGAACTCTAAGCAATCTTTTAGTGCGGCCTACATATTGCAGGCCGCAACTGCATTCAAGGACGTAGACGGCCCCTTCTGTGTTGCATCCAATGAATTCTTTCATTTCATATTTTTTCCCATTGCTACTTGACTGGAACTCAGATCTCTTTTCATTCGGACGTTTAGTACGTTTGCATGCGTAGCACCTCTTGCATGGGTAGAACCCTTTACCAGTAAAAAAGGTTAGTAACTTCTTTGGTGGATTCACTACACTTTTCACTAGTTGGTCACGCAACGTAGGTGCACATTTGTAGATGAATTGAGGTCTAACGGGTAGTATATCTTTCAAACTCTTATCCGCCTTAAGGATGTGCCAATGGCGTTGGAAAATATTCTTGATTTTCTTGTATTGTGTGTTATATTCAAGAATAATCGGCACTTGGTCCAGTTTAGAGATGTTCTTTTTATTTTGCAATAAGTCACTCCTTGGGATGTGTGCTACTTCTATTTTTTTCTTGATGAATTCCTCCTCATATCCTTTCTGGACAAATCTCTCCCCTATCCTATTGGCCTGTGTATGGAAATCTGCAATATTCGTGCAGTTACGTCGCAGGCGCAGCATCTGGCCCTTAAGAATATTAAAGAGCCAGTTGTGATGGTGGCAAATTTTTATCGGAAGGTAACTATTTCGATCTACACTTTTGAAGAAAGTTTTGGTGGCAAAGGTGTCGTTCTTATTATCGTTAAATCTAAAAATGTTATACTGGAATCCTCAATCTGCCAAGTCAATACTATATTTTGTTGGTTATTGTTCAAACTTTCGAAGAAGGTTACAAGTCCTTCACGTTCACCTTTCCACACGAGGAAAATATCATCAATGTAGCGTCTATATAATACTAACTCCTCTGGTGGTTCAAGGAAGATATTTTCATCTTCCCATTTTGCCATGAAGAGTCTAGCGACGCTCGGGGCAAATTTGGCCCCCATGGCAACTCCGGTTTTCTGTTGATAATATTCCTTCTCATACCAAAAATGGCTATGTTTGAGGCAAAAATCCAAAAATTTTACGATAAATTTCCTTTGCATGCATGCCAGTTTGGTGAATTTCCTCAAACCCCATTTAGTTGCTTCACAAGCTAAATAATGGGGTGTAATAGTGTAGAGAGATGACACATCGGCTGTTGCCATCAGGAAAGGTCCTGTTGTTTTGTTTTCATCTAGTAGCTGCAGCATCTCTTTGGTGTCTCTCAGGTATGCCCTGGTCTTTTGGACGGCCAGTTGAAGGAAGCGATCTATATATTGCCCAAGTCTTGCTGTAACTCAATTCCATTTACTATTGGTCTCAGAGGTGGGTTGACTTTATCCTTATGGATTTTAGGTAAAGCGCAGATAATCGGGGTTCTACGTGCTCCAGGTATTAAATATCTCGCCTCCTTTTTATCTAGTATTCCCTTTAGTCTCAAGTGGACTACCTGTTCCAATTATTTTCTCCACCGGAATATCGGGTTGCTAGGTAGTTTACAATAGGTGTTGACGTCTTCCAACAGCAAACACATCCCTTTGTGGTATTGCTCGGTGGTTTGGATGACTATCCCTCCTCCCTTATCTGAAGGTCTGATCACTAATTCTTTTTGATAGCTCTTGGTTCCTGCACTCTATTTATTGTTAAACTCTTGAGTTCTCCTGTTACCATGTGTCTGAAGACTTCAATATGCTTATTATCTTTAACTTTTGGATTAAAGGTGGATTTATTTTTTAATTGCTATGGGCCACCAGATTATCTTCACGTATTTTGGCACTAATTGGGTTTTCAGTTATGTACTTTTTGATATTAAATTTTCTGACATATTTCTAGATGTTAATGTATGTGTGAAATGTATCTAAATTTCAAACAGGGGCGTATTTAAGGCCTCTATCCAGAGTCATCAATTCTTCTTGAGAAAGAGGTACTTATGCAAGATTGAATATACCTTTTCCCATTAGTGGTTTCTTGGTGTTTTTACCCTTCCCTCCTCTACATCCTCTTTTTCTCGTGGTCTGTTTGGGTGTGTTAGGTTCTCCGGGGTGGGTGATGATATTCTCTCCCCCTCTCTAAAAAAGACACATTATGGCTTTGTTCATAACGATAATCGCGCTGTGGTCTCACATCCACGTCGCGTAAATCCCTCAAAGGAGCATAATAATTGGAAGTATGGACTGGACTTCTGTCTCTAGGTCTATAAGTGGCTGGTTGTTGGCCACGTTCGGTTCTGAACCCCCGTTCATCTCTTTGTCCATACTGATACAGTGTTCCCGGACTTCTGCCACTATGTCTATAGTCCTCATACTCATTTCTATTATCTCTCCAATCATAGTTATTCTGTTGATGGTCTGGACTATTCTCTTGTCTGTGAGGTTGAGGTGGAGGTCCTCTTGTGTTTCTTGGTCCCTGATTAGATTTGGGCCAATTTTTGTATGTTTTTATATTTTTCCAGTGGTTGGGTTTCTTCCACCCATATTGTGGGGCCCGATCAGTAGCTGGTGGGGGGCCTTTTTTCCCAGCATTTTGTGGAGTGTTATTACTATGTTGACGTAGTTTATTATCCTGATTTTCTCCCCTCCTTGGGGACATATTCCTTCCCCTGTGGTCTACTGTATTCTGGTAGGAAATATTTCTGGCAGGTGATCTTGATATGGGCGACCAATCTGTCCGAGGTTGCTGATGTTTACCCAATTTCTCTGGTGTGGAAAAAGCTGAGATAGGGTCAACCTGCTCTATGTTGTTCTGCCATTTAAAAACAAGATCATTTTTATAATCATTGATATCCCTTGTATATTTCTTACTTTTCTTTGCTTGGACTTCTGCATCCTTCTTTTTTAGGTCTTTATTTAGCTGAGTGGTAAGGCGTGTGAATTCAGTTGAATCTTTATGTGCTTCTAGTTGGATTTTCAAATCTGCTATAGTTTGATCAATTTTTTCTCATTTTCTTTTGTTTACGTTTTAGCAGTAGGTGTAGTAGTTCAGCTCCTTTTTCGTTGAAGAATCTGAACCACTCATCGATGGATTCTTGATCAACAAGGCCATCGTTGAGATGAACATCCCACCTCAACCGCCTGGGCACAATGTTCACTTTGATATATCTATCAAAAGTGGTCACATCCCACCATAAGCTATCTTTTTTCTCCATTCCATGTTCTAGTTTGCGCATAAGTTGTTCAACATTAGTATCAATAATTGGATCTTCATTACTGAATACTGCATCTAGATCTACTTCTCTTTCTTCTATAAAGGTAAAGATGTCCATGGCAGCAGCGGGGATAGGTAAGAGGAAAGCACAGTGAAATATAAAAAGAAAGAACCCCCGCGCTAGCTGGGTATTTAACTAGTGAAGGGGGATGGGGATCAAAGGAAAGAAAAAAGGGGGCTGGGGACACTGCAGCAGTCACCGGGGAGTCTGATCCAAGCAGACAGAAGTAAATGTATGAAAGAAGGGTGATGGTGGCTGCGCTGCGATTATAACTAGTGAGGGAGATGGGGGGTCTGGAAAGAGAAACTACCTAATGCTCACCAAATAAACTAAATCTAATATCTACCAACCAGATGCAGTAACGTGTTGCCAACAAATGTGTAACATAAATAGTGTGTGCATAAACTAAATAAATCACACCTGTGCGCCTGGAAAGTGTATAACCAACAGTGAAACAGTAATGATGTATGCAAAAACGTGTAGGACTCTAAATGATAAACCTGTGTATATATTATATAACCAAACACTATATCTTTATATTATCAACAGTGAAATTATAATAACAATATGTAATAAAGGTGTATAACACACAACTAGAAGCGGTGAAATCCTCCAAAAAATCTAAGTAATAACAGTATATAATAGGGTGTATAACACAAAAGTATAACAGTGAAATCCTCCAGAGGATGATAACAAAAGTCCAATATATAGCAAGTCCCGTCACCCGTAAGTGCTTGAAAGAAGAAACTGCAGTGCAAATCCACCCAGTGCTCGCTAGCAGTTTACCTCCCTGCTGGGAAGAGACAGCATGCACTGGAACTTCAAATGTGGACAGCGATACAACAATCTTGCATGGAGGTATGCTCTCACATGGATGCATAGGAATACACAAACAAAACAAAAAAAGGGAAATTTGTAGCCTGGCTCTGTGGGTCCAGCAAACGAGTGACCAAAAGATGTAATCTCACACTCACATGAAACTAGTGAGCATGGACATCAATCCTACGAACGCCGAGCTTGTATATATTGCAGGATATGGTGATTCCAATCATACGGTCCTTAAGCTTGCAGCAACCCCAGAGTGCCAGTGGAACATGTGTAAAAAACATACAAGGTGCACATAGTGTGTATCTGTAACCACTAGGGCATTTATTATAAAAATGGTAAAACACTCACATTTCATAAGTAGGGAAAATGACAATCTAAAACGAGCGCCGAGCTCGTCTCCTCTCCTGCAGCTGTCGGTGTATCTGTGCTGATCCTAATGCGCGTGTCGTCATGTCACATGACTTCTTCAGAAGATAACACTAGATACACAATATGGGGTTTAAATAGTCTGCTCGGCGGCCATTTTCTTGTGGTTCGTGCCAGATTTGGCCTCTATCGACTGTTCGGTGGCCACGTTTCTTGTGGTTTACGCCTGTATGTAATTACCGGCGGCCAACTTTTTGTGGCCCGCGGCCGTTTTTTGCATCTGTCGGCTCGGCGGCCATTTTCTTAGGGCCAAAATCCAAAATACGAAGAACAGAAATTGCCGCTCAGGCAGATGAAATAAGGAAAGTACTTCTCTCAGGGACCAAGGGTGCCGGCAATGCACGTAGCAAATGAAGAAAATTAGTGAGGACAGCCGCACTCCAATCCAACATATATTTATTCAGGCAAAACAGGCACTACAAAAACCAGCAGAACTCAGGACAGCTGATGCCTTTCACACCAATTCAGTGTTTACTCATAGCCGGAGTAAACACTGAATTGGTGTGAAACGCATCAGCTGTCCTGAGTTCTGCTGGTTTTTGTAGTGCCTGTTTTGCCTGAATAAATATACGTTGGATTGGAGTGCATCTGTCCTCACTAATTTTCTTCATTTTCTTAGGGCCCACATTGTTTTCAATACGGCCGCTTGGCGGACATTTTGCGGAACTCTTCAGCCTCTAGGGTGCATTTCACTGGCGCAAATTCACACAAGGAACGCTGATGAGAATCAGACTGACACAGGCAGTGGTGGGATAGCATCACAGGCGGACTACACGGCAGCTATGGCGGTACCGTTCCAAGGGTGGTGAGTCCTCTGGGAGATCTGCATCTCTGTAGCAGCTAGGAGGGTGGCCTATTGAAACCTTGCCTGGAGTCCCTGTGGGTGACAGCGCGTGGGTCAGCATGGAGTCTGAAGCAGAAGTTTTTTCCCCTGAAACACCTGAGTTGGCAGCTGGTGCCCCTGGAGGCTTTGTTGCCAAGGTAAAAGTGGCGCATGGGAACACGGGGGGTGGAAATCGTCCCCGTCCCCCGCCATCTTCTGGGGATAATTCTGATGCAGACTCAGGCCCGGCTGTGGCTCATAGCCCGGATTCTGATGCATCAGAGACTGCAGACCGTGACCGGTCGGACAGTGAGAATGACTCCAAGTCCAGGTCGGCACGCAAAAAGGGCTTTGGTATCTGACCTTATAACGGCAATGCGGGATACGCTAAAATGGGAGAATGCTGCTAAAGCAGCAGACACCCCGGTCCCCTTTGGGTTCTGTAAACCGGCCCACACTACTAAGGTGTTTCCTTGTGTGTCTTATCTTGATAAGCTCTTGTAAAAGGAGTGGGAGGACCCACTGAAAGTTTATTGCAGCCCCAAAAATTTTGGGGCGGTTCGGTACACCTTGAGGAGAGTTCCTGAAAAAATTGACCTCTCCCCCAATAGTGGACCCCCCTGTGTCCAGACTTAACAAGTTACCACGATTTCAGTGGTAGGGGCTCCTGTCTTCAGGGACACTCGCTACCTATACACAGTGGGGGGCTCAGCGGTGCGTTCAGCATTGGCTGGGGTTTTTCTGATGGCTCAGACATTGACTGAGTACGCAAAAAGGCTACTCCAGGGGTTAAAGACACCGGATACTCCTCCTAACGAGGTATCTCTGGCCGACCAGTTGGTACAGGGCCTTGAGTCTGTCTGTGAGTCAGACATGGATACTATTTCCTTGCTGTCTTGAGCCTCAGTTTGTGCAGTGGCGTTACGCTGCCTGATCTGGCTAAGGTGCTGGTCTGTGGACCAATCTTCCTAGAAGGCCCTGTTGGATCTGCCCTTTTAAGGCAACAGACTTTTGGGGCCTCTCTGGATGACATCTTTTAAGATGCCACAGGAAGTAAGAGCACATTTCTTCTGCAATCCAAAAAAGGTAAGGAGCCACGCCATAGGCTAGGGCCCTCCTTCACTGCGCACAAGCGGTTCTTTTGTCCGCCTAGTGCAGCAAGTAAACGACCCCAGGCTGATAAAGTGCCGGCTGAGGGACAGAAGCGTCCCTGGGTTTGCAAGCCCAACCTTGCTTGCCTACCGAACAGATTTTTTTACCTCTTAACCGCCAGCTTCAGCCGACTTGTCGGGAAGCCCTACATGGGGCGTTTCAAGACCTGCTGATACGCAGGGTGGGCCTTCCTGTCTTAGTACAGGAACGGGTTCAGGGGTCCTACTCAAATCTGTTTGTAGTGCTGAAGGAGGGGGTTCATCCTGTCTTGGATCTCAGGACCCTCGACTTCTTTGTGAAAGTACAAAGATTCCGAAAAGGAGTTGGCTCGCCCTGTTGCGCTCCCCTCTATCCAGGGGATTTTCCAGCATCCTTGATCATCAAAAACGCATGCTTGCATGTTTCCATATGCACCAGGAATCAGAGATGTTTGCGTTGGCGGCCAGGGAAGACCACTACCAATAGTGGCTCTCCCTTTTGGCCTGGCATCGGCACCAAGGGTGTTCACCAAGGTGCTTTCCCCGATTCTGGCCCTACTAAGACAGCGTGGCTTCGCTATCATGGGCAACTTGGACGATCTTCTGAGGGTCACTTCAGACTTAAATTTAGAAGAGTGTCTATAACCTGTCATACCCTCCAATACTGGTGGGGTGCCGAACACTCAGAAGTCAGTATTGGTACCGTCCCAACTCCTAGTGTGTCTAGGGTTGATTCTGGACTCCTCAGAGGCGTACGTTTTTTTCTCCCTAGGGGAAAGTTGCAGACCCTTTGGGCTGCGGTGCGGCAGTTGACATCCCAAAGATGGGTTGTCACGCCACTTTTGCAGGTGAGTCCTGGGCCTCATGGTAGCCTCTTTCGAGGCGGTACCATAGGCACTATTTCACACGCAAGTGTTACAGAGGTATCTTGGTCCTGAAGGGTTAAGTGCCCTTCATCCCTTGATTATCAAAATCCGGGTGAGCCATCTAATCAGGACCTCCCTAGTTGGTGGCCGACATCACCGGCATTTCTGTCTGGGAAGTTGTTCCTTCCTTTTTACTGGATGGTGGTCATGGCGGACGCCTGTCTTCCCGGTTACAGAGGAGTCTGAGGAGCTCAGTCAACCTGGGTCGCTGGACTCCGGAGGAATCCCATTGCAGATCATTGGCCTGAAATCCGGGCGATCTGGCTTTGCCTTTCCACATGGTCTCAGAAGCTACAAGGGCGTCCAGTCAGAATCCAGTCGGACGAACACCACAGTGGTGGCGTATGTCAATCAGCAAGGAGGAACAAGCAGCTCTGCTGCAGCATCGGAGGTCGCTCACCTCCCAAGGGGCTCCCTTACCAGAGGGGAAGCACGCCAGTCGTATATCTCCTGACTTCTTGACTCAATCGGAAGGTATTGAGGTTTGTGACCAGGTCAAGAGACCCATGGGCAAACACGACAGATGCGTTTATGGCACTGTGGAGTCAGTACCGACTAATCTATGCCCTTCCTCCTCGGAAGCTCCTTCCTCATCTGCTTCGCAGACTGGAGGCAGAAAGGACTACAATGGTCCCAATTGTTCTGAATTGGCCTCGGCGTCCTTGGTATGCCGATCTAGTGCGTCTGGTAGCAGACGCCTTTTGGCATCTACCGTTAAGAAGGACCTGCTGTCGCTAGATCCCATACGCCATCCTGTTTTTAGTCACTGGCTTGAGGGCATGGCTTGAGAGCCAGGTGTTAAGAGACCGGGACCTGTCAGACTCGATGATCTTTACCATGAGGAGTGCTCGGAAATCATCCCCTAGGAAGATTACCATCGCACTTGGAAGACCTGCATATCCAATTGTGAGGAAATGAGGTGGCATCCGCGTACTTATTTGGTTCCAGAGTCCTGCTGTTCAGCAGGCAACGGGCCAAAAATTTTACTTAAGTTCAATTAGGGGGCAGGTATCTGCCCTGGCTGTCTTTTTCAACGACCTCTGGTGGCTCACTCTCTAGTGAGAATGTTGTACAGTGGGTTCGGCAGGGGGCCCCTCCGGTCCACCCTCCACTACCTCCGTGGGGCTTGTGTAGCAGACGTCCTTTTGGCGTATACCACTACGAGAGGACCTGCTGGCGCAGGGTACCATATGCCATCCTGCTTGCAGTCAATGGCCTCTAAGTGACTCAGAATCCACCGTTTGAGTACATCGGGGAGATTCCCTTGTTGACACTTTCTCAGAAAGTGGTCCTTTTGGTGGCTGTTATGCCAGTAAGATGGGTTTCTGAGCGGGCAGCCTTGTCATACAAGCCTCCCTATCTGATCTTCCACAAGGATAAGGTGGTGCTGCGTCCGCAGCCTTCTTTTCTTCCTAAGGTCGTGTTTCGACCTTCCATCTCAAGGAAGACATGGTACTGCCATCCTTGTGTCCTCATCTGTCGAATCCTAAGGAGACGACGTTGCATTCCTTGGATGTTGTCCAAACTCTGAGAGAATGCTTGTCTTGTACTGCTACGTTCCAGAGTCCAGACTCACTGTTTGTTTCGGTGGCTGGTCCCAAGTAGGGCCCAGCGGTCTCGTCGGTCACCATCTCTAGGTGGATCCGACAGATCGTGATCAGGTTTACGCCATGAAGGGTCAGGCGCCTCCCTTTCCAAGGGCATTCGACCAGGGCAAGATATGCCTCTTGGTTTACGTCAGTTAAGATGGTTTTCTGAGCCGGCAGCCTTGTCATGCAAAGCTCCTTATCTGATCTTCCACAAGGATAGGTGGTGCTGCGTCCACAGCCTTCTTTTCTTCCTAGGGTCTTCGACCTTCTATCTCAAGGAAGACATTGTACTACCATCCTTGTGTCTTCATCCGTGGAATCCTAGGAGACGACGTATTTTTTGGACGCTGCCCGAGCTCTGAGAGCATCTAGCGTCTATTTCACCAGGTGTGTAAGGCGGCGACCTGCTCGTCTGTTCACACTTTCACTAAACTTTACAAGTTGATGTGTGTGCATCTTCGGATGCTTCTTCAGCCGCAAGGTATTGCGGCTGTTTAGAGTTGCAACTCCTCTGTTGAGGAGCTCTGTTTTGTTTTGGGGTGAAGTTGTTTTAATGCTGTTCCCACCCCTCGTTTTTGACACTGCTTTGGGATGTCCCACTTGTCAATAGGAAGCTGTGTCAGTCCATTAACGACAGAGTAAATAGGATTTTTTACTCACCGTAAAATCTTTTTCTCTGAGTTAATGAACTGACACAGCACCCACCCCTCGTTTTAAGCTTGTACTGCTTTTTGAAAAACTGATCTGCGAGGTGCAGAGAGAGGGATTATACCCAGAGGGTCCGCCCCCTGGGCGGTGCTGTAGAAGGTGTGATGTAACAATTTTTACAAGTTTTTTTTCTGCCTAGTCACTCCTAAAGATAAGATAATACCCACTTGTCAATAGGAAGCTGTGTCAGTCCATGAACTCAGAGAATTTTTTTTTACGGTGAGTAAAAAATCCTATTTTTTCAGTGTTGGATGGAATGGAGAGGGATTAGAACCCTGGTCTGTTTTTTTTTTTGTGGTCAGTGGCCCCCGTTAGGCATATTTCCCCTCCCTGTTTGTCCTGTTTACAATTATACTTAAAAGTGAAAGTAAAAAGAAAACCCCACATTTTGGGTTGTCCCCAGAAAAGTAATAGATGGGAAATATTACAATGGGGACACTAGTTCTGGTGGGCTGTGGGTCCTTAAGAGATTCTCTTAATTTGCAGGGATTTTATCTCACTTCCTGTTTGGCTATGGGACAGAAGTGAAGGTAAATCTCTGCAATGGGACGCAGATGGTGAAAAAAAATCTGACGGGTTATAACTCTCCTTTACTTCATCCAAAATGAAAAAAAAAAGTTTTGTCTATAGTTCTACTTTAATCATTAATGTTCATGGTTTCTCTTTTGATTTATTGAAAAGATATGTTATAGTTACTTCTGTATCTTGAGAACACAAGTGGCAATCTATTAAAACCAGAGCTCCTGGTTCTAAGTAGTGACCACAGCTATCACTATGATGGATTTGTTTTAATAGAGATGACATTATGCAGCACTTTATAGAGTACAAACAGGGACTGATGTGCATGTCTGTACTCTATAAAATGTTGCATAATGTCATAATGCCAACCAATTAACCAGAGATATTCACTTGAGCATGGGTGGAGCACTTAAACTCGGTGAGAGATCTGAACACTAAGGCTTATAGCAGCATTTTCTATCACGTGGAATTAGCAAATATTTGATTTTAGTGTCAGTTTCTTATAACTCATTTACAACCTTGTGGCAGGAGGTTGTAGACACAAAACTCAAGAAAAATTCTACTTATTAGTCTTATGCCGCGTACACACGATCGATTTTCTCGGCGGTGAAAACACCGTCGAGAAAATCAATGGGAAAAACGAGGGAACGGCTTGGTTCCCTACACACGTCCGTTTTTCCCGACATTTTTCTCTTTGTCGAGAAAAACGACCGTGTGTGGGCTCCGCGGCAGTGTTTCCCTATGGGAAAACTGCCGCGGAAGAAAACGACGGGAATCACGATGAGAAAAATTAGAGCATGTTCTAATTTTTCTCGTCGTGATTAATGCCGTTTTTCCCGTCGAGAAAAACGACAAAAAGCCCATAGACGATCGTTTTTCTCGTCCAAAGGAAAAAATTTCATTTTTCTTGACGGGAAAAACGGTCGTGTGTACGCGGCATTAGAGATGAGAAACTGGTTGATTATTAAACCAGTAGATAGAAACCCAAAATTTTTATTTATTTTTGATAGTTACTTATTACACCTGCCCCTTAAAGAGGAAGTAAGCCCTCCACAACTTTTTTAGTTTAATATACCCCTGCAAGAGAAAGGCATAATGAGCTAGTATGCATAGCATACTAGCTCATTATGTGGCACTTACCTGAAATCGAAGCCCCCGAAGTCCTCCTCGTTCTCCGCCACCGTTATGTCCTTTCGGAGCTTCTTCCTGTTATCGCCGTTCCGGCGCTGTGATTGGCCGGACCGGCGATGACGTCACACGCATGCGTGTGACGTCTTCGGTGCTGTGTTTTCAGCAATTATCTCCTTAACAGTGTAGGTTAAGGAGATATTTCATGCACCTACAGGTAAGCCTTAATCTAGGCTTACCTGTAGGTGCATGTTGTCAAAGTGGGTTTACAACCACTTTAATCTTTCTAAATTATACAATCAATACTTTTTTTGCCTAGAGAATTATAGGCTACTGTTGCTGACCTCACCTTTTTGAAAGTGCTAGTTGACTGTCAGTCATAATCTAAAAGCTTGAATACGTTCGGAAACCACCAATCTAAAATGGACATACACATTAGACCAGTAGCTTAGTGGGTATTGAAGACTAAAAATGTGAATTATAGGCCAGGCAAATGGCTCTACCAGTCAAACATAACATTAAAATATGCACACAATGGTATGCTGTATGCTTGAAATCAGATGAGTGCTATGAATGTATTTATAAAAATGTATTTATGTTCTGTCCAGGCCTTTTATTTTCCATACAACTTTACAGTGCCTTGAAAAAGTATTCATACCACATTTTGTCATGTTACAACCAAAAACTTAAATGTATTGCATTGGCATTTTATGTGATAGACCAACACAAAGTGGCACATATTTGTGAAGTGGAAGGAAAATGACAAATGGTTTTCAAAATGTTTTGCAAATCTCTGAAAAATGTGCCATGCATTTGTATTCAGCCCCATTTACTCTGATACCCCTAACTAAAATCTAGTGGTTCAATTGCCTTCAGAAGTCACCTAATTAGTAAATAGTCCATCTGTGTGTAATTTAACCACTTCCATACAGGGCACTTATACAGCTTCCTGCCCAGACCAATTTTCAGCTTACAGTGCTGTTGCACTTTGAATGACAATTGCGCGGTTGTGCTACACTGTACAAAAAACGAATATTTTATCATTTTGTTTATCATTTTGTTCCCACAAATGGAGCTTTCTTTTGGTGGTATTTGATCACCTCTGCGATTTTTTATTTTCTGCTAATTTAAAAAAAAAAAAAAAAACATATTTTCTTTGTTTCAGTTACAAAACTTTGTAAATAATTAAGTTTTCTCCTTCACTGATGGAGCTGCACGGACGGGCACCGATGAGGCGGCACGGATGGGCACCGATGAGGCGGCACGGATGGGCACTGGTAGGTGGCACGGATGGGCACTGGTAGGTGGCACGGATGGGCACTGATAGGCAGCACTGATAGGCGGCACGGATGGGCACCGGTAGGCGGTACGGATGGGCACCGGTAGGCGGCACGGATGGGCACTGATAGGCGGCATGGATGGGCACTGATAGGTGGCACTGTACTGTAATGTGTTACTAATGGATGCCAATCAGTGCCAAACAATTCTGCCTGCCAATCAGTGATGCCCATTGTGCACACTGATTGGCATCCATTGTGGGCACTGATTGGCATCCATTGTGGGCACTGATTGGCATCAATTAGGGGGCACTGATTGGCATCTCTGGTGGTCTAGGGAGGCATACCTGGTGGTGGGCATCCCTGGTGGTCTGGTGGCATCCCTGGTGGTCGCGAGTGAGGAAAAGCCGATCACCGGCTTTTCCTGTTTACATCGTGATCAGCCGTGATTGGACACGGCTGATCACGTGGTAAAGAGTCTCTGTCGGAGACTCTTTACCTAGATCGGTGTTGCGGGGTGTCAGACTGACACCCTGCAACAACGATCGCCCGGGGGCGCGCAGCGGCCCAAAATCCTGAGGACGTCATGACGTCCAGTCAGGATTTTGAAACCACTTTGCCGCCGTCAATCCGCTATAGGGCGGGCGGCAAGTGGTTAATATTCATATAAATACAGCTGTTCTGTAAAACTCTGAGGTTTTTTAAAGAACCTTAATGAACAAACCGCGTCATGAAGAGGCCAAGTAACACACCAGACAGGTCAGCGATCAATTTATTTAGAAGTTTAACGCAGGGTTAGGTTCTAAATAAAAAATATCCAAAGTTTTGAAGATCTCACAGAGCACTGTTCAATTCAT
Organism: Rana muscosa; assembly: GCA_029206835.1. Taxonomy (NCBI): domain Eukaryota; kingdom Metazoa; phylum Chordata; class Amphibia; order Anura; family Ranidae; genus Rana; species Rana muscosa. Next base: position 699,325,197 of record CM055117.1, on the reverse strand, counting down.
CACCCCAAAATATAAAGAGTATGGCACAACTGCAAACCTACCAAGACATGGCTGTCCACCTAAACTGACAAGCTAGGCAAAGAGGCCCATGGCAACTCTGGAGGAGCTGCAGAGATCCACAGCTGAGGTGGGCTATGGAAGAGTGGCAAGAAGAAAGCCATTGCTGAAAGAAAGCCATAAGAAGTCTCGTTTTGCAGTTTGTGAGAAGCTGTGTGGGGAAAACAGCAAACATGTGGAAGAAGATGCTCTGCTCAGATCAGATCAAAACTTTTTACCACATGGTGGTGACAGCATCATGTTGTGGGGATGCTTTTCCTCAGCAGGGACAGGGAAGGTGGTAGGAGTTGATAGGAAGGTGGATAGAGCCAAATATAGGGCAATCTTAGAAGAAAACCTGTTTGAGATTGCAAAAGACTTGAAACTGGGGCGGAGGTTTACCTTCCAGCAGGACAATAACCCTAAACATACAACCAGAGCTACAATGGAATGGTTTAGATCAAAGCATATCCATGTGTTAGAATGACACAGTCAAAGTCCAGACCTAAATCCAATCAAAAAATCTGTGTCAAGACTTGAAAATAGCTGTTCACAATGCTCTCCATCCAATCTGACAGAACCTAAGCAATTTTGCAAAGAAGAATGTGCAAAGTTGGTAGAGACATCCATAAAAAGGCTTGCAGCTGTAATTGCAGCGGGGGGCTGAATACAAATGCACATCACACATTTCACCTATTTATTTGTAAAAAAAATTAACCCTTTCCCACCGAGCGTACGCACATATGCGGCCTCGGCTTTCGGGGTTAATACCGGGATCATGCCTGCAGCTGCAGGCATAATCCTGGTACCGTTGTTTAGAGAGGGCGATTGGCTATCCAGGCATAACAACCGATGCGGGCGACATCCTCCCTCCCGCCACTCTGACCGGGCCTCCCGTCCCACCGGGAGACCTGATCCGCGATCTGTCGCTTCCAGCGCCTTGTGAGAGACTGCCATGAAGCTGTAAACAGCTTTTTGCCAGTCTCCTGAATGTAAACATGGAAGCGACGTCACAACGTCACTTCCGGTTTACTCGGCTGCCAATGGCGCCAGATTGAAAAAAATATACAGTATTCATAATCAAAGTTTTCGGTGATCTGAATACTTTGAAGTGCAAAGGAGGGATTTGGGGTCTTTTAGACCCCCGATCCCTCCATAAAGAGTACCTGTCACCACCACCTATTACTGTCACATTCCTTGTAAAAGCAATAAAAGGGATAATTTTTTTTTTAAAAAAAAACACAATTTTATATTATAAAAACAAATGTAAAAAAAAATAAGAAAAAAAAAGAAAATTTAAAGCGCCCCCGTCCCCGCGAGCTCGCGCAGCAAAGAAAACGCATGCAGAAGTCGCGCCCGCATATGTAAACGGTGTTCACATCACACATGTGAGGTATCGCCGTGATCGTCAGAGCGAGAGCAATAATTCTAGCCCTAGACTTCCTCTGTAACTCTAACCTGGTAACCGTAAAACATTTTTAAAGTGTCGCCTATGGAGATTTTTAGGTACAGTAGTTTGTCGCCATTCCACGAGTGTGTGCAATTATAAAGCATTACGTGTTTGGTATCTATTTACTCGGCTTAACATCTTTCACATTATACAAAAAAATTGGGCTAACTTTACTTTCATTTTTTTTTTATTCATGAAAGTAAATTTTTCCCCAAAAAGTTGCGTTTAAAACACCGCTGCACAAATACCGTGTGACATAAAATTTAGCAAAAATCGCCATTTTATTCTCTAGATTCTCTGCTAAAAAATATATATATAATTTTTGAGGGTTCTAAGTAATTTTCTAGCAAAAAATACAGATTTTAACTTGTAAACACCAAATTTAAAAAAACATTTATTTTCCTTCCACTTCACAATTACTGTATGTGCCACTTTGTGTCGGTCTATCACATAAAATCCCAATTGAAATACATTTACGGTGGTAACATGACAAAATGTGGAAAATGTCAAGGGGTATGAATAATTTTTCAAGGCACTGTATATAGAGTGTGTTGCTTTTTGTATGGATGATTTTATAATTCATCCACTATTGCTTAAGGTTTTGATACTTTATTGCAAGGATCTCCAAACTTTCTAAACAAAGATCCAGTTTACTGTCCTTCAGAACTTATGGGGCCGTACTGTGGCCAGTGGGAGCAGAAAATGCCCAATCTTTGGTGTTATGGGGAGAATTAGTTGGTTTCAGTGGGAGGAATAGTGCCCCATTGTTGGTGTTAGTGGCAGGAATAATGCCTCCATGGCCAGATACAGTTAAGCAAAGGCCCCCATCTGGCCCCAGGGCCACAGTTTGCAGACCACTGCTTTATTGGATAGCTCAACAAAAATTTAAAATTTTAACTACATTAAGTAGTGAAATCTGATTTTTGATTTTTTTTGTATTGTTTTTCCCCACATCATTGTTTTTTGCCATATTGTTTTTATAAGACCTTCAAATGAAGACTATTACTGAAATTACTTGCTTTGCATTGGCTTTGTTCATTAACATGTAAATCACAATTTTCTACTGAGAATTAGCTCATGGAAATTAATTTATGCAGAGTAAATGGAGGGAAATGTCTTGGCTCTACCAAGATGAGCGGTCCCTAAAAAGAAAGACTGCTTCAGTGATACAAATGTTTGGCATTGCACTTGCCTGGAATAGATGCTATTAACCTGTATACAGTGGATACCTGTTTTTGAAGTCTGGATGCTTTTGTCTGTGACAATAACGGAGAATACCTTTTGTTTTGTTCAGCTGGAGAATAAAGGACAAAGGAAGTGAAGTTGGTTCTTTTTATATGAACAAGAAAGTGTGGAGTTTGTCAGCCCTTAATACAGAATCTGGCACCTTGCTGGGGTCACTTTTGCTTTTCATTTATCTCTTCCTCTCTTTTCATTGTAGGAGGAATTACCCTTCTTTTTATGCTTACTCTACAGATATTAACTTCTGATAAACTGTAGGCATAATTTAGTTTAAAAAACAAAATAGCGAATGTGTACTTTTTGGTTATGAACCTGCACACACCAGCATCATAATAGTTGTGTCTTAACAATAAAAATCTTTATTGCTAACCATTATTTTAGGAAATACATTTCTCACTGATCCTTTGGCAAATTAGCTGACCAGACCTTAAAGCGGCGTTACCCGGATTTTTTTTTTTTAAAGTCAGCAGCTTCAAATACTGCAGCTGCTGACTTTTAAAATATGGACACTTACCTGTCTAGGGCGTCCGCGATGTCCTCACCTGAAGCCGATCTGGCTCTCGGGTGGAGGTGCCACCATCTTCTGTAAGGGAATCAGGAAGTGAAGCCTTGCTTCCTGCGTGTCCTCCCTGGTCCCTGCTGTCTTCTGGGACCTGTGTGTCTCCCAGAAGACAGTGGGGGGGCGGAGAAGGGGCTGCACATGGAGTAGATGGCCGCGGCTACTGCGGCTATCTATGCCTGGAAGTGGGAGCAAATACCTGGATTAGACAGGTATCTTCTCCCCCCTCCCCCCTGAAAGGTGCCAAATGTGACACCAGAGGGGGGAGGATTCCGAAAAGCTGAAGTTCCATTTTTGGGTGGAACTCCGCTTTAATTAAATTTCCCTATTGCCAGTAAATATCAAAGGCAGCTTATTTGTAAACCACAGCTAACATTTTCCCCTGACAACTGTTGTTGGAAACTAGAATTTTGTGCCAGAAAGTATTGCACGACTTGCCTATCAGACATGGGTAAATTATCGGTGATTACATTAAAGTATATCTAAACCCAATACCAAAAATTTTTGTATGTTGCAGATTACTAGTCCTTGGTGTGGTGGCTGCCTTTGTTGCATGATCTGTGCTTGATCATCTGCTTTGGAGGGCAGGGGAGATATTTGGGGTCTAATAGACCAGTGATATCTCCATGAAGAGTACCTGTCACTGCCCAAAGCTAAAAAAAAATAGGGGGCCTCTTAGCCCCCTTGTAATAGTAGCAACATTAAAAGATTTCATTAATTAAAACTAAAAATATATATATAAAAGCACCCTTCACATACAGTCAAATGTGCATACAGTAAGTCCCACACACGTATGTAAACAGAGTGAGAGCAATCATTCTCAGGCCATCATTCACAATTAACTCCACATTGATGACCTGTAGGCTTTAAAAGTGTCACCTATGGAAAATTTTAGATACTGTAGTTTGTCGCCATTTTTTGGTTGCATGCAATTTTAAGTCTTGACATGTTTGGTATCTATTTACTTGACGTGACCTCATTTTTTATTTTACCAAAAAATTGAGTATTGTGTTTGTGTGTGCACTAAAATTTATTTTGGTGTCATTTTTCTGAAAACTTGCACTTGATAAATGGCTGCACGAATATTGAGTGCCATAAAAAAAATTGCACTAGCCATGGTTTTCTCCTCTGCTTTCAAAAAATGTTTAGGGTCTCGGCAATTTTATAGCAAAAAAGTTGACTTTTAAAATGTGTGAAGAATTAAAAAATTGCCCCGGGCAGCAGGTGGATAAAAGCAACTATACAGTGCATAGCAAAAGGTTTGTTTTAATTCCCTCCCAGCCGTACATACTCCCTTTCCCTGCATTCTCCTGTTGCTCTGTTACCAACAGGAGCAAAGAAAATACCTGTTACTTCTGGGTATGGGGAAGCATACTATGTGACAGGGCTGGGCGAATCACCCCATCACTGGTACTGTCACACAAGGAAGGATAGCCCTTCTAAACTACAACTAGAGCAACTAAAGATTACATCGGGAGACTTCTCCGTAACCAAACTGAAAAGTGGGAGAGTAAAATAACTATAATGTTTTGCTAGAGGAAGAGGCGTAACATGAATCCGTTGCTTTGTCCTGCAAAGCGCAATCCCCATTGGTAATCTTACCCAAGTCAGTCCTAGGGGTCTGCTCCAGTCCTGTCATAATCTTGATTTCAGCCCATTCTTTGCGGTCAATACAAGGACTTCTGTGAAGCTTTAGAGTTACCATTAAAAGCAAGTTGCTTCTTGCTTCATCAGTAGTCTCTTTGGTAATGGTAAAACTGATACCACCCCCTTAGCCTACTAGTAAATAACAATCAAAATATTACACCTCCATTCATACAAATTAAGACATGCAGTACACCATTTATCTGTGAGAATTTGATACTCTTAAGAAGGTAAAGCTCTCTTTTGGCCAATGTAAAGGTACAATAAAGGGTCCACTTGCTAGCTGTCTGCACGTCCCTGGCTTAAATTTTTAGTCACTGTTTAAAACCATGCATTGTTGTGCTTTTTTAAGGTCAGTTTTGCCCGCACAGTATTTATTATTCTTTTTTTTTATTAATCTTTATTAGTTTTCATATCTCATAGCATACAAAAAAAATAAATCCAAATGTACAAAAGAAAATATTATGTTTCACAAGGAGATAATGTACTTTACCCCCTACCATTCCCCCCCCCCACCCACCTCCCCGGATCTCCTCACATTGGTTACCCACCATTCTATTGCTCCCTCTTTAACCTTTTCAATTACTTCTCTTAGTCTTGCCTCTTTCTCGTATAAAATCTATATAGTTTATAGATCAAGTTTGCATTATAAAACGTATATATTTATTTATAACTATTTATCTATCTATGTCCGTGTACATCTATGTGCCCCCGTGTCTCCAGACGTATATACTGTGAGGGGGTTAGCTCGGCAGCGGGTGTGTGTGACCCCCGGGATGGGCTCCCCACACAAAAACAGGCCCAGCAAACGAAGGGTGTGGTTTTCAAAATCAAAAAAAAGGTGCGGTTTATTTTCTATTTACAGTGACAAAACACAGCAAAGCCAAAAGAAACATAAACAAAATAAATCCTGGTCAACTTGACCTCTGACTAAACATACAGGTTTCCTAACTAACAACTGGGATCAGCCTAGTGCTGTCCTAGTCCCTAAGTCCCTGGTTTTAAATGTCCAAGCAAATAGCCACACAGGCTTTGTCTCACCGCACAGGGGTTCACTCTCCCTAGACAGTCCACACAGGTCTGGGTCCAGGCATGAGCTAACACCTAATGAATCTGGGAGTTTTTATAGAGGCCTAAATGAGCTGACAAGCTTCAGCTGGTCTCATCAACTCCCTGTCTGCACGACGCCCCACACTCTCCCTAGAGGTATGAGTCATCCATGAGCCCACTAGCCTCAGCTGGGCTTATACAACACTCCACCTAGTTGTATAAGTCGGCGTAAAGCCTGAATCTGGGCGAAATATATCTACCCCCCTGGATGCAACCAGGTGACTTTACCTTCCTGCTGTCACATACCCCCCCCTCTTGTTTTAACCTCGGGGTTGGAACACCAGCAATCAGGCATTCATGTACTCGAGACAAAGCATCCACATTCCCCATTTGAACGCCAGGGCGATGCTTTACTGTGAAGTTGAATTCCTGGAGGGCCAGGAACCACCTATTCACTCTTCTATTTGTTTCCTTGTTTTGAGCCATCCACTTTAACGGAGCGTGATCCGTAACCATGTCAAAGTGCCTACCTAGCAGGTAGTACCGAAGGGAATCTAGAGCCCACTTCACCGCTAAACACTCCTTTTCAACGGTGGCGTAATTTACCTCATGGGACTTCAACTTCCTGCTGAGGTAAATGACTGGGTGCTCTTCCCCGTTCCAGACCTGGGACAATACTGCTCCTAACCCCACATCTGACGCATCACTTTGTACGACAAAGTCTTTAGAGAAGTCGGGTGAGTACAACACTGGCTGGCTACATAAGGCTTGTTTCAAGAATTGGAATGCTGCCTCAGCCTCGGGGGTCCATTTAATCATGACCGACCCTTTCCCCTTCGTTAGGTTGGTTAGGGGCACAGCCTTAGAAGCAAAGTGGGGAATGAATCGCCGATAATACCCAGCGATTCCCAGAAAGGCTCGTACCTGCTTCTTGCTGTTGGGACGTGGCCAACTCTGGATGGCCTCGACTTTGTTGAGTTGGGGTTTTATTACTCCCCTCCCAATGGTGTACCCAAGATATTTGGCCTCCTCCTGCCCAATGGTACACTTCTTGGGGTTAGCCGTAAACCCCGCTTCCCGAACAGAGTCCAGGACTGCTTGCACTTTTGGCAGATGTGAGGCCCAATCTGTGCTATGGACAATTACGTCATCCAGGTAAGCCGCAGCATACTCCCGATGGGGCCTCAGCATCTGGTCCATTTTCCGCTGGAATGTGGCCGGCGCATTCTGTAACCCGAACGGCATTCTTTTATATTGGAACGCCCCGTCTGGGGTTACAAATGCGGTTTTCTCTTTGGCCAATTTGGCCAGGGGGATTTGCCAATACCCTTTTGTGAGGTCAAGAGTCGTCATGTATCGGGCTGTTCCCAGCCGGTCGATCAACTCATCTATACGTGGCATGGGGTAGGTGTCAAATTTTGTAACTTTGTTCAACTGACGAAAATCGTTACAAAATCGCCAGCTCCCATCCGGTTTAGGCACCAACACAATGGGACTAGACCAATCACTTTGGGACTCCTCTATCACCCCTAAGTTCAGCATTTTCTGTACTTCCTCCCGTATTGCCTCCCGTCGGGCCTCTGGGATCCGATAGGGTTTTAACTTCACCCTTTCACCGGGCGGGGTAATGATGTCATGCTCTACCCCAGATGTTTGTCCCGGCAGCTCAGAGAATACCTCCTTGTTGCGAAGCACAAACTCCTTAACCTCCTGTTGTTGGGGTTGTGACAAGGTGGCTGCTATTCCAACCTCAGGAATCACGCAACCAGTTTGAGCTGGTGACCAAGTGTCTGCGACTAGGGACTCTCTATCCCTCCAGGCTTTCAACAGATTAACGTGATAGATCTGTTCGGGCTTTCGCCTTCCTGGTTGTCTGACCTTGTAATTCACTTCGCTCACTTTTTCCATTATCTCGTAGGGGCCTTGCCATTTGGCAAGGAATTTACTTTCAACCGTAGGGACAAGTACCAGTATCCTATCCCCCGGGGAAAAGGTACGGGTCTTGGCTCCACGGTTGTACACTCTCTGCTGTGCTAACTGCGCTTGGGCCAAATGTTCCTTCACGATGGGCATTACCTGTGCAATTCGGTCTTGCATCAGGGCGACATGCTCAATCACACTCCTGTGGGGAGAACTCTCACTTTCCCAAGTTTCCTTGGCAATATCCAACAGCCCTCTTGGGTGTCTCCCATACAGTAACTCAAAGGGGGAGAATCCCGTAGAGGATTGGGGCACCTCCCTAATAGCAAACATCAGATAAGGAAGTAGACAGTCCCAATCCTTTCCATCTCTATCCACCACTTTCTTCAACATTTGTTTTAGGGTTTTGTTGAATCTTTCAACCAGCCCATCGGTTTGGGGGTGATACACAGATGTACGTAATTGCGTCACTTTGAACAATTTACACAGCTCCTTCATAACCCGGGACATAAAGGGTGTACCTTGGTCCGTAAGCAGTTCTTTACAAATACCCACCCGGCTAAACACAAGAGATAGCTCTTTGGCTATGGTTTTGGCCGAGGTATTTCGGAGAGGGATCGCTTCTGGATAACGGGTGGCATAGTCCATTATAACTAATATGTACTGGTGCCCCCTAGCGGACTTGATTATAGGACCTACCAAATCCATGGCGATCCTCTCAAACGGGACCTCAATGATGGGTAGAGGGACCAGCGGGCTACGGAAATGTGGCATCGGGGCCGACCTCTGACACACAGGGCAGGAGGAACAATAATTTTCTATGTCCTTCATCACCCCCGGCCAATAGAATCTCTGTAATACCCTCTCTCGGGTTTTCTCTGTCCCCAGATGACCTCCAAGAATGTGCCCATGGGCCAACTCCAACACCAACTTCCTGTAAGGTTTGGGCACCACAAGCTGCTCAACGGTTTCTTCTGCCCTTTTTGCCACCCGATACAGTAGGTCCTTCTCTACGCTGAAGTATGGGTAAGTGCAGGTATTATCTGGGTTCACTAACTCGCCATCTATTTTCACTACGTTTTCCCGTGCCTTTATTAGGGCGGGGTCTTTCAACTGTTCTGTGGCAAAGTTTTCCCTGTGAACCTCAAGATCAGAAAACTCCACAGACGGTAGGTTTTCGTCTGAGGAGGTGGGCTCCTCTCCAGTTTCTTGAGTCTCCCCTGCCAATACTGATAAGGGAAATTCCGGAGAGTCCTCACCACTCTCAGGGGAGTTCTGGCTATCACATTCCTGGTACATAGGGGCACCAGTGGGGGGCTCAGGATCATCCCACAGTTCCCAGAACTTCGGAAAATCCCTTCCCACAATGGCGTCATGCGGTAACTGAGATACTAAGCCCACTGGATGAGAGAGGGTACCTTTGGGGGTCTCAAAACACACTGTAGTCACTGGATACTCTCGGGTGTCCCCATGCACACAAATAACAGCTACCTTGCTATTCCCAGAGACCTCTGTTTTAACTAACTCAGCCTTTATCAGGGTCACAAGGCTACCTGAATCCAGCAATACCACAACATTTCTACCATTAACACACATTTTGCATAAATGTTTCTCAGTCCCTCGAATGGCAGTGCATGCGACTGTCGCACACAGCGACTGACGTCTGCCCGTCAGAAAGTCACACTGCATGGGTTCCTCCACAACCGGGCAATTGGCTGCAATATGTCCCGCTTGCCGGCAGCGGTAGCAAACGATCCTTCTTGCCGCCTCTTGAGCCGCTGATTTCCCAGGCTGTTCTCACCAAACTTGGGGTAGAGCTCCCACCCTCTCACTCTCTCCACCCTCACCCCTTGGAATCCTCTTATCCGCCCCTGGGGATGGTCTGGTCTTAGGGTGGAAAGTCCGAGTGTCTCTGGAAGAGGCCGTCAGGTTCTCTGTAGCCAAGTATTTCTCCACACGATCCACAAGACCATCGGCCGTCTCTGGGTCTCCATGGCTTACCCACTTTTGGATGGCAGTAGGAAGAGCTCTCAAAAACCGATCCATTACAACACGTTCCACAATCTTTGGTGCGGACAAAGTCTCTGGCTGTAGCCACTTTCTGCTCAGGTGAATGAGATCATATATTTGAGACCTGGGGGGTTTTCCAAGCTGGAAAGTCCAGTTATGCACACGCTGAGCCCGGACAGCCTGGGTGACACCCAGCCTTGCCAATATTTCAGCATCACATAGTCTTTTGCTTGGTCAGGCTCTAGGTCATAGTAAGCCTTCTGCGATTCACCAGTTAACAGAGGAGCCACCAGTCCAGCCCACTGCTCCTCAGGCCACTTTTCTCTTTCAGCAGTCCTTTCAAATGTGGTCAAAAATACCTCTGGATCATCCTCTCCAGTCATTTTTGTCAATAAACGACTCACCCCAAAGGATGCGGTATTAGTGGGACGGCTTTCCTCACTGGTCTGCGGACGTTGCTGCATTACTGCTTCCATTTGTTGTAGTCTCTGCTCTTGCTTCTGTAACAGGTCTATGAAGCGGGCCTCAGATTGCTGCTGGGCTTGTTGCTGAGCTTCCAGACTCTGTTGGTGAGCTTGCTGCTGGGCTGCAAGGCTCTGTTGATGAGCTTGCTGCTGGGCTGCGAAGTTCTGTTGTTGAGCTGCAAGGCTCTGTTGATGAGCTGCAAGGCTCTTTTGCAAACCTGCATTTGTCTGCTGTTGATTGGCATTTGCTAGAGCCAGCTGCTTCAGTATCTCCTCCATGCTGGCTTAAAAAAAAACTGCCACTGGTTCTCCACCAACTGTGAGGGGGTTAGCTCGGCAGCGGGTGTGTGTGACCCCCGGGATGGGCTCCCCACACAAAAACAGGCCCAGCAAACGGAGGGTGTGGTTTTCAAAATCAAAAAAAAGGTGCGGTTTATTTTCTATTTACAGTGACAAAACACAGCAAAGCCAAAAGAAACATAAACAAAATAAATCCTGGTCAACTTGACCTCTGACTAAACATACAGGTTTCCTAACTAACAACTGGGATCAGCCTAGTGCTGTCCTAGTCCCTAAGTCCCTGGTTTTAAATGTCCAAGCAAATAGCCACACAGGCTTTGTCTCACCGCACAGGGGTTCACTCTCCCTAGACAGTCCACACAGGTCTGGGTCCAGGCATGAGCTAACACCTAATGAATCTGGGAGTTTTTATAGAGGCCTAAATGAGCTGACAAGCTTCAGCTGGTCTCATCAACTCCCTGTCTGCACGACGCCCCACACTCTCCCTAGAGGTATGAGTCATCCATGAGCCCACTAGCCTCAGCTGGGCTTATACAACACTCCACCTAGTTGTATAAGTCGGCGTAAAGCCTGAATCTGGGCGAAATATATCTACCCCCCTGGATGCAACCAGGTGACTTTACCTTCCTGCTGTCACAATATGTATATAAATATACAAGCACATATACATGTACACCTACCCATATACATTCGCACATGGATCTGCAATCATATATATATATATCCCCACACCCTACACATATCCATAACCGTCTACATTCTCGTGCCCATTACAAACCCAACAACTCTGTATATCCCATAGTATGTTTAAAGGTTACCCATTCCCTCCATTTTTTTTTCGAACTGCACTATTTCCGCCCCCTCCCTAGACTTTAGATATTCCAGTCTGTAGATGTCATCAATTTTATGGCACCAACTTTTCAAGCTAGGTCGTTCCGTTTCTTGCCAATGTGTAGCTATTTGGTACTTTGCAGCATTTAGAAGTTGTGGGAGTAAAGTTCTCAAGTACTGTTTGGTTGGGGTTCGAATTCCGTGTAGTATACAACCCCAAGGCTCATCGGGGACTTCTATCTTGGTTATTTCTTTGATTGTTTGTCTAATCTCTCCCCAATATATTTTAATTTTATTTTTATTTTTTATAATTGTTTTTTTATTGAATTTTCTAACACGTACAACACATACAGCTTAAGCACCTACAGTCATAGAAAAAGAACATGTACAGATGTGAATACAATTGCAATGTAAACCCAGCGATACAATGCACAGTCATGGAAGGGTACAGCAGCACCGCCCAAATAAAATCTAGGAGGGCATCCAGTATGGTAAGACCCACTAGTCAATGAAAACATATCAGAGGTCATCGGAGGAAGAGGAAGGTAGAAGAGCAAGGCAAGACCTTGACACAATGACCTGGTTCACCCCCAACTCACTAGGCTGTTTCGGGCTCATCTAACCAATTGCGCCAGACCTTGTCATATTTCAGTGGGCAGCCCCGATTGGCATAGGTATCTTTGTATGAAGGAAGGCTGCTGTTTATCAAGTGTTTCCATTGCACCAAAGAGGGGGGGGCAGGCTTCTTCCACCACATAGCAATATTCTTTCGGTCATAGAAGAGCAGCAAGGAAATTAGCGTGCGTTTGGCAGAGGACGGTACAATGGTCTCAATGAGCCCCAAAAGGCACACCTCCATTGACAAAGGCACAGCGACTAAGGCAACTCTGTTAATCAGATCCAGCACCATTTCCCAATATTGCTGGACACCTGAACACCGCCAGAAGATATGGGAGAAGTCGCCCGGTGAGGCGCCGCATATCCAACACCCCGAGGAATGGGCAGGGTCCATCCTATGCAGTCTGTGTGGGGTGAAATAAGCTCTATGAACTATTTTGTACTGCACTAACCTGTCACGCATGGAGACTAAGGAGTTGAAGGGGAGGTCCCACACGTCGTCCCAGTCATCCCTATCTAATGTGGGGATATCAGTCTGCCATTTATTCCAGAGTTTATCCAGAGGTGGAAGAGACACAAAGATCAAGTACGAATAAAGATGTGAGGTGGGTTTGTCTTCACAGCTAAATCTAAGTGTCCTCTCCAGTTCCGACTGGGCCACGATGCACGAAGATTGCGGAAATTGCGCCGCAAATGCGTGGGACAGTTGCAGATATCTAAATAGGAAATGGTTGGGTAGGTTGTATTGGGAGGAAAGGTGCGAGAAGGGGAGTAGGGAGTTTTGAGATATGTGTGACACAAGTTTGATACCGTATTTTGTCCACGCGTAGGGGTCAGGGATCTTGTAAATGTGAGATAGACTAGGGTTCAGCCAGATAGGGGCATTGGGGGAGATTTCAGACTGTTTACATTTCTCAATGGCTAATCCTGTCCGCCATGCCCGCAGGGTGGTAAGCATAGAAGGGGTCAGAGGATACGGGGCACGAGGGCCCCTAAAAAGTAATAATTGAAGAGCTTCCAACGAACCGACCACTGTTGCTTCCAGCACAGTCGACGAGTTTGTTCTGTCCGGCTGTAGCCACCACGCCGCAGTCACCAACTGCGCGGAGAGGTAATACTTATGACAGTCCGGGAATGCCATGCCACCCTGCGTTCGTGGCCTCATTAGAGTCGTCCATCTATATCTGGGAGGAGAGGGGCCCCATAAGAAGGAAGAAAAGATGCAGTTCAATTTTTAAAAAAAGGACTTGGGCACCCATTGTGGGGAGTGGCGGAAAAGGTATGTCAGTTTGGGAATAATCTTCATTTTTATGAGATTAACTCGCCCCCATAAAGACAGGGGCAGGTTACTCCAGGATTTGAGCTTCGTCTGGGACTCCAATAGTAACGGGGCTAGATTTAAAGATTTATAGTCTGAGGCTGAACCAGAGACATGTACCCCCAAGTATGTAAAGGAGTCTACCCACAGGAGGGGGCTATCAAGAGGGGATGTGGACCTAGCCGCTGGATCAATTGGGAACAGGAGGGATTTAGACCAATTTACCCTAAGACCGGTGACCTCTGCAAAGGTGTCCAGAATATTTAGCGCTCCCTGAAGGGACGGGCCGGCATCATTTAGGAAGAGTAGCATGTCATCCGCGTACAGGGCCACCCTCTCCTCCAGCAATCCGAGTCGGAGACCCTTAATGTGCGGTGAGGTGCGAAGTGCCTCCGCCACCGGTTCGATAGCAAGGGCAAACAAAGCCGGAGAGAGAGGGCAGCCCTGCCTCGTTCCCCTGGTAAGCCCGAAGGGGACCGATAGTCCACCTCCCAAGCGCACCGATTAAGTGGGGCATTTGTAGATCACCTGGAGCCACCTGATAAACAGCAGAGGAAACCCCATCCTGCGTAAAGTTTCCCACAAGAAGGGCCACTCGACCGTATCAAAGGCCTTTTCCACGTCCAGAGAGGCCACCGTTCGAGATCCCATATTGAGGTGGTGAGCGTGTATGTTGGTGAATAATCTTCTGAGATTCACATCCGTGGACCTACGGGGCATGAAACCCGTCTGGTCTGGGTCTATCACTGAGGGTAGCATGGGGTACAACCGAAGGGCCAGAAGCTTAGTCAGAATTTTAAAGTCAGAATTAAGCAATGCAATAGGACGATATGAAGCACAGGAAGTGGGGTCTTTGGGAGCCTTATATATCAGTGTCAAGTAGGCGTGGTACATTGAAACAGGCAGACTACCATCTGCCAGGCATACAGTATATAGTTGTGCCAGCAGGGGTGCTAGAAGTTCCACATGAGCCCTATAAAAGTCTATTGGAAGCCCATCCGGCCCCGGCGCCTTGCCGGGGGGGAAGGATCGGATAGCCTTTACGACCTCCGAGACCGTAAAAGGTTGGACCAAAATCTCTCTTTCGTGGTCAGAGGGTCAGCCAAGCGCCAACGGGTCTAACAGACCGTTCAGCAACTCCGGCTGAAACTCCGAGGACAGACCGGACGAGTATAACTTGCCATAAAAGGAGTAAAACGTCTGTAGGATGTCAGAGGGGGAGGACACCGTCCCGCCCCCGGGGTCTGTAGGGTGAATACAAGGGTAAGGGGTTGGTCGTGTTGTGCCATCATGGCTAGCAGGCGGCCATTCCGGTCACCCTGTTCAAAGGCCCTCTGTTTACCTCTATACGACTCGAGTCGCGTGACCTCAGCCAGGTGCAACTGCAGTTCCCTCTGAGCCGCCATTAGTAGGTCAAAGTGAACTGGGGTGGGGTCATTGCTATACATAGCAGTGTGATCATCAACAGCCTTCTGCAGCGCCAGCGCTGCAGCCGATTGTTGTTTTTTGATGCTAGCAATAGAAGAAATATACTGTCCCCTCGTGAAAGCTTTAAAGGCATCCCATACAATATCGGGAGAAGAGGAGTCTTTATTATTTTCCCAGAACTCAGACAGCAGGGGTGGCAGCTGGCCAGCGAGGTCAGGATGAGAGACCCATTGTGTGCCCAACCTCCAGAGCGCAGCGCTCCGGGGAGCGAAGCACCACCACTAAGGGACTATGATCGAACAGACCGCTAGGCAGATAGGACGTCTCCAGAACATCTGCTAACAGTGCAGGGTTGGAGAAGGCTAGGTCTATCCGCGACGCAGTCTTATAGGATGCCGAAAAACATGAATAGGCCCTTGTGGTAGGGTGCCTCCACCTCCAGATCTCCACCAGCCCCACCGCCTGAGCCCAGGCAGAGAGGTCCATACACTGTTTCTTAGTCGGGGCAGGTCTATCTAGCTCAGGCGATAAAATGGCATTAAAGTCACCCATTACCAGAACCTTCCCTGGGCAGAAAGGTGAAATTTTTTCTAGAACCTCATACAATAATACGGATGAAAACGGGGGAGGGATGTATACATTAAGAACAATATACCTGACAGACCATAGCGTGAACACCACTATCACAAATTTCCCCTGGGGATCAGTACGGATCTCCTCAATAACACAGGGGAAATTCTTGTGGACAAGGACCGATACACCTCTGGCGTATGTAGAATATGTGGCATGTATCGCTCGCTGTATCCACGGTTTCTTGAGAGTCAAAATCTTGCTGCCCGTGAGGTGAGTCTCCTGAAGGAGAATAAGCTGGGGGGAGTGAGATTTTAAGTATTTGAATAAAAGGGCTCGCTTAAATTTGGAGTTAAGACCCCTGACATTCCAGGAGAGAACGGTGAAGGAGTCAGCTACTTGACTAGCCATTGGGTGATGGGGAAGAACAATTAAGGAGATACTCTAGAGGGCATGTACCGGTGCACCCCACGAGCAGCAAGATCCCGGTCACATTGCGGAAAATGCTGACAGTACCTAAGCGTAACACAAAACAAAAGTATACAAATAAGAAATATAAAACCATAAGAACAAGGGATGACTAAATCCCTAATCTAACTTCCCAGGCACGTGCCTATCCTACTATACCCAGCCTACCTCCTAACAGGGGGGGAAGGTCTGGGAACAGTTTTTACCCAAAAGAAAAACTTTTATAAAGAGTGCTAGTGAACCCTTACACTGGGGGCCCTACACTTCTGGTAGTAGTTCATCCACTCTGTCGACGGGCAGTGTCTCATCCGTCTCGTAAGAACAAGGAGCAGAGGGACGTGGGATATCTATCCCATAAACCTGTATCCTCAAAGTCAGCGAAAAACAAAGTCTGTGTTTTAAGAGGAAAAACAAAAAACAAAAGCGAAAACAAGGGCAATCTAAAGCCTCGTGGGGGTCTCGTGTAAAGGTATATTTGAAGTAACTCCGGTGGTTGAAGAAAGTGTAGTAGGATAGAGCGAACAAGGATGTGGAAGATCCGTGCATCATAGGAGTCCGTGAGAAGATCCCTTCAACGCAAGTTGGTCAGCCAGTCGTCAGCATCCGCTGGGTTATCAAAGAAGCGGACCGCCCCCTCATGTTGGACTCGTAAGCGGCTTGGGTAAAGCATGCCATATTTAATGTTCTTATCTCTAAGTCGTTTGCGGACATCGTTAAAGGTTTTCCTCTTTCTCTGCAAGTCCGCCGAAAAGTCAGGGAAGAGGAGGACAGAGGAGTTACAATATTTAAGCGTGGGATGTTGGCGGGCTTCCGACAGAATCTTGTCCCTGTCCCGATAGTTAAGGAAGCGGACTAAGAAGGGCCTGGGGGGTTTCCCCGGGGTGGCTCGGCCCGTGGGCACCCGGTGGGCCCTCTCCACCACATAGGTAGGGGGAACGTCTGTTAGGCCCAGGAGATTTTTAAAGAACTCCTCCGCAAATATAGCAGGGTGGTCTCCCTCTTCCCCCTCAGGCAAACCTAGGACTCTGACATTGTTGCGCCTCAGCCTGTTCTCGGCATCATCTGACTTTGCGACGAGGGACTGCACTGTGCGCTGCAGCTCGGCAATGGAGGCGGCATGGGAGGCCGTAAGATCTTCGGTGGTCGACACTCTGGACTCAGTTTCCGCCATTCTACCCCTCATTTTGTCAAGGTCATTTCGTATGAGGTTACATTCTTCAGCGAGGTGGTCAATATGCACCAAAAGCGAGGTCCTACTCTGCTCGATCGCAGCGAGGATCACCGCTGTACCATCCTTAGCCAGTGGGGCTGGCCCCTCTGTCTGCGGAGCTTCAATGGGATCCATTTCTAAGCCAGCCAGCAAGGCCCGAAGCCGACCCAGAAGTATGGGATCAGATTGTGGGGAAGATGGCGGTGGCAGCTGGAGTGGTGCGTTGGTCTTTGCGGCTTTAGAGGACCTGTTCCCTTTTTTGGAGGAGGAGGACATCTGACAGTCCGCCAGGGGGGCCCACTCTCCAGGAGATTTGTCGGTGTTCAGATGAGCACCCAGGAGGTAGGTAAGGGGCGACCCAGGCCACAGCGGGTGTCTCAGGGGAGTTTATGCCATCCGGCCGTCAGGTGCCGCCACCAGCCAGGCTCCACTGCAGACACCAGGTAAAGACAGCCCTCCAGCAGGGCAGGCCGTCAGTGGTTACCAGCAGCCCCCCACCCCACAGCAGACAAATAGGTAGGAACAGGGTGGTAAGGATGAGAAGCTGGGACCAGAGCAGCAGGGCTGAGGCAGAGGGGTGGCGGAGGACCGGAGTAGTTGGGCTCCAGGGGTAACACAGCTGATCCAATTTAGGCAATTTCAGTGCTACAGTACCCCAGGCCTTGGCAGGGATGACAGGGCGTGAGGAGGCAGGCGATCCGCGCTGTAGTGCTCGTCGATGTCGGCCGCGGTGCACTTCCGGCGGGGCGGCGGTTTAGGAAAGACCGGTGCTTCACAGGCCGCACTAGGCCGCACCGGGTCGCGGCCTCCACTGATCCCTTTTTCGGCCCGGCGGACCTCCGGATCAGGCCAGGAAGGTGGATGGGCAGGCAGATGTGGCCGGATGACAGTCCCTTACCTTCAGGCAAGCTGGGATCGGGTCCCTTCAGCACAACACAGTTGCAGGCCGGGAAGATGGCGGCGGCCGCAGGTGAGTGGAGGTTAGACATGTGCAATTCGTTTCGTTCCGAATTCGTTTTTTAACGAATTTCGACAAATTTGTTAATTCGGAAATATCCGAATTAACGAAAACTCATTTAACAAATTTTAACGAATATTCGTAAATTCAAATTTACGAATGTACGAATTTACGAATATACAAATTTACCAATGCACGAATTTACGAATGTACAACTATCCGGAAATTCGTAAATTTGAATTTACGAATTTCCGAATATTCGTACATTCGTAAATTTGTACATTCGTACAATCGTAAATTAGTAAATTCGGAAATCTGAAATAATAATTAACTAATAACTTAACTATTACTAACTATTCAATTATAGGTATTGTAATTTCCTTTCAAATTTGGCTGTTAGTGAACTTAACGAAGTTACGAATTGTTTTCCGACATAATGAATGCCGTATCTAAACGAATGGAACGTAATGAATTAATAATAATAATAAATAACAATAATAATAATAAAAACGTTTTATTATTATTATTATTAATTTGTTCCGTTCCATTTGTTTAGATGCGGCATTTGTTATTTCAGGTTATGCGTAACTTCAGATAAATTTGTATTCGTTACGTTCGCTAACAGCCAAATTTGAAAGGAAATTACAACTATAATTTAATAGTTATTTTTTCAGATTTTCAAATTTTCGGGTTTTCGAAAATATCGAATTTCCAAATTTCCGAAATTACGAATGTATAAATTTACGAATGTATAAATTTACGAATGTACAAATTTACGAATGTACAAATTTACGAATGTACAAATTTACGAATGTACAAATTTACGAATGTACAAATTACGAATGTACAAATTTACGAATTTACGAATTGTGATCATAACGAATGACCCGAAAAACGAAAAAAAAAAAAAACGAATGAAACGAAAACGAAAACTAACAAATTTTTTGGCAGTGCACATGTCTAGTGGAGGTGCAGGCGATCCGGGCAGAGAGTCTCCACAATTTTGCCCCAGGATGAGACAGAGGGGACACAGGGGAACAGGCTGGAGTGAGTATTTACTCTTTTAAGTTGGTAGAAATGCACGGATGGCAAAGGATTCAAACAGGATAGCCGGAGCTCCTCAAAAACACGTCTGCCGGCTCTCACATCCGGACACGCCCCCCCAGTATATTTAAATTTTAGGGCACTTCCACCAGATATGAGCCATAGTCCCGATTTCCTTGCACCCTCTCCAGCAGAACTTTGAACTTTCATTTGCACATTTATGTACCTTGTCAGGGGTTAAGTACCAATGAGCTAGACATTTGTAATTTAGTTCCCTTTCATTTTGGTTTACTGATGTGACATGTACTCTCTCTATAATTTGCCTAATCTCCAGGTTGTTGACCTGTGACCCCAACTCCTCCTCGGCTTTTTTGTGTCGATTAATATTTTATAGATCTTAGAGATTGCTCCCTTCTTCACCTTCTACTCACACAATCTCTCTAAAGGCCTTAAGCTTTCTATAGATCTATTAGGCCGTGGTAATTTTTCTAATTTTTTTTTTTAACTGAGCATACCGCCATTCGTCCAACCTCAGTAATTCCCATTTGTTTTTTAATTCCTGATACCCCAGCAGTTTCTTTCTCCATTACATCTTTCAGTTGTAGATTATCTTTCATGATCCATTTTCCAAATAATTTTTCAACACCCGGTGTAAAATATTTTGTGTTGGTTAGTGGAATTAAAGGTGAATTGAACTCCCATTTTTCCTTTCTGTGAATTTTGTCCCATATTTTAAGTGCATTTCTGGTAATAATGTGAATGTCCGTACTAAGTTCCCGATATTGCTCGGGTATCCAAATCACCTTTCCCAATAGTGCTTTACTTATAGTGGCCTCCATAATCACCCATCTTTTTTCTAAATTATTTTTGGCCCATTCTATTATTCGTGATTAGGGATGAGCTTCGTGTTCGAGTCGAACGTACGTTCGACTCGAACATCGGCTGTTCGATCGTTCGACGAAGATCGAACGATTTGGGCCGTTCGCGCCAAATTCGAGTGACGCGAACGGCCCACAATGCACTACGCCATCGCAGTGTCATCCAGGCGCTGTGATTGGCCAAGCATGCACTGTGACCCCGCATGCTTGGCCAATCACAGCGCCGGCAGCGAGGAGAGCAATGATTGGCCACAGGCAGGATGCCTGTGGCCAATTATTGCTGAGGGTGTTTAGTACACGCCCCACACTATAAAAGGCCGCCAGCACGGCGGCCTAGTGTAGTGTGTTCCGGAGCAGGGAAAGAGAAGCATAGGCAGGGACAGTGACATTTATTTCTTTCTTGCTTAACCTGGATTCCTTTAGTTTAGGGAAAGAGAAGGATAGGTAGGGAGAGTGTCAGTGTGTTTTACTGTGCGAATCCTTGTTTCTAGGGACAAAGAAGGAAAGTGAGGGGAATTCTCCTTGTGCTATAGTGTGCTTTAAAAAAACATTTTTTCTAGGGACAGAAAACTCTAGGTAGGGAGAGTGTCAGTTTCTTTCACTGTGCGAATCCTTGTTTCTAGGGACAAAGAAGGAAAGTGAGGGGAATTCTCCTTGTGCTATAGTGTGCTTTAAAAAAACATTTTTTCTAGGGACAGAAAACTCTAGGTAGGGAGAGTGTCAGTTTCTTTCACTGTGCGAATCCTTGTTTCTAGGGACAGGGAAGGACAGTGAGTGAATTCTCCTTGTGCTATAGTGTGCTTTAAAAAAAATTTTTTTCTAGGGACAGAAAACTCTAGGTAGGGAGAGTGTCAGTTTCTTTCACTGTGCGAATCCTTGTTTCTAGGGACAAAGAAGGAAAGTGAGGGGAATTCTCCTTGTGCTATAGTGTGCTTTAAAAAAACATTTTTTCTAGGGACAGAAAACTCTAGGTAGGGAGAGTGTCAGTTTCTTTCACTGTGCGAATCCTTGTTTCTAGGGACAAAGAAGGAAAGTGAGGGGAATTCTCCTTGTGCTATAGTGTGCTTTAAAAAAACATTTTTTCTAGGGACAGAAAACTCTAGGTAGGGAGAGTGTCAGTTTCTTTCACTGTGTGAATCCTTGTTTCTAGGGACAGGGAAGGACAGTGAGTGAATTCTCCTTGTGCTATAGTGTGCTTTAAAAAAAACATTTTTTCTAGGGACAGAAAACTCTAGGTAGGGAGAGTGTCAGTTTCTTTCACTGTGCGAATCCTTGTTTCTAGGGACAAAGAAGAAAAGTGAGGGGAATTCTCCTTGTGCTATAGTGTGCTTTAAAGAAACATTTTTTCTAGGGACAGAAAACTCTAGGTAGGGAGAGTGTCAGTTTCTTTCACTGTGTGAATCCTTGTTTCTAGGGACAAAGAAGGAAAGTGAGGGGAATTCTCCTTGTGCTATAGTGTGCTTTAAAAAAACATTTTTTCTAGGGACAGAAAACTCTAGGTAGGGAGAGTGTCAGTTTCTTTCACTGTGCGAATCCTTGTTTCTAGGGACAAAGAAGGAAAGTGAGGGGAATTCTCCTTGTGCTATAGTGTGCTTTAAAAAAACATTTTTTCTAGGGACAGAAAACTCTAGGTAGGGAGAGTGTCAGTTTCTTTCACTGTGCGAATCCTTGTTTCTAGGGACAGGGAAGGACAGTGAGGGGAATTCTCCTTGTGCTATAGTGTGCTAAAGCATTCCTCATCAACCATCTTTGAAATCCTTGTTTTTTTGACAGTCAGGGAAATTGTCGTTGTGCTATTCTGTGCAAAAGCAATCATCCTCAACCATATTTAGAAATCCTTAAGTAAAGGGACAGAGAAGGACACCTGAAGGTAGCCCTTATTGCTTTTTTCCCATCTCCCTGCAGGCCATCTATTAGAATGTCTGGAAGGCAAACAAGGAGAGGCAGACAGTCAGGAGGCAATAAAAGAGGGCAAGCAGGCTCTGTGTCTGGGGGCAACAGTGCTGGTCGTGGACGCGGTGCATTGTCATCAGCACATGGCCATGGGACACGCTTGTCCTTCTTTTCGGCAGCTGGACATGTTGAGCCACATCATGCCGAAGACTTGGTAGAGTGGATGACCAAGCCCTCCTCCTCCTCCTCATCCTCTCTCACCCAGGCTCAGGGTACTGGCAAAGCAGCTGCCAAAGCGTCCTCTTCCCTGGTATCAATGTCAGACTCATCATCAGTCACTCCTTCCCTAGACCCACCATGTCCTCCTCCTGAGGAGTCCCCCGAACTGTTTGAGCACAGTGTTGGGTACATGCTCCAGGAGGATGCCCAGCGTTTCGAAGGGTCTGATGATGAAACCCAGCTACAGGAAGGCAGTAGCGTGAGAACAGACAGAGGGGATGCTCAAGAAGGACACCAATCTGGCAGTCATGTTCCAGCAGCTGCAGCATACTGCCAGATTGGCTCCAGTGATGAGGAGGGAGGGGATGATGAGGTCACTGACTCCACGTGGGTGCCTAATAGTAGAGAGGAGGAGGAGGAGGATGAGGAGGAGGCACATCTCCAACGAGGCAGGATGCCCTTTGGTGGCCAGCGTAAGGGCAGTACACCGACGGAATCACACCGCAGAGCTCCGCCTGTGCAGGGCGCTGCCTCTGCCCGTCATTCAAAAAGTTCCTTGGTGTGGGCCTTTTTTGAGGCTAGTGCATCAGATCGCACAGCTGCTGTTTGCAACATATGTCTCAAGCGTATATCGCGTGGCCAAAACATCAGCCGCTTGGGTACCACATGCCTGACCAGACATATGTTGACCTGCCATGCAGCTCGTTGGCAAGCCTACCTCAAAGACCCACACCAAAGAACAAAGCGGACCTCTCCTTGCACCGCATCAGCTGGGATCTCCAACCCCACTATAACTTCAGTCCTCTCTGAAACATGCACTGAGAGGAATGAAGGTGTAGAATTAGGTGTGTCACAGCCAAGTACTTGCGGCCACTCTGCTAGCACTACACCGACGTCCGATTCTAGCAGGCAAATTTCCCTGCCCCAGCTGCTGGACCGTCGAAAGAAGTTCACTCCCAGCCATCCACATGCCCAGCGGTTGAATGCTAGCTTGGCTAAATTGCTAGCGCTTCAACTGCTGCCTTTTCAGTTGGTAGACTCGGCCTCCTTCCGTGAGTTTGTGCAATGTGCGGTTCCTCAGTGGCAGGTTCCCAAACGCCACTTTTTCTCACGGAAGGCTATTCCGGCTCTCTACCGGCATGTGGAAGGCAATGTCTTGGCCTCGCTGGACAGGGCGGTCAGCGGTAAGGTGCATATTACCGCTGACTCATGGTCCAGCAGGCATGGACAGGGACGTTACCTTTCTTTCACGGCCCATTGGGTCACTCTTTTGGCAGCTGGGAAGGATGCAGGACAAGGTGCAGTAGTGTTGGAGGTTGTTCCACCGCCACGCCTCCAAAATGCTACTACTGGTTGTGACACACCTCTCTCCTCCACCCCCTCCTCTTCTTCTTCCTCCATGGCCTCTTCCTGTGGTTTGTCCTATGAACCAGCGGTGCTCCGTAGCCGTTCACGGGGCTACGCAAGTACGCAGGCAAAAAGATGCCATGCCGTGCTTGCGCTGGTGTGTTTGGGGGACAGAAGCCACACTGGGGCAGAGGTCCTGTCTGCTCTGCAGGGCCAGGCCGAGAGGTGGTTGACGCCACGCCAGCTTAAGCCAGGAATGGTGGTTTGCGACAATGGCACCAACCTCCTCTCCGCCCTCCGACAGGGACAACTGACCCATGTGCCCTGTGTGGCTCACGTCCTTAACCTGGTGGTGCAGCGGTTCTTGGGCAGGTACCCGGGCTTACAGGATGTCCTGAGGCAGGCCAGGAAAGTCTGTGTGCATTTCCGCAGATCTTATAATGCCAGTGCTCGCCTGGCTGAGCTGCAAAAGGAGTTGAACCTGCCCAAGAACCGCCTTATATGTGACATGCCCACCAGGTGGAACTCAACGTTGGCCATGCTGCAGCGGCTGCACACGCAGCAGAGGGCCATTAATGAGTACCTGTGCGACTACGGCACCAGGACAGGGTCAGGGGACCTTGTTTTTTTTTCTCCACGCCAGTGGGGCATGATCAGGGATGCATGCACTGTCCTGGCACCATTTGAGGAGGCCACGAGGATGGTGAGCAGTGACAGTGCATGCATCAGTGAGTGACACTGTACCTCTTGTCCACCTGTTGGAGCACACGCTGCGTGGAATAATGGACAGGGCACTTGAGGCAGAACAGAGGCAGGAAGAGGAGGACTTCCTTGCCTCTCAAGGCCCCCTTTACCCAGACAGTGTTCCTTCTGTCCCACCCATCGCACAGGAAGAGGAGGAGGAGGAGGAGGAGGAGGAGGAGGAGGATTGTGTCAGCATGGAGGTGGAGGCTGGCACTCAGCATCATCAGCAGCAGTCTTTTAGGGATGATTTACAGTCCCAAGAAACCAGTGGACTTGTACGTGGCTGGGAGGAGGTGGCTGCGGATCATGTCGTCCTTAGTGACCCAGAGGACTCCGGAGCGAATGCCTCAGCAAACCTACGCTGCATGGCCTCCCTGATCCTGCAAAGTCTGCGGAAGGATCCTCGTATTCTTCGGATCAAGGAGAGGGACCATTACTGGCTGGCCACTCTCCTTGATCCACGGTACAAGGGTAAGGTTGCGGACCTTATGTTACCGTCGCAGAGGGAGCAGAGGATGAGACAACTCCGGGAGGCCTTGCAGAAAGGTCTGTGCAACGCGTTCCCAGAGACTGGGAGGTTACAAACTCCTGGTCCTGGACAACGAGTTGCTGAGGCTTCGGCCAGTCAAAGAAGGAACGGTGGGGAAGGTGGCCGTCTGACCGATGCGTTCAGACAATTCTTTAGTCCGCAGCCCCAAAGTATGATCGGTTCCAGCAACCATCGCCAGCGTCTGATAAACATGGTGCAGGAATATCTAGGGGCAAGGTCAGACTTGGACACCTTCCCCACCGAAAATCCTCTGGCTTACTGGGTCTTGAGGATGGATCACTGGCCAGAGCTTGCACAGTATGCAATTGAGCTACTGGCCTGTCCTGCATCCAGCGTTCTTTCGGAACGCACATTCAGTGCTGCTGGAGGATTTGTCACGGATCACAGGGTGCGCCTGTCCACCGACTCGGTTGATCGACTGACTTTCATCAAGATGAACCAGTCTTGGATCACCACCAGCTACCACACACCTGATGCTGATATAACAGACTAATTGATTTTAACATGTCACATCCCTTCAAGACTGATGCTGAGTGCCTGTGCTGTTATGTTGACTGGCTATCCTCCTCCTCCGAGTCCTCAATGATACGATTGATGATGATAGCTTGGAAGATCATTTTTGTTTATGGGTGCCGCCACCAGTGGCTAAGGCCCAATTTTTCAGCCCCTGTTTTACAGGGGCGTGTAATTACAATTTTTTTAGCAATAATTTGCCATAGGGCTCATTGCTGTGCTCCAAGTACAGTATCTGTGAGGGGTTGTAGTGTTGTGCCACCAGTGCCTAAGTCCCAATTTTTCAGCCCCTGTTCAACAGGGGCATGCAATTACAATTCTTGATCTAATAATTCACAGCAGGGCCCATTGCTGCACCCACCAAGAGTAACTCTGAGGGCTTACAGTGTTGTGGCAACGCCACCACCACCACCACCACCACGAAAGGCCCAATTTTTCAGCCCCTGTTCAAAAGGGGCATGTAATTACAATTCTTGATCTAATAATTCACAGCAGGGCCCATTGCTGCACCCACCAAGAGTAACTCTGAGGGCTTACAGTGTTGTGGCAACGCCGCCACCACCACGAAAGGCCCAATTTTTCAGCCCCTGTTCAAAAGGGGCATGTAATTACAATTCTTGATCTAATAATTCACAGCAGGGCCCATTGTTGCACCCACCAAGAGTAACTCTGAGGGCTTACAGTGTTGTGGCAACGCCACCACCACCACCACCACGAAAGGCCCAATTTTTCAGCCCCTGTTCAAAAGGGGCATGTAATTACAATTCTTGATCTAATAATTCACAGCAGGGCCCATTGCTGCACCCACCAAGAGTAACTCTGAGGGCTTACAGTGTTGTGGCAACGCCACCACCACCACCACCACGAAAGGCCCAATTTTTCAGCCCCTGTTCAAAAGGGGCATGTAATTACAATTCTTGATCTAATAATTCACAGCAGGGCCCATTGCTGCACCCACCAAGAGTAACTCTGAGGGCTTACAGTGTTGTGGCAACGCCACCACCACGAAAGGCCCAATTTTTCAGCCCCTGTTCAAAAGGGGCATGTAATTACAATTCTTGATCTAATAATTTACAGCAGGGCCCATTGCTGCACCCACCAAGAGTAACTCTGAGGGCTTACAGTGTTGTGGCAACGCCACCACCACCACGAAAGGCCCAATTTTTCAGCCCCTGTTCAAAAGGGGCATGTAATTACAATTCTTGATCTAATAATTCACAGCAGGGCCCATTGCTGCACCCACCAAGAGTAACTCTGAGGGCTTACAGTGTTGTGGCAACGCCACCACCACCACCACCACCACGAAAGGCCCAATTTTTCAGCCCCTGTTCAAAAGGGGCATGTAATTACAATTCTTGATCTAATAATTCACAGCAGGACCCATTCCTGCACCCACCAAGAGTAACTCTGAGGGCTTACAGTGTTGTGGCAACACCACCACCACCACCACGAAAGGCCCAATTTTTCAGCCCCTGTTCAACAGGGGCATGCAATTACAATTCTTGATCTAATAATTCACAGCAGGGCCCATTGCTGCACCCACCAAGAGTAACTGTCAGGGCTTACAGTGTTGTGGCACCAGCACCACCATCAAAGGCCCAATTTTTACTACCACTGTTCAACAATTATATGTAATTAAAATTCCTGATATAATAGTTGACAGCAGGGCGTTCCAGCACCAACCAAGAGTAACTGTGAGTGCTTACAGTGTTGTGCCAACACCAACAACTAAGGGGCCTATTTCTGCAGAGTATATACGGCAGGTCCCTACTTTCAAACATCCAACTTACAAACGACTCCTACTTGCAAACGCAAGAAGACAACAGGAAGTGAGAGGAAATCTACCACTAGGAAGGAAAATTCTCTCCTGTAAGAATAAATATGGGAGAAAGGTGTCTCCTCTGTACTGATGCTTTATCAGCAATCCTTGTTTCAAGAAAAACACCACATTTCAAAAACGGTTGTCATTGGGACGGAAAGTGAGGTGAAATGTTCTGAACAGGGGCACAGACAGCAAAACAAATGTTACAGGGGTGATAACCCTTACCTATGTTTTCCAAAAAGTTTAAAAATAGATTTTTGGGCTGGAACTACACGTCAACAATGTACCTGTTCAAAATTACAAACAGATTCTACATAAGAACAAACCTACAGTCCCTGTCTTGTATGCACCGCCTGTATACGGCTGTTCAGAGTATATAGGGCCTTTTTTATTTTATGTGCGGGGTTCCCCTTAATATCCATACAAGACCCAAAGGGGCTGGTAATGGGCTGGGGTAGGGGGGGGGGGGGGTCATGGGGTAGCTATGCCATTTTTCTTAAAGAATTTCATCCATATTACCGGGACCAGACATTACATTAAAGCCGCAAGCAGTTTTAAATGGCTTTTTTTTCCTTTAGAAGTGTAATTTTGTGCAGGGACAGTTCTAAACACGGGAAACACGTGGCACTTCACAGGCATACTTTAGACACCCCCCAGGTACGATATTTAAAGGAATATTTGACTTTTTTTTTTTCACTTTATGCATCATTAAAATGACTGCTCCCGAAAAACGACCGTTTTTAAAACTTCTTTTTGCATTGATACATGTCCCCTGGTGCAGAACCCGGGTTCCCAAACCCTTTTTAGGACAATAACATGCATAATAGTTGTTATAATTAGCACTTTAGAATTCGAACGTTTGCATCCATTGTATTTAATAGGGTTCTATTGTTCGTACGAACTTTCGGTCCGTTCGCGGGTTCTGGTGTGAACCGAACCCGGGGGTGTTCGGCTCATCACTATTCGTGATAAAACTATTGCAAAATAATAATTTCTCAAATCTGGAGCTCCTAATCCTCCTTGTGCCTTTTCCTTAATTAAAAGTGCAAGTTTAATTCGTGGTTTTCTCCCACACCATATAAAATTTAGGAACATCGACTGTAATTTATTAAAGAATACTTGTGGTATTGGGATTGGTAACATTTGCCATTTATACATTATTTTAGGCAGAATTACCATTTTGTAAATGTTTATTCTGCCGCTCCAGGATAATTGTCCTGGAGTTATTCTATTAAGTTCAGCTTTAATGTCATTTAATAGTGGGATATAATTAGATTTGTATATTGTCTCATTAGTAGTTGTTATCTTAACCCCGAGGTACTTCAGTTCTTTTAAACCCCATTGAAATGGAAATTCTTTTTGGTAGGTAATCCTGTCTGCTTTAGGTATATTAAGACTCAAAATTTCTGATTTTGCCGGGTTTATTTTAAAGTTAGAAATTTTTCCAAAATCTTTTAAAGCTTTCATTATATTAGGCAGGGTTATTCTAGGCTGTGTTACATAGAATATGATGTCGTCAGCATACGCTGCAAGTTTGTGCTCTTCTTCCCCTACTTTTATCCCCCTTATATCAACATTCTTCCTGATTCCTCTTAACAAGGGCTCTAAGGTAAGGACAAATAGCAGCGGTGACAGTGGGTACCCTTGTCGTGTGCCATTTTTCATCTCAAAAGGGGCTGAGACAAACCCATTTACTTTAATTCTAGCTGTTGGTGTATTATATAACGCTTTTATCCAAGAGGTCATTCTGGGTCCCAGACCTATAGCCCTTAGAGTACTCTGCATGAAGCCCCAGTCTACCCTGTCAAAAGCCTTTTCGGCATCTATTGACAGGAGTAGACCTGGGGCTCCGCTCTTTTATTTGCTGTGTGGCCAAAAGGGTTCTGATGCCGTTGTCCCTACACTCTCTTCCTGGGATGAAACCAACTTGATCTGCATGTACCATTTCTTTCATAATTGTTTTCATCCTGGAAGCGAGTATCTTGGAGAATATCTTAGTATCTATATTCAAGAGAGAAATTGGTCTATAACTAGAACAGAGTGTATTGTCTTTACCTTCTTTTAGTATAACAGTTATAATAGCTTCTAATGTTTATTTTCTCAGCTCCCATTTCCCGCCTACCCCATTCAAATAAGAACACAGTTTCGGGGTCAAAATTTCCAGGAATTTCTTATAGTACAGAATCGTAAAGCCGTCTGGTCCAGGGCTTTTCCCATTGGGTAGATCTTGTATTATTTTTATTATTTCCTGCTCTGTTATTGGGGCCTCTAGGAGACTGATTTTATTTTCGGAGATTTTCTCTAATTTTATCTCGTTTAGAAAGGCTTTTGTTCTTTCCTCTTTTGTTTTAATTCTTCTTTTGTCTCTCTTGTATTAATTGAGTAAAGTTTTCTATAGAATTCCTGGAAATTTTTTGCTATTTCTGTTTTAAATCTTAATTCCCCCGAACTTGTTTGTATTTTCTCTATGAAGTTGAAAGATTTTTTTCTTTTTTAGCATTTTTGCTAGATATTTATTATTCTTTTTAACAAGGATATTTTTAAGATACAAAACCAATCTATATACCACAGTCTATACATATGAAACTTATTCACGGAGACATGTGATCATACAAAATAGTTTACATTTATTGGTTGACAAAAAAACAAATATTCACATGAATTTAAAATACCAATTGCGTTACAAGAACGACTTTAAAATCAATAAAAACATCCGCAAAAATGGGCATGCAGTCCTTTTGACATACTATTGCCGTGATAACCTCTTGGTAGAATTAATTAACCTTATGTAAATGACAATTAAACAGAACGTCTGTATTTCACACGTCTAATCGTTACTATACTGCAGGTAAGTAAGTGGTTAACAATGTGAAATAAATTAGACGTTTGTTTTGTCACTAAAATTGGAACTATGCACAAAGTAAAATATAATGAAAAATTCAAACTTTTAGAGAAAAATCTACCAGGCTATTAATTCAGGAGAAAAATCATCAATTGCAGAATATTCAATACAAAAATATTTGAGGAAAAATTAGTTCAAGATAAAATCAAAAATGACAATTACCCATTCCAAAATGGCTATTTAGGCTGGATTACTGGTTACCAGAATTTGAGTCTGGGAGTGTGTGGCTGCATCTCCCCCTTCCAGTATGTCCCTGAGTGTGTGTGTCCCCCCCTCAGTGTCTCCCTGTGGGAGTGAATCTGCTCTGTGGGAGTCAGTCCTCATTTTTCTTGTCTTAAATATTATCTCAGACAATGATATAATAAAATTTATAATTTCTGCCCAAAAGGTATGTGTTCCTAATTCATTGGTAGGCTGCAAATATGGGAGTTAACTGCCCAAAAGTTATGTGTTCCTTTTTTATTGGTTGCAAATATGGGAGGTAACTGTCCTGACTCTCATTAACCCTTTTTTACGAAAACAATGATTTTAAGGTAATATCACCTTCAACCACCAGGTGTCTCACGTGTTTTGAGTCCATTTCTTTAAGTTAATATATTATATAATGTGTATTTCTCTTATATATTATATAATGTGTATTTCTCTTTTTCGTCCAGGTTATGTTCCTGTTCATAGGAGAGGACTAGGCATGTTAAAAGTTTAAACACATGTTACATTAATCAGAGTTGAACAGCCCCACCCAGGGGGCAGTCCCTCTAGACATAACCCTCCGCCCTGCAGTCAGCGGCTCCGTTTTTTCTGCCGAGCAGAGAAGGACGTGGCTCCCTTTGGGCCCAGAGTCCAGAAGATTTTTTTATTTTATTTAAATGTTTTTGTGATATCTTCTATCAACTGCCGGCTGGGCGACAGGCTGGATATTATAGATCCTTGTAGTCTTCCCAGTTCCGCCCATCGAGCGTGCCAGTCCTTAGCTTTGCGCTGGTTCTGCCACAATGTACCCCATGGCTCCAGGGGTGGCCGGTGAGCACATGCTCCGGGGTCCACATATGACTGGGCTGTTCGTTGTCTCACTCACAGTGGACTGGGCCAACAGCTACTCCAACTCGTTTGTAGGCCTGTCAGGGACGCACCAGCGAGTCCTCATGGGATGAGCAAGTACTATTCCCCCTGCCTCGGCAGGTGGGAACAGCTGGGCGTTTCAGGGAATTAGCGGTTCTCCTGTCCTCCCTTTCCCTGCTCTGTCACGTTTCCCCTTCTGCTCTAGCAGGGTGCGTTGCGACCGGGGCGTACCTGTGGGGGGGGCTCCAGATCCCGGTGGGGGACTGTGGGGTGCCTGGGCTCGCTTGTCTGTGAGGGGTGCTCTGTTCTGGAGAAGTCCCTGTGTTCGGCCTTCTCGTCCACATTGCATTGCTCGGGCGCCATTTTTGTGGCGCAGCCGGCATTTTCTTATATACCTGCTGATTTATATGTAATTTCCCATTGGCGGCCATTTTGCCGTGGCCACACTGTGGCACAGGTTGTTATTGCGAGCGGCCATTTTCTTGTGGTCGCGCCCTTTTCTTGCTGGTGGCCATTTTGGATGGGGTTTTGGCCTCTAGTGCTGGCTTCATGTAAAGCGCGCAGCACAATTCTCCTCTGTTTTCTCCTCACACGCTGTGTAAAGACGGAGGCAGGCAGTGGCGCTGAGCGGTCTCCTAGTGGGTGGTAAGTCCCCTGGGTAGCCCCCCGGTCAGTGCAGCAAGGAGGGTGGACTTTTCAGTTTTTGTCTGAGTCCCTGAGAGCCGTCAGTAATGGAGTCAGTGTCTGGCCCTTCTTCCCCAAACATGCCAGAGGCGGCAGCCGGTGCCCCTGCACCTGCGGTGACAATGGACGCTTTGTCGGCAGTCCTGGAATCATTTGTTGCCAGGGTGGAAGCGGCGTGCGAGCGTAAGGGGGGTAAAAAGTGCCCCCTCCCGCCGCCATCCCCAGGGGAATGCTCTGACTCAGACCCGGGCCTAGCTGCGGCACAGGACCCCGGTTCTGGGTTATCAGAGAATGCGGACCAGGACCTTCCTTGTGTGGAAGACCCTTCATCCGGGTCAGCGCATGACAGGGCACTTGTGGGTGTGCTTATCCATGCTGTAAGGGACTCCGTTAAGCTGGAAGGTGCAGCTGAGGCGTCCATGGAGGGGTCAGTCTCTTTTGGGTCTCACAAATCGACCCGCTCTGTGAAGGTGTTTCCCTATGTGTCCTTCTTTGATAAATTCATAGATAAGGAATAGGAAAAGCTGCAGATGTCCTTTTGTGGTCCCTCAGCGCCTGGCGGTCAGGTATCCTTTTAAAGAAATGGGCTTCTCCTCCCGTTGTTGACCCCCCGGTCGCTCGGTTAAAGTAACCACTCTCCCTGTAGAGGGGACCCCTGCATTTAAGGACCATACTGATGGGAGGTCCGAGGCACTGAGCAGGTCTATATTCACCTTGCTGGGGTCTGCGTTGCGGCCTATTGTGGCTGCTACCTTGGTGTCTCAGACACTGACTGGGCAAAGATTTTTCACCAGACTGTGGAGGAACATCGGCTCCCTCTGGAGTGTATAAGACTGGCCGACCAGTTGGTGCAGGGCCTTGTGTATGTCTGTGTACTCTGGATGCAGCCCCCTTAATCTCCAGGGCCTCTGTATCTGCGGTGGTAATGCGCCGCCTAATTTGGCTAAAATGCTGGTCCGCTGACCAGGCTTCTAAGAAAGCCTTGGCAGACTTGCCCTTCAAAGGTGGGAGGCTTTTTGGGACCTCACTGGATGACATTATTAAGGATGTCACTGGAGGTAAGAGCACTCTTCTCCCCCAGTCCACTAAGGGGAAGGAGCCGCGCCGTAAGCCGGGTCCTTCCTTTCCCACGCAGAAGCGGTATTTTCGCCAGTCAGGGTCCGCGGGTAGACCATCCCAAGCTGAAAAGGGTCCAGCTGGCGGACAGAAGCATCCCTGGGTACGCAAGCCCAACAAGCCAGCAAGCCTGCCACTGCATGAAGTTTTTCCCCCGCCCGACTCATGGGTGGGGGGACGGCTTTGCAGGTTCACGGCACGGTGGACCTCCCTGCTCTCCGACCAGTGGGTCTGTGAGGTGGTCACTTCAGGGTACAAGATCGAGTCTCTTTCCTGTCCGCCGAACAGATTCTTTCCCTCAAATCTCCCTCTTCTTCTGGCTCCTCGGTCTGCCCTATTGGGGGCAGTGCAAGATTTGCTAGGGACCAAAGTGGTATTACCTATACCACTGGAAGAGAGGTTTCAGGGTATTTATTCAAATCTGTTTGTGGTCCCAAAGAAGGACCTAGTCTGTCCGATCCTGGACCTCAAAGCCTTAAATGTCTTTGTAAAGGTTCGGAAGTTCTGCATTGAATCCATTCGTTCGGTGGTTGCTGCGCTCCATCCGGGGGACTTTCTGGCATCCCTGGACATCAAGGACACATACTTGCATGTCCCAATCCGCACAAGACACCAGAGGTTTCTGCACTTTGCAATCGGCGAAGACCACTATCAGTTTGTGGCTCTTCCCTTTGGCCTAGCGTCAGCACCAAGGGTTTTCACCAAGGTGCTCACCCCGATTCTGGCTTTGCTGAGACAGCGAGCAATTGCTATCATGGGCTACTTAGACGATCTTCTTCTGAGAGCAGCTTCTGGCTCAGAATTAGAGGAAGATGTGGCTGTCGCCATTCGGACCCTCCGAGAATTTGATTGGGTGTTAAACATTCAGAAGTTGGTCCTGACACCGACTCAGCGTTTTGGAGTACCTAGGGTTGATTCTCGACTCCAAGGAGGCGAGAGTCTTCCTTCCTTTGGAAAAATTGCAGACTCTCCAGTCTACGGTGAATTTTTGGACATCCCGCAAATGGTCGTCTCTCCGCTTTTGCATGCGAGCTCTGGGTCTCATGGTAGCCTCCTTCGAGGCAGTACTGTATGCCCAATTCCACACTCGAGTCTTGCAGGAGGAGATCCTGTCCAAATGGAACAAATCTCCATTGTTTCTGGATCATCAGATTCAGGTCAATCGCCTGGTCAGGGCTTCTCTGAGTTGGTGGCTGAGATCCCCGGCTCTTCAGTCCGGGAAATCGTTCCTTCCCTTCCATTGGACTGTGATTACGACGGACGCCAGCCTCACAGGTTGGGGGGGGAGTCTGGAGAGTCCTGTTGGCCCAGGGTCGCTGGACTCCGGACGAATCCCGTCTGTCGATCAATGTCCTGGAACTTCGGGCGATCAGACTGTCTCTCTCCTCGTGGTCGAGGAGACTACAGGGACACCCGATCAGGATTCAGTCAGAAACCGCCACGGCGGTGGCTTATGTCAACCATCAGGGGGGAACAAGGAGCTCAGCTGCAGCGTCCGAGGTCGCTCACATCCTGCGGTGGGCAGAAAGAAGCGCGCCGGCTCTGTCGGCCGTCTACATTCCGGGTGTAGAAAACTGGCAGGCGGACTATCTGAGTCGCCAGATGCTAGACCAGGGGGGAATGGTCCTTGCACCCGGAGGTGTTTCAACTCCTTTGCCGGGGGTGGATCTCCTGGCCTCTCGACTCAAATCGCAAGGTGTCGCGATTCATGGCCAGGTCCAGAGATCCCTTGGCAGACGCGTTGGTGGCCCCGTGGGGCCAGTATCAGCTAATTTATGCCCATATCCCACTGAATTTGCTTCCTTGTCTGCTCTGCAGAGTGGAGACCGAGGGGATCCCGGTGATCCTAATCGCTCCAGATTGGCCCCGGCTTCCTTGGTACGCCGACCTTGTGCGCCTAGTGGCGGACGTACCCTGGCGGTTGCCAATGCAGGAGGACCTTCTGTCTCAAGGTCCCATACTTCATCCTGCTTTACAGTCGCTGGCTCAAACGGCAGGGCTATTGAAAGCCAGGCACTAAGGGACCGAGGTCTTTCGGATTTGGTCATTTCAACCATGTTGAGGGCACTAAAATCTTCTTCCAGGAAGATCTACCATCGTACTTGGAAAACCTACATCTCTATGCATGAAGAGATGGAGTGGCGTCCATGGACGTATTCGGTTTCCAGGATCCTGCTGTTTTTACAGCGTGGAGTGGATCAGAAACTTGCCTCAAGCACCGTTAAAGGTCAGATTTCAGCCTTGGCTGTTTTTTTTTCAACGGCCTTTGGCGTCCCATTCCCTGGTGGATACTTTTGTGCAGGGGGTTCGACATGTGGCTCCCCCAATTAGACCACCTCTTCCTCCATGGGATTTAAATCTGGTGCTCTCGGTTCTTCAGGAACCTCC
The DNA here is from genome assembly GCA_029206835.1 of Rana muscosa. Classification (NCBI taxonomy): domain Eukaryota; kingdom Metazoa; phylum Chordata; class Amphibia; order Anura; family Ranidae; genus Rana; species Rana muscosa. Next base: position 699,289,962 of record CM055117.1, on the reverse strand, counting down.
TTTTGAGAACATCAGAGAGATTCCTCTCTTGACACTATCTCAGAAAGTGGCCTTTCTAGTGGCCATTACATCTGTCAGAAGGGTTTCTGAATTGGCGGCCTTGTGTTGCAAGTCACCATACTTGGTCCTGCATAAGGATAAGGCGGTGCTACGCCCGCAGCCCTCTTTCCTTCCAAAGGTAGATTCGGCCTTTCACCTAAATGAGGACATTGTGCTACCGTCCTTGTGTCCTCGGCCGTCACATCCCAGAGAGACTGTGCTCCATACTTTAGACGTGGTACGTGCCCTGCGGGTGTACTTGTCTTTTACGGCTCCGTTTTGGAGGTCTTACTCGCTGTTTGTGTCGTGTCTGGTCCACAAAAGGGCCTGGCGGTCTCGTCGGCCACCATTTCTCGGTGGATCAGACAGACCGTCATTCAGGCCTATGCCCTTAAGGGGCGGACGCCCCCCTTTCCGGTCATGGCACATTCAACCAAGGCAATTGGTGCTTCCTGGGCTTTCCAACATCAAGCGTCTGTCTCACAGGTGTGCAAGGTGGCGACCTGGTCGTCCGTGCACACTTTCTCAAAATTTTACAAGGTTGATGTGAGTGCATCTTCAGATGCTTCCTTCGGCCGCAAGGTTTTGCAGGCGGCTGTTTGAGTTTGCAACTCCTCCGTTGAGGAGCTCTGCTTGTTTGGGGTGAAGTTAGTTGTTTTTGATGCTGTTCCCACCCCTTGTTTTTTGACACTGCTTGGGGACGTCCCATATGTCAATGATTGAGAAGGCTGTGTCCGTCCATGGACAAAAAGAGAAAATAGGATTTTTTGTACTCACTGTAAAATCCTTTTCTCTGTCGTCCATGGACGGAAACGGCACCCAGGTTTGTACTGCTTGTTAAGAACTGAGCTGCTGACTGCAGGGCGGAGGGTTATGTCTAGAGGGACCGCCTGGGCGGGGCTGTTATACTCTGATTAATGTAACATGTGTTTAAACTTTTAACATGTTCTGCCTAGTCCTCTCCTATGAACAGGAACATAACCCATATTATGTCAATGTTTGAGAAGGCTGTGTCCGTCCATGGACGACAGAGAAAAGGATTTTACGGTGAGTACAAAAAATCCTATTTTTTTTTATATAATGGTGATAAGGATATATATATTGAATATTCTGGTAACTGGTATACATAAAATACGATTAGTATAATTCATTTACATAACTTAACATGGTTCTATATTTCTGTATAAATGTATATCTTTTAAAACAGTTTTTTCTAAACATGACACAGGTTGTATATCAATCAATATCACAAAAAATTATTATACGAATACATGAATAATTCTGATATCCGATGAATATGTGTTAATCTCTAAATGCAGGTTATTTTTTTTATGGTTATAATCATTATTTGGGTGTATATCATAATTCTAATTAGCTTTTCAAAATATTTCTACTTCTAATACTAATCACACTCATATATATTTCTTTCTTATAACAAATTTCTTAGATCAACACACATATAATTTGAATGTCTTATAATAACATTTAGGTATTTTTAAATATTTCTGACTTGCATGTGTTTAAACACAATTTTTCATTTATCCCATATCAATACATCATATTCTTCTAATATCATGTGTATCTATACTGCAACATGTATACAGGTGTTTTCTTAACCTCCCTGGCGGTATGATTTTTTCAGATTTTAGGCGCTGAAAGCGGTACAATTATTTTGCATGGAAATTTGGCGTTTTATATTGTAGGCCTGTAATTCTTAGGAATAACTTACTTAAATCTGGCCAAACAGCAGTCTAGTAGACATCCCGGGTATGATAAAGTTTGAAACACGAAATCATAAATTATAATATAATAAATAACTATAAAATAAATAATAATATAATAATAATAAAAGTGTTTTTCAGTGTTTGATGACGAATTTCCCCACAAATCACTATCGCTCCATTCTGCAAGTGATTTCTAATTTATTATCGCTGTTTTCTAGCTGTTCTAAAACCACTTTTGACGTAAAGGGACACTTTTTGGTTTCTATGGACAATCTCCAGTTTCCAGGCAGAAATAAAAGTATTTAGAGTATAAAAGTGCATGCAGGGCACTGGACAAACCACTAGGGACAAAGGGGATGTGTAATTATTTGATACAGTACTGTAATCTGTAAGATTACAGTGTACTGTATGTATACTGTGTTTTTACTTTTTTTAATCTGGCGCCGTGCTCCGTCCCCATGCGTCGCAACGTCGCAGGGAACGGAGCGCCGCACTCGGCACTGTGAATCGAGCGAGATGACAGCTCGCAGACACAGCGGGGAGACATCGCAGGATCCATGGGACAAGGCAAGTTACTTTGCCTGGATCCTGCAATGCGATCCCGAGTCTGGCTCGGGGTTACCGCTAATGGTACTGAAATCTCATCCCGAGCCAGACTCGGGAATACCGCTAGGCAGGTTAAAATGTCTGAGAAGTAGCATATGCATCACTTATGATTATATATCTAAATATACAGATATATAAGAAGAAATTATACAAGACTTGGATGTTTCTCGGGTTGTTAAAATCTATTTTAGACTGTCTTCTCCTGGAGACAGGAGACCAGACCAGCTATACAAACAAATTCTTCTTATCAATACTCCTTGACCAACATCATCCATTGTCTGTAAGTCAGCTTGAGCCAACATTGGTATTTACTAAAATCTACTTCACAAGGGGTTTATTTCTCCACTTGAAGTCAGTTCTTATTTGGTGTGAGGTGGCACCATTGTTTTCAGCAGTCTGAAAAGCAAGCTTGTGAAGGCTTTAATGATTAATGTATTGGGGACTTGGAAAAACATGAGCTCATGTGTTTTTTTTTTTCTGAAAGGGCTCCAAAAGGACAAATAATTCCATTCATAGTTCATCTAAGCGAATCTCACATTTTTGCCAGTAAATATTAAATGTATTATTATTTTTCTTAATGACTTCACAACAGCATGTAGATTAGAAAGTCAAAGTAAAGTCCGAGCTCCTGATCTGCAAATTTTCTTTCTAGGCCAGTGACTAAAGTATTGAAGTCATTGTAGGGGCATAACAGCCAGGCAATTGACATTTTTAGAAGGCAATCTGTAAAAGCAAAGAAAAAAATTGTTACTGTGTTCTTCTATTTGCAACTAGTTACATATTTCCCTTATTTTTGTACTTGAAAAATTACAGGTTGGGATTCCCCATGATGATTATCTCCACTACGATCGGGATGTGTTATCTACTGGTTGCACACGTTGTGTTTGAGTGGAATGCATGAATCGCAAGCATAGAACAGTAACCCCAACTATATTTTCCAGATGCTCTTGAGTGCCATAAGAAAGCAACACATGAACAATACAGTCTGGCTGTTTTATTTGGTGAAGCACTTGGATTTGTCAGTAGATGCACATATACGTCCATTGTTATCGATTTGTGCATTGTGATATAAATTTGATATATAATTGCTGACAGGCAGGCCATCCCTGGCTATTTACTGTATGTTAGAAAACAGTATTGCCCAACTGTGTATGTCTAATAGGGTTAGTTTTGCCCTAACTGTAATACATGTTTGTGTATTGTATTGGCCAGAATAGGTAGTATAGATCTACTATACTCTCCCCTCCACTGAAAATAACTACTGCCCCATTTATGGTTATGCCACTATAGGCTTTTATAGGGCAGTGAATATTTCTTTGCATTCACAGAATACTCTCATTATGGTATCGTTTTATTTTTACCATGGTGCTTTTGATGTGCAGTATATGTTTGAACTGTGCTAAAAGACTGAAATGTTAAAAAGTGAAACAATGTGTTTCTAAAAATAAACACAACTTGACAAAGAGAATTATTTTATATTGGTGATTTATTTTTTATTTTTAGAATTGTATTTTTTATTAGAGTAATAAAGAGTTTGGATACCAGACCAATGGCAATCAATCACGGTTACATAAAGGTAAACAAAGCATGGCAGACAATTGGTTGGTTAGAGTCATATTATAGAGAACACAGAGATATACACATTGAACAGTAGAGAGTATAGTCTTTACAGGTAGATAGAATCAGAAAGCACTAAAGAATGTTTATAAATATCACCGCAAAAAGGTAGAGATGGTGATGATGTCCCATTCCTAGCAATAATATATAAAATGTATGTCGAAGAAACAAAAAAAAGCATCAAAGCACACCAAAGCCTACATTTCATCAGCCTGTGGAGATAGTATACCATCATAAGCTTCTGAGAACATAAGTGAGATATGAATTATTTTACCTCCGCACAATCTTAGCTTAATAACCTGCATTACATGACCTTTTTCTAGACTGATCCAGCCTTAGGAACCCCAATCCTTGTAAAAGTACTTGTTTTGAAATTTATAAAAATTGCTTAACCATGCAAATGTGTTGGGTTTACTGCCTGGTCTAGTTATAGCTTTTCGGACCTAAAATATATTTTATCGCAGCCTCAAAGGTCCCTGGAAAAAATGTCCACACCACTGAATAAATATAAGTAACATCAACCCTTTATTGGTAAAATATACTGTAAATAAAAATAAAAAAAATAGAAAAATCACATAACCACCATGACGCTAAGAATTTATGAACACCCCACATGTATTACTCCTAAACATATACATAAAGTATAAACAGACGACAAAGTTTCAGCCCAAATGTGGCAAAACGTATCTAGCTGACAAAAGAAAACCCATGCTCAGCCCTTAGTGCTGGTTCACACTTATGCAATGCGGGAACCCTGCAAACCTACTGCGGGTTCCCGCATCCCACTCGACTCGCAAGGCAGTTTACACTGCCATATGAAAACTACAGGGAGTGTCAATACAATGTTAATGACACCCCATTTCAGCTCGCATATCGCACTGCGGTCTGACAGTTCAGACATGAATCGGATCGCATGGGTGTGAACACCCATGCAATCCGATTCTGGTGTGGACCAAAAAAAAAGTCCTGTGCAAGTTTGGTCCGAATGCAATGCAAATTCAGCCATACTATCTGGCTGAAAGCGCATCGCATGGACATCGCATTTGATTTGCACTGCAGTGCGGTGCGAATCACATGCAATCTCGCACCACGCACTGGTGTGAACCGGCACTTAAAGTGGAGTTCCACCATGAAAAAAAAAATTACACAAAAATGCTGCAAAAAAATTGAAAAAATAAATAAATTGAAAAATAAATACATTTTTTACTCGCCCGAAATAGCGGTTGCTATGCGGAAGTCCCTAATCTGCCTTTTCCTTATCCGTGGTGGGTCTTCTTCCGCATCCTCCTGGTGAATGGGGCGCGCTGCCTTCTGGTTACTGTGTGTATCCCAGAGAGCCCATTCACAAAGCGGCGCAAGCCTCGTGCATGCGCAGTAGGAAACGGGCAGTGAAGCCGCAAGCTTCACTGCCTGTTTCCCTTACTGAGGATGGCAGTGCTGGACCTGAAATGATCCGCATTGCCATCGGGGGGGCCCATCATCGTGGGCGCCTAGGACAGGTAAGTGTCTTTATTAAGTCAGCAGCTACAGTGTTTGTAGCTGCTGACTTTAAAAAAAAGAAATCGGGTGGAATCCCGCTTTAAACTGATATTACCCAGGTCATATGTATATACTGTAGCACATACTAATTAGTGCAATTCTTGTTAAAACAAACCATAATCACATGTATAATAACATGAAAAATATAATTATTATAATAATGTGAAAAAATAAATGAAATATTAAATCTAATATACTGTATGTGTTCTACTGCATGATATGTGCGTAAAGGAATATTGACAATAGTAAAAATATTCACTACTGAAGACTAGAGATGAATTGAAATTACTAAAGTCCGGGTGCCGAATCCAAACCTTATTGAAGTCCTTGGGAGCCAAACTTAAAAGCGGAGTTCTGCCTGGGTAAAAAAAAATTAGAAGTCGGCAACTACAAATACTGCAACTGCTGACTTTTAATATAAGAACACTTTCCTGTCCAGGGAGCCCGCAATGTCGGCACCCGATGCTGATCCGTCCCTCGGTTCCGGGTGCAGGCGCCGGCATCGTTATTAAGGAAAACGGGAAGTGGAGCATTATGACCTCACAGCCTGTTTCCTACTGCATGTGCGAGTTGCGCTGTGCTTTCTAAATGGTCCATGCTGTCTTCTGGGACTTGTGTCTCCCAGAAGGCAGCGGGGGAGGGGGAAGGATGAGGGGCCAGACATTGCGTAGTTCGCCACACAGGATTACAGCAATCTTTCCCCTGGAAGTGGGAGCAGATACCTTGATTTGACTAGTAGGATTCCGAACCGCGAAAGTTCCATTTCTGGGTGGAACTCTGCTTTAAAAACCAATAATTGTTATTTAGGCTATTAGTCAAGATATTGACAAACAAATAGCATGGTGGCTGTGCCCTGACCTAGGGAAAATGTACAAAAGCAAAATAAAGTAATGAATTCTGTTTGGCAGGGAGCAGCAATTTTAATAAGTTAAACATACCATATTCCTTTAAATAACATGCTTGGGGTTGCCCTTAACATTCCTGTAAAGTGTGAATCTGTACGATTTCATATAACTTACTATAACACAGTGAACATTTAAAAATAAAAAAATGGCATTTACCGTACTTCTGTTTGTAAGCAAAGTTGGCCAGGTGAGATTCCCCTAATTTATACCAGTCCCATTTCTTCGGTCTGACGAAGGAGCTCTTGTGCACACGCTCCAAAACGGGGTAGCTTTCCACATCTACCCCTTTTTCGCTGCTGGTTGGCTAGAGGAGTCTCAGCCACAGGAACGGAACTCTGCGATGATCAGATGAGCCTGTTTCCACTGGTGTCTTGTAAGTGCAATTTACTTAGATTATCCAATAAACGGTTTTAATACTGCACTTAGAGGCGTCTTCTCCACTTTTTATCCAGTCCCATTTCCTAGATGAGGGTCTTGTATAGAGGGTACCACACAAAAAAGTTTATAGTTCCCCATAAAAATACATAGACTTATATTTTTAATGACGGTCTGGTTCAGATGTCAAAATAGCATGGGGTCCCCCAAGTTCCATACCAAACTCATCAGGTCTGGTATGGATCTAACGGCAAAGGAACAAAAAAATACATTTTGATAAACCATTTATCACATGAATGACGACGACTAAAAAAAATAAAAAAACTGCCATTCCCGTCCCTACACTTGCTGCAAATTACATCTTCTAGTCTCACAATGGATCATGTCATTGACCAAAAGAATTCGGCTCTATACAACGCAAATATAGTTAGCAATAGGGATGAGCCGAACACCCCCCAGTTCGGTTTGCATCAGAACATGCGAACAGGTAATAAATTTGTTCGAACACCATTAAAGTCTATGGGACACAAACATGAAAAATCTAAAGTGCTAATTTTAAAGGCTTATATGCAAGTTATTGTCATAAAGTGTATACAAAAAAAGAAACAAAATCGTAATGAAACGTAATTGTTCAACTGCAAACAAGATGATTAAAGTGACCTAATACATGCTTATATACCAAAATCTCTTTCCCAAAAGTCAAGATGGTGAACAAAAACAATAAAATGCTAATAATAAATAATAAAGTCTCTTCTCCCAAATTTCTGTAGTAAATGGTTGATGAACACCCAAAGAGAGAAAAAGTGATGGTAGTATAGCAAAAAGGATCCTCCACCGATAATGTGCTGCCGCTTACCAGATAGTAAGATCTCTTTTTAGGGAGATCATACACGCTTGGGGCTATTTCCTCAGCCCTAGGTCTTTATATTCTGGTGCCAAAAACTCTTCACTGATGATAAACACCAAAAAAGAAAAGTGATGGTATTGTGACAAAAAGAATCCTCCACCAATGATATGCTGCCGCTTATCAGAAGATGAGACCTCTTTTTAGGGAGATCGTATGCGCTTGGGGCTATTTCCTCAGCCCTGGGTCTTTACACTCTGGTGCTGGACAAAAATTCGCAAAGTTCATAGGAGCATCCGTGTTCATTTCTATGCAAACAAGAGGGGATGCCACCATAGCGTAATTCCATAAAAACATTTATTAAAAGTAAAAGGACTTGTACTTACAGTTAAGTAGATAATATTAGGCAGTTTCAAAAATATTCGAGCCAGCCGGCTCTCGATCGCAGCCCTTGACTTCCGGGACTGGCAGTACGCGATGACGTCAGCACGCCGCTTCACCCTACGCCGTTTCGTCAAAATTGACATCTTCCAGGGGCACAGGCGGCGTGCTGACACACCGCCTTAAATCCACATCAGTATGGTGAGTAACGCCCAGTTCTGATCTCCTGGCGTCCGCCATCTCAAATCGCCATTTTGAAAACTGGCATTTGACCTCACTGTGCAAAATATGAGCAAGCGCCCACATCTTACTCACAGTTAAAAAAAAAAAACATTAGGTGTAAAAAATGTGTAAAATGAAATATGAACATAAAAATTAAAAAGGGGAATTGATTATTTGAACTAACTACTCTTTTATATTGGACAGCGCAAGGTCTCAGCGGCCTACTCGGGTATTACAAAGAAACCCTATATGACGGCCTCATCCAATGTCTAGTCCAAACATGATTTTATTTCTCCCATATTCAATACAAATAATTAAATTGCACTGATTTAAATGTAAAAAACTACGCCTATATATATCTCAAAGGGGGAAAGAAGGGAAGAGATATCCATCAATTCCGCACACATTAGATATCAGCGATAATAAACATTTCCTTTTATATAATGCATTAGTAACAATGCTGACATTTAACCTTGTGC